>CM070535.1:41219363-41871474 GCA_036346415.1 Raddia guianensis | reverse complement strand
CGCGCTCGCCGAGATTCGCGATCATCTCGAGTAGCGCACCTTCAAACGGACGCCCCAGCCACATCCGAGCTCCGTTTTCGACGTTCTACCACTCGTTGGAAAGCTAACGAGATTATCTTTCCAACGCATCTAGTCTCGCCCAGAAACTCCTTCTAAGTCAACTGGAATCGATGAAACAAGGTTGCGTCCAGAACATATGCGCGAGCAGCGGCGTCTCGATCTCAGGTTCACATCAGCTAGCGCCACAAGGTGCGGCGCCTCTGCGGTATCCACACATACAGAGATTGGGATACATCCATGCGTAGTGTGCTAGCACCCTTGCACAGACGCCTGGGAGAGATGACGGCTAGGGTTTGGTGGAGAGGGAGAACTTGCGCACAGGCACACATACCGACCTCTCCTCCACCTCCCTTTATATAGCGCCCACTATTGGGTGCTCTACGCTAGAGGCCCAATTAGGTCTGGTCCACATCATATGTATCCCATGCTAACCGTGAGTCCGTATCATATGCGACTCATAATTTTCATTGGACATATCCCAACACCACCCCCCTCCCGTCCGTTGGCCACGAACCGCTTGTGGCGATCGGGTCGCAAGCGGCTCAGAGCGAACCGCTTGTGATGGGCCGCTTTGGAAGCCCCGATCCACAGTAGTGAGATAGGCTTAGGCAAACAAAACCAGCCAAATTAGCAGCTACATGGCATCTGTGTTCCTAACATCGTGATCACACTACTCGTCAAAACAAAAGGCACATCAAATCCAGAGTTGTCAATGTCAAAATCCCATCCCCACGGCCATTCTCTTATGCGCTCAGCACAAGACCGAATCGATACTGGACGCACCTGATTGCTTACGAGATCTACTACAAAGCAAATCCAGAACAAACCAAGCCCAGACAGAATCCAAATCATACCGCATCGCTACATCTAGAAAGGGAAGGGTGTCTCAAGCTGCGCGAGGATGGTGGAAGACAAGAGATGACGTGTGGGGAGGCAGGCATGTCATCGGTGACCTGCAAGAAGGACGGCAGCATCGGCACATGCAGCCATACGCTCCTCCTTCGGCTATAGTAGCACCAACTGCACCAGCCGATCCAAGCATGAGGTGTCAAATGGCTTCTGATTTGGTGATTTATGGTTTGTAGCTTATCGATCAGGTCTTGGGGTATCAAAGGTTGGGACTCAGACATCCGAATTCTAACCATTGGGTATATCCGCTCCTCCAGGAGAATGAGCGACTGTGACATACTCTATTTTATTGTATGTCACTTGCATTTAAAAAACATTAAAATTAAATAAAAGGGAATTGTTATATACAAAACCCTAGTTTAAATTATTTTAAATTAGGTTTAACCCAAAAACATATGAAAACTTTTCGGAAAATTCTCGAAAAATTCCAGTAATTCTTACAAGCCATCATCTAGCCACTCTTCAAATTTTAAGCCCAAATTTCAAGGCTAGCTCAAGATTTCATGAAGTGCTGCCGTTTTACTAGGAGCTCGTCAAACCCATCAAATAATGCGTAAACGAGAGAATCGCGTGCTCAAATTCGGAGGGGAGTTTCTAGAAGCCTAGTAAGACTTATCCTCCAAATTTCAGTCCCATCCTCCATAGGAAACTCCGTTTTCTTACTAAACAAGCCTAAAACCTATCCGAATCCTACCCAAATTAGAATTCAAGTCCTAATCCAACCCTTCTTAACCTTATGCCCAGCCCAGGTTGTCCACCATCACTATATAAACCCCCAAGGCCCCTCTCCCACGTCCCCACCACGAAAATCCTCAAATCCAAAACCCTAGCCGCCGATACACTTTTCCAGATATCTCTCTCTGTGCAATGCCGAAAACCAAGATTAGATGGTACCATGTTGTAGAGCTCGTCGAGACGGTCAAGACGGTTATATGGATCACCCAATTTGGTGAAGAAACGTCCCCATAAAAGCTCGCCGGAGTTTCAAGCGCCGTCGCCGTCACCACCGCTGGCAACCTCGCCCGCCGCACGCCGCCAATCGCTTTTCGTGCCCGCCTCTCCCTGTACGCCACCAGGCCACATGCCGCTGCTCCCCAATGTCTGTACCTGCGCACGTGCTCGAAGCCGCCACCACGCGTCGTCTCGCTGCGCCGTGCATCGCCCGCTCGCTCACCGTTGCGTGTCCCCGCCTGCTCCGCTCGCGCGCCGCTGCCTCCAACCCTCGCTCGCTGTGTGGCAAGAATAGTGGGGGGTTGCCCGCCGGTTCGCCTCGAGTCTCCTGCAATCCAGGAGATCACGAAGAACGCCAGAGAAGGCCATCCAGAGATAATGTGTATTCAGCGGCACAAAACTCATTTTCCTTCAATACCGGTTTGCGTGGAGCATTGTGGAAT
This sequence comes from Raddia guianensis, assembly GCA_036346415.1. Taxonomy (NCBI): domain Eukaryota; kingdom Viridiplantae; phylum Streptophyta; class Magnoliopsida; order Poales; family Poaceae; genus Raddia; species Raddia guianensis. Next base: position 41,869,111 of record CM070535.1, on the reverse strand, counting down.
GCAACCGCAACAGAATAATTGGGGGTTGCCCTTCAGCTCGCCCAGAGTCTCTAGGAATCCACGAGATCACGTAAAATGCCTAAGAAGGCCATCAGGAGATCATGGGTATTCGGAGGAAAAAAAACTCATTTACCTTCAATACCGGCTAGAGTGGAGTATCATGGAGTCGAACCACAAAAAGAATAGTGCTGGGTGGCTACTCAGTTCGCCCCGACTCTTCTGAAATCAGGGAGATCACTTAGAACGCCTGAGAAGGCAATACGAAGACAATAGCTATTTAGGAGCATAGAACTCATTTTATTTCAAGCCAGCATGCCTGGAGCATCGTGAAATCCAACCACAGCAGAATAGAGGGGGTTGCCCCTCGGTTATCCTCGAGTCACCTGTAATTGAGGGGAACATGTAGAACGCCTGGAAATAATGGGTTTTGCGGTGCACAAAACTCATTTGATTTCAAAACCGACTTGCATGGACCATCCAGGAGTCCAACCACCACAAAATTATTGTGGGTTGCCTCTCGGTTCGCCTCGAGTGTAATGAAATCGAGAAGATCACGTAGAACGCTTGAGAAGACAATCCGGAGATAATGTGTATTTGGAGAGCACGAAACTCATTTTGATCAAAAACCGGCTTGCGAGGAGCATCGTGGGGTCCAACCTCACTAGAATAGTGGTGGGTTGCCAGTCGGTTCGCACCGAGTCTCCAGTAATCCAGGAGATTACACAGAACGCCTAAGAAGGCCATCCGGAGATAATGATTATTCAGCAGAAAAAAACTCATTTTCAGTCAATTCCGGCATGCGTGGAGTATCGTGTAGTCCAACCAGACAAGAATAGTGGGATGTGGCCCCTCAGTTCGCCCTGAATCTTCTGGAATCGGGCAGATCACATAGAACGCCAAAGAAGGCAATACGAACATAATAGCTATTCAGAGGCACAAAACTCATGTTCATTCAAAACCAGCTTGCCTGGAGGATCGTGCAGTCCAACGACACCAGAATAGTGGAGGGTTGCTCGTTGGTTCACCCCGAGTCTCCTAGAATCAAGGAGAACACGTAGAACGCCTAAGAAGGCAATCTAGAGATAATGGCAATTCGAGGGCACGAAACTCATTTTTTTTCAAAACCGGCTTGCGTGGAGCATGGTGGAGTCCATCCACACAAGAATAGTGTGGGGTGGCCCCTCAGTTCGCCCCGAGTATTCTGGAATCGAGGTGATCACGTAGAACGCCTAACAAGCAATATGAATATAATAGCTATTTAGGGGCACGGAACTAATTTTCTTTCAAACCGGCTAGCGTTGAGTCCAACCACAAAAGAATAGTGGGGGTGGGCCCTTAGTTTCTCCCCGAGTCCTCTGAAATCAAGGAGATAACGTAAAACGCCTGAGAAGGCAATAAGAAGATAATAGCTATTCAGGAGCACAAAACTCATTTTCTTTCAACCTGACTTGCGTGGAGCATCGTGGAATCAAACCACAGTAGAATTGAGGGTGTTGCCCACGGTTATCCCTGAGTCTCTTGCAATCGAGAGGAACACGTAGAACGCCTGGAGATAATGGGTTTTGCGGGTGCACAAAACTCATTTTCCTTCAAAATCGGCTTGCGTAGACATCCTAGAGTCCAACCACCCCAAAATAGTGGTGGGTTGCCTCTCGGTTTGCCCTGAGTGTACTGTAATCGATGAGATCACGTAGACGGCTTAAGAAGCCAATCTGGAGATAATGCGTATTCAGAAGGAAAACTCATTTTTTGTTCAAAAACAGGCATGCGAGGAACATCGTGGGATCCAACCCCACCAAAATAGTGGGGAGTTGACCGCCGGTTCGCCCTGAGTCTCCTGTAATCCAGGAGATCACGAAGAATGCCAGAGAAGGCCATCCGGAGATAATGGGTATTCGGCGGCACAAAACTCCTTTTCCTTCAATACCGGTTTGTGTGGAGCATTGTGGAATGCAACTGCAACAGAATAGTTGGGAGTTGCCCGTCGGCTCGCCCAGAGTCTCTAGGAATCCACGAGATCATGTAAAATGCCTAAGAAGGCCATCCGGAGATCATGGGTATTCGTAGGAAAAAACTCATTTACCTTCAATACCGGCTAGAGTGCAGTATCATGGAGTCGAACCACAAAAAGAATAGTGCTGGGTGGCCACTCAGTTCGCCCCGACTCTTCTGAAATCAGGGAGATCACTTAGAACGCCTGAGAAGGCAATACGAAGACAATAGCTATTTAGGAGCATAGAACTCATTTTCTTTCAAGCCAGCATGCCTGGAGCATCGTGAAATCCAACCACAGCAGAATAGAGGGGGTTGCCCCTCAGTTGTCCTCGAGTCTCCTTTAATCGAGGGGAACACGTAGAACGCCTGGAGATAATGGGTTTTGCGGGTGCACAAAACTCATTTTCTTTCAAAAACGACTTGCGTGGACCATCCAGGCTCAAAATTGTGGTGGGTTGCCTCTTGGTTCGCCTCGAGTGTAATGTAATCAAGAAGATCACGTAGAACGCTTGAGAAGACAATCCAGAGATAATGTGTATTTGGAGAGCACGAAACTCATTTCGATAAAAAACCGGCCTGCGAGGAGCATCGTGGGGTCCAACCTCACCAGAATAGTGGAGGGTTGCCTGTCGGTTCGCACCGAGTCTCCAGTAATCCAGGAGATTGCACAAAACGCCTAAGAAGGCCATCCGGAGATAATGATTATTCAGCAGAAAAAACTCATTTTCGTTCAATTCCGGCATGCGTGGAGTATCGTGTAGTCCAACCAGACAAGAATAGTGGGATGTGGCCCCTCAGTTCGCCCTGAATCATCCGGAATCGGCCAAATCACTTAGAACGCCAAAGAAGGCAATACGAACATAATAGGTACTCAGAGGCACGAAACCCATTTTCATTCAAAACCAGCTTGCGTGGAGGATCGTGCAGTCCCACGACACTAAAATGAGAAGACAAGATGTCCAGATCGTCGTCGAGCCAATCCATGCTGGACGGATCGAAATTCAGTTCGTTGGTTTTTTCCCCATCATATGTTATCACCTGCGTGGATACTACGGTTACCCGAACTGGGCTTCGAGGTTGAAACATATACTGGAAAAGTAAATTTTAAAGTTACAAGGGATCGGAATTCAAGAATTTCATAAGTTAAAGTAAGAAATTTTCGATTACGTCTTGGGGGTTGAAGGCCGGTGGTGTCTACGATGCTGGCGTAGGGGCAGGTGTGGTATCTTTTCTCTTCTGGATGGGAGAGGTGTCCTGAAATCAAAATGCTGCTAAGAATGAAAGCCGAAGGAAAGTTATGAGAATTTGGAAAAAAATCAAGTGCTTACTGTGTCACATACAGACTCGGTGCTATCGGGTGTACGCACCTTTTGGGGTCTTGGTTTTTTGGTGGCCTATTTCTTCCTTTGGCCGGCTTCACCTTCGGGTCTCCCTGTTGATCAAGAGTGATTAAGAAATTGGGTTTTTGAGGAATTATATACCATAAGCCGATTGTATCTCTTTCCTTGGGTTGCTGGGAGGATCCTTGAGTAAAAGCCGATGAGGACTTTGCTGTTGAGTGAAGGCGTCCGGCTTCTTCCCCAACGAGCTTGGCCCTGGGGCGCTTGTCTCCGCTCTGAAAAGGAAAATAACATAAGGTTAGTTATCGGAAAAAGAACGGTATGGGTTAGTGAACGCACGCAAGTTAGAAACCTCGCTGTCAGAAGACGATGCATGATTTTGAGATTCCGTTCTTTCATCATCTGAATCTGATGAAGAGGGGCCAGACTCAGAAGAGTTTTCCTCTTTGTCGTCACTGTCTTCATCATCGGAATTATCAGAATCGGTATTATTTGTGCTGCTGTTCTCCGATTCTGCTGATGAGGATTCTGCTATACCGGCTATCTTCGGCCAGTTGGGTTTGCAGATCTCCTTCTTGCTAGTAAACTTTTCGATTAAGGCTGTAGCACCACCTTTCGTGGCGAAAATGTTTTTGGCAATAGAATCCCACCAAGTGTCGAATTTCGGAGAAGTTGCAGACCACATTATATGAACTCCGTCGACATTTCAAAATCAATGTGTACAGCTGACAAAATTCCATATGCCGATTGCGAGTTCAGATCCTCTCTGGCATTCAGGTGGCGGTATATAAATAAATCGGGAATATCTTGACCGAGGTTGAATTGCCGAGCGACCGTAGCAGGATGATAGAACTCATATGAAGGTTTTCTGATGTGAGTTCTTGTACTGAGGATGGCAAATAAAATGCCCGGAGAGATGAATTCTTTGTATGCTGATAAGGCTTCGCCCTTTAAAGTGTTATCAAGTTGGAAAAATGAAGGGACTGAATATCTGTCCAAATCGGTATATGGGTTGACCTGTTCCGGACCATATTCCGAATCGGATATAGTGAAAAATGCAACCAAAGAATGAGAGAAGTCCTCTTGGTTCAGGCGCCTTTTGTTGCAGTTGACTGAGGTCATCTCTCCATAAGATCTACAGGGGCGCTCGTTGCTGTCGGATTCCTTCTCATTCGGAAATTCTAGCCTGAAGTTCAGTTCTCCTATGGAGTTGTATATTTGGAGTTTCAAAAACGAACAGACGAACCAGAAAGGACCACCTAGATTTCCAACTGAGTAATCGGCTTTCTTAGAGCAGAGACCTTCCCTGATCTCTTGCATCATCCGATAAGTTGCTCCTAGCAAATATTTTCCGATTGCTAGTTTCTGACATGCTGCCAATGCTTCGGCTACTCCTTGGTAGACTTTGCTAGGGCTAAGGGATTGGCTACAAAAAAAGAACCTGTCCAGCCACATGTTCAAGAAGGCGATGTGTTCTTCGTCCTCAACATCGCCTATTTGCTGATGGGTGCTAATGTAGCGCTGCTAGCCGAAGTTTTTCTCAAGAACTAACTTGAGAGTGGCAGACAGATCAAAAGCCGATAGCATTTCGTCATTGGGACTAAGACTGGCTAACATTGCTACGTCCAAAAGCGTACGGCTTATTGGTCCCGTCGGAAAGAGGAAGGCATTGGCTGTGTCGCACCAGAAATAAGCCAATGCTGCCATGAAGGGTTCGTCTGCTGGAGGAGGATGCAAGGAAAGAAAGATAGCATCAGTAATTCCTAACTCGTTCCATTGTTCCTTTTTCTGGCTATAGACCCAAATGAGCCAGTCCTTGTATCCCTTGATCGGGTTAGGCCAGGAACGGAATGCCGATTTCTAGCTATTCATACTAAGTTCATCGGCAAATAACGGAAGCCTTGCTACCAAATGATCTATGAAAGCTGATGGGTCTATTTCTCCTATTGGGCCCAAAGAATACAAAGCCTCAGAATCTGAGCATCGGAATAGTACCTGAGACATATTGCCGATTGGAAGTTGAGCAGGGAGTGGCTGTGCGCTGTGAATCCTGAGAGCTCCGGAAATCCAATGCAGGAGGCTTGTGCGCATGAGAATAGGTGAAAGTGACAGCGAGTGTGAAAGAGGATCCTAAGGCCTAGAGGGGGGGTGAATAGGCAATTTTAATTTTTCTTTGATTAATTGTTGATTAAGCATCAAATTAATAGTGACCCAATCCTAGTGTCAATTGATACGCAAGTGGAAGCGATAAACAAGTCAACAAGCAATTAAGACATGGCATCACAATCAACACATTCAATGCAACGGTAGTAAGTGCGGAAAGTAAATAAGAGGGAGACACGGTGTTTGTTTGACCGAAGTTCGAGTCAAGAACTCCTACTCTCCGCTGAGGCTACCCCTTGCGACAAGGACCGGCTCGCCTCGAGCCTCACGCCTCACTTACTCCCGGTAGTCGTTCCGCCACTCCGCGAGGTGGACTCACACCCATACACCGACTCAAGAGTAGCCACACGCCGAGGCCTACTCTCAAGCCCACGCCCACGAAGGATGTCTTCAAAAGTAACAAGTTCAAACGCCCGATCATGCCGGATCAAGGACTTCCATGAAGCTCGGTATTGGGGTTTGATGGATTGTGGCTTTGGATAATCTTGTGGGTGGAGGAATGGCTCTAGAACACCTAATTGATGAGCTATGAATGTGGTAGGTGAAGTGGAGCAGCAAACCTCAAAGTAGCCAGCCACTAGGTAGGTATTTATAGCCCCTAGAGCAAAACTAGCCGTTGCCCCTCGGAAGAGGACAAAAAGACTAGCCGTTACACTCTACCGGACGCCGTCCGACGGGCTCCGGACGCCGTCCGACAGAGCGTACTGCTCAGCAAAAATAGGTTTACCGGACGCCGTCCGGTCCCCACCGGACGCCGTCCGACAGCAAGGATCGCGCAGGCGCCGAAACCACCGGACGCCCCCCAGACGCCGTCCGGCAGCGAGAAAGCCCCGAAATTGAACCTTATCGGACGCCGTCCGGTAACTACCGGACGCCGTCCGACAGTGAGTATGCAAGGGACCGGACGGCCACCCAGACGCCGTCCGGCGTAAAGTTCTCTGATTAAAACCTCACGGACGCAGATCCGATTACCACGGACGCCGTCCGACAGAGAAGAATTTTCGAGCTAAAATTTGTGGGGAATTTAGGTGGGTTTTCTCTCTAGAAATCTCACAAGGATATATATGGGTATTTTAGAAGTGGTGGACTACGGAAACCGAAGTTTTCGAGAATTCGCAAAGATCCGGCATAGTCCGAGATATTCGAACCCTTTTGAACCGACGAAAAACAAGAAATAAACCTAACTACTCCTAATTTATACGTGACCTCTTCTCTCGCCTTGGTCACGATTTGAAATCTTGGAGCAGCTCGGAAAATTGTCGACGCTTCAAATTAGGGTTTATAAAATCGCGAGTCTTCGCTAGGGTTCCGAGAAGTCCAAAACCCCTAACCCTTTATATTAATTAATTTTATCATCAATGCCACTAATAAAATTAGGCTCAACGATGCTCACAATCTCCCCTTTGTGGCACTTGATGACAACCCAAAAGTGAATAAAATTTTTGAGCTGCAAAAGGGTTAGTGCAATACAAATATGCGAGCAATTTTAAATTTAAGACAACCACAACTCGACCACAAGGATGTGCAAGTAAAGGAAGCTCCCCCTAAATTCATGCAAAAATTAAGTTTAGAAGCCAACAAGATTCAAATGTCATAAAATCAACCAAGGTAACAACCACAAATTTCAACGAGTATCGAGGCAATAAATAATATTACAGGAAAACACAACCTCGATCTCACTACCCACTACTAACCCTCTTACTTCTCCCCCTTTGTTACCAAGTGACACAAACGGGAAAAGGTCCTATTCTTGCTGATCTTGATCCATGTCGTCGCCTCCGTCATCTCCCCGGCCGCCGGTAGAGGAGCCCCGACTGGACGCTTGAACAAGGGCATATGAGTTGCAGAGGGACCGACCGAGGTGAGGAAGGATCATCAAACATCTGGGTCGGTTGAGGATTTGGCAAAGAAAAGTTGAGATGACGAGCGATCTCTCCACCAGTGAAATAAATCTTACCAGGAGGAGGGTATGACTGAGGTGGAGGCACAAAGGAAGGAGCAGCCTGTAGGAGGGTACACCCAAGGATGAACCGGTGGTGGGTAGGCAGGTGGGCGAGGAAAACTCTGAGTCTGCTGGTAAGCCTGATAACTGTCGTGGGCATGTGAATACCAACCATATGGATTTTCCCCTTCTGGCACTGGCATAAACATCGCCCCATGTATTGCACGGTGACTTAAACTCGCGAACTCATCTCGCCAAGTATGTCTCCGCCGCCGCCAAGTCTGTCATCTCTCTGCTGGTGGTCGCCGGTTCTTCTTTCACCTCGGTGTGAAAATTTCTCATATCTGCAGGCGCAAATTTCATCTCACCTATCAAAGCATCATACCAAGGAGGAGGGCAGCCGCAGAAGATCCCGCACCAAAGGCTGGCACAAACAGTGCATTGGAGCAAAGCAGGAGCAAAGACAGAGTGGTGGAGGAGCATCATCACCAGTCTAGCCAACTTGGGCTTGCTCCCAAGTGAGTTCAAGAAGTTCTTCATCTGATGTTTTTTGATTCTGTTATTCCAGCTCCTTACTTCATCATTGGTTACACTCTCTGTCTTGGAAAGAAGCAGGCCAACATATGGAGCTAGAGGGAGTGGTTTATTAACCTCTCTGAAAATGGCGTCATCAAACTCTCCCAGAATGGTAGCTCCAATGTTTATGGTCCTGCCTGTCAGAAGATACAACATAAACCAACTGCAAATTGGAAGAATTCTGTCCCGGTTGCCACTTCTAACAAATAATGTGCTTCGAAGAATGAGATTGATCAGGGCAGGCTCCTGGCGCAGTTGATTAGCTTGCCCCACATTTATTTCTTCATCATCAAGATCGAGGTACATGAATCTTACTTCTTCAAGTGGAGGATATTTGGCTCTCCAGAATGCATCCTCATATGCCATCTCATTCAGATCAGCGCCAGTATCCGGAGTGCCCAAAGCATCATTCATATTTGCCACAGAGATACCCTGAATAATTGCATCAACTGAGTGGTAGTAGCTGAACTCTGACTCATCCTCAAGACGTAAAGGTGGCAAAGAACTCACAATTTCTTTCTTTAGACCATGTCAACTTCTTATTTGAGACCAAAGTCGCCAAGCCCGAGTAGTAATGAAAATGGTGTGGACCTCAGTCCTCGGTACCGTGGTGATCTCATCCGATCAATACAAAGTGAGGGTCCCTAGGACCATCTTAGGAGCAGAGAAACACATATAAAGTCGCTTCGAAATTTTGTGTGAAAACTGAAATCCCGGTATCCTCTCGCCTCGAGGAACCATCCGCATAAGATACATCCCGCTTTTCTTCAAGGTCTCCATGGATAACTTCAGACCGAATTATCCAGAGGGTCGCCCTCAGCGACCACGCCTCAAGAATATCCTCATCAACGTGGTCCTCGCCAGAGGTGTCATCGTTAGCATCCTCGGCGGAGGCAAAAGAAGACCCCGCCATCCGAGTCCAATGGAACCCTTGATCGATCGCTGCTGAAAGTCCGCCTAGTTACTCTACTTGGGCGAGGAGGAGCGCAATCGCTAGCCGTCTCATCTATGTAATCCGGATCGCCCTTATCGCCGCCACGCCGACCACTGAGGGTCCTGCCCAGAGCCTTCCCAAATTTCTTCAAAGATTTCGACATCTCGAATTAATTCCTCTGACAATGTGATCACTGACCAGAACAACCTTACTGCCAACTGCCACGACCAACGATCCACTGTCACGGTGCCAACCCACCACGGTTCAACCCTGAACACGAACGCGGGAAAAACCTATTCAAAACCTAGAACTCGGTAAATAACGAAATTTGACGGGAATAAGAGCGGGAAGCCGTTACCGAGCCCTAGAAGCGAAGGAGGAAGACGCCGTGCGTGAGGAGATGGCCCCCAAGGCCCTTCCCGGTAGGGGAAAGGAGGGGAACGCGACGGAGACGAGGCGCACGAACGGGGCCGTCCAGTTCCAATCCACGCGGAGGGGATCGAAGAGGACGACGAGGGGAGGCCGCCGGTAGTGATGGAGGTCGCCGGAAGTCGCCGGAGGGTCTTCCCCGGTGAGGAGAAGGGGCAGGGGCGGCGCCGGTTTGGAGAGGAGGAATAGATCAAATGAGGAGAGAGGGAGACGAAGGGGTAAGTTATACAGATTTCAGCAGATTCGCATACAGCCGGACGGCGTCCGACGGTGATCGGACGGCGTCCGACAAGACGGTTCGCAAGACAAGATCGACTTTTCGGACGACGGGTCGCGAGAAGCGACGGCGTCCGACTGTGGGTATTGCGATCGAATCGATTTTGGTCGGACGGCGTCCGTAGTTACGGACGGCGTCCGACAAGACGTAATTCAGCCGACGACAGATCGCGTCGGACGGCGTCTCGAGAATCGACGGCGTCCGATAAAGGCAAGAATCGCAATTGCTTGATCTTCTGATTAGTGGGCCCCACCAACGCGAGATTTTTTATAAAATTAATGTTTTGAAGTGATGATCTCCATTTTGCTCAAAATTCAAAGGAAGATTCAAAAATGTGAGCAATTTGAAGTTATTTTAAAATTTTAATTTTGAAGAGATAAGATACTAAGTTGACAAATAAAACCAAATTAAATTCAAAAACCCAAATTTTGATCTTCGAGATGAAGAAAATGTGTGAACCCAAAGTTTGCCTTGATTTCTCATATAGGCATGAAAATCGCGCATAGGGGTTCACTTTAGAGTTTAAGCACATGTTTTTGAATTTTGGTTCCTTTTCAAATACTTTCAACAATTTTGATGCCAAATGATTTTCAAGAGAACAAATATGCATATGGAGCAAAATTTTTAAGGGGGTAAGATTTTCAAAACTAGAAGTTTGAAAAGGTATGAAGATAAGGATAGTCTATTAAGCTCAAATTTGTTTTGGCTTGAAATATAGGACAAGAATGTGCTCACCCAAAATTAAATTTATCTTTTCACCACTAGAGGGAGTTTTGAGATCATGAGTTGAAACTAAACTCCCCCTAAATGTGACAAGGGTCATAAGCAAATGGAAAAATTCAAATAAGACCCAAAAGTCACAAAAACCAATCAACACGCATTTGATCTATCTAGTATGTTGAGTTCATTTCTTAATTTGCAAAACCGTGCCTCATCCAAGGGTTTGGTGAAAATATCCGCCAATTGGTCTTCCGTTCACACGTAGGCAAGCACAACATCACCCTTTGCAACATGGTCACGAATAAAGTGATGTCGAATGTCGATGTGCTTTGTACGGGAATGTTGGACCGGATTGTTGGCTATTTTCACCGCACTTTCATTATCACATAGAAGTGGCACTTTTTCAAATTTTAGCCCAAAGTCACTAAGCATCCGAGTCATGTACAAGAGTTGAGCACAAGAACTCCCCGACTACATATTCCGCTCGTGGTAGATAGCGCCACGGAGTTTTGCTTCCTCAAGTCCATGACACGAGTGAGCGTCCTAGCAAGTGACAACCCCCCGAGGTGCTTTTGCGATCAATTTTGCAACCGGCATAATCCGAGTCGGAATAGCCAAGAAGCTCAACACGCGCTCCCTTGGGGTACCAAAGACCTAGGCTAGTAGTGATTTTAGATATCTCAAAATGCGTTACGGCAACAAGATGCACTTCCTTAGGGGATGCTTGAAAGCGAGCACACATGCACACACTAAACATAATATCGGGTCGAGAAGCGGTAAGATAGAGAAGCGAACCGATCATGGAGCGAAAAAGCTTTTGGTCCACGGGCTTTCCATCTTCATTTAAGTCAAGATGCCCATTAGTGGCCATTGGTGTTTTGATCGATTTGCAATCGTCCATTGAAAACCGCTTGAGAAGGTCCTTTGTGTATTTCTCTTGACAAATAAAGGTCCCTTCCCGAAGTTGCTTGATTTGAAATCCAAGGAAGAAAGTAAGTTCTCCAATCATCGACATTTCGAATTCCTTGGACATCATTTCTCCAAAGTCCTTGCATTTAGATTTGTTAGTGCATCCAAAAATAATATTATCCACATATATTTGACAAATAAATAGGTCATTTTCAATTGGCTTTAGAAACAATGTGGAATCAATCGCACCGGTTTTAAATCCCTTTTCTAAGAGGAAGTCCCTAAGACGCTCATACCATGCTCTAGGAGCTTGCTTGAGACCGTATAGCGCCTTAGTGAGCTTATAGACATGGTTTGGGTGTTTGAGGTTTTCAAAACCGGCGGTTGCTCGACATAAACAAGTTCATCAATAAAACCATTTAGAAAAGCACTCTTAACATCCATTTGAAAGAGAGTTATGTTATAGAGAGAAGCGAAAGCCAAGAGTAACCGAATAGCTTCAAGTCGAGCAACGGGGCGAGAGGTTTCTCCATAGTCAAGTCCTTCAATTTGTGTGAAACCTTGCGCCACTAATCTTGCTTTGTTTCGCACCACTTCACCGTTCTCATCTTGTTTGTTGCGAAAGACCCATTTGGTTCCAATGACATTGTGATCCTTCGGTCTTTCCACAAGCTCCCAAACTTTATTCGGGTGAAGTTGTTCAATTCTTCATGCATGGCGTTCACCCAATCCGCGATCCGCCAATGCCTCATCAATGGTCCTAGGCTCAACAATAGACATAAAGGCGTGATGCTCACAATAATTAGCAGTATGAGAACGGGTTCTTACGCCTTGATTGAGATTGCCAATGACTTGATCTAGGGGATGATCCTTGGAGAGAGTGCGGTGTTGTTGGATCGGTACTTGTAGATCAACGTCTCCCCTTGTGCTTGATCAACTTCAAAGTTCAGATCTCCGCCCACCGCTTGATCTTGAGTTGTTGGAGAGGTGTCTTGAACTTGATCATCGATGGAGGTGGTGGGGGTGATTACTTCATCTTTTGGTGCCTCCGGTGAGGGTCGAATTTCCCCCAACTCCATAGCATCATGCGGTGGCTCATCACCTTGCAACCGAAGACTCGAAAATACGAAATGTTGGGCCTTCGTCCCACTAGTAATTCATATGAGGTCTTGTGAAGGAGTCGGTGGAGGTAGAGGCGGTTGATGGCATGGCACGCCGTGTTGATGGCTTCCGCCTAAAAAGCATGCGGCGTGTTGTACTCGTCAAGCATTGATCTTGCCATCTCTATCAAAGTACGGTTCTTCCTCTCCACCACTCCATTTTGTTGGGGAGTGTATGCCGCCGAGAATTCGTGCTTCACACCCAACTCATCACAAAATTCTTCAACATTTGTATTAGCAAACTCGGTGCCATTATCACTCCTCACCTTTTTAATAAAAGAGTCAAATTCCTTTTGAGCTTTCAAAGCAAATCTTTTAAACACATCATCGGCAAGAGATTTATTTGCAAGGAAAAACACCCAAGTGAAGCGAGAGAAATCATCGACAATCACATGACAATAAGAATTACCACCTATGCTCGCATAGGTGGTTGGGCCAAATAAATCCATATGCAAAAGTTCAAGTGGTCGGGATGTAGACATAAAAGTCTTAGTCGGATGAGAATTAGCCACTTGCTTGCCGGCTTGGCATGAGCTACATAATCGATTCTTCTCGAATTTGACATCCTTCACTCCAATAACCAAGTTATCTTTAAAAACCTTTTTCAAAGTGCCCATTCCAACATGTCCAAGACGTCTATGCCACAACCAACCAAGAGTGGTTTGAGCGATAAGACAAGTCTTGATTTGAGAAGTTTCACGGTTTGAAAAATCAACCAAATATAAGTTTTGAAACCGGGTGCCTTCAAATGCAACACTTTGATCCTTAGTGGAAACAACACGAACTCCGTTGATCGAAAAGAAGCAATCAAAACCCAAATCGCACACTTGAGCAACGGAGAGGAGATTAAAGTTGCAAGCTTTCACCAAGAGCACATTAGAGATGGATAGGTCATTAGATATTGCAATTTTACCTATACCCTTTACCTTTCGCTTGGAGTTATCCCCAAATGTGATCTTGTGTTCGGGTCCTTCTCCTCCTCTAGTGAGGTGAACATACTTGAGCTACGGTCATGTGTTGAGTGCAACCGCTATCGAATATCCAATGCCGCCGCCGCCTTGTAGTTCACCTACACATACAATTTCAAGCTTGGATTTTAGGTACCCAAGACTTCATCTTGGGTCCTTTGGAGTTAGTCATCAAACATTTGGGCACCCAAATGGCTTTTACATTCTTCTTATTATTTGGTGCACCAACATACTTAGCATAAGTAGAGCCATTTTTCCTCATAAGCATGTAGCTAGCATCAAGCACTTGAGTTTTCGACATGAATTGAGATGTTTTAGCAAGAGGACAAGCAATGGCTTTATGTTTTTCATTTTTACATATGTGGCAACGGGTCCCTCCCTTAACAAAAGTTAGCTTGGGCTTACCCCAACCGCCCTTGGGCAAATCCCCGGAATGAAATCCCAAACCATGCTTACCCAAGGTATACCTTTGCTCCCGAAGCACCTTGTCAAGAGAGTTGTTCCCCACAAGCAATTTAGCCAAGCTAGAGTCTAGTTGCTTAATTCTATCCTTAAGAAGCAAATTTTCCTTAACTAGCTCATTAGCACATTTAGCAACACCACAAGTACCAATTGAACAAGCATTTTCATTTGGAGAAGTAGCACTAGTGGGTGAAGATGAGCTAGCATTGGGTGTGATCGTGGGTGACAAGGTAAAGGATATGTCATGAGATAAGCTAAGTGAATCGTCTATAGTGTCAATTAAATCACAAGTCACACCAACATTGCATTTTTCAATTGAGCAATCAAGCGGAGTTTTAACATCAACATTAGAGCTAGCAAGTTTATTTTCTAGAATTTCAACTTGCAAATTTAGAGCTTCATAGTCATCTTCTAGAGTTTCATGCTTTTCTAACAAGTTCTCAAATTCATTTGCAAGCTCTTTATGCACCTTCACTAGCTTCTTTCTCTTAGACTTTTCTTTCTCTAGAGCATTATTCAAATCATCAATCAAAAGCTTAAGCTCACTTTTAGAGAGGTGCTCATGTGTTACCTTCTCCTCTAATGCCATAAGACACATGGGAGGTGAGGGGTTGTCGATGGCGACTCCGGATATCTTCGTGTTTTCATTATCGGAGGAGTCCGCCCAAGAACCTTCATCATCGGTGATCCATTCCCCAATCACCTCTTCTTGTATATTTGCGGTGAGGCAAAACTTTTGCTTGGGTAGAGCCGGAGGAGCGTTTTCCTTGATCGCAAGTCCGGCTAGCCCATGAGCTCTAGTATCTTCTTCTTCGGAGGAGGATTGAGAGGACGATGAGCTTGAGCTATCTTCCTTCTTAGTCTTTTGACCGGCAAGAGCTTTCTTCTTATCCTTTGATTTGTGATCACTCTTGCGGTAGTGACGATATTTCTTCTTGTCATCTTCCTCTTGATTCCTTGCCTTGTGCTTGTTCTTTTTACTTCTTGGGCAATCCGCCGCCAAGTGACCCTTCTCTCCACATTCATAGCAACGCATCTCGGAGATAGGTCTTCGCCTTGAAGAGGATGATCCGCCGATGAAGCTCATCTTCTTGATCAACTTTCTTCACCGCTTGACAAGGAGGGCCAATTCTTCAATCTCCGGAATTGCATCATCGGAGTCATCATCTTCTTCTTCAATTTCAATCTTCTTCTTCCCACTTTTGGCTTTGGCGGGAAGAGCAATGGACTTCTTATTGAGCGGGACTCTTCACTTTCAAGAAGTCGATCTCATATGAGTTGAGTTGCCGAGAAGCTTTGTCGGTGTCATTTTCTTGAGCTTTGATTTGGATGCTCGAATCGTGGTCACAAGTGGATTAAAGCTAAATGGCACAACATCAAGCATCTTCCGACAAATGTCAATGTCTTCCAAGACCTTCTTCTCCGAACATCCGGCAATTTCATTGACGATGGGGTTCAACCTAAGAAACATTTCATTAACACTTTCATTAGGGAGCATCTTGAATTGATCAAATCTTTTTCTAGCTCGAGATAGCTTCTCCTCAAGCATCTCGGCACTACCAACATGAATTTCCCTAAGATGCTTCCAAATATCATAAGCTTTAGTAAGATTACCAATGCTATCAAAAACTTCGGAGGATACACTAGAGAGTAAAGCATTTCTATCAATGGCATGCATTAAAGCTTTTGTACTTAGCATGAACATCATCAAGAGCAATTGTTCCGGCCGGATGGTCCGGATAGCCGGTCTCACAAGCAACCCACACATCATAACTAAGTGCCTCTAAGTAACATTGCATCCTAATTCTCCAATAGTTGTAATTTGTTCCATCGAAAATAGGAGCTTTTCCAATTTCTATCCTAGGCCCCTCTTGAGCCATCTCCTAGCGGTTAAGCTAATACCGGAGAACCTAGATGCTCTGATACCACTGGAAAGAGGATCTTAAGGCCTAGAGGGGGGGGTGAATAGGCAATTTTAATTTTTCTTTGATTAATTGTTGATTAAGCATCAAATTAATAGTGACCCAATCCTAGTGTCAATTGATACGCAAGTGGAAGCGATAAACAAGTCAACAAGCAATTAAGACATGGCATCACAATCAACACATTCAATGCAACGGTAGTAAGTGCGGAAAGTAAATAAGAGGAGACACGGTGTTTGTTTGACCAAGTTCGAGCCGCAACTCCTACTCTCCTTTGAGGCTACCCCTTGCGACAAGGACCGGCTCGCCTCGAGCCTCACGCCTCACTTACTCCGGTAGTCGTTCCGCCACTCCGCGAGGTGGACTCACACCAGACACCGACTCAAGAGTAGCCACACGCCGAGGTCTACTCTCAAGCCCACGCCTCCACGAAGGATGTCTTCAAAAGTAACAAGCCCGAAACGCCCCGATCATGCCGGATCGAAGGACTTCCATGAAGTTCGGTATTGGGGTTTGATGGATTGTGGCTTTGGATAATCTTGTGGGTGGAGGAATGGCTCTAGAACACCTAATTGATGAGCTATGAATGTGGTAGGTGAAGTGGAGCAGCAAACCTCAAAGTAGCCAGCCACTAGGTAGGTATTTATAGCCCCTAGAGCAAAAATAGCCGTTGCCCCTAGGAAGAGGACAAAAAGACTAGCCGTTACACTCTACCGGACGCCGTCCGACGGGCTCCGGACGCCGTCCGACAGAGCGTACTGCTCAGCAAAAATAGGTTTACCGGACGCCGTCGTCCCACCGGACGTCGTCCGACAAGAAGGATCGCGCAGCGCCGAAACCACCGGACGCTTCAGACGCCGTCCGCAGTGAAAGCCCGAATTGAACCTTATCGGACGCCGTCCGTAACTACGGACGCCGTCCGACGGTGAGTATGCAAGGGACCGGACGGCCACCAGACGCCGTCCGACGAAAGTTCTCGGATTAAAACCTTACGGACGCCGTCCGATCACCACGGACGCCGTCCGACAGAGAAGAATTTTCGAGCTAAAATTTGTGGGGAATTTAGGTGGGTTTTCTCTCTAGAAATCTCACAAGGATATATATGGGTATTTTTAGAAGTGGTGGACTACGGAAACCGAAGTTTTCGAGAATTCGCAAAGATCCCAGATAGTCCGAGATATTCGAACCCTTTTGAAACCGACGAAAAACAAGAAATAAACCTAACTACTCCTAATTTATACGTGACCTCTTCTCTCTTGGGTCACGATTTGAAATCTTGGAGCAGCTCGTAAAATTGTCGACGCTTCAAATTAGGGTTTATAAAATCGCCGAGTCTTCGCTAGGGTTCCGAGAAGTCCAAAAACCCCCTAACCCTTTATATTAATTAATTTTATCATCAATGCCACTAATAAAAATTAGGGCTCAACGATGCTCACAGAGTGACCCCCTATTTATAGCTGTGGTAAAACTAGGGTTTTTACCGGAGGTTTTGGTGTTACTGTTTCGGCCCATATCGCATAGTGGGCTGGCACGTGTTCTTAGAATGGGCCAGGAGCGAAGAATTAGGGGGTAAAACTGTGAAATGTTCCAAGTTAATTTGATAAAATCCAATTTTAAGTGAAAGTTCGGCTAATGAGAAAACCCATTGCCAAACTTAGGGTCATCATATGTTGACACCCAAATTTGGTAGGAAAATCAGATATTGCGAAGTGGTTAATTTCATCTGAATTACTGGGCCGAATCAGAAAATAGGCTTCATCGACAAAAGAAAGGAGCATGTTGGAAATGCCGATAGTTACAAGACTCCAGAAGAATTACGTTCTGATCAGAAGATATCTTCCATGACGCGGTAAAATAGGTGGTATCGGCTTCGGTTTTGTAATAGTATAAATAGGCTCCTAGAGATCGTGAGCAGACACGACATACTGTAAACACAAAACCACTTTTTGAATCCGATCGACTTCGTCGAAAGGCTTCAACTTGCAGGTAGAGCTATCTCGATGGGATAATCGATTCTCTTCTTGTAACCCGTATGCATGGCTATATCATCTTGATCTCGTGTATACAAAGCATGTTAGACTGTCTTGGGTTTTAACGATCTTTAATGTGTTTTCGCGTGTTACACTGTCTCGATTCAATCGATCTGTAATATGTGTTTATCTTGCAATGCCGATCGTCAACTATCTTACGTGCTTTTCCTGAATCCGATATATGCGACTGTCTCGTTTAATCAATCTTGTGTATACTTGTTTAGGAATTTTGCATGTGTAGCTACTTTCCGATCAGCATTATATTTACCTATATTAGTTCTAAACCTTTGAATCGGTTTATTGGCTTACATCTAGATATAGATCTGAACACTCTCTTGACTTGACCAATCTATTCAATCTATTCCTTGATTTAATTTGATAAATCGACCTAGAGATTTACTTCTAATATTACTTATAAAATACCAAAAAAAGATTAAAAGATTTGCTTGAATATTCATTTACGTTTACTGTTCTATCAGGCATTAAGCCGATAGAATCTCAATCGGATTCTCTAAAGCCGATTGATAAAAACCTGATCCGGCTGTTTCTAAAGCCAATTAGCGCCAAGTCACTGACAATTTACTCCTTGGCAATTTACAGGTCAAATTGACTGGCACGCTTGGTCCTAGGTTGCGACGCAAGCCCAGACTTGATGCTTCCGCACGTGTGTTCACGAAAATCCCACTTTTTGTGTCAACACAGTGCCAGCTCATCCTGATCTGGCGTACCCTCCTGTCCAAACTCTGGAGTGCCCTCCTGGCCCCCCTCGAGGTCACGGTCGTCGCCCTCGTCCTGTGAGGCGCTCCTCCTGAACTGTCGTCATGGCATACAGCATTTAAAAGTAAATGTTAGTCCAGATATTATTAAAAATAAAAAATAAAAGAAAAATATTAACCATTATGAATATCATTGAATTAGAAGTATGTATCATCTACATCGAGAGGATCATCGATAAGCCCTTCTTGTTGTGCTTGCGATGCTTGCGGTGCTTGTTATGCTTGCTGATTAGGTGGATTTATTTCTTTATTTACATCGTCATCTATTGTGGCTACTAGGTTATCTAGTCCATTCCCAACATCAATCACGACATTCCTATTCAAACGTTGCTATTGTGTTGGTTGATGGTAATCATCGGACGTCGATGTGGCCAACCTTCCAGGTCTTCGAACTTTGTACACAACCCATCATGACCGAAGATCTTCCTCGTGGCGTTTAGTACTACCTTTCATTGCTTTGCAACATGGATAAGACAGATAGTACAGTTGCTCCGCCTGGTTGGGAAGTATGAACGGATCATACCCTTGTAATCTTGACGTGTGATTAACCTCCACCAAACCTAACTCTGGTCGACGTCTAACCCCTTTGAAATGAACGAACCAAATGCAACGAAAGAGAACAACCAATAGTTCCTTACTTCCTTCGAATACCAGTTCAATTATTTCCTCTATGATATCGTAGTACTCCATACCATCTTCCTCGTAACACAGTACATAACTGTTGATTGATTTAAATTAGGTTTTGTTCTTTCGTGAGATGTCGATCTGAAACAAAACCCATTGACATCATAAGTTCCATGCACCTTTACGCTTGATCTGGGTCCACACGACAAAATACGGAGATCGTTATGTACACTCGATTGAGTCGTGCACTGTTTTATACAAAATAATAAAAGTTAAACACTGGTATGTTAAAAAGATTATGAAGTTATGAAATTTTTTTAAATAATCATACTTACATATTTTCAAAACCAAACTATGAAGTTAGGACGTCCAGGTTTAGCACCCTCTGTCATCAATTGAGTTCTTTCCTCCGAATTGGGGTCGTTCATCCCTGTCCATTCTCTTTATATAAACTGATTCTGCATGTCCCCCACTTCTTTCATATTGTCGAACACATATAAAAGTGCAACCAATCTTTCTTCCTGTGATAACTCTCGTCTTGTACTTCTTCCCCACAGGATTGCCTTTCCCATGAAACAGTTTTAGGTCAGATTAGTGTTCATTGCAAACTGCGTTGTATCTTGATAATTGAATGTTGACATTGTGCTCTCTCGCCTAATATTTGTTTGAAAAATTGATTATCTCTTACATGTAATACGATTCTGCTATGAAACCTTCAACACAAACCATTCTGTTGCTATCCTTCGTACATCTAACTCCTGTCTTCTTCCATCTTTGATTTGCCAGCCATCGTTACACGTGAGGGTTTTATATTAGGCTTTGGAAGGCTTCTAAACCCACCTGTGAATTACCGTTCAATCACACGTCGTGTTGCGGTACCGGAGGTTCGAGACAAGATTTCGGCAGCATAACCCTACGGGTTCTCCTAGTGCAACGATGGCTTGGGAGCCTACAAAAGCTCCGAAGCACTTATTTTATGCACAGGAGAAACTCTCATAGGGTAACATCATCAAAAATCTTATCTCAAATCATCTGGTACCACAACGCGACGTGTGATCGAACGGTAATTCGTATGCTGTCCACTGAGACGGCCATAAGGGGCTCCACTGGACAATTCGAAAACGCGTGTCAACTATCGTATTACAACACAACGAATCACCGTCCGTGTTTCATACGAGATGTGCCGTTTCCGAACGGGTGACGTACGGTTAGATAACATCCACTAAACTCATTCACGTACACTACCTAATCGCACGATAAATAATAAAAAGGATCATCAACAGTCGTAATAAATAAATTAATATATAGTTAACAACAACCCTAAATTTTAAACTACATTTCCTACTATTTTTTTATTTTTCTATTTTATATTATTTAATTCATGTTAATCATGATTATACAGCAATTAGTCTCGATAAAATATTAGTGACTGCCGACACTACACTACCAACATTTTTAAAAAAAGACGAGCAAATACCTTGATGTAGGTGCGGAAGATGTGACGGGGTGACGGAGGCAGCGGGACAAGCGGCGCATCATCGTGCGGCTGCGTCGGCAGTGGAGGAGACGGGCGGCCGGAGGCGTGGCCGGGCGAGGAGGCGATGGGCGGCGCGTCAGTGGTGCAGCAAGGGCGGCGGAAGGGCGGCGCTGCGGCGGCGGGGCGCTCTGGCGGTTCGGCGGCGCTGTCGGGCGCAGGCAAGGGCTATGGGGGCGGGCGGCAAAGGCGGCACGGCGGGCGGGCGGTGGCACGGCGACATGGCGGCGGCGCGACCGGGAGGCGAGATCTAATGCGTCGCAGTCTCAACGGCCATGTGTTAGCGTTGAGACTATGCCCGTAACGGGCGAATCCAATGCGTCTATATCGACGGGCACATGTAGGCCGTCGACACAACCCTTGTCCGAGCTTATTACCGACGGCATAACTAAGCCGTCGAGACTATGCTCATATGTGTGTCTCGACGGCCATGTTCTAGCCGTCGAGAGATCCCCTGTCCGAGCTTTGTACTGACGACACGGGAAAGCCGTCGACACTGCGCCTCCCAACCTGTCTCGAAGGCATAGAGCCCAACCGTCGGTACTGTCATCGGGATAGATTGTATCGACGGCTAGGTAGATAGCCGTCGAGACTATCTCTGCCAAGGCCAACTGTTGACTACTGTCGATGTAGCTACTTTGTCTCGACGGCTTTATAAGTAGCCGTCGAGAGAACTATTAGTCTCGAGGGTAGCACCCCCAAGGGCTTAATCGGTCAAACGACTCTATTTCAATTTTAAAAATTTCAAATAAAACATTTGAAATGATCAGACCACTCCATGCTGTTTTCTACATAAAATTACAAGTATAGAAAACAAAATCAAAATTTTTAAAGCTTACCATGCGGTGACTCCTTTGTAAATGGAAGCTTTCCCGAGAATTTGAGCTAAACGTTTACTATTTCATGCGTTTCCATGATCAAAAAATATGCGTTTGAATTTAACTCATTTTTAGTAATAAGGTTACATTTATGCACGGCTTAGTACACTAATCAATAACCTTGTCCGATAAAAATTTAAATTTTTAGCTATTGAAAATTAAATATTGAAATTCAAACATTATTTAAAGGCTACGTCAACCTATATTATTCGATTGTAACATAACAAAATACATAGCAAAATACATTTCAATAACACGACATTCGCATCATTTAACTAGATATCATAAAAACCTCAAAGAAATTTGAAATGAACTTTAAATCACAAAATATTTTAAAAAAACAGGAATTAAAATGTTTTCAAGAATAGTTGTGTCGACGGTCACCATATTGCCGTCGACACTGACTTTCCGGTGCTCCCTGTATCGACGGCTTAACGTCTGGCCGTCGACATAACGTAGACGCCGTCATGCCTCTGACACTTCCATGTGGCTACTCCAAGTACTGTCGACGGCTGATTGGTGGGCCATCGAGAGTGTCCAATATGTATCGACGGTTAGTAAGTGGCCGTCGGTACTAATAGATGTGTATCGACGGCTATGTGGTGGCCGTTGAGACGGTAACTAGCAGTCGACTCTCTTGCCGATTACTGTAGTGGGTGGGCACGGCGACGTCGCTGAGCTTCCGCATCCAGGGCCACAAGCTGTTGCTGGTGGAGGCGGAGGGCGCCTACACCGCGCAGAAGCGCTACGCGGCGCTGGACGTGCACGCCGGCCAGTCCCTGTCCGTCCTCGTGACGGCGGACCAGGCGTCCCGACCGTACCGCATGGTCGCCACCTCACTCTTCGTCCGCCCGGAGCTCGTCGGCGTCGCCACCGTCCTCTACGCCGGCGCCGGCGGCCGGCCGCCGCCCGGCGACCAGTACGTCGCCCTAGCGGAGCAGCAGCAGCAGCTACAACCGCTCCATGGAGCAGGCGAGGTCCATCCGGATGAACCTGACGTGCGGCGCCGCGCGGCCCAACCCGCAGGGGTCCTTCCACTACGGCCGCATCGACGTCACCCGCACCGTTCTCCTCCGCATCGACGCCGCCGAGATAGGCGGCCGGCGGCGGTGCACGGTGAACGGCGTGTCCTTCGCTGACACCGGCACGCCGCTGAAGCTGGCCGACCACTTCAGGATCGGGGGGAGTCTTCACGGTCGTGTCCGGCCGACCGGAGAGGTGGCGGCGCCCCTCCCGCGGCACCGTGGCTATGGACGCCCCGTACAGGGGGTTCCTGCAGATCGTGTTCGAGAACAGGCTGCCGTCCCTGCAGACCTGGCACGTCGACGGCGACAGTCTCTTCGTTGCTGGGTAAGCTCATGTGCTTCCGTCGACCTGCTTTTCATTTTCTCTACGTCAAGGATTTCATGATACAAGTTCTATTCTTCCTGCGGATCAATAGAGCCGTTACAGCCGAACGTTTTTTTAATAAAAAAAAATGAATTCAAACATCAGATTTTTTACAACGTTTTGAGAAAAATTTGAGGAAAACTAATCCAATCAAGTGGTTTAGAGCCGGTTTGATATGATTTTCTACTAGAGAGGGCTAGTAGGATTTATCATATCGGCAATAATGTGCCTATAATAATAACATTAAAAAAACCCTGCTCTACGTTTGCGACATGCTAACATATGTGGTTTGTGTTGTGATGAGTTGTCAGGATGGGCTGGGGGGAAATGGAGTCCAGACGCAAGATCAACGTATAACCTGGTTGATGCCATCTACCGCTCCACAGTACAGGTGTATCCGGGATCGTGGACCGCGGTGTTGGCGTATCTGGATAACGAGGGCATGTGGAACTTGAGGTCACAGGATCTGGGGAGGAGATACCTAGGCCAAGAGCTGTACATGAGAGTGAGCCAAGGCAAGTCGAAAGCCTCGAAAGTCCCAGATCCTAGAGACGAACTGCCCATGCCTTCAAATGCTCTCTTATGCGGAAAAGCTAGCAACTTCAGGCTAGTATGAGACGCTGACAGACTACCATGTAAAATTAATCAAATGGTTCATCTATGGGCGAGCATGGCAAGCACATAATCCTCCACAATACCACGGCAGCAGAGATGAACGAACCATTCCGAACTTCGAAAATCAAAATATCAGTTCTAGATCGTCATTCAAGGTTGATCTTGAGTCATTCCCGCGGTAATAGATGTTCCTAGTTAACCCCAAAATAGAATCCGTATTAACGTCTTTTTCTCCAACTCGCTGATACATAGAACTTGGGAAGCGCCTAAGATCCAGTTACACTGCAAAATTGTTTACTTCTGAGCAGCGAGTAAACTCGGACCTACATCTGTTCATCTCATGCTGCCCTCTCTGAGAATATCGATCATATGGTATACTTTCTTATCCGCACCAGATTGTACCTGCAATAGCATGGCCGTTTTCAAAACCTCATTTCTCTGTACCAAATTCTTGGAAGCAATCACAAATGGCTTAAAATGCTGACCTTCTTATGGAGAAACACGGTAGCATCAACGGTTCCTTCTGCATATATCGAACGTCCACATACATTGTGCTGAAACTCAAACGAAACCCTGCAATAATAGATGCAATTATGCACGTCGCGCTACGCAAGGCCTTGAAAAAGTGCTAACCAAGGCCTTCAAAACAGAACCAGAAGGATAAAAACTTACGTATCATCAGGTGAAGTGAGATGGTACATGTGAAATGCATGCCCTGAGAGATGTTCTTCTGGGACACCAACCATGGTAATCTGCTCTTGGGGATCCCGAACCTGCTTCACCTACAATAAAGTCATGTGGGCCAGTGTTTGAAAACATGCCGTGCAAACAGCATTTTTCTCTGCGGTAAGATGATTTTATATTAAACGGAATACAGCAAGCTAAGATTGATGTGCTACATTTACAAAGAAATGTCTCTAGAAAGTTATGTTCATGAATGAAATAGCAAGCATGACTAGACCAAGACTACAGTGCAGAATATTTGTCTCAGAAAGGCATATAGAAAAATGGGATCAAAGTATCAAACACAAACCTCAAGCACAAATTAGTCTAACATAAATTAATCCAAATCAAAACAGGGCATTTAATCATCCAATCGGTAAATTGACGTGGCTTGAATTCAACATAAAGCACCAATACTAATAGGCTTGAAGACAACATCAAGCACCAATACTAATAGGTTCCTACATGTCATCTGTCCATGATTAAAACTTTAATTGCACAACATGAAGTTAGACCTGAGACATGGGGACAAGTAACTTGCGCTAAATAGATTCAATCCTGAGACATGGGGACAAGTAACTTGCACTAATCAGATCCAATGTCCAATACAGCTGTATGTTGAAATGGTACAAATAAAATGGTACCAAAAAATAGCAATATTCATAAATAGACAGAGAAAACAACAATCCTTCAAAACCAATAATTAATTCAACACCATGATTGCTGACTAGACAAAGTTTCCTATTAAGAATACCTGGTTCAAGTCAAATGAAACGCCCAACTTCTGAAAGCAAGAGATGACAGCTTTAGCAGTGCCAGAAATGTCCAACTTTGTTGCTTGATGAGACTCCATGACCTATTGAATTGTGACAATTTGATATTTAAAGAAATTACTGAGACAGCATTAATATGAATAAAACAATATGATTTTAGCATTCAGAAAAAAGAATAGAAGCATTCATAACAGGAGAGAAATCAGAGAACTCCAACCATCTAAGCCATCCTTATTGGTAAGGATATTTCTCAAATTGTACTTGTAATATAGGGTTTTGGTGTGTCCCTCGTCACAAGCACCCCTTCTTGCATCACCTTACCAGAAGGGAAAAGAAGGCTAGTTGGCTAGTTTCCATTGCCATCATTGGATTGTCAGCCTAACTAGGAAGGTAATAACCTAACTATGGAAGATACAGCCATACACAAGCTGGAGATAATATCTGATCTAGCATCTCTAAGGAATATCCTAATATATTCTAACAGCCAGGGGAATATTCTAATATATTCTAGCATTTTCTTTTAAACTACTGCCATACCACCGCACCACTTGATACCGTGTGTTGCTGCCAACCTGCTAATAGTTGATCTAGATATTTAACAGAGCACATGACAGAGAAGGGAGAAGGTTCGAAGTAAAATATAAGAGATATGTAGATATTGGGGGGAAAAAAGATCAGGGTTGGAGATCGGATAAAATAGGGTTAGGTAAGGTAGGGAGGTGAAGAGCGAAATAGGGCCAGCGTTAGAGATGGTCTGATGGAATTATTCCAACACTCCTGTATGGTTAGTTTGGCATACATTGGACTTGCACATCGACATCAAGAGAACGAATCACAGCAGATGGGTCAACTAATGAAATGCATACTCTTGGTTTGGGCCTTTATAGGCCTACTGGATTTTCATACCTTTTGTAAAATTAGTAAAGACCACAAGTTTTTTTATAACTATAAAGATGGGATGCAGATCCTCTACGGCTGAGTTCCCTGCATCTGTGCCACTACATTTGGGCCCCCATTAGAACATCTCCAACCATTTTTTATTCATTCCATGGTTGTTAAGGCGGTAAAGCGACCCGCGGCATGCTAGGACCTTTTTACCTTTAAAGCGCTTTAAGGCGTAAAGCGAGGCGCCCTCATAGACACATAAGTTGAATAAAAGAAACCAAACTTACAACATAATAAGATAGTTCACAGCACATAAAAAGATTTAGTCCACCGCTTGCCCTGCACAATAGTAATAGCACTACACATTATAGCAGATAGTAGCAGCAGCAGTGCACTACACTACATAGTATTAGCAAATAACAGCAGGCCAACAGCACTACGGCAGAACTACAAGCCCAACACACCACTACAGCAGCAGTTAGCACTACAAGCCCAACACACCACTACATGGCCAACACCACATTGCAGCAGTGCAGCACACACTTTAGCACTTAGCACTAGAAGTTAGCTACACAGCTCACACACACACCGCACACAGCTCGCTCACAGTGTCACAGCAGAGTGGCACGGAGGCGCAGCTCAGGTGGACACGCTAGGCAGTGACGCGGCGTGGCCGGCAGCGCAGATCAGGCAACGGCAGCGTAGATCGAGCGGCGGCAGGCGCAGATCGGGAGAAGGGGCTGCTGCTCGGTCGAAGAAGTTAAGGAAGAAGAGGAGGAAGGGACATGGCGAACCTGTTGCTGGCCGTGCGGGCGGCGGGCGGCGGACGGTGACTAGCCTCCTCAAGATCCCGGTGTGGTACTGCTTCTAGCTCTCCACTCCTCGTTTATTTTGGGGCCACAACCACTAGGGTTTGGCTTTGGGGATTATTAAACCATCCCTAGTTCCCTACCTCACCTCCATGTATGGCGCCCGCCTCACCTTGCATGGCATCTAAGAGGACGCCCTAGACGCCATACCGACGCCTTGGACGCCTTAAGGACGCCATACTTAATTTGTAAGGCGTCTGATGGGGCGTCCAGGCAAAACCTAGTTACCGATTAAGCGACGCCTTAACAACCATGATTCATTCCATTACTTTCCCATTTTCTTTCCGACATTCATTCCCTTTATTTCCCACAATCTCCAATAGCATCTCTTTAAAGAAATTTGCCAAGAGAACGGAGAGAGAATTTCATCCTGAAGGTAATGGAAGGGTGAATTTCTTCCTAAATATATTGAATGGCGAAGAGAATCCCGTTGGGACTCTAAAGAGAACCAAGATCTCTTCGCCAAGGTTACCCTAGGCGGCGCTAGGCAGGCGACAGGGGACTAGGCGGTCAAACTAAATACAAGCAATTTCATCCAAGATCTCTTCGCCAAGGTTACCCTAGGCGGCACTAGGCAAGTGATAGGGGACTTGGCGGTCAAACTAAATACAAGCAATTTCAGCTATTTAAAGACATGTATATGAGTATATTCATAAGAAATAAAATACAGATTAAGGAATACCTTGATTTGGTGGCATTGATGTATGGCCGCCGGAAACATTTTCGCGAAGAAAAACTGGGACAGGAAGAGATACAGCTGGAGATGGCCTTAGTGTTTTAAAAACCAGCCCTAGGCGGCGCTAGGCGCGAAGTGCTCGCCTTGGCGGCTAGTCATTTTTCTGCACCTAGGTGGCGCCTAGGTAGGATTAGGCATTGGGCCCAAGCCAACCGCTCGACTAGCGGCGCTAGTCAACGCCCAACTAGTGCCTAGCACCTTCCAAAACATTGCTTACAATTCTGGCTCCACCTATGTGGGCTGACCCTTTTATGTAAAGCAAGGACAAAAATGTAAGTATGGACATGAGTAGGCAATACCCACAAATCCGCAATGCTACATTAGTGTCATCTTGTCTCTAAACTTACTTTAAAGGCAAGATTTATTAGCATGATGGGTATCAAAATAGTTTCTCATAAATAAATATGTCCCCCAGATCCCTGTCCTCCAAGTTCAGTGATAAATCTACATCAGGAGTTACTTCCCCCTTGCTAATGTAGAACGTGAGATCCATTCTTACTGCAATGACTTGGTATATTTTGCACTGCATTGGCTTGTAAATGTTTTTCCTAGTTATTGCATTCACTTCCCAAGCTAATCACCATTGTGGATTTCCAAAGATCAGATTGATCTCTATTTACAATTACTGTCTACAAATAAATACAAGTCATTGCAATCAAGTGATTCACCAAATATTTAAGGTTTAATATAAGAGAGCATAAACAAGGTGAATATAATTTTCAAAGGTAAGATCAAACTATACCTCCAGTTTGTAACCTGAAAATGCACCAGGGAATTGCTCTGCCATGATTTCCATAGCAGCAAGAAATGCAACAACCTAATAATAAGTTAAAGAGTTAGCGGCATCAATAAGGGAAAGGCCGTATGAGTTGGACATTTGATGGGAAAACTTGTACCTGCTTCCCCATTTGTGGGGATATCACAGCATAAACATTTGCATCCTGCACAGTTTTTTGCAACAGTTGCCTATTTCCACCCGTTGTGCCCATTACAAATGGCAAGCCAAGTTTGCAATAAAGTTCAGCATTAGCTGCATTGCAACCAAAGCAGCACTAAGAACACTGGGCAAATAATATGCAAATAAAGAACGTCAAAGCATACTGCAGAAAATGACTTACCACCTAATCATTTTTAAATATAATTAAAAAGTCAAAAGATGAAAGAGAACAGTATCAGTAATGGTAATAGTCTCTAATTATCTCCCAAGCTAAAACTAATATTATAATAGTACACCAGCTAAGAAATATCATATTCTAAACTCGATATATGGAGAATAGAATAATGGCATAACCAGACAAGAATATATATGCCCCTAGGATCCTCTTTAAACATCTTGATAATTTAGCATACTACTTAATATGATATGTGAGATTGTTGGCTATGATCTGGAAATTAGTAAAAACACCATGAAATTATTGACTCTGCTCACTTGCATTTAGAAGAATCTCAAGATCGAAAAGAGATGGGAAATGTTTGACACAATAAACCAAAGTTTTTTGGCTAATGGAGAGGTATTTTAAGTATAAGAATTGACGACAGTACATATGGGACATAAACTTCTGTTTATAGTATAGAACCTAAGTCATAAGACATTCAGATTTCCAATAAAAATTACTAATGTACTCACCATTAACAGCATCAGGCACAGTGTAGTCAACAACTATCACATCTGGGTAGTCCTTAACAATGGAAGGGAGAATATTTTCACTTTCAGATGGGTCATGAATATCTATTTCTCTATCACAGATTTTGACCTTTCCATCAGGAACCTCCATGGCACTGAATGACACAGGAACTAATTGAAGGCCAGCAGATACAGCTGCTTCAGCAACAGCCTTCCCCATTTTCCCAGTGCAACTATTTACCTGCACATATTAATATAGGTTATAATAATTGAATACACATACTTCTCCAGACATGTTATCATATTAGCAATCCAACTGGGCTTTATTGAAATATTGCAGTTAATAACTGCTCATCAGTTTATCTTTAAATTCATGTACTTTATAATTTACAGCAGAAGTTAGGGCTTTATATATATAGGAAACAAATTGTGTCACATCTCGCTGATTAGGAAATTTTCCTAATCCCTTACCACATCTCGCTGACCTTGCCTCACACACATGTAATTCAAATCTCCTCACAAGTCTCTCCATCGAAAGTCTCTCCATCGAATCCTTAATCCCGCCGCCACAATCCCCTCCGCCACCACGCCACTGGCCTCCTTGAAGCACGGTGCGGCATCACAGACCATGTCATTTCCACGCATCTTCGCCGGGAGCGCTGCGAGAACCCTCTGCCACTCCACCGCCGGCTTGAGATCAGTCAGGACCCATCACTTCCCTACGTGCAGTGGGGACGAGGTCCACAACGATCGATTATGCTATTTGACGTTGTTTGGTGCCACTAAGAATTTTCCATTTGCTGGTGCGTGTTTATGCTCGTGGAATGACTTGTCATTGGTGGGAAACAAGACGCCGAACTACGAGGTGGAGGCCGTGTTCGACCAGGTGTTCATCAATGTTTGCTAATGGTGTATGTTCATTGTGAAATAATTAAATTCATAGTTAATTGTCTGGATGTATTGGCCCTGAAGCAATGACAGATACAAAATGGAAAAAAGGACCTCAAATTTGGTGTTTTTCAAGTTGATCCAGTAATATCAAATCATGCATATATTTGCTCAAAAAACAAAACATGCTCATGAAGGAACCAGTTGTGGGAAGTGGAGCCCTTGTGCATATATATACTGACGAGTTGTGTTTCTTTTGTGCTTGATTTTGCAGTTTGGTCATGGGAGGGAGAATGCACTGCACCAAAACCTTCATCAGGTCATCGTCATCAATTAAATATTTCTCTGGTCATCAATTTTATGTCATTGTCAATTCGTCATTTAGATCATACAATGAATGATTTTGCAGTTTAGTTAACATGTTCCGATGGAATATTTTCATGGCAAAGCTCTAAGGCTTGATGCTAACCTTGGGTTCATATTTAAGTTGTCATTCTTTATATCTTCTTGAGGACATTATGTTCATTCTTGAAGTTATTTAGGAGCTTATCAAGTGTAGTAGCACCATTAATTTCACCACTCCATAGATTTCGAGGACAATAAAGTATTTGCCATCATTCAGAAACCAGAAATCATATTGTAAGGATCAGTCTTGGACAGTGCAGCTTATTGTAGCATCCATAGTTTGCAACTTGCATGCCATGATAACTATCATGCCTTTGTCCTTTATTTAATGCCTCATTTTCCAAGGTTATGCACATTGCACAAACTATTCTTCAGTGAGTTATTTTGTTACGTGCTTGATAAGCACGCAATGGGTAAGGCCCTTGACGCGGGCGAGACGGCCGTTTATCGTCGGCAACGCCTTGGCTGTACGGAGCCACCGGCCGTTTAATCGTCGGCGACGCCTATGAGATTTTATCTCAAGTTTTCTTCATTGCTTGGATAATCATAAAGGATACATGACCCTCCCTTTTATAGGGAGCACTGACTTAGATCCTAAGAAAGGACCGACTTAACCCCTAAGAAAGACTCAACTTGGATAATAAGAAAGAAAATTAATCCTAATTCTAATTTTGGAAACCACAGACACCTAATCCCTAACAAACCCAACCGTGCTACAGTACCCGCTACAGTACCGCGCGTACTGTTCATAGGCCGTGGGTGTATCAATACTCCCCCCTTCGAATCAATCTTGTCCTCAAGGTTGAAACTCGGACGACCTCGGTTGTTTGGACAGACGCCGATCTTCATGGAGCCACCATGGTAGTACGGTCGCGAGCGCCGGTCTTCGTAAGCCATGGCGAGAGGATCGCCTAGCTCTGATACCAAATTGTTACGTGCTTGATAAGCACGCAACGGGTAAGGCCCTTGACGCGGGCGAGACGGCCGTTTATCGTCGGCGACGCCTTGGCTGTACGGAGCCACCGGCCGTTTATCGTCGGCAACGCCTTGGCTGTACGGAGCCACCGGCCGTTTATCGTCGGCAACGCCTTGGCTGTACGGAGCCACCGGCCGTTTAATCGTCGGCGACGCCTATGAGATCTTATCTCAATTTTTTTTCATTGTTTGGATAATCATAAAGGATACATGACCCTCCCTTTTATAGGGGGCACCGACTTAGTCCCTAAGAAAGGACCGACTTAATCCCTAAGAAAAGACTCAACTTGGATAATAAGAAAGGATCTAATCCTAATCCTAATTTTGGAAACCATAGAAACCTAATCACTAACTAACCCAAACGTGCTACAGTACCCGCTACAGTGCCGCGCTACAGTAACACGTGCTGTTCACCGTTCATGTGGGCCCATGAGTGTAACACTACTCCCCCCCCTTCGAATCAACCTTGTCCTCAAGGTTGAAACTCGAGAGATCTCGCCAATCTTCGCGGAGCCTCCCATCGCCCATGGAAGCAGTACGGTCCTGAGCGCCGGTCTTCATAAGCCATGGCGAGAGGATCGCCTAGCTCTGATACCAAATTGTTACGTGCTTGATAAGCACGCAACGGGTAAGGCCCTTGATGCGGGCGAGACGGCCGTTTATCGTCGGCGACGCCTTGGCTGTTATCGGAGCCACCGCCTATGAGATCTACTCTCAATTTTGATTCATTAATTGGATGATAATAAAGCATACATGACTCTCCCTTTTATGGGGGGTACTGACTTGGACCCTAAGGCCTTCTTCTTTTCAGCGTATCGTACCGTTGCATATTACTGCAGCAAATTTTGTTATTTTTATATAGCCCATATATTGTCATAATTTGCGATGATTTTTTCGTGATTTTTAGTAGTCGTTCCAAAGATTCTAAAACTATTTTTTAATTATTTTTTTATAATCTTTAGACCTCATTTTGAGGGCTCTCAAATTTGCTACAGTAATACGCAAACGCAACGATACACTGAAAAGAACAAGGCCTAAGTAAAGGACCGACTTGAACTCTAAGAAAAGATTTGACTTGTCATAAGGAAACTTTCCTAATAAAGTGAAACTAATAAGGTAATATCTATAGCCCTAACTGCAGTGGGGCCGTATGCTACAGTACCGGTGGGTACTGTTCACGCGATATTGTTCATCGTCCTAGGCCTTGTTGGGCATGCCCATATCATTACTCCCCCAATCAAATCAACCTTGTCCTTAAGGTTGAAGCGATGACGCCCGAGAACTTGACGTCGATGTTGAAGTCGAAGAGCATCACCATGCGCACGGCGTAGCCGCGCTAGCATGGCATGTCCGCATTCCATCGGATGGTGATGATGGAGACGTCGTGGTCGCCGATGGTGTGCTTGCCATCGTGGTCGCTGAGTGTGTTCTCGACATGGATGAAGACGTAGAGTGACGTGGGATTGGATGTCAAGGCGCCGCTTTGCTTGGACCTTCATCTTCTTTGGAGGCATGTCTTGAGAGATCAGCACGACGTTGCCAGCAGGAGAATCTTCATGCTGCTTGAGGTCGTCAATGACGTCGGTGTTGCTGTTGTTGTCATCGTTCTCCTTGTGCTGCACGGTGTCGTCGTTGACGTCGGTGGTGTCGTCGTTGGTCTTGATCCCAGGGCGCGCTCTCGTGAGAGATTGCGCAATACTTGTGTTGGACATCTCCTGCGCTGGATCCGCGGTCGCCGCCACCGTCTTGTCGAACACCTTGACGAGGTTTGCGACCTTCTCGGCGAGGTCGTCGATCTGTGCTTCGAGCTTCGCCGCCATGTTGGTGAGGTCGTCTTTCATGGTGCCGCATTAGCTTCGACCGCGGCGGCAATTTCACGACTAAACATCGGACGGCGTCGGGCTAGTGCCGCCTTCGCGATCCGGACATCTTCCTCGCGCTCTGCCTCACGCGCCAAGTATATGGCGTATGTAAGGTCTCGCGGCCGAGCACGACGAACATCTCTTGCCGATGTCGCAGGTAGACCCGCGATGAAGGCATCGATCTCGTCTTCTCTCCTCATCCGCGGCTGGCGGCTAAATTACCGGCACTCGCGAGCGTAGTCGTTGACGCGGCCTTCACCCTTTTTCAGATCCACGAGGTCACCGACGGATTGCTCCTTGTTGAGCCGCTCATAGTACAGGTCTGAACCGGGTGGGTCGAAAGCACGCCACTCGAAGTACCAAGAGCGGAGCGCCATCCCGAGGGATCGTTCTGCTCTGATACCAAATTGTTACGTGCTTGATAAGCACGCAATGGGTAAGGCCCTTGACGCGGGCGAGACGGCCGTTTATCGTCGGCAACGCCTTGGCTGTACGGAGCCACCGGCCGTTTAATCGTCGGCGACACCTATGAGATTTTATCTCAATTTTTCTTCATTGCTTGGATAATTATAAAGGATACATGACTCTCCCTTTTATAGGGAGCACTGACTTAGATCCTAAGAAAGGACCGACTTAACCCCTAAGAAAGACTCAACTTAGATAATAAGAAAGAAAACTAATCCTAATTCTAATTTTGGAAACCACAGACACCTAATCCCTAACAAACCCAACCGTGCTACAGTACCCGCTACACTACCGCGCATATTGTTCATAGGGCGTGGGTGTATCATATTTCAGGTTGCTGTCTAAAATTGTTGACCACTTTTATGTATGAGTCACGGAGATCGCACACAAAATTAAGGATTTCATACAACAGTTAAACTCATTTAATGTGTTGCCTATAATTTTGACCAAATGTTGGTGGACATTAGACAAATGTGATGAACTTTGTTAGTGTGGCTATAATACTTTCAGGGACAATCTGCTCCGATTTTTTGTGAGTGAAAATTAATATTTATCACATAGTTTATAGTTTAGTTTATATTGACATATCTACCCAGCCTCTCCTTAGTATACCGTTGCAACACACTAGCACCATACTAGTAAAACATGAGAAGATACTACATCAGACTGGGAGTAGTTGATATAAAACTACCAAAAAATTAAAACAATGAACGCAAGGTCCAAATTGCCATTGACTAACCATACTACCATTAATTGAAAAAAGAACAAGTAGTCTAGTGTTGCTTCACTTTTGTGGATTCATTGTTTTATCTTTATAAATAAAATATGAAAATTAATTTAAGAGAATCCTAATTGTTTGTTTAGTAAACGCAACAGTTAGCTTTTCTAGAGCTCTAAGCCCCTCAAACACAGGTCCTGCCCTTGAAACCCTCTCTAGCATCTTTTTTCAAAGTATTGTTTGCGAAGGGAAGGCCTGACCCGGTCAATTTCATGCATCTCTACTATTGAAAAGAGGCTTGTGGTGGTGGTTAATGGTAGGGCCAACTTTCAATATCCACCATCCATCTCTACTCTCACGTTTCCGCTGAAATCGTAGACAATCAATCTCTCTCAAAAAATTTCAAATCAAATCTACTCATTGGATAGTTCCACCTATCCAGTTTGTTGCTCTTTCCTTCCATCCTATTAGCTGCACATTTCCTCTCCAACACCCTCTCTTTATTTATTAATTGGAAAATAATTTGACTTTAAATTCTTTAATTAATTTGGTATTTACTGGCCTAAGGAATATTCCTTCCCTATTCCTTTCCCTTTTCTTTCTTTCCTTCCTGCAAGTGGGTCCCACTATTTCTTTACTTCTCTTCTCCTTTCCTTTCCCTCTCACCAACGCCCCCTCCTCTAGTCCTCTCCCTGGACGGTGCCCTCTCTTCTCTCTCATTTCTTCTCCTTGAAGAAAAGACTAGAGGCTCTCTCTTCCTCCTTTCTTTTGAAATTTTTCAAAATCCAAATCACCATTGATGGCACAGTAATTGCCCTACCATCTTAGTCAATTTTTTGTCGATTCTTTCCCGGGCACCGTTCTCCCTCTCCCCTATATAAACCCATCCCAAGCCATCTCTCCTCCCATTTGCTTTCCTCTCCAATTTCGCGCGGGTAAACAACCACTCTCCAATTCCTTCAAGGACAATCCTATTTACCTTCCCCTTGATTTATTTTGTTACTCACCGTTAGTAGATCGCCGATAAACTTGCCGGGATCAAGTGTCATTGCCGCCAATCGTCAACCTCATCGTCACCACCGCCTCCCCATCGATCCGACATGGTACACCTCCCTCTCTTCCCCTCTCTAACCTCCGTAGGTCTAGTAGGATCCATTCTCGGGTTAGCCTTGCCAGATCTCGCTCGAAACAGAGCCATCGCCGCCATCTTCTTCCCCACAGCGGGCTATGCGGCACCGCCACCTTGGCCACGCTCTCGCACACGCGTTGCCTCCACCATCTCCCCCGTGTCTCCCTCACACTCCTCAACCCCATTGCCCCTTGGTTCTCACCGTCGGCGACCTCCTGTGCCGTGATCCGCCTCTACCATTGCTACCATGCGTCGTGGCCACCGTCACCGGTTTTATCCTACCAAGCCGCACCCACCCCTATGTTCCCCTCTATCTCCTCTACCTACGTCGCGCATCTCCCCTGGCCGGAATCACCGATGCGTTTCCTCCCATGCTTCCTCTGCTACGCAGACCCCGCCATAGCCGGGTTGTGTTCTGCCTTACCATGCCTCTTTCTCTGTTCAGCTGGGCCGCTAGGCCACGGGCAGCCAGGCCACCGTGCTGGGTCACGCCTCACCTCTAGGTCAAGCTGCGTTCCCATTGCCCTCCTTCCCTCGTGCATTGCTAGCAATCGGCCAGACAAATAGCAATAATGACGAGTTAATTTGTGAATTATTCCCAGCTTTGTAAATTTGTAAACTTTATAACCTTATTTTTGTAGCTCAAAAAATTATGAGATAAATTTTAAAGGGAAAAGTCTATTTTACAAACCTGAACTATTAAGAAAGTCCACTTAAACACTCCAAACTAAAAATGATCCATTTTCACATACCTCAACTATCAAAACCAGAACACATGTCAACATATGGTGGTTTTAAAGGTGGTTTTGCCATTTTTCTAATTTAAATAAAACCATTTCACAACCTTAAATTATTAATAAAATTCAATATAAGTTCAATGAACTTCCTAAAATCAAAGAAAATCATAAACAAATGGATATTTTTCAATCAAAAATTTTTAATATTCTTTTACAGTTTTAAGGTACATTCATATTTTTTAAAATTAATTCAGAAGTGGATCGAATTGTGGTATCCTTTTTATCGTTGCTTAAAAAAAAATAATTCAAAAGTGTACAATGGAGTTATTCAAATTATAAATGGCAAAACCACCTTTAAAACCGCCATATGTTGATGTTTTCTCCGGTTTTCATAGTTAATATATGTGAAATAGTCCATTTTATAATTTGGGCGTTAAGTGGACTTCGTAGATAGTTCAAGTATGTAAAATGGACTTATTCCAATTTTAAAATGTTTTAGCGACCAAGGAATTTTTGCCAGCGTAGCAGAGGACCCATCTCGTTGTGCTGGTCAAGGGAAGTGTTGAACCTTTGCTACCTATTTTTATTAAATTCTTTGTTAGAATTTCCAACTTGCGTGCCTATGTTAAATTTAAAATTGCTAACTAATTAGTAAGATAAACCCATGTGATATTGATCTTGCAAAAATATCCTTGTTGCCATAGGATTATTATATTGTTGAATTATTGCCATCTCTTGATTAGGTTTTGCTCATACATAGAATTGCTTAGATTAGCAAATATTTTATTCTACATGTATTATTTGCAATGTTGTTGAAATGCAAATTCTGAAAGACATTCCAAATGTATGTTTTCATTATACATATGTTTTCCTTTTCCACTTCTCACTTCCACACAAATTTCTATTTTTAGGTGTTTGCTTGCACTATCAAGTGATATAATAGTGCAGTATATGTCGTTTTGCAACTAAGATATCATTTATATTTATTAGATGGATGTTAATTTCTACTATTTGCATGTTCCATTCTTTGTGTTCAAATCCTTAGAATGTACTATGTATCAATCAATAAAAATTTCAGATTTTTTGAGCAAGGTTCTATCTAAATCCATATATGTTGTTTCTGTTTTTAGTACTAGTTCATATTTCAGGTTTTGGATCATGCTAATAACAACCTCAAAGCTTCAACCCACTGAAATTTCCGATTGGTTAATTCATGCACTGCAACTGCTATGTATGTCATCACAATGCAATAGCTTTAGTGTCTTGTTGCCTTTAGGTTTAGAATCTTGCTGCTGCTATGAATGGGTGGAATTCTCATTGAATCAAGCT
Source organism: Raddia guianensis (assembly GCA_036346415.1). NCBI lineage: Eukaryota > Viridiplantae > Streptophyta > Magnoliopsida > Poales > Poaceae > Raddia > Raddia guianensis. The sequence continues at coordinate 41,831,350 of CM070535.1, read as the reverse complement.
TTTTATTTGACTTCCATCTTATTTTTATGCTTCTTTTATTGCACCATTAGTCGGAAGTCATCATTCACCAAACTTTATGAATTTTTATTCTTATGACGACTGCTAGCTTAAATTTTCACGCCTTACCCTGTAAATCACCCTTTACAATTTTATAAATTGCTCTAATTTATATTTTTCTTTTTTCCCTTTATTATTCCGTTGCAACGCATGGGCATTTACAAGTTACATAGAAAGGGAGGGAGGCAACCATTTAGATCAGGCCTAGCATTTGAGCGGTTTGACAAATATCAGACAGCAAACAATAATTTATTTCATTAGCACAAAATAGCTCGGAGGAGCAAGTTCATTGTAGGACTGGACAGGAGTAGGCTCCAGTTCTGACTATTCCCAGCTGAACCACCCAGTGATCGTTCATAGAGTTTCAAGCGTAACTTGACTGATTTCCAAATTATGAAGTAATCATCTACTGTCCTCCTCCATCAGAGTGCTATTAAATGTCTGGAATATCACGCTGTGCACTAATCAATCAACAGTGTACAGTTGGACATTGTTTATCAGTTCATTGACAGCATTGCCTCCCAATGTATGGTGTTGTGTGCCCAATTTGTGAGAACCACATATATATATATTTATCCTATAAAACAGCAAATGTCATATTTCCCCATGGCTTCACCAAAATAGTAACATTCGATAGTTCGCATGGTTCTTAAGGCGTCGCCTAGGCGGTTCACAGGGCTATGCGTCCACGCTGCCACGGCCGCGTAAAATATGGCGTCCGCCTTACGGAGTAAGGCGTCACATAGACGTAGTTTTAGCGCCTAGAAGATTGAGGCGGCCGCCGTATGCAGCGACGGGAAGGGAATTGGGGAGGGCAGGAAGGGAATTGAGGACGGCAGGAAGTAGTCGTATGCCGCCCGTCGCCCGCGCGTGTAGAGAGAAGAGAGAGGAGAGAGAAGAGAGAACGCATCTGAGGTGTTCTGAGCCCACGTGTCCACCTCTCCTCTGGCGTTCCCTCCACCACAGCGCCGCCCACCTCTTCCTCCATCCGCCGACCACCTCTGATGCCTCCGTCGCCGAGCTTTGCTGCCCCCACGGCGGCGCCACCCACCTCTGCTCCCTCCCCCATCGAGCTCTGCTCCCTCCGCCGCCGAAAGGTACAATCACAATTGGAAAGGAGAGAATGTGTTGTACAATTCAAGAATTGAGAGTAACAAGGTATGTATATCCTACTAATTTTGGGATTAGGATGTGTGTATGGTGTCGCCTCCCCGCGCACCTTAAGCGCCTAGGCGGCTAGAAGGTGGTGCAACGCCGCACCTCGCCTTGCCGCCTTAAGAACCTTGATAGTTGGTTACCCGAACTCGCAGATTCCATCCAGAAATAATGCATAATGAATAAATTAAGGAAAGAAATCACCTATTACGCAATGGTGATCTCCTTTTTTGACCAATCATTCGTTCTACCCCTCCAGTCCCAAGTATGCAACGCCAGCTGAGTTAATCAAACTAAAAACTAATATAAGATTTAATCTACGCAAAGGAACCATTAGACGTCCCCCTCCAATACCAGTACACAGTTCCATCTAATTTAATCAAGCTAGAAACTAACAAACAAGATTTAATCATCAATGTAGGAAAGGAGACATTGCATAGCCAAGCTAAGCAACCATACCAATATCGGGAAGGAGAGCCTGGGAGGCGCCGCGGGGACGCTCTCTAGGCTCTGGCTAGCGTGGGCATTCTCAATGGAAAGCCTTCCCGTCCGAAATCGTCGCAAGGGCGTCGACCTGGAGATTGGAGCGAGGAATGGCTGGCACAGGCGGACCAAATGCCGTTGCCGCGCAGCGGCGGCAGGGGCAATGAGGTTTGTGGAGATGGTGGCTGAAGGCATTTGCGTCCGTCCCCGGAGAAGCTGCGCGGCAGGGGAAGAGCACCACCGTACGCGGCGGCGCTGGACCGGGGGCCAAGATGGTGGCGGCTTCGCCCGAATCTAGCTAGGGTTTAAGTGAAGTAGGGCGATCTCCAGACGAGAGGTGACGCGTTGACGACGTTGTGTTGACGACGAACGAACGGCGGCTCAAAGTGACCCAAATTAATGGCTTAACAGCTTATCTATGTTTTATAAAAGGAAAATGTTACTGTGCGGACGTCTGCAGACGCGCTCACCGGACGCGCACAGGGACGCTGCGCAGCCATGCAAGGTTGGTCCCGTAAGCATTTTTTTTTATGGTCATAAATTTTGATTGAGTGCTCTAATCCATTAACCGTTTGCATCAACACGTTCCTCAAATTTTTACGAACAAAACAAGACGCATGTTGCCATATAAACTTTAATCTTACCCGGTGAAACTTAGGTTTCACATGATGAAACTTGGGTTTCGTCTACTGAAACTTGGATTTTACACACATTAAACTTGTCAAACTGTCAGGTTTCATCAGTTTTAATACAAGTATTATGAAGTTTAAACAGGTTTCGTCCAAGTTTCATCAGATTAATCCAAGTTTCATCAGGTTTCAACAGGTTTCATTCAAGTTTCATCAGGTTACATCCAAGTTTCATCCAAGTTTCATCAGGTTTCATCTGGTGCTCACCTTATCAATACGAGGGCCAAGGTTCATCAGCACACAGCCAAGTTTCGCTAGTATACTGTCAAGTTTCATAAGTGGGTTATCCTGCGTTCACATCAAAAATATTGAAAAAGTGAAAAAAATCAAAAAAATTTAAAAGAATTTAAAATGGGTTGCTCTCGATTTTAGAAGAATTATGAATTTTATTCCATGCATTTTGAACACTGTTTGAATTTTATACAAAAATCCGAAGTTTTAATTGAAAATGTTCAACTACACATCTAGCCAACGTCCGGGCACGCGCGGATGGCTGATCGGACGGTCGCCGCAGGCCCGATGCGTGCGCGTTCAGACGGACGTTGCCGTTGACTTTGGACATGCGTTTGAGCACTTTTTTGAATAAGACGAATGGTCAAACGGGTGTCCAAAAGTCGACGGCGACTTCTTTTTCTGACCGGAGGGAGTATATGATTTAGATTTTTATGTTCGTTTTTTCGCTGTCTTGAAGGTAGGTCCTAAAGTTTTAAAAGACAAGTTAAAAGAAATGGATCCGAATCTCAAGACTACATCGAAAAGTTCTCGAAAATTCAATAATTTCAACTATTCAGCCGTTCAGTTGTTTATATCAGACCAAAAGAACAGGGACTAAACCTGGTCGGCCCGGTTATATTGGGCTGATCATTTTAACCCAACAAAATATAAGAAAAATGATCATATGTGTGTTTTAATGTAAAGAAAGAAATTAGACGAGGGCCACAGTTCAGGCATCGGACAAATGATGTCATGACAATGCTATCGGATAAAGTTGAAAAATAACTGGTGAGGCTCGTGAAAACTATTGATAAAATTTGATAATATAATCATGAAACATAGGCAAAAAATTTATGAACTGCAATATTTTCAGAGTACCAATGAAGACTCTTTTTTTCAGCTTAACGGCTTAACAAATTAACGACTTAGTTATGTTTTGAAAAGACATGTTTTGAGTATTCCGTTTTTTGTTGTTTTGAAACTGGGTCATAACACTTTAAAAAGCAAGTCAAATGAAACGGATCTAAATCTCGAGAATATCGCGAGAAGCTCTCAAAATTCAGTCATTTCAGTCGTTCAGATCAGCTCAAAGAACAGGATCGAAACTTGGCTAAACTAGTGATGAACGTTGAAGAATGGTCAACGAGTTTAGCTAAATTATTAACGAAACTCAAAGAAGGAGCAATGAAACTTGATCAAACCAATTAATGAAACCTAAATAAGATTAAATAAAACTTGAAGAGGTAATAATAAAACTTGGTTAAACTACCGAGAGAACCTTATGTTTCACTGCTGTTCAAAAATCCCCATGCAAAATAACAAGTTTTACAAGAACAAAATTAAAGTTTTGCATATGCATGGCCGAGTTTTCATGGTGAAAATGGAGGATGGACCTTCTCCTATCCATCTTCTTTCTAGATTCATCGAGCTTCCACGTCATACTCGTCGGAACTAGTCGCCAAAAGCTCGTAAAACTTGTTGCTTACTAGAGAGAGATGATATGGTGAAGAGAGAAACAAAGGTAAGAAAGTGTGGCACGAGAAAGAGGAAAGAATGAGGTTGTAGGGGACTGGAGCTAGAGAAAAACAGGTGATGGTCAGTCGTACCATGAAGGTAGTGAAGAACTTGAAGAAGGTGACCGTAGTGCACACTGGTGGTAGCTGCCATGAACTGGTTGAGGATGTGAACAGCTTGAAAGACATCTGTTGGGTGATACCAAGGTAGACATGCCTCCCAACAAGGTCATGGTAGTGAGTGGGATCCGCAAGGGGAACCCATCAGTGGTCCAAAGCTAAAGGTGTAGTTCTATTGGAGTGTCAGCAGTGCACTCGTCATTGAGATAGGGGCATGAGTAAGAAGCTCCTGACTATCGATAGTGAGGATGGAGATGAAGGTGATAGCGAGTCACTCTCAATAAGAAGGTGTTGCTGCTCAATACTCTATTTCCTATCACCTTAGTTAGTTTGAAAGCCCCTTCTTTACTCCAAGTCCATCATTCCTTACTGAGCAAGGTCCTCATGTATCTTATGTACCAAAAGAGAGTGAACATACTCAAGTATTCACACAAGCTTAGGAACAACAAAAAGGACAAGTCTAAATGATGGCTCTAGGACCGAAGTGAGAGCCTTTGTCAGAACTGAAGAGGTACATCAATCTAGGGTGAGCAGCTTGTGAAGTAAAGAGAATTGTCGTAGCTTCTAGGTTTGTGAAGGGAATATGCCCTGGATCAATCATGATGATGATTGTAATATGTCTTTGTTCATGTACTCATGATAATTTTGAGTATCGGTTCTCTGAATAAATGTCATGACTTTGTTCATTAAGTATGACTTGATTGTGAAACACATTGTTATAGTGACGTTATTCTAAAGGGTCCCTGATCCATATCATTACGAGGGGCGGTGATGATTTTATCAGCACATGAATTGGCTGATGGTAATTTTTCACATATCATAGATATGGAGATATCAAACCAATAATGTGGAAACATGTTAGAGAACATGGATAGTCGGACAAACCCACTCCGAGACGCTGTGAGATTGTTATATCTTATAGTGCCATCAGCGTATAGTCTCGAGTGGTACGCCTATATGGTTCTTAGACCTGAGATTGTCATGGATGCCCAACATGTTGACTCGTATGCTTGGGTGTCATCAAACGCTACACCGTAACAAAGTAGCAATAAAGGTGACTACTGGGTATGTCAAGATACAATGTAATAGCCTAGCTGTTATTTTCAGTTAAGCATGCATATCATAGTTGTTTTCATTTGGATTTGTGTGGTTCTTTGAAACTTTCCATGAAGTTACATATAAGCACCAGGTACTGGTGGGAACATAGGACGTTAAACCTAAACAACTAGTACACTAATGAGCCAAGCCAATAGAATAGTGAGATATAAATCGGCCAAACCATGGCGAGCAGTTGCATAGCTCGCCGGGTACCTTTCTTAGTTAGCCGAGCAAGTAGGTACCATGCTGAGCACTGCCGAGTGCTCCCTTGTACTCACCAAGCTTCCCTAACCAGACCCAAGTGACGGGCGACCAGGACACGAAGCCTTCGGGCGAGCAGGCAAGCGAGCAGGATACCACCAGGTGAGCAGGACACGTGGCCGCACGGCGAGCAGTAGGGCGATCACTCCCGACTGAACAACACCCAGCTCGGGGGAATTTGGCCAAGTACGGAGAAGCCCGAGTAGAGCTAGGAGGGCTATCTCTCAGATTAAAAACTACTGGAGTAACCCGAATCCTTTTAGTTCCTTTAATTCTTTTTGTCCCACAAAGACCCGATGACTTCCCTCTCATTGGATGAAGTGGGCGGTAGAGCAAACAACGAACCACGAGTCCCAAGGGGTCTGCGTGCGGCGACCAGGTGGCGCGCGCCAGTACGGGTCAAGCCAAGTGGCAAGGAAATTCGATCAGCTGCAACATCCTCACTTTCCTCACCCATTTTCTCACCCTAAGCCCCTCATTTACATGTGGGACCTGGCCCCAGTTGTCACCCACACAAGGCAGCCCTATTTAAGGCCATAACCAGCCATCTTCCTCTTCCCTACACCATCATTTCTGCCCCTTCTTCCTGTTGCTCGAACTGAGAAGGACAGGAGCAGTTCCTCCACTTCTCCATTCTCAAATCCATCTAAATACTTGGAGAGAGTTTGTACATGTCAAGATCCAATCTCTCCATCACCTGAGCTCCCCACACCTTCGAGGGAATAGGATTTGGTGAGTTCCCTATCGTTTTCGTCACCTCCCATGTTCTGAACTTGCAGCAGCAAGAACTCATTTAGTTCTTCCTCTTGCTGTCATTTATTGCATTCCCAAACCTAGGGGAGTGTATTGGGAGCTTCCTCAACACCCGAAGGAGTCGAGGAACACTAAGAGAAGCCACAAAAAGGAAGGAGGAGGCAGCAGTAAGGACCGGAATCGTACTCAGCAATCAAGGGAGGAGAAAGTCGCAGCCAAGCTTCCACCTCTCGGATCTGCTCGTTCTTGGGGCGTCCACCCATAAGCAAGGCATCCCTTGCTTGGTAAGAGCCTTAGAACATACCTTCCTCATGATTTGCATCACCTAAGCTCCATTCATAAGTTCATCTTTGAGCTAAACTGAGCCTAAGTATAGCAGTACCAAACTCAGTTAGTTTCATCCATCCCCAGGAACAGTCACTCAGTATATAATTTCTATAAAACCAACTGTAGCTCGGATGAAGAAGTTGTCTACATGAAAATTGTGAGCTAGTAAATTCTCTACAACTTTCATGTTGATCCCAAGCTCAGCTGAGTGGTTATTCTACCGCAAAAGCTGCTCGCACCGAGCAGCAGACAAGCTGAATGGTTTATCCCGAGTGATCTTTGGCACCCCAACTTCACATGACCATATCTCCCTCATCCGAACTCGGATTTGGGTGACTCTTTTTGTAAAACCTGCATTATCTCATGAACTTTCTGAATATTATGTTATTCCATGCTTCTCTGCGTTTGACATTTTCTTTGCATTTTACTTGATGTGCTTGTTACCGAAACGATAGGAAACGACGTTCCGGACGAGCCCGGACTTGAGCAAGCTGCTCTCCCTCTCAACAATCAGCACCAAGGCACATATTACTCCCCACATTTGACTCAATCATATTGAACTCTATTTACTTACACTGCTTTGATTATATTCTATCAACGATTGCATGCTAGTTTCTAAACATGATATTTGATGGGCAGAAAGTAGTTATGACCTATTAGTGGTCAGTTTATTAATATGATTGACATATCCATTTCCTTGATAGCCTAAGTGGGTACTATTTATCTATGTTTGTGTCACGAATGCTTAGACTTGCTTAGAGTCCACGTGGTTGAGAGTAAAACTTGATTATAATGTCTTGATGATGATTGGATGTGAGGATTTGGAGTTGTGCCGGAACGGGTGATAGGAGATGACGGGAGGAAGGATCCCGGTCATGTAGCCCCGTTCGGGCGATTAAGGACCGAACATGGTGCCATCATTTCGAGCTACTTTACGTACGACCACACGTGTATCATGGGGACACTTAGCCAACTTTACGTGCGTGCTTGTACCATTGGAGATCATTGGGGCTACCGTTGCTTATTCGCTTGTGTTTTGTGGGTGGGAACTGGCCAGGGGCCGCTTCTTAGCCATGGGTAGCTTCCGTGGGGGTTCCGGGACAGCTGGATAGAAGGCCTGAGTAACATCCACAGCAACAGTTAACTCCATTGAACCACAACACAGCACGTGGAACATTGGGCTACAGTTACCAGGCGATCCAATGATCTGGCATGTACATCTAGGAAGCTTCGACATGGCTTGCTGTGTCGTGTGGGTAAAGTCGTACACCTCTGTAGAGTTGTAAAATGTTCGAACAGTCGCGTCCCATGGTTAGGGATGAAAACTTGTTAAATCGAGACACTTCGGTTAGCACTTGGGTTCTGGGATGGTTATGGTTTTTGCTGGGCTATGTTTCCGAGCAATGGGTTGCTCGTGGTGATCGGTTGGAAACCGGGGACGGATAGAGTCCCGATGTTGGTATGGTCTGATAGAGACCTTGGGCGGACAAAGCCCCGTGGATTGATCTTGATGGAATTGACAATGTTACACTTGATGATGTTACTGCTGGTTCACAAGTCTTTATATGTTTTCTCAAATGCCATTTACAGTCTATTTATGTTTACGTCTTGCAAATGCCCTTTATGCTGAAATTGTCATGCTAACCCTCCATTTGATATTTATTATGCATGAACAAGGCTATAAGTACCTTATAGTGCTGAGTACCATCTGTACTCAATCGATCTGCTGCTAATTGTTTCAGGTGATAGTGACCCCACGCTTGAATACTATTATCAAGCGGGGAATGACGACGCTAGCGAGCACGGTGCTGAGTTCTAGCTTCCAGTCGGTTGCCCTTGGGTTGGGAGGCATACCACTCTAGCCTTTTGTTCTTCTAGACAATGATCTTCCGCTGATTTTGTGAACCAATTATCTATTCCATTGTGAACAACTCTGAACTATGTTAAACTTACTTGTATGGACCGCAATCCATACCCCTTTTGTAATAAAAAGTTATGACTATTTGCCTATGTGTAGTGCTATCGATCCAAATAAGGATATGTGTGTGATGGTAGCAGATCTTGGGAGCCGTTGACGAGCACATATCCGGCACCCGAGTTCGCACTCGTTTTAATAGAGATTGCTTGTGCTGTGCAGTCAGATTGAGTGTTAACGTGCTTGGCTCACCTCGGGTTGGCTTGTATGTTAGTATTCAATCAGTGCATGTCTCAATCAAGTTATATCTCTAATAAGCCGAGTGAAAACTAAGGGGGTACTGACACATAGTCAGGGGTGTGATGATCAAGATGGAATTTGCTCGTCCTCAATAACAGGAGAGATACCTCTAGGCCCCTCGTGTGGATGGATAGGGAAAGCGCACGGCCGTGCTAATATGACTAAGGAGTTGGTCATGGTTTGTATCCATCGCACTGTCGAGTGAAGTGGTCGGGCTATCAACAAGGATGGCACGCATCTCGCCTTGAGCTTGACTGGTATCGTGTGGCAAAGGGATCGGTATGTGAGTGTATCAAGGTTCAGCGGAATATTGATTCTATGCATTCGGGGGTCAATACGTACTGCTAGTCCGCTGCTGATCTGTGGATCGGAAAAGGGTTTCCGGATACATGGCCGAATTGCACTAAACCTAACGGATCACACATTTAACGAGTTGGACCTGTTTAAACGGTTAGTGCGTGGATATGATCCACATAGAAGTGGAACCCTAGTGTACCTCGGCCCACTAGCGTGTCTATAAAAGGCGAGGGTAGGGGCGGTCGCAGCAATGAGTTGAACCTTTACCACACCCAGCCGTCGCGCGCCCCTCCCGCTCCCTAGAAACCCTAGCCACACGGCAAGGTGCTAGCACACCCCGCGCGGTGTTCCTACTCGATACGTGTGGATATTGGTAGAGGCGCTGCTGTACATGGACGCGTTGTTTGGTTGGATCACCGGCGACCAAACAAGTCAGCGAGCAGCTCAGACCAGATAGCGACCAGTTTCAACCAGTCGGCGAGCAGCTCCGATCAACCGATGACCAGCTCCAACTGGGCGGCGAGCAGTTCGTCGTTGATCTGGACGTGTACGACTACTTCCTCTACGGACGCGCATCTACTTCTGATGCATAGACGCGTCAAGGGTAACGATCTATGATCATCTACTCGCATGTGATCTTGGGTGATTCATGGTAGAAAATTTGATTTTGTGCTCATGTAGCCTACCCGTTTCCCAACAGTGGTATCAAAGCCGATCATGTGTAGTATTGGATCTAGATTGAATTGCATATGATGATATGCGGTGGTCATTCACAGGTTGATTAGATCAATAGGTATTCTGGGTAAAAGTATGAGTTGATAGCACCATGCGATCAAAAAGATTAGTCCGTCCTCTTTCAGATTCGAGCCACACAAACCCCCTACCGGCTGGTAACACCATCGGGGATGTGCGCGCGTCAAACAGATCGGGGCAACAGATCGAGATCCCATGTGGTTGCCATCTTCTAAGGGGACCTCGCGCGTCGAATCGATATGATCGGTTTTATGAAAATCGAGACATGTTGATGACTCGGGAATCGGTTTGATATGATCAATCCAGTTAAATGTTCATAGCGTCTTCATAGATGTGATCTACGTTTGAATTTGATTATGCGCCTAACTTGTTTTTGCAGGGAATGATGTGAACAGTATGGACCCCTTGTGTATGTGATGCATTGTTGTAATTTTGATGACCTGTGTGTCATAGTTGATTGCAGCTGAAGGCTGTCCATTGTTGTATAACGGCCTGCGTGCCGGCATATGACGCATTGAAACCCATGTAATTTTGTTACTAGCTGCTAGATGCAGTAGTGAAGTGCAGATTCATGGAGGCTTCAACCCTGGTGGCCTAATGAACAAGGATGGTCATGGAGATGGGGATCACTACGTCATGGGCCATACTAGTTCACAGTTAATAAGATTATCTGTGATGCTATTCCTTGTTTTGCTATTCTTTCACGTCATATGTGGTGAATATGTTAACCTGATAGAATAGTTTCCCTCAAAAATTAAGAGTAAGATGCCTTTCCAATAGCTGCACCTAAAGGTGTTGTACGTTAACTGGTAGTTTCAGCGGACAGCTGGGTGCCGTTAGCTTCCTTGATTGATAGGGTGAAGTGAGACTTCACACGCATAGTGTTGGTTTACTTATCAAGGCTATCAAAATAGTTTTGGGCATTGGGGTGTCGTGTGTTGGGAACCGGGGCATATGATGCCATTTGACAAAGAAGAGTCACATACGATGTGATTAGCAATGGTTGCCTACCTATGTCATTGGGTTCTAGCGGTGAGCATTCCGTTCACTAGGACTTTAGTGAATATGGATCTTGTTCTACTAAAAGTCACCAGAGGGAAAGTGATTTTAGTGGGAGCATTTTTATTAAATTTGTTTAATAGAAGATTAACATGAACATAGTGCTAAAACTTTGCTTATTTATTTCTGTTCTAGATAACGCATGTTGTTGCAAACAATGGTTTTAACTTGTGATCCATTCTGGAGAGAGAGAGAAACTCTCCAAAACGAATTTTATTGATTGGTATCGAAACTTGAGAATTGTTCTCAAGCAAGAGAAAAAGGAATATGTTCTAGAGGATCCCTATCCTGAAGAACCCGAGGATGATGCTACTGCCGCTGACCGCAGTGCTTATGAGAGCACTGCAATGATTTACTTAATGTTAGCTGTCTCATGCTTGTTACTATGAACTCTGAGTTTTAGAAGCAATATGAGGAAGCGGATGCCTACAATATGATTGAGGGCCTCCGTAGCATGTTTTGAGAACCAAGTAAGAGCTGAGAGATACTCGATCTCGAAATCTTTGTTTGCATGCAAGCTGGCTGAAGGTAATCCGATGAGCCCTCATGTGATCAAAATGATTGGTTACATTAAGAGCTTAAAGAAACTTGGTTTTCCTCTAAGTGAAGAACTCGCCATTGATGTGATTCTCCAATCGCTTCCTACAATCTTGAACCATTCATCATGAACTTTCATATGAATTGCATAGAGAAAAACATAGCTGAATTGCATGTGATGCTAAAGACAGGTGAGGAGAGCATCAAGAAAAGTAGGAAACATGTTATGTTGGTTCAAAAGGATGGGGTAAGAAGAGGAAGCGTGGGGCCAAGAGGATACAATCCATGACCCCAAGCCTAAATATGATGGTAGGACCAAAAGAAATGGCCGTACTTCTTCTGACAAATGCCACTACTGCAAAGGAAATGGGCATTGGAAGAGGAATTGTCCAAAGTTCCCGAAAGATAGGAAGAATGGAAAGGTTCCACCTTCTAATTCAGGTATTAATGTTATAGAAGTTAATCTTACAACTTGTCCTACCGAATCCTAGGTATTTGATACCAGATCAATGATTCATACTTGCAAATCGTTGCAGGGGCTAAGAAGGACTAGAGATTGTAAGATAGGCGAGTTGTAAATTGACGTCGGCAATGGAGCAATAGTTGCTGCGAAGGCCGTCGGCATCTATCCCTTGTCCTTACCTTCTATTTTAGTCATGGAATTAAATAATTATTATTACATTCCTGCCTTGAGTAAGAATATTATCTCTTCTTCATGTTTGAAAGAAGATGGTTATGACTTTGTAATAAAGAACAAGTGTTGTTCAATTTATTTCAATGATTTGCTATATAGTAACTTTCCATTGGTGAATGGGCTGTACATGCAAGATCTTGGTAATACTTCTGTTAGTATTGTTAATACAAAAAGACTCAAAGCAAATGATTTGAATCCCGCTTATTTATGGCATTATCGCTTGGGCCATATAAATAAGAAGCGCGTGAAGAAGCTCCATAAGGATGGTCTTCTAAATTCATTTGATTTTGAATCATTTGATACATGCGAGTCTTGTTTACTTGGCAAGATGACAAAGGCGCCCTTCACTAGTTCAAGTGAGAGGGCTAATGACTTATTAGCCATCATACATACTGATATGTGTGGACCGATGAGCTCTGAGGCTAGAGGCGAATTTCAGTATTTCGTTACTTTTACCGATTACTTTAGTAGATATGGTTATATCTATCTAATGAGGCATAATTCTGAATCTTTTAAAAAGTTCAAAGAGTATCAAAATGAAGTACAAAATCATTTGGGCGAGAGAATTAAATTTCTGCGATCTGATCGTGCAGGTGAATATTTGAGCCAAGAGTTAACGCGTGGATATGATCCGTGTAGAAGTGGAACCCTAGTGGGCCCCGGCCCAGTAGCATGTCTATAAAAGGTGAGGATAGGGGCGGTCGCAGCAATGAGTTGAGCCTTCACCACGCCCAGTCGTCGCGCGCCCCTCCTGCTCCCCAGAAACCCTAGTCGCACGTCGAGGTGCTAGCACGCCCTGTGCAGTGTTCCTGCTCGGTACGTGTGGATACCGGTAGAGGCATTGCTGTACGTGGACGCGTTGTTCTGTTGGATCTCCGGTGACTAGCTTCAACCAGTTGGCGAGCAGCTCCGACCAGACGGCGACCGATTTCAACATCGATGGCGAGCTCCGATCGGTGGCGACCGGCTCAATCTGGCGGTGGCGATTCGTCGTTGATCTGGACATGTACGACTACTTCCTCTACGGACGTGCATCTGCTTCCGCTACATTGACGCATCAAGGGTAATGATATGTGATCTTCTACTCGCATGTGATCTTGGCTGATTCGTGGTAGAAAATTTGATTTTGTGCTCGCGTAGCCTACCCATTTCCTAGCAGTTTGATGAAGATCAAGTGCTTAGGTTCAGTCCAAGATAGCATGACTATGAGGCTGGAGATTCTATACTAGGTACAGATGTACCTGTGGACTCAACCTCTTATCCTCATAAGTAGCTTATGCATCCAGCATACTCTCACTCCCACCTTGAATTTTTTAGTCACTCAGCTGATCCAATGCCGTAAGAGCATCAGTTCCAGGGGTGGGAACAATTTTTCTCTCTATTTGAGAATTTGGGAACTCAAATCCAAGGGCTATTTGTGAATTTGACAATTATCACACAAGATATGACGAGGATATCAAGGGCATTAGAGTAACGTAAGAATAGTTCTTAGGCTCTCAGGGAGTAGTCTTCTCAAGGGCGATTACTTAAAAAGAGGCCGGCATGTGGTCGTGACCAGGTCAGCCGGCGTGCTGCGGTATTATAATTTGGGGGAGGAGCGCCCATAATTAGAGCCCCACAGATGTAGTGATGGGTGCGGACGCGGGTCCTGATTTTCTGGTGAGAGATGGTAAAGATAATTCGGTAGGTGTCACGGAGACCTAAACGATCCGGCTTCCAACCCCGCAAAGGAACTGGAAATTTCGGCGATCGCTAAACCACCACGACATGTGTCATCGACCAAACCAAAGGCACAATCGACCTGTCCACGAAGAACGGTTCTTGCAAGCAACCGAAGAACGAGCAAGAACACAAGATAAGCAATCATAATTGCGAATATAGATTAAGTATAATGGGGTTCAGAAACTTGGTCCTGTTGGTCTAGCTGACACAATAAGAACAAGGCGAAATCTCACACGACAGTGACGAAATCAACTAAACAAAACCCAACTAATACGAAGCACGGCGGGAAACTTATATGGGGGCGGCAGCCATAGGAGGGGCACCCAAACAGGTGCCCACACGTGCTCAACCCTAACTCTAGGGGTACACGGGCTTTGGGCCCAAAAATACGGCGACGCAGCGTCGAAAACTTTCTGTCCGTCAGCTTGTTTTTGCGATTCCTGTTGACTCGGATTGAATTCAAGGCGTGGTTGGATCCGTTCGAAAGCTTATCTCGTAAGCTTTCCGTAGAGTCCTTATTTACCTCATTTGGACGTCGTATGTGATCTGGGCGTCTGTTTGAAGGTGTACTGGTCCTGAAAATCCAAACCGGACTCGGCAGCGAGTTCGACGTCCTCTCGTCTTGGGCAACCACGTCATTGATGTCCTCATCATGTAGGCATCGATGCTGAACTGTGTTACCAAACATTGTGTCTCCTGATGTCATTCGTGACCTTGGCATTGGCGTAAATCCTAACAAGTGATATCAGAGTGAGGTTAGCGAGGTTGGCCACGCAGAAGACTTAGGGGGAGATACGAAGCACATGCATACAGGGGTGCGCGGAAAACGCATCACCGGCACAAGGTGGAGCATGGCGGCAATCGACGATTCGATCAGTGGTGTCGAACATTTTGGGCGGGAGGCTCGAACCATTCGATGGGCTACTGCTGGAGGGGATCTACCAAGGCTAGGTAATCGGAGGCCGACAAAGTAGCAGGCGAGGTTGGCAGGCTACGGTGACGCCCTCGGCGTTCGCAATCAGACCGACAGGTGCAGAAGGATGCCGGAGAGATCGGAACGGTGGAAGCAGTGATGTGAACGGATGTTGCATGGAAGGCGCTGCATCACGACATGTATTATCAGGGTGCGGCATGTTTTGCCGTGCACAGACGATGAGATGCACGGTGGTGGGCTAGGAAGCCTGCTCGAGCACATGAAAAGTGGATCTAGAGGTGGTGGCGCTTTTTTGGTCATTTTTTGGTGACAAGGGGATGTCCTCGGTGGTTCCCATGGTGTACAATGTTCACTGTGCACTATGAGCAACGACGGCCCAGCATAGGCGGGACGGAGTGCTTGCGGCGGCCTAGCGCATGCGGCGCAGGCGCACATGGAGGCACGCGGGCGTGACAACCCAGCGTGGCGCGGTGGCCCAACTAGCCCAGGCGTGGGCGCGCGTTGGCGGCGGCGTGTGGCTAGCCCATGAGTGGCTGAGGCCCAAGCGAGGCAAGTGTAGTACCCCCATTTTCACACTCGGCTCAACGGAGATAAGGCTCTCGTGCTGTCCGAATGGCTGAAAACCAACATACGAGTAGCCCGCAGGCATACCAAGTAGGTTAACTCTCAGCCCGGGCTATAACGAAAAGAGCGGGCTATCTCAATTGAAACGAGGGTGAACTCGGGTACCGGATATGTGCTTCAGTAACGGCTCCCAAGCTTAGCTACCATTACACACATATCCTTATTTGGATCGATAAAACAACACATAACTAGTAGAAACCACTAGTAGGACATAACTAGTTCTACCTGTGAAATAACATAGTAGAAACTAGCATGTATCCAGTATAGAACTTAAGTAAAACAATGCAAGTAAACAGTGTTCAATATGATTGAGTCAAATGAGGGGACTAATAAGTGCCTTGTTGCTGGTCGCCGAGGGGAAGAGCGGCTTGCTCAAATCCGGGCTCCTCCGGAACGTCGTTTTCTATTGTTTCGGTAGCAAGCACATCAACCAAAATCCAAATAAAATACCAAAACAAATAGAAGCATGGAACAACATAATATCTCAAAAAGTTCATGAGCTAGTGCAGGTTTTGCAAAAAGAATCACTCAAATTCGAGCTTGGATGAGTGAGATATGACTACTTGAAGTCAGGGTGCTATGGGTAGCTCGGAACTGAGCCTACTTGCTAGGAGAGGTTGTCCTCTTGTCAAGTAAGGGTTACCATAGGTCGGATGTGGCTTATGTTAGCTTGCTAAGGCAAGGTCTTGGTCGGGCTGTAATAGGTTTAGCTCGGGTAAGTCACTCAGCAGGTACGTCTCTCAGTGCGAGCTATTTTTGTGGCAGAGGACAAGCTCGGCTAAGCGCGATGTCAGCATGAAAGTTGTAGAGAATCTCCTGGCGAAGAACTTTCATGTAGAACACTTCTCGATCCGTGATGTGACCATGACCATCATTGGAATGACCAACACTACGTCAGTGTGGTGGTCATCAATATTTTCGTCGACTACTTCGCCAGCATGGACATCGACGAGTTTTCGATCGACTACTTTATCTTCGGTCTATTCATCTACGACAAGTTGGCAACACTTCACGGCATCTTCTACATCATCTACATCAACTATGGTGCCATCATCAATTATATGGCATCATCGACCTGCACCATGGCCAGGTCGCGTGCACAGCCGGCAATCTCATTATGCTGATATTGCGTTGTCGCCGCCGGTAGTTCGGCCCCCACCGTGGCCACCTCCCCATGCTCAAGACGTATTCAAGGAAGGTGCATCTCCACTACTTCGATGCCCTCTGGCCCCACTAGTCATGTCCTTGTAAGGCCGGCTCAAGAAAGAGCCCAATTTGTCCACAAGTCCGGTTCGGCCATTTCCGTGCACTCAATTTAAAACGGATGCCCCAACCTCATACGGACTCCGTTTTGGATGTTCTTGGTATGCACGGATAATCCCTCGATGAGATCTTTCCAACGGATCCAGTCCCATGTCCAAATTCCTTATGGATCAACGGAAATCGTCGAAACAATATTGCGACCAGAATCTGCCGGGATCTGTCGGGCGCTGCGCCGCTCCACTTTGGGCCCATGGCCCATGTACCCTAGGGTTGCACCCCAAACCCTAGCCGTCACTATAAATTCAGTAGCCGTCGCTAGTTTAGACTTGGGTTTTGCTTAGATTGCTCTGCCGTTGCAGTTTCGCCGCGTATCGGTTTGCTGAAACCCAACTTTGTGTGCTTAATTGGTAATCTGTAATTTGAGATTGCATCTACCGTGTTCTTGCTTGTGTTCTCGGTTCGCTTGCAGGAACTAACCTTCGTGGTGAGGTCAACCGTGTCTTGGCGTGGTTGATAACGAACGGAGACAGTGGTGTAGCGATTGCAGGCTTAGATCTGATCTGATTGGAAGTCGGATCGTCAACGTCGAGTTCTCCACCAATCGAGTTTATCCTACAGCCGGAAGATCGGGACCCGCCCCCATCAATCCGACTCTGACTGATTTTATAGAAATTATTTCTTGAGTGGTCAATTTTCGGATACGGGCTAAAACTGAATAGGTTTGAGACTGCTGTACTCAGGCTCGGTTTAGCTCAAAGACGAACTTATAAACGGGGCCTAGATGATGCAAGGAATGGAAAAGGGATTTTCTAAGGTTCTTACCAAGCAAGGGAAGCCTCGCTTAGGAAGAGACGTTGAGCGGATGGAGAGATCTAAGAGGATGGAGCTTCAATAGTGGCTTCCTTCTTCTTGTTGATGTTGCCTCCTTCTTGCTGTTGCCTTTCCCTCCTTGTTGATGCTTCTCCCACTGCTCATTCACTCATCCAGGTGAAGAACAACCTCCCAAGAATCTCCCTTAGTCTTTGGGGACACAAGAGATGGCAGCAAGGGGAAGAACTAAGTGAGTTCTTGCTGCTGTAAGTTCAGAACTTGGGTGGTAACGAAAATGGAATAGAACTCACCGAATCCTTCGTGCATGCGAATGCCATCGAAGGTGCGGGGAGCTCAGGTGCTGGAGAGCTTGGATCTTAACATGCGCAAGCTCTCGCCAAGTATTTGGTGGAATTGAGGGTGGAGAATGGGAAGAACTGCTGCTGTTCTTGCTCAGCTCGAACAGCAGGAAGAGGAGTCAAAAATGGAGGTGTAGAGGAGAGGAAGATAGCCGGTTATGGCCTTAAATAGAGCTGCTATGTGTGGGTGACAAGTGGGGCTAGGTCCCACATGTAAATGAGAGATTGCGGGTGTAAAACTAGGTGAGAAAAGGAGAGACGTTGCTGCTGTCCAAACGGCTCTGCCACTTGGCTTCACCCTGCGCTGGCGCGCGCCACCTGGTGTGGTTCCACGGCTTCACTGCGCCGCGGGGGAAAGCTGTCGGATGCACCGCCCATTTCATCCAATGAGGGAAGGGTCGCTGGGTCCTTGTCCGGGACAGAAAGAATAAGGGAAGTAATTGGATCTGGGCTACTTCAGCAGCTTTTAATATGAGAGGTAGCCCTCCTAGCTCCACTCGGGCTTCTCCTCACTCGGTTAAATCCCCTAGGCTGGCACTACTAGAAAAATGTTGATCTATGATAAAACATAATCGTCACTAAAGGCTACAAATTCGTCATTAAAAAATTTCTATGACGAACTTGTGACGAAAACCGGTTCATCATATTATGCGCGTCACATATGAAACTCTATGACGAATTACTAAAAATCGTCACAAAACTCATTAAATCTATGACGATCTTTTGATCGTCATGGAACGATTTTCTGATGTCCATATCTGACGTGGCATCCAGTTCTACGTGGCACCATGTCATCACCAATCTGACGTGGACTTAATTATGTGACAAAACACATTCGTCACAATAGTGCAAGGACATGGCGCCTAATCATTACCCGACGTTGATTTGTTGCCATGTCACTATCTTTTCTATGACACTATTTTTGTCATAAGCGATGTGATAACAACGTATGTCGCAATCATTTGATGACATTATTTTCCTAGGCATATAGCAATTTAATTTAAAAACCTAGGCACAAAATAAAAAACTAGCCACAAACATACCACAAAAGCATATAAATATAAACGACAAGTACAAAAGGCATTTTTAAATTGACTTACTCCTACATGAATTACAAGTACCACCACAACGAGGTATGGTTCAACCACAAGTAGAAATAGTTAAAACTTGGACCATACACAACAAAAAATATAAATTCACTAGCATCCAGAGCTAAGCATACTTGGGCCACCAATACATCAAGCACGATAATTTGTGAAGTTGACTTGAGAAAGGCACAAGAGATACAAAAGGAGCGGATCGGTTGCTTCATGCATTCATCCAACTCTTTTGGGTCTTGGACATATCTTCCTAGTTCTTGGCAAGCACTTCCTCTGTTGCTTGTGCACGCTTCTTCAAGCTCTCTACTTCTGTTGAAGCTTGTTGCACCTTTTTTCTGCCTCAAGTTCCTCTAGAGGAGGTTGTTCGATCCTTGTCGGTGATTTTTATGTGTTGTAGCCAAACATTCTTTAAGAACGTGTTGTTGGCGCTAGTCTAGGAGAGAACTTAGAAGACAATCTCGGTGCTACTTGGTGTGTCACCATCTTCAACATGGTGCCAACATTTTTTCCGTGTTGGTCTACAAAATGCAATTATATATTCATCATTAGTTGAATAGTATGAAGCTATATATTGCACATATTCAAGGACCAAGATAGCAAGCATATGTAAGGTCTCTTACAATTGCATCTTTAACAATCACTAACACCTTTTTTTCTTTGTTATGGTACTCGTTGAAGAGGCCCACTTGCATTAAGTTATATACCCTTGTTTTTCTCCTCTCGTAATGCATCATAACATTAATCAATAAATCAAGTCAATGTTGTAGACTAAAAATGAACCTAATATAGAACAACGAATGTACTAAGTATGTATATTACAAACTAGAGCAACAAAAAGCACTTTGCGGTAACCATAAAACAAAGGATGTCACTACAAATAGTTTTACATAAAATTCCTAAGCAAGGATTTTAATTATATGAACCAGATGATATCAATGGACGATCCACACTAGACTATAGAAGCCTCACGTAGATCACACATCACACACACATACACCCCACATAATCCACCTAGTTTAGATTCTTACATGTATAAGCCAATTAAATGCAATTATGTCAACCTAGGTAAATACTCCGGTGTCCATTTAAATTATTTGTTAGAATGATAGCCACAGCAAAGGATGGAAGGGTACCTCGGTGTCATTGCGTGTACATTGGTGGCCTCGGGAATTAGTGGCTAGCGTTTAAAACCCCAATTCCAAAACAATCACAATCCACGTAAACTACGATGGAAGAAACTAATCAATGGTTAGCATAAAAAGAATGTTTTAGGAAAAAGAAACAAAACTAGCATATATTAAATCGATCAGATATAGTTACAACACTCCAAAAGAATCTTCAATAAACAGCATTCTAAGTAAAATTACAAAGATTTACAAAATATTGCCATAAATTGCTTCAATCTATATGCAAAAAGATGTGTAGAAAGCAAACACAAAAAGTTCTCAATCTCTTTTGCACAAGGATTGAGCAGAGATTTCAGAATCTAAAACCAGTACAGAAATCATGAATTGGCCTACATGGTAGTATCTAACAGCAGTACAGAAATCCTTAAAGAATCAAAACTTGAAAACAAATATATGCCAATGATATCATTACCAAGGAAGAATAATGGGGAGAAGCCATCCATCTTCTCAACGAAAAGGCCATTGTTACTCTTGAGCAAGATGAGAAAGGCATGCATTGCATATGCCCCCCACCTCACTCGATGCTCCATGGACATAATACTAAATTATTATCTCCCAAACAGGGGAACCATCGTAGAACAATCAATTTTATGATTTCATACGAAAATGATCAGGCATGCATTATACAAAATGATCAGGTTAATTAGGAATGGTTTCTCCGACGTGGGAGCTGGTTAGACTAGATCCTTGCGATTTTACAGCAGAGATGTATGTCAGTACATATATAATTCCATGAGTTGTAGTGCTACTTCTCTTCAACATGTGTTTCTAATGAAAGAAAATGCAACTTAGACCTCGATCGATCTGAAGTTTCCATTTCCATTTCCTAAACACAATTTTTAGCAAACCCTAAACACGATTTTAATTAAGAACACTTTCCTCTAGATGTGACCGCAAATATCCAAAATCAAAATCTGAAATCTGTCCACATCTGAGATGGGGACGGGACTTCGGCGTGGAGAAGAGGAGGGTGTGGATCTGGCACTCACCGGCGCACCATCAAGATACGTCGTGAGCCATGAAGGCGACAATGAATCAAGGAGGAGGAGGTCGGGACGATGGCGAAACGGTGGTGGAGGCCGGGACGACGGTGAATCGCATGAGGGCAGGAGGTGGAAGCCGGGACGACGGCGATCGAAGGAGGAAGAGGAAGAGGTGACGCCCAACAATGGCAAGAGTAGCTAGGGTGTGGAGGTGGGGGAAGTGGTGTAGGTAGGGTGTGGTGGGTAGTTGGATGTGGGGATTTTGATTTTGGGCGGCGAATGGGGTTTTAGGCGGTGAATGGGTTTTGGGGAATTTTTGGCGGGAGATTTTAGCGCCTAACGCCACGACCTTTGATAGAAAAAAACTCAAATCCAAAAACTTTCTAATCAATTTTCAATTATATGTATATAAAACATAGTTAAGCGGAACCACAACATTAATCCTAAAATACTAGAAATTTTCATGTTAATCAGAGAGAAGAGAAAAGATATATATCACTGAATTATTGTGGACCCAAATTATAACGGCTTAGATTAAAATGAATAGTCCATGTGACCATATAAACTACAACAAAACATTCGAATAATAAGGTATAACAAGAGTACGTATATAAAAAATGAAAAGGTGTGTATTAAATCGTATCCGTATTCATAAAAGCAGTAGATACCAGATTCAAATACAAATACAATGCAAAATAATTAGATTCGGATAACTTATGGAACATTCGAGGCTACTGAAACAAGAGCACTAGCACTTAAGGCACAAATATCTACTATTAATCTTGACTATTAGGCCATCAATGAACGCTCATTTTCAATATCCAATCCTATACGCCACCACATTAATCGGGAAATTCCCACAAAAATCGTTGAAAATAAAAAGATCGAGGACCAAATTATAACGGTTTACATTGAGACAAAAGACCATATTAGAAACCCTTATATTAATTTAGGATCAAGGATGAGCTCAAACCAAATTAAAATCGAGGTCAGAACTAGGGCATAGGATCAAGGTTGAGCTCAGATGAAATTAAAATCAAGGATCAAGGGCGTTGAACTACTTTTTTGCCCTCTGCCATGAAGCAAGTGAACAAGGTGTGTTCGATCTTCTAAGGTTCCATGGGCATCCTCTACATTGAACAGGAAGTGTTCTAGGTGCCTCTCTTTGGATCACAAGGTGGCGAATTGCCGGAATCCTCTCCATTGTCTTCGTTGTCGGTGTTTTGGCCACATCGCTCGTTAGTGTCGTCAAAATGGTAGCTTTTGCAAGATTGATGTTTAGGATACTAGCGATGGCTACGCGCCCGTAGCGCGTGGCATCAGTTTTGTAAGACAAAAGCGCATTCTGGCACCTTTTTGTTTATTTTGTTTATTTTTTATTTTTAAACTTTTCTGTTGTTTCTTAATTCATTCTATATAAGTCAACATTTCTAAGGCCCAAATATATTTACGGACCCTCACCATTTTTTGTTGCATTTACCGATACCATATTTATTTTTTGTTGAAATTTTTTAATTTATATGATTTTTGTGTGATCCACCATAAATAAAACTGAAAAAATGGAAAGTCGATAGGAAATATGCCTTTTATTGCAAAGAGCAAACTATTTTAAAATTTGAATTTCAAAATTTTTTGAGCAACATCAAACTTTTTTTAATGGATGCTCTTTGTGCGGCCACGGTTTAATTTCTGTATACTTTGATATTTTTTATGACCTAAGAAAAAATACTTTAGTTTGAAGCTTGCATTATGAAACGCTTTAATATTTGACGAACGGATTTGATTTAGTATGGATGGACGGATTTGATTCAGATGACGTGGCCTATGCAAATGACTGGGCACGTGGCGTTTTCTGGAGCCGGCGACGTGGCCTAACCAGGAACCAACAGGTTAGGCCCTTTGTTTTATAGAATTGATTTGGCAGAATTATAACATTAATTTTAAACCCATGTACTAGAATATTTGGTAGAATTATGGAAGCAAACCAGTGGCTTATGCAATATCTTTAGCTGATAACAGAAAATTTCACTAAAAGTGCTGATATACATGGCCTAAGCTCCTGGTACACATGACAAAAGTTCATTGAAAGTGCTAGAGCAATCAGGTTCCAACATCAGAAAACAAAAATTGTGGAACCTGATTGTGCTGCCATGTCAAACCACATAACTTAGAGGCTGTACAAGGATAATAGCTTTATATCCTTTTGTTCAATACTTGTGGAATGAAAATATTACAAGAAGCAAACCATGTACAGATGCCATTCATTATGTCATTACAAGAAGCAACTCTTTGCATTTTCCATACTGTGAGCACAGTACATTCAACACAAATAAATGTTTAAAGTGTAAGGGGTAATTTATTTCATATGTAATAGCTGAAAAAAAGTTATCTTCTTCTGTTCTTCACATCCAGCCAGTGCGCGCCTATTGCAATGGGCATCAAAAGCTAGAAGCGGTACAAGATGTGGAAGGGCCGGTCCGGTCCGGTCATTAACATAAATATAGCATTCCATACTGCCAGGTTCATTGGTATCTCAAATTATCAGGTACCTGTAAAATTTAAACAAGTAATCAATATTTTCAACAATGAGTATGTTGTATTACAATTTTCACTATTTTTTATTACTTCCTCGACATCCTCCTTTGTAGTTAGAGTCTTTTGTTCATTTCCAGCAAGCATGCGTTCTTAGTCTCCCATACTAATAAAAAATTGATATTTGTGCAAGGAGAAAAAGGCATTCAAGCCAAGAAAAAATAGTATTTGATGGAATAGAACATAAAAAGGCATGCAAGTGTAAATTCAAGTGTACGAAATGTAAGGCTGTGTTAGGAATCAGTAATATACAAGTTAGTCTGAACTTAGCAGTGACTTGCTTGAGAAATAGTGTAAAAAATTGTAGATTGAACCAAGATAAGTAGTAACTTTAGTGACTTACTATCCACATATTGGATGAGGCATCTTACAAAGAGATAGTTATCATAACTAGCTTGATATAATGGCAAAATTGCTAGTACATATACAAGATGTGTGCATAGCTTGTGTCAGGGGGCATTCATGGTTGTGGAATATTTATGTCTGAAGAGTTCTTATATTTTTTTTGGCTACTTGTGATATTCAGAGCTGATGAACTAGAGACAGCATTGATGGAAATGGTTAAACAAGATAACTGATGCCAATTAAGTGCAAAGGTATAGCCAGACTTTGCTGTATGTGCAATACAAAACCATGCATCATACCAATAGCCAGGTTGCTAAGCAGTACTTAGACCAATATTAATGCCTATGCAGCTATGCCACAGAAATAACTTTTTCCTAGTTCTGTATATTTGGCCTGTATTCCTAAATTATATGTACAATTTGTCTCTATTTAACCATTTACCACATTAGAACATCTGTATTACGAGGACAGGTCCTAGAATTGCTTCATTTTGTGAACCAATGACCAAATTAAAACTGCTGTCAATCTATCATGATTCATCCTTTGAGCTAAAGACCTCTGGTTTTTTGGAACAGCATAACATGCAATAATCTTGCTTTCTTTTAGGTTGAGCAGCTGGAACAAGAAATATTTGAACTAAAGCAGGGCCTATCAGACAAACAGGAACAAGAGCAAGCAATGTTTCAGG
Source organism: Raddia guianensis (assembly GCA_036346415.1). NCBI lineage: Eukaryota > Viridiplantae > Streptophyta > Magnoliopsida > Poales > Poaceae > Raddia > Raddia guianensis. The sequence goes on along the minus strand of CM070535.1, from coordinate 41,806,518 downwards.
TTAAAGAGAAAGATTGAAGAGGAGGACCCTGGCTCAGAGAAATGCCACTAATGTGCTGCACGCTATGATTTTTATTTTCTTATGTGTCCCTATTTCTATCAGAGCTGACTAAATTACTGAAATCCCAGTCATTCTGAGAGTTGCCTCTGTTATTTAGTAAATGGTTTTGACCTTGCAGTCGGTGAAGCAATAAGCAAAACACCATTGTCCTGCAAATCTTTGGTCTCTAAACTTTCCATGTTGGCTGCCTTTAAGATTAAGAAAGACATGAAAAGTTCTTATTACTTTTATAACTCTAGAAGGATTAAGTCTAGCATGTAATAATTGTTTCAGAGAGTCTAAAATCTAGAGCATACAGAAAAAGAAAACTTTTCTGCAATTGTTTCAAGTACCCTATGAGGAAGAAAATAATAATATATTCAACAAACAAGAAAGATGAGTGATATGGTACTGCATGTGCACTGCTCTGAATTATCCATACCTTAAGAAGAAAATAAGAAAATCACTGCACTGCATTGCAATGCACAAGGAAAAATTACTTGGTACTTGAGGCTATGTGGGCAGCTATGAACAGAAAGTTCAAGAAAAGGATGCATAACTTGAACATAGCTACAGAAGTTGACTATAGCTAGAAGTAAACTCCTATCATTTAGCAGTAAGTTGAAAAAAATTAAGCTGTTTTGAAACGAATTAGACCTAATTAATTTCTGTGCCTAGATTGTACGACACTATTCAGATCTAAAAAGTACTTGGACTGAACATGTCACAGTACATGGCTAGAAAATGCTTGACAGAACCAATCCATCCAAGTACATCAGTTAGTCAATTCCTTCATGCTCATTGTATGTAAATTAAAACATATGTAAATTAAAACTGGCCTAAAATGTCAATCTTATATTGAAAAAATACTGAGCAAACACAGGGCAAGTTCTCATTATAAAGGATTAAGCCTAGCATACAATGATTCTTTCAGGAGTCTAAAGTCTTTTTTGAACGAGGGAGTCTAAAGTCTGGAGCAATGGCAATTCTTTACTGTTTAGACTAATGGCAAAATCATTGCATATACTTAAATCATTGCATATACTTCAGCCACAAATCTCTATTAAATATTGAATCTTATGAATTCCTCAAATATTTCGTTTCTTTACAGGCAAGAATGTTCCTAAAACATACATTTGAGCATGGAAAATTATTATCCAACCAAAGATCATTGGTCCTACTGCAGCAGCTATTGCTTCAAATCTCAAAATTCAGATTATCAACCATAAATGCAGCAAGAAAATGTGCGTGACTTGCACAAGGACATTCCAATTAACCAGCGTCTTTGGACATACCGTGGTGGAAGATTGAGAGTAGGTGAAAGCAGCTTCAGTGTTGGGTGGATCGAGGCCGGCCTTGGATGGATCCGCACACCTTGCGTCGCAGACGAGCAGAGATAGGAGCAGCGCCACCGATGTGCGGGGTAGGAGCGGCGCCACAAACGAGTTGACGAGCGGAGGTAGGAGCGACGGCGCTGATGTGCAGGGTTAGGAGCAGCGCCGCCAAGGAGCATACGAGTGGAGGTAGGAGCGGCGCCTTACCGTACAACGGTTTGCTGAGGATGCGTCGGCCGGAGCCCAGAGCCACCGCGTGTGCCCCAGGCATACCGGTGGTGGCCCTACATGGAGTTCGCAGCAGGGAGGGCGGTGTGGCCGCTGCGTGCAGGGCGATTTGCCGATTGTGGAAGGAAGAGGCGGTGTTCCATGCCGAAAAACGGAGAGAAGGCGGTGGGAAGGACCAGGAAAGGACGACGCCGCCGACGCCGCAGGAGGCCGCCGACGCCTCGGGTGAAACCTCTTGGCGCCCTCCTCACAACGAACTCCCCTGCGCCTGACGAGAGATTGAGAATCGATCAATTTTTTAAAATTAATTTTGGAATAATCAATCGAGGATTAGCTCCACCGCCACATAAGACTAGTCACGTATGAGGAGGACAAGTCCAATTTTTTTGACGACAGCCAATTTGTCACAATTACGTTATCGAGAATTATTTGGATCCGTGAAATTCTATGACGATTATTTTGTTGTTTAATGACATAAGTTTGGACTTCGTCACTGATGTTTTGGCCCGAGCATCCCCTCCCGTTATATCTATGACACATGTACATTTTTCGTCATAGATATTACCTATTTAATGACTAATTTTGAAAACGTCACGAGCAAAATGTCATGGATCAATGAATTTCTAGTAGTGTGGGTGTTGCCCGGTAAGGTTTAGTCGGGAGTGGTCGCCCGACTGCTCGCCTGGTGCTCGCCAGCCACTTGGGCCTGGTCGGGGAAGCTTGGTTTGGATAATGGATCACTCGACTAGCTCGGTGGGGTGTTTTCCAGCTCGGCCAGGTAATGGACGTGCCCAGTGGGCTATATATAGTTGCCCGCCCAAGCCCGGTCAATATCTTGTTGGTGATATGCCCTAGAGGCGATTATGTGAGATAATTGTATCATACGTCTATGTTCATGTACTTATGAGTTCTCTGAATAAATGTCACTGGTTTGTTCATTAAGTATGACTTAATTGTGAAACACATTGTCAATATGACATTATTCTAAACGATCCCTGGTCACATATCATTATATGGAACAATAATGATTTGACCAGCACATGTATTGATTGATGGTAACGTTTCACGTATCATTTATATGGAGATATAAAATCAATAATGTGGGCACGGGGTTGGATAGACCCGCTCCGAGTCACTGCTGAGATAGTTATCTTAAAAGTGTCATCAGGGTTAGTCTCGATTGGTATACCTATACGGTCCTTCGACCTGAGATCCTTATTGATTCTCAGTATGCGTAGTCGTATACTTTAGGGCTATCAAACGCTTCACCGTAACAGGGAAGTTATGAAGGTAGCTTGCGGGTATGCCATGAAACATGACGTGAGGTGTAAGAGATCAAGATGGAATTTGCCCCTCCTTGGTAACGGGAGAGATATCTCTGGGCCCCTTAGTGTGGATGGATAAGGAATGTGCATGGCCGTGCCAAAGTGATTAAAGAGTTAATCACAATTATATCCATTACATTGACGAGTGAATGGGTCGAGCTATTACATGGGTGGCACGCTTCTTGCCTTGAGCTTGACTGATGTCGTGTGGCAAAAGGATCCTATATGAGTGTATCGAGGTTCAGCTGATTCGATCATCGTGTGCATTCGGGGGTCACTGTGTGCTGCTAGGTACCGCTATTGACTAGTGGTCTGGAGAAAGGTTTCTCCGGGACCGCGACCGACTTGTACATGATCCTAATGGGTCACACACTTAACGGATTGAAACATTACTAATGGATTGGATCCATTAGTTGGTTTGTGCGGATTTGGATCCACTGCGCACTAATGGGTTTTTATTGTAGAAGATCCATTAGTGCGAGTTATAATGGGCTTCTCGTAGAAAGCCCGTTAGAGCACTCTATAAATTGGAGAGGTGGGGCGCGGGGTGGAAGAGTCTCCCCACCACGAAACCCTGGCCGCCACCACGCCCCACTCCTCTAAACCCTAGCCGCCGCGCGCACGAGTGCTAGCACACCAACGCGCAGCGTTCCAACCCCGTACATGTGGATACCGTAGAGGCGTCGTCGCTCCTGCGCCGGCGCTGATCGAGAGGATCGGCTACATCCGCGACAGGGAGGAATTGTACCGCGTCGAGTTCGACTACGTACAGTGCTTTGCAGCACGCGGGGAGGCTTCACCCACTCTACTTCCACTGCTAATGTGCTGCAAGGGTAACGATCTATGATCCCTGACTCGCTTGATTCCTGGGTGGTCACGGTAGAAAATTTTGTTTTCCGGCTAGCGTAGCACCACGTCCTCTTTCATATCTACCTCACCATTCTGGTGGCTTGGGTGACTGGTATTCTAATGGTTTTAGTTTAAGGTCCTATGTTCCCACCGTATAGCCTGATGGATGAATGCATATCAATGAAAAATTTTAAAGAACCGTAGAAAAACCAAATGAACATAACAATAGTATGCATGCTTTATCGGAAATGACAGCCGGGCTGTTACAGCAAGCTTGCTGGTGCGGGCGTGGCCCAGGTGTGGGAAGGCCGACTCGGGCTCGAGGTGCTTGACCCGTGGAGGAAAAGTGGTCGAAACCAAAGAGGGGAGAAAAATAAGGAGGAGCCCAGTTTTCATGACAAAAATTGGGGCTGCCTCGCCACTATAAAAGCAGGTCCAAGAGGGAGCCAAACCCAAGAATCCAAAGCAATCAAGGTGGTTTTGAGCATAGATTTCAGAGGACGTTTTGAGCTGTGAGATTCCGAAGGAGGGAGGCATTCTTGGAGGGCTGTTGACGATCTGTTCAAGATGACGAACGGGTCGGGTGGTGATAAATCCATCGACAAGCAATTGGCGTTGGGAGAATCGCAGGTCGGCAGGATGAAGCCGACAGGTACGAATTTCGGCTTGGTGAGGTTTGCCGGTACAGAAAACTTCAGTTTATGGCAGGAGAGGGTCCGGGATCTCCTAGTGTAGCAGGGGATTGTGGTGGCTCTCAAGGCGGATAAACTAGAGAAGGTGGAGGCCGGTGATTGGGTGGAGATGTGGTTGCAAGTAGCGGCAACCATACACCTTTGTCTCTCAGATCAGGTCATGTACCATGCCATGTAGTTGTCATCACTAAAGAAAATTTGAGACAAGTTGGCTAGTCAGTTTATGTCCAAGGCTCTAATCAGCAGGTTGTATCTGAAGCAGAAGTTGTATGGGCTGAAGATGCAGGAGGAGTCTGATCTGCAAGCACACATTGATGTTTTCAACATGTATGTCACAGATCTATCACATCTGAAGGTGACAATCACTGATGAAGACAAGGCAATTATTGTTCTTTGTCTGTTGCCTTCGTCCTTTGAGCATTTGGTCACAATGCTGACGTATGGAAAGGATAGCATCAAGATTGAGAATATTACTGCGGAGCTTATGTCTCATCAATTGAGAAAGAATAACAATGTAGTGGAAGAACCTCATTCTGTTGCTTTGCTAGTCTCAGGTGATCAAGACGGTCATGGGGCTGGAAAGAAGAACAAAAAAATAACAGGGTGGTGTTGTGCTTCTGATGCAATGAGTGGGGACACATAAAGAAGGAATGTCTAGGTACACCAAATGAAGCAGACGCTAATGTGGCAATAGGCTCATGTGACTCCAGAGGCAATAGTGCTGAGGTTCCCCTATTAGAAGGGGCTACTGTTGCTGGTGGAGCTATTAAGCATGGTTTTGTAGGGTTGGCAGCCAGAAGGGCGGTGCCACTAGGCGGCTTCCTCCCGTGTCCAAGGGGGCTCAAGGCGGCGCCCTGCTAGATGGAGGCGACGACCTCTGGCCTAGGGCGCGGCCACGGCAAGAGCACCACCGGCACGGAGATGGCCTGGGCGATCTTCCATGATTGCAACATGGTGGCTCCTGTCAAGGAACGACGATGGCGCGACGGTGGGCTCCAAGGTGCAGCTTCGGCCGATTCTATGACGAGCAGAGGTGGTGAGCCGGCGACCATGGCGCGGCTACACCAGATCTAGCACTAGCAGTTCTGTCCTGGTGTGCCGGCGATGTGTGGTGTCTGACGAGGTGACCCTGGGCGTCAGCAAGCAGTCAGGCCGGCATGCTCCAAGCAAGGTATGTCGTATCTGTACTTGGGCTGCCATGGTAGCTCTGGCAATGACACGACGAGGGCAGTCCTCGGCGGCTAACTATGGACAGCGCTAGGCACGGCCCGGCGGTCATAGATGCGTTGCGGGGCACGGCAATGGCCGACCGACTCATGGCGTCCTAGACAAGCATGACGACGGTGCGCATGAGGCGACCCCGCGGTGATGACGATGTGGTTCAGGCGATCGACGGCTCTGAAGCTTGAGGCTTTGATCTTGAGTTGGTAGCAAGACGTGGTTCTCGACTCAAATGGTTGGCACACGTCATAACTTCAAACAAATGTCCAAAAGGAAATGTGGGGGTGATTTGGTCAGAAAAGAGTTGGGCTACTATTCACCCCCTCTAGTTGCGAATTCTGGTCCTTCATACTTTAAGGGTATGACCTACAAAACTCTTGAATATTCTTTTCATCATGCTTAGACCTGGATGCCCTAGACGATCATGGTAGATCCATCAGGGGTCTAGCGTTGATAATTCATATTCCATAGCAATGTGTACGAGAGTGCTTTATATAAGTATAATAAAGGCTGGATGAAAGGGAGGGAAATTTCTCCACTACTTGCTTTTCACATCCGTTTTTCACCGTCATAAGTAGCAACTCGGCCTCACCATCATGATCAATTTCAACATGGAACCCATTCATGCAAATGAATTTAAAGCTTATTAGGCTATGTGTCGATTCTGAATACAATAATGCATCCTCAATGGTAATTATAGTACCATAGGGAGAGAGATTACGGCTCTTCTGGAGTCTACAATCCTTTCGTTGCTTCCGCCAATTATAACAATGCTACTGTCGCTCTTCTAGAGGTTTTGAAAATATTTTATCTCCCAAAAAATCATATTAGTGGTGCAACTATACACTAGACAGAGCTTGGCCTCCATTTGGACAATACAAACCAATTCTACGTCATAAAAAATATCACACACATGCAAGATATAATCTTAAATATCACAAGCTTAATCAACAATAAATCAAATGAGCATGGTCATAAATCCATCTCAAGACAAAATTAAGTTCTTATTCTTTTCAGCTTAAAGTTGGTAAAAGTTTTAATCTGAAAAGTTGTGACCTCTCGAGAGAGGCCTTGGAGAGTCCAAAAAATATTTTAATAAATATAATAAGAATTATTTAAAACCCCACAAAAATGTTGGTAATTCCAATAAGAATTATTTAAAACCCCACAAAAATGACTATAAAATATTGCATCGTTTGGTCTGTAAAAAAAATAGAATTTAAGTTAATTTAATTTAAGCTGAAAAGAACAAGCTCAAAGTTCTCTAGGATCCAACATAAGCCATAAAATTTAACAATTTAACTAAACATGATAGTGACCGGTTTTTAAGTACCATGAAGAACCGACCTAGGAGGCTACAGGGGGGTGAATAGACGCCACAAATTTTCAACGTTATCGATTTCACTAAAACCTGAACAACTTGACAACTATGTGTACCATTCACTTGGGTGCATGAGAGGCATGAAATATTTGGAATTTTTGAATCACAATCCTGGTTGCTAGGTATCCAAACAAAGAAGAATCAATTCAAACCATGCTTTTGATAAAGATATCAAGCTAAAACACAAAAGTCACTTTCCCAAAAGTAAAGAGCAGATTCCCAGAAAATTGTCTTACAAGAATAGAGTGGTTGCTGCTGTTGGAAGACACCATAAATTTTCAAACTTTTTATACACCCATGTGGGTGAGTCGTGATGGTTTCCTCCAAATTTCGGCATCAAACTACATTTACAGAAAATATGTAAAATTGCACACCAACAACTATCAGGAACTCGAGACTATAAGTTTTAGGCTCGGTATTCACCTCATAGCTCCCAAACGGGGAAACCAGTGGACTTTAAATTTTTACCATAGATGGGTATGTGAGTCAGGCATCTTTTCCAACTGTAATCATCTCAAAATAATTTTTCTAGATGTTTCTAAAAATCTTTTACGGACTGCTGCGCGGAGGAATGTTTCTGAACAGATTTGCAACAAATCAAGAACTTGATCTCTAGCTTCTCATATGGTTACAAAAAGTGTGGTAGATCATATTAGCAACCTCAAGGCATCATAGACCACCAAGAAACAGCAAGAAATCACCAAGATTTATCTTCAAACAGTAGCTCCAAAATAGAAAACAAAAGCAAGAAGAACTAAGAGCAAATCAACACAAAATGTTCATGGAGAAAAAGAATTTCATTGCATAGGAGTTGGGGGATTACAAGCTACACTCCTTGTGGCCACAATCACTCTAAGTGCCACCCAAAACACACCCAACTCGCCCTCTCTATTTCTGAAATTTTCAGCTCTAAATGGATGAGGAGAAGGTGCTCCCCTCATCCTCTATTTATAGCCCAAGGATGAGATGCCCTAAATCCTAGAGCACATCACCACCCTTCATTTGAGTATGATTGGTGTACAACTCACACACAACAAGACACACTCCCGAGAGGGAATATTGTCTACATATTCCCTCGGGAAATATCTTTGCAGCTTCCTCGGTCAACATCCCACGTCTGGGCCCACCGGTCCAACCAAATTCGCCACCAGGTTATCGACGCCGCAGCCGCTAGCTACCTCGGATTCCTTGCCATGGCTAAGCTTCTTGAAGACACCACCTCATGTGACCACCAAGTCATCGAGCCCAGTCGCCTGCACGCCTCCGGACGCACCGGCCTCCAACTATCCCCGTGAAGTGTCAGCCACGAACCCATCGATACCGACATCACAGAGGTGAGCACACACGGTACCAACACACCCTACCTCTCTTGTAAGGTTAGTCCATCACAAAATTACCAACATCATAATCCATTTGTGACACCACAATTAGCAATCCCTAACGCACCACGTGTCAGCTTAACAAATTCCACCGGACCACGTCCGTTCAAAACTATTACCTAGCCCAAGCTCAGCACAATGGTCCGGTTCCAATTCCACGGCGATTTCCACAAATGCACCATTTAAAATTCTTCAAAACACTTCAAATTCCATCTTGTCATATATATTCATCATCAAACCGGGTACCCTCCACAAGGGTCTCAACCCTTTCCCATGAATATATTGACAAACCATCGAAAAACAATTTGAAGTTTTTGGAGTTATCGAACATGGCATGTTGGAAATGGTGAATCATGCTTGGAGCAAAATATAGGAACACATGTGTTCAAAAATATCCAAGTCGTGAAAGTCAAATCTCCACAAGAAATTCTCGCCCTTTTTCAAGAAATGCATGTTGATGTTTGTTTCAATTCACCTCCTTTTGGCAATATAGACATCAAGAAATTTGAGGGAATAAGCACAAAACATGATGCAAATTCAAATGCAAGTCCTAAGGAGCTTTGAAAATTATCCATTTAATCGTGATTTGAAAATTATCCATTTAAACGTGAAGCACATGACAAAGATGCTCGAAGCACTGCAATTTTAGTTCGGTGCTCATAAGTTCAAGAAATGCTATTAAATCGTTTTTTTATTTTGAAAGATTTGGCTTGAAAATCACAATCCAAATGTCGCGGTCTAACAAGGCATCAAGGCGACTTCGATAGAAAACCACATGCAACCTTTTGAAACCAAAGTAGCTTCAAATCAACAGCTCAACAAATTAGCATTTTTTCAGTTTTTTTTTTTTTGCAAATATTTTGACGCATCCACAGGTTCAAAGAGAGCAATTGCTAGCAAGGTATATCCCAAGGATCACTAGAAATGGCCTCCTAGGTCACTCTCCTCCTGTGTGTATTTTTGTATTTTTCATTGAATTTAGGCTAGAGAGCCTCTAGCCTCATACAAATGACCGACGGTGCCCAGCATTACACTGAAGGAATCACATGTCTTGTCTATCTGATTCCCTTCCAAGTTCATGCCTCTAGTGTGCAATGGCGAGCCATCTCATGAAGGATAACCGGTGAAAACTCTATAAAATTTGAAATTGCATATTTTTTGTTTTTCATTTTACAAGAGAAAGATTTGGCCAACAAAAGATTGCATCAAGTTGCAAGGATGACTGAAAGAAGACTGCAAACACCTCATCGAGCAACAACATTCAGAAAGTGAAAATCTCATGCCACATCAAAGTTTTTGGAAAAACCAAAAGCAATGTCATTTTTGGACTAGACACCAATAGCACAAGCTGAAATGTGAATAGTCTCGATATCTTGCAAAGTCTAAATTCAAAAGCGTAATAGACAAAGCTCCAAAGCAAAATAAGTCTATAAGCTAATTCAAAATTTCCTGAAACTCCCCCTCAATAAGTGAGTCAACATTTTGCCCAAAAATGATGCGCAAGACGATCAGGAAGAAAATAGAGAGTCTAAAAACCAAGTAAATGTAACTGGACAAATCACAAAGAATTAGGCAAGAACAGAAACACTCAAGCTCAGACTCGCTCTTATTTGCCGCCTAGGAATTACAAGGAAAGACAACTCTACAACTCGGATACTAGAGATACGACACAGACCCTGTCTACGTAGAGACTTATAAGGCTGCGTGGGATCAAACTAGCTAGAGGAGAGAAGGAAGCCTATTACGCATGATAGCAACCTAAGCACGAGATGAGAGGACCGTGCCACAACACGCTAGAAATCTAAATGAAGAGTGCTGACAGTCTACACAATATAACCAAGCCCGAATGCAACCCAAATGCAGTGTAGGGAAAGCGGTAAATTATTTTACATATAGTACAAGTAGCCCAAGCTCCCCCTAACTACAAGCTAGCCGAGCTCACAACCCCGAGCTCTCCCATGAGAGCCTCAAACCTAGCCTTGTCTAGTGGTTTGGTGAAGATATCAGCCAACTAACGGTCGGTCTCAACGAACTACAAGACTATATCTCCCTTCTCCACATGGTCTCTAAGAAATTGATATCTCAGGTCAATGTGCTTTGTCCTAAAATGCTGCACTAGTTTTTTTGGCAATGTTGATGGCAGAGGTGTTGTCACAGAGAAGTGGCACACTTGCTTGAACCAACCCAAAATCCATCAAGGTAGAGCAGAGCCAGACAACCTGGCTGCAACATGCAGCAGCGGCAACATACTTAGCCTCAGCAGTGGACTACGCAACACTCGACTGCTTGCTAGAGGACCAAGAAACAACAGAAGTGCCAAGAAATTTGCAAGTACTAGAAGTGCTCTTCCTATCTATCCTACAGCCAGCAAAGTCTGCATCTGAGAAGACTCTGAGAGATAAACAAGAGGCAGCAGAGAACCAGAGGCCAAAATATGCAATCGCACGGAGATAGCAGAAGATCCGCTTCACCGCCAGATGGTGAGACACTCTAGGTGAGGCCTGAAAGCGGGCACAAAGACACACAGCGAACTGGATGTCCGGCCGGGAAGAAGTGAGGTAAAGCAGGGGGGCTATCATGCTACGATACTCTTTCTGGTCGACTGGCTCACCATCCTCATCGGGCCCTAATGCAACAGTGGTCACCATCGGAGTAGAGACCGGCTTGCTATCAGACATGGCAAACCGACTTAGCAGGTCTTTTGTGTACTTACTCTGATGAAGGAAGGTTTCCTCTGGTTGTTTGATTGAACTGAAAGCCAACAAATAAGTTGAGCTCCCCCATCATGCTCATCTCAAATTCTGAGCTTATAACCTCTGAGAACTCGGAAACAAGAGCAGAAGAGGAACCACCAAAGATAATGTCATCGACATATACTTGCACCAGAAGAAAATCGAGCCAACCCTATGGGTAAACTAGGTCAGGTCTACCTTACCCATTAGGAACCCATTACTCACCAGGTAGGTCTTAAGCCTCTCATACCAGGCCCTGAGTGCTTGTTTTAACCCATATAGAGCCTTATCAAGCTTATAAACATGATTAGGATACCGTAAATCCTTAAACCTAGGAGGTTTCTTCACATACACTTCCTCCTTAATATAGCCATTCAGGAAAGCACTACGGACATCCACAGCTTAAACCCATTGCATGCCATAAATGCCACTAAGATCCTGACGGAATCATGTTTAGCCACAAGAGCATAGGTCTCATCGAAGTCTATACCATCGATCTGAGTGTAACCTTGAGCAACCAATCTAGCCGTGTTTCTAACCACTACACCATCCTCACTTTGCTTGTTCTTAAACATCCATTTAGGCCCAGTTCTTTTCAGCTTATCAGCACAACGGCTTAATAGATTAACAATTTATCTACATTTTGAAAAGACATATGCTTTGAGTTTTTTGGGTCCTTTTTTCGTTGTTTTGAAGGTGGGTCCTAACACTTTAAAAAGAAAGTCAAATGAAATGGATCCAAATCTTGAGAATACCTTGAGAAGCTCTCGAAGTTCAGTCATTTCAGCCGTTCAGCTGCTCAGCCGTTCAGATCAGCTTAAAAGAATAGGACCTTAGTTACTATTACATTATGTCCTATAGGGCGTTCAACAAGCTGTCACACTTTGTTCCTCTCAAAGTTCTCTAGCTCTTCATGCATCGCATTCACCCAATCAGGATTAGAAAGTGCATGAGTGACGTACTTCGGTTCAAACGAAGCAACGAAAGCAGCAGATAAGCAAAGGTGAGAAAGCCCAGACGTCAATCCAGTTATGTCACAACCCCGGCTTCACTGGGATCTACCCATGATCCATTGCTAGTCCCAGAGATCAATACTAGCAACTCATGAGCGACTTGGGTCGAGCATCACAACACAATCATCATAACTAAGAAAATATTATGATAATGCAAAAGTAATTGTACCACAACTACTTATTACAATAGTCTGTTTAGATACATAGATAATATTCAGAGTAGCGGAAATCCAAATGATATGCAAGATAAATAAACATGACGATGCTCTCTATCCAACCCTTCAGCGATAGCTAATCCTCCACGAAGTCCGGCACAGAACCCTCCTGATCCTGTGGGCAAACCGGAATCGAATCTTCTCCTGAACAAAATATATCCGTGGTTTTTGTATAGTGAGTACACGGCTACCCAGCAAGAATCCTTAAATATGAATGCGCGAGTATAACAAGAACAGGGTGGTTAATTTGCATAAACACCTATTCTAGTCAAGATTAATTAAAGTGTTGTAAAAACATTTGTTGAACAATTAATGAAGATGAACGAACTCCCTAAGATAACAAACAGAGCTCGGCTTCGAAAGCCCCTCTGCAAAACTGCATAAGCCTCGAATGCTCAAAACCAAAACCAACCCATCAGATTATTATTAAACACATGAGACTACCATGTACGGCCTACCTCCCCTCCCATATCCGTGGGAACGACTATCATGATAGTTTTAACTCTGCAGAGTGTAGCACGCTTTACCCATAAGCCGAGTGGTACTTTTGCATCTTAGCTCTTCCTTAGGAGCCCAGACCAAGTAACAATACAAGGCGATTCATTAGTTCCCTCTGTTAACACCGATACCCCCTCTAAGGTTTAGGCACTCGGGCCCCTCTTGAGCCAACGGACATGACCGATCTTTTCAAAGTAAAGTGTGTTAACAGTCTTCCTAACTACTAAGCGGGACTAGCACATGGTGCACTCATGCTTAAGCTAGCACTTATGGTTGCGCTTGTTCGGTTTGGCTGGATTGGCACACGTCCAAAGTCCTTAGACCAAGGTGACTACCTCCAACAATCCACAGTCCACAAAACCACCCAACTATGCCACCTTTAGTCAACACACGCCACGTAGGTTTTAGTTGATTAGGTTATTAAGCAACTCAGCACCTCCAATTATACCAAGTCACAAGATTAATAAATGATGAATAACCTAACAACTAATAACCCACGAGCACTAGCATCTATGCACAAGGATAGGCTAGGAATAACAAATAAGGCGGCAATAAAGGGCTAATTCACAGGGTCAATGACGCAGTGTGAATATTAGGTTTCTACCCTTCCCATCATTTTATGCATGAGAAAAATAAAAACAATAAATGGGTGAGTTTTGTAAATTGGGAGAGCAAGATGCAACTATCTTGCCTTGGTAGTACTCGGTGTCTTGCGGATCTCCTCCTTGGAATTCCGGGAACAGCGCCAAGCACCGGGAACACGGACGGTCTACACGAATAATGCAAATGCATAAGAACAGCAACATTCACCACAGAACATATATCCTAATTAAATATATAAAATTCTAGGGAATTTTTGGAAAATAATGGCTCTGGAATCATCCAATTTAGATTCGGATGCTCCTTGAACAATTCCTGGAAGTTTGACGAAAATCAGAAAAGGTTGAAAAAGAATAAACCGACGAAAACCGGTGAACCAGCCGAACCGACCGAACCGGTGGCTCGGCGCAGCGCATGGGAGCAGGGGCGGGACACGCGGCGGTTCGGGTTGGCGGCCTGGCGGTAGCGACGCAGTCGGAGATTTGCTGAGGCGACAGCGTGGCTTGGCGGGTTGGGCGACGGCGGGATCAACGCGGCGGCGACTTTGTGGCGGCACGGAGACGCGCAGCAAGGCGCGTGGCGGCGAGGCGCGCTGGCTGGGCAGTGGAGCGCTGGGGTTGGCGGCGGCGGATCCGGTGGCCGGCCTTGGCGGCGGCGCACGGCACTCTCCGGCGAACTCCCTAGGGCGCGTTTCTCCACCGATTTCAACGAAATAGGTACTCAACTGGACCGTTTCGACGAGATCGACGCAATGGTTTGATCTACAAGTTGGTTTGCGGCGAGAACAGGGAGATATACCCTAAAACTCACCTCGGGCTAGGGTTTTGCGACGGCTAGGGTTGCTCTGGGGTGGATCTCGAGTTGTGGTTCTGAGGGGAGGGTCTTGGGGTCCTTATATACTGCTCTGGTCGACAAGGGCAGGCCTCCAAAAGGTAGAACTTGAGTTGGGCTCCAATTCTACTCCTAATAGGTTTAGAACTCCCCTATTTTTGGTATTTTTGCAAATAAACGAATTTGGACTTGGGCTTCTGGATCTAGGCAGGTTTAGGCCTCAAATATGTCTCCACCAAGTTTGGGCTTGGATCTAGCACGTTCGCTCGTCATTTCATTGGGCTGACGAACTCCCGGCAGACCGGCGTCGCACTACGGAAACACAGGCTAGCCTTGGGCTTTGGTCTTGAAAATTGGAGGGTAACTATTTCATGGCATTTAGAATTTTTGGGAATTTTTCCAGAATTTTTCAAAAGGGTCTTCTAGGGTTTTGGCTTAAACATTAGTTTAAAGTAATTAAAACAGGGTTTCGTATATAACAATTCCCTATTACTTTACTTTTTGGGTTTTCGAAAATACAAGTGACATACGACAAAATAGAGGATGTCACAAACCTCCCCCCCTTACGGAGAATCTCGACCCCGAGATTCAGAGAAATCCTGCTCGAACAACTCTGGAAACTCAGCCTGCAAATCTTCCTCCTTTTCCCAAGTCGCCTCTGCCTCTGAATGGTTGGACCACTAGACTTTGCAAAACTTGATAGACCGTCTCCGGGTACACCTTTCTGACACACAAAATTTTAACCGGTCTCTCTTTATAGGACAGATCCTCTTGCAAATCCATAGCTTCAACTGGCATCTGCTCCTCTGGCACACTTAGACACTTCCGAAGCTGAGACACATGGAACACATTATGCACTCCAGACAAATACTCTGGAAACTCCAGCTGATAAGCAACTTCTCCTCTCCTTCCCGTTATTGGAAACGGACCAATATATCTCGGAGACAACTTCCCAGAAACATGGAATCGACGAAGACCTTTCATGTGCGAAACCTTTAAATAAACTTGGCCTCCAACCTCAAACTGCAATTCTCTTCTTCGCTTATCGGCATAACTCTTCTGCCTTGACTGGGCGGTCCTCATCCTTTGCTGGATCATTTTGACTTGATCCTCGGCCTCCTTCAAAGCATCTGGGCCGAATAACTTTCGCTCTCCAGTCTCATTCCAATACAATGGCGTCCGACACTTCCTTCCATACAGAGCTTCAAAAGGTGCCATCTGAATACTGGACTGATAACTATTATTGTAGGAGAACTCTGCATATGGCAATGCATTATCCCAACCTTTTGAATCTGACAGAGCCACTGCCCTCAACATATCCTCCAAAATTTGATTCGTCCTTTCAGTCTGCCCGTCGGTCTGAGGATGATAGGCACTACTGAAAGCAAGATGCGTGCCCAACAGAGAATGAATCTTATCCCAAAACATTGACGTGAACTAGCTTCCTCGATCCGACACGATCCTCTTAGGAACTCCATGCAGACACACAATCTTTGACATATAGATCTCTGTCAACTTAGCACTATCATACTTTGTCTTTACAGGAATGAAATGAGCTACTTTGGTCAATCGGTCAACGATCACCCATATCCAATCAAAACCTCTTTGGGTTCTCGGCAGAACCACAATGAAATCCATACCGACTTCTTCCCACTTCCATTCAGGCACTCTCAAAGGCTGAAGCAAACCTGTCGGTCTCTGATGCTCGGCTTTGACTCTATCACACAAGGCAACAAACTCTGCCACATCCTTCTTCATTCCCGACCACCAGTATCTCTCTTTCAGATCTAGGTACATCTTGGTACTCCCGGGGTGAATAGAATAAGCTAACTCATGAGCTTCCTTCAAAATTAACTCTCGCAGATTCTTTTGGGCAGGCACGACGATCCTTTTATCGAACCAAACAATACCTTCCTTATCCATCACAAATCCTGACGCCTTCTCTAGGATTATCCCAACAATAATGTCGAGAATCCCATCATCAACATCTTGAGCCTTCTTGATTTGATCTTGGAGATCTGGCTGCACTTCCATCACATACAGATGACTATGCACATAACCGTGCGGAACGATCATCAGATTCAACTTCTTCGCTTCTTCTTGGATATGCTCACTTCTTGGCCTCCGACTTAGAGCATCAGCAACCACATTAGCTTTGCCCTCGTGGTAATGGATACCCACATCATAATCCGCTAACTGCTCCAACCATCTCCTCTGCCTCATATTTAGATCTGGCTGGGTGAATATGTACTTCAGGCTCTTATGATCCGTATATATTTCAGTGCGATTACCGATTAGGTAATGCCTCCATATCTTCAAAGCATGCATAACAGCAGCTAACTCCAAATCATGAGTAGCATAATTCAACTCATGGGGCCGTAGTTGTCGCGAAGCATATGCAACAACCCTCCCTTCTTGCATAAGCACACATCCAATTCCCAACTTCGAAGCATCACAATACACCTCGAAGTCCACCTAGACCTCTACCCCTTGGTATCTTACTTTTGTCAAGTATCAAGTTCAGATTCCGTTTGCCCTCAACAAACTTCTCAAGGGTGCTCATGAGTTACTCGCACTCCTGATGGAGTTGAGGACAAAACCCGCAAGAAGAGGAAGAGTCTGAAGAGTCCTGGATATCAGTTGTACCATTTTCCAAGGCTTTGCGACACTTCTCACATAAAATCTTAACTTCCCTCTTGAGAACCTGACAAGAAAGACACTCAACATTTTGGGATTGGGTCAACCTACCCTCAAATCTATCTCTCATCTCCTAATATATCCTACCCATCTCCTCATCAACCTTAAGACATCGATCACACACAAAGGCATCAAAAACAGTATCATTAAGCTTGGAAATCTTAGCTTCCAAGTTCAAAGTCTCAAGTTTCAATAGTGTGCAATCACGACATGTAGAGTCAAGTGAGTGGAAGCTACAACTCTCATTTGAGCTGACTAGGTCCTTAGGTGGAGCATGATCGCTATAGCCTGCAAGAAATCATCATGATTTAGCTCCAAACATAGCTCCAAAAAGGAAAACAAAAGTAACAAGAACTAGAAGCAAATCAACACAAAATGTTCATGGAGAAAAAGGATTTCATTGCATAGGAGTTGGGGGATTACAAGCCACACTCCTTCTGGCGACGAGCACTCTAAGTGTCACCCAAAACGCACCCAATCCACTCTTTCTATTTCTGAAATTTTCAACTCTAAGGAGATGAGGAGAAGGTGCCCCTGTTAGCGATTCTTACGCTCAAAGAAATTAATCCGCAAGCGGACGGATATCGATTGTAGTTTTCACCAGGAGTATTCCTCGAGTTATTGAATCCACAGGGAACGAGGGTTTCAAAGAGATAATCCTCTATATCTTAATTATTTAAAATACCAGCCAGTCTAGGTAACGGGGGTTAGGATAAATGAAAAGACCGGGACATACACACGATAAATATTCACACAAAGAGATAACTACACTAGCTAGATAGACAGTTGGGAGGACAACGAGACAAGTTTAATAAGTTCACAAAGTAGTACGATTCAGTTTAATTGAGCGAGCTTAGGATAATCAACTAGTGGTCCACTTGATATTCGTCGTCGAAGCTCGGGTACTCACTACCACCCGCTATCCTGAATTGGAATCCCGAATGGTTATGATCGTTCGATCGGCTCTCTTGGTCGGTCCGGCCGGACGTCAGGTTACGACGAGATACTAAGTATCTACGGATGGATAGGGCTGTCACCACCTACCACCTACCACATATACGTGGGCCCGGGTGTAAACCGTGTTAGTCCTAGCCTCAGACACCATGTCTGCGACTATTCCTAATCAATCTTCCTCTGAGTACTAAAAGAAGTTGATCCAGGTTCAATACAGCTCGACAAGATATGAGTGAGAACCTAAAGCGATTCGAGACAGTATAAGCTACCGAAGAAGGCGAATCCGGACAACTCATTTATGCAGATATACTCGGCTCAAATAAAGCTCAACACTATAGCAATGAATGAAGTAGTCTTACTAATTGAAACAATTAGGAAAGGATACAAGAGCAATTACCGAATTCGAAAACTCTTAGGAACTCGGCGTGGCTCGACTTGACTCTAACTACTAACTTCTACTAACTAAGAGCTACTCTACAAAGTGGAATGAAGAGGTGAAAGTGTTGTGGTGTTGTGTTACAAGTGAGGAGAGGGGTCTATTTATAGTGTTGTGACCAACCGGGATGCTCACGTGTAGGGACACGTGTCATCCATCCCTCCTCCAGAAGGGAACCCGAGGGGCTCACTCACTGGTCACCGGCCTAGGTGGGTCGGCCGACACACCTCCTTAAATCTCCCTCCCGTAGATTTTGCATGGGATGCTCCATTGATGGTAGATCTTCTCCCAGTCGGTTTGGCGGTTGAGACCGGTAGCATTGGGTTCCTTTGGAATCCTATGCTTAACTTGAGGATTACTCCTCTTCTCGGATGAAACCGACTGAAATCAACGGCTTGGATGTACTCTAGAATGTCTTGTGGATGTCTCGGTGCAATCTGGCTTTGTTGGGTGAAGGAGCTGGGTCGGTAGGCCTAGGATGGGTTGGCCGACCCACTCTTTTGCCCGGCTTGGTCCCATTTTCGCTCAGTAAGTTCCTGCATGCAAAATACTACCACAACTCGTGGAACTTTATTAGAATAATTAAAATACTAGTATAAACCTTGATTTTCCCTCGAAAAGCTGGAATTCCGGAATATGTTGACGTATAAAATTGGCGTTTATTTGACGTCAACAGCCCCCCTTCTCCTCTATTTATAGCCCAAGGGTGAGATGCCCTAAATCCTAGAGCCCATCTCCACCCTTCATTTGAGGATGAGTGGTGTACAACTCACACACTACAAGACACACTTATCTTTACAGGTTCCTCGGTCGCCAGCCCACGTCTGGGCCCATCGGTCCAACCAGCTTCGTCACTAGTTTACCGACGCCGCAGCCGCCAGCTGCCTCGGATTTCTTTCCATAGCTAAGCTTCTCGAGTACACCACCTCATGTGACCGCCAAGTCATCGAACCCGATCGCCTGCACGCCGCCGGACGCACTAGCCTCTAGCTGTCTCCGCAAAGCGTTAGCCACGTACCCGCCGATACCTGCATCACCGAGGTAAACACACACACGAAACCAACACATCTTACCTCACCTACAAGGTTAGTCCATCACAAAATTACCAACATCATAATCCATTCGTGACACCACAATTAGCAAGCCCTAACACACCACGTGTTAGCTTAACAAATTCCACCAGACCACGTTCGTTTAAAACTATTACCTAGCCCAAGCTCAACACAATGGTCTAGTTTCAATTCCACGGCGATTTCCACAAATGCACCATTTAAAAATGTTCAAAAAACTTCAAATTCCATCTTGTCACAAATATTCATCATCAAACCAAGGTACCCTCCATATGGCTCTCAACAAAACAGAGCAAACCACAGACTAAATAATAGAGAAATGTCGTACATAGGAAGCTGCTGCATATTGCCGAGTGTGCCCTGGTGGTTAGAGAAAGACTTATCTAGCTTCATCGCTAGGAGGTCATCATCATATGTGTTTCCATCATGCTTCAGGCCATCAAAGGACATATTATCGTTGCTCTTCTCCTCATAGTGAGAAGTTTCTAGCTGAGCAACATGCACCACGAACTTTAGTTTATTTTTCTCGCCATCATTTTGAATATACTTCTAATACAATTCGACCAAGTGCTTTGGGGTACGACAAGTGCACGACCAGTGGCACTTGTTTCCACACCGGTAACACAGTTGTGAGGCATGGTGCGACTTAGTCTACTAGAGCTTATGCTGGACAACCCACTTTTGCCTTTTCTATTATGCTTCCCCTTTCAATTTTCATCTTCACGTCGTAATTCTGCCACAACCCCTTCTTCCGTTTCCCTCCATTGTGGCCCTTGCCACTAGAGGAGCTCTAAGCATTGACATGTGCTTCAACACACCATTGGCTCCTGTGGGGTGGAACTCATGATTTTTCATAAGAATCTCATTTTGCTTCTCTACTTCAAGTAAACCTAGGATCAACTCAAAATGCCTTGTAAATTTTCTGTGACGATACTACTGCTGGAGTAACATCATCGAGGGATGGAAGGTACCCAGGGCCTTATTAATCATCTCTTCCTCTAATATATTTTTCGCAAAAAATTAACTTCGAGGTGACTCTGTGGATAGCAGAATTATGTGGCCACGGACATTAAGGCCTGTTCTTTTCAGCTCAACAGCTTAACGGCTCAACAACTTAATTATTTATCTACGTTTTGAAATGAAATGTCTAAAGTTTTTTAGTCCATTTTTCGCTGTTTTGAAGGTGGGTCCTAACGCTTTAAAAACCAAGTCAAACGAAATGGATCCAAATCTCGAGACTACCTTGGTAAGATCTCGAAATTCAGTCATTTCAGCCGTTCAACTGTCCAGCCGTTCAGAAATGTTCAAAAGAACAGGACCTAAGTCTTTGAAGCACAGCTTCGTCCATCTCTTTGAGTGTCTTACAGGAGAATGTTTATGTGCTGGTTGTAGCGCTCCTTAAAGGTGCTCCACAAAGCCAAGGGGCTATCCTTCATCATATGCTCGGTCTTCTGGTTCGGATGTAGATGGTGGTGTATGAAATGCAAGGTTGCATGTTTTATCGGAACACGAATCACTGGTGCACCCTTTATAGTAGGGATAATAGTAGCACCAAGGGAGTAGACGTTCAGGTTGATCTTCATATCCATTGCCCACATCACGTTGTTGCTCCCATCGATGGTGAAGGGCAAACTTCAGCTTGTTAATGTCAGGCATATTCTACAATACGATGCATATAACCTCATAAAATATGACATGTGTGTTTGCACAATTCACCAATTACAATTATAATAAGCAAGGTCTACATGCCATAAGGGAATATGAGCAATCAGGGTGAATATATTGCTAGTAAACCAATTAACATTAGCATTAACTTAAGAATATCACAATTATAACTAAAATAAAAATTTCCAGGGACTTAATATTAAAATACAAAAATATAGGTTCAATCTGATCCCTAGAACAGGCTAGCTGGCTAGGGTTTTTAATCCTAGCAGCCACCACTGCCGCCGTCGCATGCGAGGTCCGGTGGTCGCCACTGATGCTGTCGCGCCGCACGGGTGCATGTAGGGTCCAACCGCTGCCGTGAGGCCTATCGGGTGCTCGTGGGGTTCGGCCGCCGCTACCACGCCTACGGGGGTGCACGGGGTACAAACACCACCACACCGTCTTATTTTACGTGGCACGGGCGCTGTCATGCCTTGCCTTCGTAGCATGCGCCGTGCATTCAGGGTCAAAATGATCAACCGTGTCCTATGATTAGGGGTGCTAATGGGTTGGGGTGGAATGGGTTGGGTTTTAGAATAGGTTGCTTTGGATGAGTGGAAATGGTGTTAATGTTGCTAATGGGTTGGGGTGGGGTGGGTTTTAAGTTGAAATGGGTTGGGTTAGGGTGGGGTGGGGTTGAAAAGGTTTGGGTTCAAATGGGTTCAACCCACGGGTATGTATTGAATGAATTTATATAGGTTTTATAATATATCATAAATTTTTACATGCGGGCCCTATCTTTTCAGTTTGACCTGCCAATTTGTACAAAGTTGCTTTTGGATATGTATAGTTATAGCAAAAAAATCAGACAATTTTGATGATTTTTTATGGTGTGAACGCGAGGTTTTTTTAAAAAAACTGAGCCGTTTTATAATAGAAATAGCCATGGACAGTCTAAGCCAGTCCAATCTAAGGAGTACACCAGGCCGACTTGGGCGCTTGGGCTTTGATCTATAGCCCGCTCATCGGGCTGGGACCGGGTCCGAAGAAAACACGAAATAGCACTGGGTCGGGCTGGGCTTCGGGTTGTGCTCGAGCCCGAGACTGGGAAA
Source organism: Raddia guianensis (assembly GCA_036346415.1). Lineage (NCBI taxonomy): Eukaryota > Viridiplantae > Streptophyta > Magnoliopsida > Poales > Poaceae > Raddia > Raddia guianensis. The sequence continues at coordinate 41,784,265 of CM070535.1, read as the reverse complement.
GATGTCAAACCGGACTGAGCTTGGTCTAGTCCCGCGGAACCGGCTTTTTCAAGCCCGACCCGAAACCCGGCAGGCCTTTGGACAGATCAACTTTATCGAAAAATACCAAATTTTGCATGTGGGCCCCATCTATTATGTTTGTCATGTGAATCTACACAAAGTTGCCTCCAGATATATAAAGTCACGAAAAAAATTCAAACAATTTCGATGATTTTTTATAGTGTGAACGCGAGGTTTAAGAAAAAACTAGGTTTAAGAAAAAACTAAGGTGTTTTTTATAAAATCTAATCTTCATGTAAAATTGGGTTGAGAAATGGGTTCAAATGGGTTGGTAAATGGGGTTGAATCCATATGAGAGGTGTGGGTTAGATTGGTTTGGGTTTATATAACAAATAGCAAAAATACCCGTGCGTTGCAACGGGAGAAATTGACCAATATGAATTAAGCCACATATGTTGCTATGCATTGCAATGAGAGAAATGAACCAATCAACCAATATGAATTAAGCTAACATCATCTACATGCATGATGAAATCTTCAAATCCTCCGTGTCAGCTATCAAACTCTTGTTGTTCTCATGATTCGAAGAGACTTGATTAATGCATCAATATTATCAGCCAGCACGTTGAAATCCCCCAAATCCAACTCCATCAGCTGTATGCCATATAGTGCTAACAATCTGCAATATGTATCCTTGGAAATGAAAGGTTCCCATTCATATAGTGCTAAAAATCTGCAATATATAGTCCTGAAAGGTTCCCATTCATTCATTCAAACATCATATTCATTCACTGAGAAAATGAAACATTCATGTTCTTCGTTCATTCAAATACAACACTGGTATGCAGAAAATTGCATCCAAACACAACTGATGCAAGAAGAATCTGGCATCAATTTCCTTTTAAAAAAAATTGGCATCCAAAACACAGGTATTTCTTTTAAAAAACACGGCTATTGTTGCTAACCTAATATAAAAATTAGAAGTTGTTGCTACTGACGATGAGCCCTGCACTACAAAAGTCCGGTCGCTTATACAAAAATTAGGTCCTCCTCCCCAAGACCCCTCCCTGGTGCAGCTGCCTCTCCATCCCATGGATTTTAGATTAATGCGCAATGCTTCATCAATACAACGGAGATCTGACGACCTTACCTTCCTCTACTACCCTGCTTCTCAGCAGTGACCTTCACAGCAACAAATAAAGAACACAATGGTGTCACATATAGATTGTGTGCTTTCGAAGGCAAATTATCAATGTTTTCACTAAAATAGTTCTGGGTTCAACATTTGTCAGAAAAAATTTAAACTTGCACACATTTTCCCTCAAAAGAAAACTATATAGCTCGACCAATCGAACAGAAAAAAAACATGGATTGAAATGCTCCTCTCAATCAATAGTAAACATGATTGAGAATAGAGGGAGAGCGAGACATGTAGTGATATGACCTATGGAGAAGAGTAAGAAGAGGCAACCTCTGCTCATGTTCTTTTCTCAGTGAAGGAGGCTTCCATTGTGCTATGCTACAGGTTAGTTAATGTGCAGCCTATACTCCTGTGCCTGTGCCTACTTTGTCTCACAAGCCAGCATCGAGAGGAACTTGAGGCAATCGGTGAGAGGAGCAAACAAAGTGCAGACCGGTGAAGCTTGTAAGGCACAAAGCATTACAGATAGTATCTGGGCTTGAAGGTAAAATGTATCAGCAAGAAATTAAGAATACCTCATTCACCAATTGCGAAGTTCGATGACAGACCTGTACATCACATTGAACTATTTTGTTACTTGCTTCAGGTGGTAAATTCTCATAGATGGAGCAAAAAAATATGGCATCCGATGAAAGAAATACTGAAAGTACATCATGTTATATATATGGAGCTAAAGACAAGTGGAAACAAAATCAATATAAATATTTGTAGCTCATGCTATGCCATAATAGACAATAAGGCATTCTCCGTTATCATTCATTTTGAAAAGTACAGAACCCTTATCATTCTCCGTTACATAAATTACTGGATTTTCATCTCTATTTGCTATAAATATACGCCAGTAATTTCGAAAGTCCTCAAGGTACTATGAAGAGCCACTCAGACACAGCCCAAACAAATATTCTGACTATATAATAAAATATAAATAAAAACAATTTTTGCAGCAAGTAACCATCGATCGTTATCTTTATCTGCTGTAGCGATCGATGGTTAATTCTTGTAAGAATTATAGTTATTTGTGCTCAACTTTACATTTATTTTTGGCAGTGTAGCTACACCCCGGTGTAGTATAGCGGAACCATATATGTAGACATGAATCATTTAGAGTGATAGAACTAAAGCTCCCAAATCAATTAGCATACTGCAACAATTAAATAAATCACTTGTATTAAATAATAGTTACAACATCATAGAATAAAAAAAGAGAAAGGTTATCAATGAATAAGAAAGCTATAACTACCTAATATTCAGATTAGTAGGGGGCAATAATCACTTGCGGTATGAACCAGTATTAGCTAGATCAAATAAGTATGAACCAATATTAGCTATAGATCAAATAAATAGTCTGAATAAATAACCATGAAGATAGAACTAAACAACAGCTACTGAACTATTTTGGAACTAACCCAGTGTACTATAAACACTTGCAGATAAGCTTGCTTCATAACCCATGTTCAATTTAGTCAGAATTGATGGTGAGACATCCGGGAAGCATTTTTTAATGGCTAAACATGCGCTTATTAGTTATCACAGGTATAAGTGTTCCAAATTGATTACCTAGTCAGAGCTTAACATAATCTTTTCACTCTAAATTCCAAACTACACTACCAAATTGAAATGTTGTACTCCTAGGTATAGGTGTACATACCTGTATCCTCCTATGGGTAAACATGATTGCCCTTTCAAACAGGATTCCGAATCACGTGTTTCAGCTTTTGTTGTCTAAAGTTTATATCAATTAGAATAATGTAATTCACAGCATCAATGGCATACTTGTCATAGAACTCAAAGACAGAAATAAAGGGTGCTGGAACCGTCTGTTCACTTGTTTTTGAGCCTGTGTGTCAGTGGCTGTGGTTTCATGATCTAGAAGTGCTCAGATCTGTTTGTCCTTACGTCCTAAGCTAAAACCTGGAGGTCGGGATGATGCAAAAGAGAAGAGTTTGCGAAGCATTTTACCTAAGTAGCTTAGATTGCTAGCGATGATGCTGACAACGTTGTGAGCCGCCGTGCAATCCGTAGGGGAGCCGCCGCCTTGGAGATACGTGAGGAGTCACTGCCGCCAGGAGGAACTGCGAAGGAGGCGAGGAGAGGCGCTGGGTGTTGGCGGCATGGAGGAGGCGTGGAGAGGCAGATCCGTGAGGAGCGGCGGCCGCCAGTGGAGGCGAGGGGATCCGTGAGGGGGGGGAGACGCAGCGGATGCAAGGGAGAGGACGGTGGCGGCGTGTCTGGACCGGGGGGAGTTGACGGTGGCGGGCATGGCGAGAAGATGGTGGAGGGGAGGAGGAGAGAGGGGGCGGTGGTGGGAGGGCGGGCGTGGATAGGCAGATCCGTGAGGACCGGCCGCCACCATTGGAGGCGAGGGGATCCGTGAGGGGGAGGAGACACAGCAGAGGCAAGGGAGAGGACGGCGGCGGCGTGTCTGGACCGGGAGGAGTCGACGGTGGCGGGCATGGCAAGGAGATGGTGGAGGGGAGGAGGAGAGAGGGGGCGGTGGTGGGTGGGCGGGCGTGCGTGCGTGCGTGAGCAGACATGCGTGGCGGAGAGGGGGCGCGGCCTGTTAGGGTTTCACGCGTGCGGAAAGGGAGCCGGGCGTGGGTAGGCGGAGCCGTTCGATCGAGATCGGACGATGCTGGGACGCACGACGGACGAAAACTGACGAAGAAAGTGAAAACTCTATTCTCTTTATTATTATATTAGGTAAAGATGGGGTGGGATGGGGTGGGTTGGGTTCAAATAAAAATAGGGTGGGGTGGGGTGGGGTGGGTAGAAAAAATAGTTTTATTAAATAGAGTGGGGTGGATATGGATTGGGTTTAAGCCCATTAGCGGCCCTACCTATGATCCGTGCCTTCGTAGCATGCGCCGTACCATTGTAGCCAGCCATACAAGGATGTGGGCCAAGAGTAGGGATGGCCCCTTCCGATCTGCGGAGGAAATGCTTCCCGGGGAAGGCAAAACAGCCCACGCTTGCTCCTCCCCTTGTCTGTCCCATTGGCAACACAGTCACACAGATGGAAACTGCCAGGCCTTTACTACTTTTTTTTCCATCCTTGCCTGCCGATCCCGGCGCCTGGGGACAAAGCTACCCCCACTGTACTGCCCGTCTGCCCCATCCTTTTACCGTTTCATCAGTTGCAGGCCCACCACCCGCTCTCCTTTCCCCTCCGTTTCTCGTTCGCTTCGCCCAATTCATTTCAGGGATTCGTATCATCGCTCCAATTCGATTCATTTCACTTTGTATCATGGCACCAAATCGATTCATTCATCAGAAAAGGATACAGCACAGAGCAGTCCCAGATGATTGAAACAGCTTTTTGATTCGATTAAAAGATAGATTGATAGATTGGACAGTGTCAGTGCCATGGCTGCCTGTCAAACACGCACAGGAACATAACTTAACAAAAGGAAATAACACAAACTCCCACCATCACATGGATCCAAACAGTCTCGACGCCTTCTTCATTGTCCTACGAGGAGGAACGCAACACAGCCGGGAACGCAACGGAATCTAAGGGCAGGATAGGTACGAATTGCTGCGGTCAGCGATGATGAGGGGGAAGAAGGCATGCAACGAGTCAGATCTGCCTAGTACTTCTTGCTGGGGCAGTCTCTGGCCAAGTGGCCATCCTCACCGCAGTTGTAGCAACCACGGCAGCCACCGCCGCCGCCCCCGCGGTAGCCTCCCCCGCCGTAGCCGCCGCCACCTCCACCCTGGCTGCAGTCCCTCGCCATGTGGCCCTCCTCGCCGCACTTGTAGCAGCCACGGCCGCCGCCGCCGCCGCCGTAGCCGCGGTCGCCCCCGCCGTAGCCACGGTCGCCGCCACCGCCGCCGTAGCCGCGGTCGCCCCCGCCGTAGCCACGGTCGCCGCCACCGTAGCCGCGGTCGCTGCCGCCGTACCCACGGTCGCGGTCGCGGTCGCCGCCGTAGCCGCCACGGTCACCTCCGCTTGGGCGGGGGCCGCCGGAGAGTGGGGCGCCGCCGGGAGCGGTGATATCGATGGCCTTGGAGCGACCGTAATCGCCAGTGCCGACGACGAACTCGACGGATTCGCCGTCGTTGAGGCTGCGGTAGCCGTCGGACTTGATGGAGGACTGGTGAACGAAGAGATCCTCGGAGCCGTCGTCGGGGGAGATGAAGCCGAACCCCTTGGTGGTGTTGAACCACTTCACCGTCCCCTTCATCCTATCCGACATCTTGCGCACCGCCGGATACGGAAACCCAAAACCCTACAAACCCTAGATTGGTGTGGACCGTGGAGCCGGAGGCGATGGGGACGGGTCACGGGGATGGGCTATGGAGGGGAAGGCGCCGAGGGCGCCGTTTTATAATGGCTCTCGGTGGCGGCCTGGAGAATCCCAGGAGGCTGGCAAATGGAGGCGGTAGAATCGACACCCTTCACTGACATGCGGGCTAGGCTTAGGGGTTGGATAATTGGGTCCCAATGTCAGTCTCAACAAATGCTGCTGTATTGTGGGGCTGCCCTCGCCCACGTATTTGAAGCGGGACGGTCGCTTGCAAAGATATGTCCACCCCACCATCAGCCTATCTCCAGCAATGAATGCGCCTAGGTCCATTCCTCGGTGGCTCCCAGGTGTCCGTTCTAAACTTCTTATAAAAAGCGCACCCCGAATACACGTTTTGTTTCCCAGAAAATATCTGGTGGAAAAAACAATTTAAATATATTGTTTACGAAAAACACTTCCGTTTGTAAGTCCGGTGCGTCGGACGCGCGCGCATGAAATGCGCCCCGCACGAACTGCTTTCCGCGCCATGCGATCTATTTTCCGCACGAATTGCTTTCTAATTGCATGCAATGACACAAGCTATAGTCAGCTAAGATTTCGTTTTGTATTTTTCTTTTTGGTGACCATAAATTTTGACTGTGTGTTTTAATCCACCAACCGTTTGTATCAGTGCGTTCCTCGTATTTTTACGAATAAAACAGGACGTATATTGCCATATAAATTTTGACTGCGTTTCCTCAAGTTTTATTGCTAGATCATCAAGTTTAATAAATAAATTCTCAAGATTCAACCAGGTCCACGATTGATCAGTATATGGGTCAAGGTTCATTAGTATATGGAACAAGATTCATCAACACATGGTCCAAGATTTAAGTTTCAACTGTGTTTGTCAAGTTCTATTAGTACATTATTCAAGATTCACTAATATATGTGTTAAGTTTCATAAGTGGTTTCTCCGAGTTTTACATCAAAAATTTGAAAAAGTGAAAAATTCAAAAAAAAAAGTATTTAAAATGGGTTATCCTCGATTTTAGAAAAATTATGAAATTTATTCCATACATTTTGAACACTGTTTGAATTTTACAAAATCAAAAGTTTAATTGAAAAATTATCAACTGCACATCTAGCCATCGTCCGCCTTGCTACGTCTTGTGCACGCGGGGGCGGGGCTGCGCTCGGATGCGCGCGCTGACGGTGATCTGACGGCCGATGCGCGTCCGATCCAACGCTCTCGCGCCGGACGTCCGAACGCTGGCTTCCACTTTGTTTACCCAGCAATTTGTTGTAAACAAATCTAAAATGAACAAGTTCATTGAGAAATAGAAACATGCATTTGACTGTTGGATTTGGATGCTTGAAAATATTAGAATTTTGGGTCACGTAGTAATGAGAGAACATTGCATATTGTGGTTGACTGTGATCAAATCTTATTAAATTTTTAATGTTGAAAATTATTTTTTCGGTCCGCCCATAAGTTGTTGCCATTTTGATGGAAAAACAGTATGGTCCGATTTTCTGGTAAGATTCACATAGATAATTTCGATCTGTTGGGAGAGCTAACATTAACGTTCCGACTACAAACCACACACAAATAGGCAACAGACAATCGCTAAACCACCGAACTTACTCGTTATCAACCACACTAAAACACTAGAATGACTTGACCACGAACTTTGATTCCCGTAACTAATCGAAGAACAAGTAAGAACAAAATAAACACAATATGAAATTGCAAATATCACATGAAGAACTCGATATATGCATAACTCGATTTGGTTGATCTAGGCAACACAAGTGAGTTCAGGGAAGTGTCGCACATGTGGACTACTAATCTAAACAAAACTTGGGTCCAAACGTTGAAGGCTACTGTATTTATAGAAGAGACAAACATGAGAGCATCCCCAGCAGCACTTGTATCAGCCCCTGCATCAACTCATGAGTACTGTAGCTCGAGCGGGAATTTCAAATTCAAGACACAGCAGAAGCTCCAACCAGTTGCCAAAATCACAAAATACTGTGGCTACAGTATTTTACAGGGGCTGATACAAGTGCTGCTGGGGATGCTCTGAGGGTCTGCTGGATGTCCTAGAGTTTTTCTATGGTGTCCACCACATGGACTTGGGCATAACACGGTTACAAGGCCCGATTTGACCCAATCGGATGAAGAACCACCTTTTCAATTATTTTTGATACTCCAGGATGAATTTTAAGGTGAAACCTGATCTATTGAAAATCTATCACCTAAGCTTTTCATAGAGTTGTAGAACATAAAAAACAGACTGCATATGTGACATGAGTGTCCGTTTGAAGGTGTTCTGCCCACGGACAACTAAATCGGACGCGTGGACAAATTGTGCTTTCTTTTGGGTTGGCCTTAGAGCAACTTTACTAGCATGACATGAGGAAATAGGAGACGTGCATATACACCTTTCTTAAATATACCATCAAGTAGGAGAGGTGGCTAAGGTGACGGTCAAATAGATGGAGGTAATGATGCAACATCTAGAGGCCGAGGCCAATTGTGTGATTGACCTGGCCATGTAGAGAGTTGATGAAACCATGTTGATGGAGTCATCGTACCATATGTAAACGAATAGTGGATGTCGTGAAGTATCACCAACTTGTCATAGACGTAGCGGAAGAAAAGGAAGTGAAGGATCAAGATGTCGCCTAGAGGGGGTTGGATAGGTATTACAAAAACTTCAACCGTCTTTTACGCGGAACCTTCAGACTCCGGACAGTCTGATCCCAAACACCAGACAATCCAACCTACATAAAGAGTCAAGGTCTAATCTTGAGCTCGCCTCACAAATCCAAGTTACCACCTGCATCAAAAGTCAATCCACAACAAGAATACAAGCAATAACACTCGAAGATTCTAGTCAGCTATAAACACAAGCTCAAATCAAAACAAATCGTGCTAAAGAGATAAGAGAGGGGAAACCAAAAGGTGATGTGGAGACTTTCGATGTTTGTTCCTGAAGTTCGGATTCTTTAGGGGATCATATGACTTCGTTTAGGTAGGCTCGTTCATACTTGAGCCCAAGTCTATTTCACCCCTTACCCTCACCGAGGTCACACCAAGACCCCTCGGCTTCACTCCTTGATTTCTTCTCTTCCAAAGGCGGAATCAGCCTACACAAAGTTTCCACGACACATCACACAAAGCTCTGATGGCTCGTAGGCGGCGCCTAGCTGTCTAGGAGTCCTTAACCTCCAAAAGTAACAAATCCGACCAAAATAAAGCTTGGAAATGAATCGAGTGCTCGAAGGATGAAGCTAGCTCACGAGGGGCACTCGACCTCACTTCTCAAACCCTTCCCAAAACTTAAGAGTAATGGGATTTGGGGTGGGGAGAATATTTAGTGCTCAAGAGGTTGCCAGATGTGAGTATTGATGATAGTGAAGTGCTTATGCTATCTAGGTTGGTGGGAGGGATGTTAAATAGGTGAGGGCTTGGGCTAGCCGGTGGGGTAGAGATTTCTGCGCACATCGGACACTCCGATCCAAAGACCGGACACGCTGGTGTAAAATGCGCCCAATTGAGAATCCAAAATCTTGAAAATCCGGACACTTCAACGGCACTTCGGTTCAAACCACTGAATACTCCAGTGAGAATAAATAAAATCAATGGAAATGACAAAGAGCACCGATTTTAAAATTTCTAGAAATACAAGATACTCTGATATTTTTTGGAATGGATACTCCAATACTTGGATTGGATACTGATATTTCAGACAGCCTGATGTGCCTCATACCGAATACTTCGGTACTTGGCACTAGATAGTCTGAACCGTACAAGTGCAAAACCATGTGTTTTGAGATTGAGATGTGATTTGTGTCTCTCCTAGACTATACTTCATCCAAGAGAACTTGAGACATCTGAAAGTTATTTTTCATCGCAACACTGTTAATAGTAAAATTGTCCTTATGACTCAAATTTAAAACTATAAAATACAGGTCTAGGGAAAGCCGGGCTTCTTTGATTCTCACCTTTTGAGGGATTCATGATGCTTTTACGTACACTTCAATGATGATTAAATCTGCTCATTTACTCAATTAAACCATTAGTCTGTTGATTGTTTTCTCATTAATCACCAAAATTATCTTAGGGGCGCAGATACACTTTCAATCTCCCCTTTTTGTTGATTGATGACAACCCGGTAGGCTTATTAAATATTAACAAGTTCTCATATAGAGTGAGCTCCCCCTAATGTGTTTAATTATATGAATTTGTTTGGAAATCAAATGCACGTATTTAAATAAATTTTGCAAGAGCTCCCCTGTATCTTTGCAATCAATGAATAACATAAATAAACAATTTTAAAAATATAATGCATATGGCATGGCATGAGACAAACAAATCATATATATTAAGAAATAGCTTATTAACCAAGCATGAAGTTTTACATCACATCATCTCAGAAACATAACTAAAATTACTACGAACCACAAAATTAAGTTTAAACAAGTACCAACTGTAGTTCACAGCCCAACATCAAACAAGTTTTGAACCAACTAACAATGTTTCAAAAGGCGACAAGCTTCAAAAAGTTGCAAGAACCAAACAAATAGATAGATATCTTTTTCTCTCCCCCTTTGACATCAAGACACCAAAAAGGAAAGCAGAAGAAGAAGCTATCACTCCAACTCTTCAGTCTTCATCATCAAGAACCAAACAAATAGATATCTTTTTCTCTCCCCCTTTGACATCAAGACACCAAAAAGGAAAGCACACTCCAACTCTTCAGTCTTCATCATCATCGCCCTCATCGTCGTCCTCCACCTGAGGGGCTCCAAAGATCTCTACAGTCTCGGCATCATCACTCAACTCATCCTCGAAGGCATGTGTAATATCCTTATTATTATAAAAAAAATCATAGCATTTGAATATAAAAATGTGAATAAATGTGTTAAAACATAAAAATGAGTATGTTACTTCAAAAAAAGATAATTTAATTTTTGATTTATTAATAAAGGCTTGTGAATTTATAAAAAATTATTTGGTGATCTTGGCAAAAGTGATTTTTATATTTTGTTTTCAAATAATTTCTTTGATAAACAATTATTAGAAAAAAGATAAATGTATTGTTAATATATTTTAATGTTTTTGACCATATTTTATTCTCATCCTCTCTTTATCTCTCTGTTCATTCCTACGCACAGCAACCTTCTTCTGCAATGTGCAGCAACCTGTTCTTGTCCCTATGCATGACCAAGTTATTGAAAGTCCTCCCTAAATGCCATACTTGCAATTGATGATCATGAATTCGTAAGGCCATCAGTTTCTACTCCTATACTGGCTGTTAATCACTCACTAATCCTAGCCAAAACAATCTATCTCTCCAATCCACTATTTAACCCTAAGCCGAGTTCATCTCCCTCCTTGCTCTCCCCTCAATTCTGGCTTCGGTATGTTTTTTTTTTCAAATTCTTTGATGACAACCTTGATAGACTTGTTGGTAACCCATTTTTGGCATCGTTCGTTAGCGGAGCACCAGTGGAAAATCAGATTTTGGACGACAGAGTTTCTCTGTTTGTCATCGCCTCCGAGGAGCGCATCGCCAAATTCATATGTGCCGAGGGGTAATTCTCTTTCCTCTCTTATCCTCGGGCATCAATGTTTCCAAGGGAAGGTTTCCCCTCAACCAATTTTGCTGGAGCTTAGTCGGAGGGGCACCGTTACAGGTACTTTGTCTTCTCATGGTGGACTTTCTTGCTGATGTCGTTACGGTCCAATCCCTGCCAAATTGAGGACACCAACCGATTTCCCATTTCAGAGCCCCTCCCAGAGGCGGAGAGAGGGGGGGACGAGCAGGGGCGAACCCCCCCCCCCAACGAAAAAGCAAACCTGCAATTACCCCTATATATATCTCAATTAAATATATGACTAATTAGCTAGCTAATTGTATAATTAGCTTGGGCCTAGTGCAGTGCAAGCGTGCAGCCACGGGCCCACGACCCACGAGCTGACGAGCCCAGGTGGCAGGTGCTGAGGTGCGTGAAGAAATTGGCTCTAGCAAGTTTTGTGTAATGGTTGATGAAGCTCGAGATGAATCCAAAAAAGAGCAAATGGCCATAGTTCTTCGATTTGTCAATAAAGAAGGACTTATAAAGGAGCGTTTCTTGGATATCATTCATGTGAGAGACACTGCTGCATTAACACTTAAGGAATCCATATATTCGGTTCTAGCAGATAATAATTTGAATGTGCAGCATATTAGAGGACAAGGTTATGATGGGGCAAGTAACATGCGAGGAGTGGAATGGTTTGAAAGCTCTTATTCTCTGTGATTGCCCATATGCATACTATATTCATTGCATGGCTCATCAACTTCAGTTGGCTCTTGTTGCGACATCAAGGAGGTAAATGATGTGCACAACTTCTTTCAACATGCAAATTTCATTGTAAATGTTGTAGGTGCATCGTCTAAACGTAATGATGAGTTACTAGCTAATCAAGCAGCTGAAATTGCCCGTGAGATTGAATTAGGAGAGCTTGATACAGGAAGTGGGGCAAATCAAATAGGCTCTTTACAAAGAGCAGGTGATACTAGATGGAGTTCTCACTACAAGTCAATCCAAAGCTTGAAAAAGATGTTTGCTGCTGTAGTGGCAGTTCTACGAGATATAGCAAATGATCGTTCAGCATCACGAGTTTCTCGAGGGGACGCTGGAGGCGCCCTTAGAATTCTTATATCATTTGATTTTGTGTTCATTCTACATTTGATGGAAAAAATAATGAAGATCACCGATGTGCTATGTCAAACACTTGAAGAAATCATTAGATATTCAATGCAATGGATTACATTTGAACACAAAGGTGTTACTTGGTGAGTTAAGACAAAATGGTTGGGAACATCTTCTACAGGAGGTCAAATCCTTTTGTGTGAAACATGAGATCGAGATTCCTGATATGAATAGCAAGTAAGTCACTTTCCCTAATTTTGAAATATATTTACATCATAATTATATTTTTTTTGGAGAGTGAAACTTATTTATTTTACATGCATTGTACTTTATAGGTTTGTTGATGTGACCAAATCTCGTAATAGACATGATAACACTACAGCATTACACCATTACAATGTTGATATATTTAATGTTGCAATAGATCAACAATTGGTTGAGTTAAATGAGCGATTTAGTTCTCAAGCAACAGAGCTCTTGACCCTTTGTGCGTCTTTGGATCCAAGACGTGACACTTTTGACATCTCAAAGGTATGCACTTTGGTGGATAAGTTCTATCCCGAAGATTTTACTAGTCAAGAAAGAGCTCAACTCGAGTGTCAACTACCACATTTTCAACTGGATGCATGCAATCATTTAGATCTACAACTACAATTCTTGCCATCTCTTGCAGATTTGACTAATGGATTAGTCAAAACAGGCAAAGCATCCATGTATCTGATGGTTGACAGATTGTTGCGACTAGTGATAACTCTTCCGGTGTCAACGGCGACTATTGAACGGGCATTTTCAGCTATGAAACTAGTCAAGAACCGTCTTCGAAGTAAGATGGGAGATGACTTTCTTCGGTCTTGCATGATACTCTATATTGAGAAGGAAATAGCATCAATGATCACCTCAGATGAAATTATTGATGCATATGAGCTTCAAGGAAGCCGTAGGGCTAAATTTAAGCTAATAGAGATGTAATTTTTTTATTAGCTACATCATGTTTAAGTCTATACACAATTATATTCGATATGTCATTTCCTAGTTCAACTTGCCCCCCCCCCCCCCCAATACTTCAATCCTGGCTCCGCCCCTGGCCCCTCCTCTACCTCCATCTCGCTGCCATCACTACAACACTTGAGCGTCGCCGTAGGTTGCCACTAGGGAGGACAATGCCGTCATTGTTGTCATCGTCGTTTCGAAGCACCGCTACCAACGACGAGTTCACCATCACCTCCTATTTCTCTGTCATACTTTTTCCCTCGTCCGAGCGCCGCCGTTTGTGGGGAATCGCCGCCGCCTGACAATAGGTGGGGCCACCTGTCAGCCTCACCCATCAGCCGGCCACGCTACTCTTGGACCGGGTGTGTTGTACCAGCCGCCACGCGGGTATCTGCCCCTTCTTGGGATGCGTTGTGTCGGCTTGCTAGCTGAGCTGCTTGGCCGGGCCATGTCCACCAAGCCGTGATGACCCTGCGCGTCTAGCCGCTTCTACGGCCGTGCATGCATGATGCATCGCACGCGAGCGCATCAGGCTGGGCTGCATAGGGTAGTCCAAGCCCATATTCAACTTACAAAGTTTATTCTATTTTATCTAAATAGTGAAACTTGTAAAATTTATATCTTTAGTTATTCATGTCCAAAAATTATAAAACAAATTTTAATATGTTTGAAAAATTAATATCTACCTACTTAATTTTACCATGAGCATTTGCATACATTATATTTATGTATTTTTTTGCGCATTGATTAATGTTTTTTTTATCACATACGATAGATTTAGGCGACGAAGGAAAATCTACTAACGCAGTGGAGGAGTGTGTTCGCTGTGTAAACCAAGACAAGTGTTGAACTGAAGACCCGAGCTATGTGACTAGAGGGGGTGAATAGACGTCACAAATTTTCGACGCTACCGTTTTCACCAAAACCCGAACAACTTGACAATTATGTGTACCATAGCATGCATGACTAGGAGTCATGAAATATGTGGAAGTTTTTGCATTCACAATCCTGCTTGTCAAGTGTCCAAAAGAGAGGAATCAATTCAAAGCTTGCTTTACAAAAGAAGATCAAGCCAAATGATCAAAGTGACTTTCAGAAAAGTAAAAGTCGATTTGTTCTCACTTGGAGGAGCTGGATGGTGGCTTTATGGTGCTCTTCAATTTTTGGGAATTTTTGTCCCTATTCCATAATTAGTCATGAGCAAATCAGCCGAAAATTTCCTCAAAAATCTCTGTGTAAAAAATATGAAAATTCAAACAACACAAACTGCTTTCTGTAAAGTAAAAGCAAATTCTTCAGAGTTTGTTTCTACTTGGAGCAGAGAGATGATGGCTTTCTATTGCTCCACAAATTGTGGGAATTTTGCTCCCTATGCAACCTTGAGTCATGAAGCACTCCACCAAAAATCGCCTCAAAAATCTTTGCACAACAAATATGAAAAATCAAACACCACGAGCTGTCAAGAAGTCCGAAGAGAAAGTTTGGGGCTCGGTTTTCACTTCATAGCTCTCAAATGGAGAAACCAGTGGACTTCAAATTTTTACCACAGATGGGTATATGAGTCACACATCTTTTTCAACTGGAATCATCCCAAAATGAGTTTCCTAGATTTTTCTAAAAATCATTTACTGACTGCTGTACGGATAAAAGTTTCGGGACAGATTAGCAATAAGTCAAGAACTTGATATCTTGCCTCTCATATGGTTGCAAAGTGTGTGTCAAATCATATTAGCAACCTCAAGGCATCATAAACCACTAATAACCAGTAAGAAATCATCCAAGTTTTTCTCAAAACAAGAGCTTCAAAAACAAAAATAAAAATAAAAAAAACTAGGAGCAAATCAACACAAGATATTCATGAAGAAGAATGATTTCATTGCATAAAAGTTGGGGATTACAAACTACAATCCATGTGGTTACAAGCACTCTAAGTGCCACCCAAAACACAACCAACTCATCCTCTCTATTTCTGAAATTTTCAGCTTTAAGGGGGGGATGAGGAGGAGGTGCTCCCCTCCCCCTCTATTTATAGCCCAAGGGTGAGATGCCCTAAAACCTAGAGCCCATCTCCACCATTCATTTGAGGATGAGTGGTGTACAAGTCACACACTACAAGACACACTTCCGAGAGGGAATATTCTCCAAATATTCCTGGGGAAATATCTTCGTAGCTTCCTCGGTCGCCAGCCCAAGCCTGGGCCCACCGGTCAGATCAACTTGATCATCTGGTTACCAACGCTGCAGCCTCCAGCTGCCTCGGATTTCTTGCTATGGCTTAGCTTCTCGAGTACACCACCTCATGTGACCGCCAGGTCATCGAACCTGGTCGCCTGCAGGCCTCCGGACGCACCACCTCCAAATTGTCCCTCGCAAACGCCGACCACGCACTACCGATACCTACATCACTGAGGTGAACACATATGAAACCAACACACCTTACCTCACCTGCAAGGTTAGTCTATCATAAAATTTTCAACATCATAATCCCTTCATGACATCACAATTAGGAAGCCCTAACACAACACGTGTCAGCTTAACAAATTCCACCGGACCACGTTCTATCAAAACTATTACCTTGCCCAAGCTCAGCACAATGGTCCCGTTCCAATTCCACGGCATTTCCACAAATGCACCATTTAAAATTATTCAAAACACTTCTAATTCCATCTTGTTACATATATTCATCATCAAACTAGGGTACCCTCCACATGGGTCTCAACATGAACCTTGCTGATCTTTATAAAATTTTTATAACATTGCATGTATGTTAAAAACATACAAAACTGCTAATTGCTTTAGTCTAGCTCTACTCGTATTAAAATTACTATTATTAAAATAGTCCTTTCTAACATAGGGTATTTATATTGTTTAAATTATGGCCACACCCTTGGAGTAGGTTTGCATGGTGCGTCTTGATCATATTATGATGATTTGTATCATTGCTTGCACTACAGGAAACGAGACTTTTATGGTCGGCCAAAAATCTTTTGTGGTCGGCCAAAACACCGCCAATACTGTTTTTCGCTCTATGTCGGCGGCCAAAAGAGAGTCTAACGACATTAAACTACAATGTGGTCGACCAAAAAAAGGCCGACCACAATAGTCACGCCAACTCTCCCGCCTTCATGAAAATTTGAAATTTGGACCCGCTCATCTAAACTCTGTCAGCGGCAAAATTTATGTCGTCGACATAGAGGCACCCAGCTCACGGCATTTTAACGGCCTAACGAAAAACCACGTCAAAGCGGGCCCACAAGGTAGACGTCTGTGATGGTCCTACCAATGTCGTCGGCCACTGTTATGCCGCCCACAATGTTCAACTTTTGTCGTCGGCCTCAGCTTAGGCCGACGAGATTGCTCGTGCAATGTGGGCGGCACAGGTTCAGACCGCCCACATTACGATATCTTTGTGGTCGGCATGCAGTCAGGCCGACCACAAAGAGCCCCCTACCTCGCGGCTCTAATTTCCGGCCCTCCCGCGCCTCGGTCGACACTGTCCTATTTGTCATCTAATGTTTTAAGGCATCCACGACACATTGTAATTTCTTTCACGGGTCTACATTGACCTGTGTTGCATTTTTGTAACAGCATTATTTGAGATCGACCTTAACGTTCGGGGAACGAAGGCGACGCTAAAGTCTCGGTCAGGAGTGAAAATGTGCCGAATGTGTAACTCATGACGATATAGCCCCGTGGAACGACTTTTGATGTGTTGGGAATGCCCTAGAACCTCACGTAGCACATAGGACACTGTCGATCGAGGCACGGCCGTGTGTGGCCGGGAAGCGGCCGAGGGGGGCCTGGGGGGTTTTGTTGTCGGCCTGTCCCACGGCCGATGACATTGATCAATTTTTGTGGTCGACCTCAGCTTAGGCTGGCGACATTGCTCATGCAATGTGGGCGGCACAGGTTTAGGCTGCCCACATTACGATATCTTTGTGGTCGGCATAAAGTCAGGACGACCACAAAGAGCCTCCTGCCCCGCGGCTCTAATTTTTGGCCCTCCCGCGCCTCGGTCGGCACTGTCCTATTTGTCATCCAATGTTTTAGGGCATCCACAACATATTGTAATTTCTTTCACGGGTCTACATTGACCCGCGTTGCATTTCCGTAACAAGATTCTTTGAGATCGACCTTAACGTTCGACGAACGAAGGTGACACTAAAGTCTCGGTCAAGAGTGAAAATGTGCCGAATATGCAACTCATGATGATATAGCCCCGTGGAACGACTTTTGATGTGTTGGGAATGCGCCAGAACCTCACGTAGCACATAGGACAGTGTCGATCAAGGCGAGGCCGTGTGTGGCTGGGAAGCAGCCGAGGGGGGCTGAGGGGTTTTGTGGTCGGCCTGTCCCACGGCCGACGTCATTGTTCAACTTTTGTGGTCTGTCTCAGCTTAGACCGACGACATTGCTCATGGAATGTGGGCGGCATAGGTTCAGGCCGCCCAAATTACGATATCTTTGTGGTCGGCATGCAGTCAGGCCGACCATATTGATGCATTTATGTGGTCCGTTTCAGGGCCGACCACAAAAGTACATAATTTTTGAAATTTTAGAGCGCGTGCGCTAAGTCCTGGCTTTTACCTAGCTAGGGCATAGGATATCTCTGACCTAGACGCCCGCACACGCCCGCCCACGCCGCTGCTGCTCTCCCCGGACGGCGCCGCTTCTGTTGGCGCTGCCTCATGCCCGACACCACCGCCCGACGCCGCTTCACGCCGACCCCACGCCGCCGCCCGCCCCACGCCGCCAGCCCGCCTTATGCCGCCGAGCCGCCCCACGCCACCCCCACGCCACCGGTGTTCGACGCAGCCGCCCTGTGCCGCCCGATGCCGCCACACCAGCCACGCCGCTGACGCCGTCCCATCCACTCCGCCGCCGACGCCGCTGCTCCGCCCTACTCCGTTTGAGGCTGCTGCCTGACGCCGCCGCCTTCACGCTGCCTTCCGACGCTGCTTGGTGCCGCCCCTACGCCGCCGCCCGACGCCGCTTCCCTCGCCCCGGTGTCGCTGCCGGTAATTCCCTTGTCACCGCCTCTCATTTGGGTCGCCTCTCTCTCACTGTGCCTCCCTCCGCCGCTGTTGCAACTACGTTTGGTATATTTTCAATATTTTTAGCACATTTGCAATTAGTGAGTTAATACCTATTCATTCTGTATGCGAAATAAAATTAATTTGTGTCGTTAATCGAGCCAGCGTCAAAACCCGTTCGAGGCCAATGCATATTTTTGTAAAGAACTCGGACGGTGATTCGTTGTGTTCTATTACGAAAAGTGTTGCGGTCTCGAACTGTCCAACGTTTTGGACAACCCATGGATGTGTGTTCGAGTATGGTCCTCGTGGCATGGGAGTGTATGGATTGGAATTCCGACGGCATGACCCTGACGTTCTTCTAGTGCAAAACATAAGCGGTACGCCGTACCCGTCGTTGCAATAGGGGAACTGCGGGGTTATGCTGTCGGAATTTCGACCCGTGCACTCTCGTGTCACGGGCACCGCACTCAAACGTACATCCGTGGGTGGGTAAGCCCTCCTATTTAGCTAGTATTAAGCCGTCTAAACCTAAATTTTGAATGCATGCATGGACGATATTTAGTAAGCGATGGAAGATCGGCAGTGGATGTACGATGGCTGGATGAAGTCTGGACAGCACACGGAAGAGTGGTTCGAAAAGGCAACAGCCTTCGTGGAAGATGCATTCCGAAAATTACTCAACCCTGACACAGCGGTCGTGTGGTGTCCCTGTGCTGTGCTGCATGCTCGAACACCAGAAGAGGACTAAAATGGATATTAGTGAACACCTCTGTAGGCATGGTTTCAAGCCAAACTATTTTGTATGGGTAGCTCATGGTGAGAGAAAGCGTCCGGCGGCTGTGTGTAGCGCTGCAGATTTTTGTGAGGGCTATGATGAAGTTGAGGTCGACAGATTGGACGAGCTCACCAATGATGTGGCTCAGGCATATGATCTCTCTCCCCGAGGAAGAGTCAGAGCCACTTGCCGAACAATTCGAGAAGCTACTTGCTTCTGCCAAGTTGCCGCTGCATGAGTACACCGATATGACCGTGCTCTCCGCAATGTCGCGTCTAATGGCAGTGATGACCAAATATAACCTATCGGCAAATTGCTTCAACGACCTTTGCAAACTGTTGGATATCCTGCTTCTGAGTGGACATAGGATGACTCCAAATCTGTACGAGTCAAAGAAACTTCTCAGCGTGTTAGACATGCCGAGCGAAAGGATAGACTATTGCCCAAATTTCTGCATGCTTTATTGGAAGACCGATTCAGGGCTGACTCATTGTAAGCATTGCAATAAGAGTCAGTACGTGGAAGTTAAAGGACGAGATGGTAAAGTGAGACAGACGAAGGTGGCCATAAAAATCTTTCGTTTCTTTCCGATAACTCAACGCCTGCAGCGTCTTTACATGTCTAAGTCCACGGCACGACAATGAGATGGCACAAAGAGGGCAAACGTAAAAAGGAGGGTGTGATGATTTATCCATCAGATGCAGAAGCCTGGAAGTACTTTGATCAACAACACCCTGAATTCGCCATTGAGCTCAGAAATGTGCGAATCAGACTCTCCACCGACGGGTTCACGCCTTTTAATATGATTGCCCAGCTGTACTCGTGCTGACCAGTTTTTGCTATCCCGTACAACTTGCCGCCTCAAATCTGCATGAAAAAAGAGTACATGTTCCTTTCTTTTATCATACCTGGGCCTAAGTCTTTTGGAAAAATTTAGACCTATTTATGAAACCACTGGTAGAAGAGCTAACCGATCTGTGGAACAAAGGAGTTTTGACATATGATAGCTAAAAGGGACAGAACTTTAGGATGCGTGCCGCATATCTGTGGTCCATACATGATTTTCTGGCATATGGCAAGTTCTCGGGGTGGAGCACGCATGGAAAGTTGTCGTGCCCAAAATGCCTGTGTAACACTGATGCATTCACACTGAAAAAAGGTGGTAAGGCTTGTTGGTTTGATTGTCACCGTTGTTTACTGGAGCTGAACCATCCATTTAGGAAGCAAAGAAATGCATTTCGTAAAGGTACGACTGTGAAAAAGAAGGAGCCACCAGAACGGTTTGAAGTGCAAGATATAATCAAATGGCATGCCGATCTCGAGGAGAAAGGGTACGGCACAAACTATGGTAAGGAGCATCATTAGACTCATAAGTGCAGCATTTATGACCTTCCTTATGCGACAGATCTGAAGCAGCCTCACATTCTCGATCTGATGCACCAAGAGAAAAACATGTGCGAGGCAGTCGTGAACACAAACTGGGACATCCCACAAAAGACTAGAGATAACAAAAATGCTCGAGAGTACTGTGCTTTGATATGTAATTGGCCAGACATGAACCTCGACGAGAATGGGTCGAAACCAAGGACAAAGTACTGTCTTACGCGTGGGCAAATAATACAGTTCTTACTTTGGATTAAGGAAAAGTTTAAATTCCCAGATAGGTATGCGACGAGCATTCGTCATGCCGTTAGTATAGAGCAATGCAAGTTAAATGGAATGAAAACTCACGACTACAAAGTTTTTATAGAGCGTCTGTTTCCGGCCGTATGGCCACCGACCCCCAGTTGGGGGAGGACGACGAGGTGGTGGCCACCGACCCCCAGGTGGGGTCCGTGGAGGCCAATGATGAGGGAGAGGGCGGGGCCGAGGCCTACGAGTGGACAGGGGCGTTGGAGGGCTACGAGGAGGAGTTTGAGGTGGAGGAGAACGACGAGGACGAGGGAGGGGAGGTCTACGAGGAGGATTGAAGGAGGATTTCGGACCGGCAGGCCGATGTGGTAGAGGAGGAGGGGGACGGCAACTAGGATCCACCCTCGTCCTCTGGAGCTGAGTTCTCGAGCTCCAAGAGAGGTCGCGGGCGCAATAAATTACATAAAGCCACCGCAGATCCAAGCGAGAGGATAGTGGTACAGGTTGCCACCAGTGAGAGGTATTTGATAACTACTTTTTCTGGAGCTGATTCCTCGATGTCTCTTATTTGCTAACCACAAACTTGATAAATACATTTTTGAATTTGATGTGCAAAGGCTTGGTTTGCGTCAACAAGGGTCCGCATGAGCCGGGCCACTTGTTAGGGGTGCTGCTCAAACAGTTCTACCCCGGGCGAGTAGGCAAGGGCGATGATCGATGCCCGGCACTCAATTGGAGCAAATACTCGCTCGTGGAGGATAATGAGGGTGGGAAGTGTCGCCGATCACATCATCCACGAGTTCTGGCTAACATTCCAAATTTCATTTATTTATGGTTTTGTGTTTCTAGCTTTATGTATTTGGTCATGTGTTCCTTTCATTTCAGGAGAGGTACCAGCTTTTTCCTGGGGCAACCCAGGAGGACTACAAGGCTTGCCGCCATGTGCTCGACACAATGGTGACAAGGAAGGTTAGGGACGCCATCAGGTTGTCTCGTTTGGATGCGGTGTTGAAGCACCATGGCAAGAGGGGGATTAGAAAGATGTTGAGGGCAAGGGCAGCTCTAGAGTATCTAAAGGCTCAAGAGTACAAACCTTGGTGTCCAAACTGGATGGATAAGTGTCCACTCGCCTGGAGAGACCTCTGCCGGATGTGGGCCTCTAAGGAGTGGATCGAGAGGTCAAGGAGGAGCAGAGTCAATAGGGATTCTAACCCCGACATCTGCGCCACCTACCTAGGAGGACGAGGCATGGGTCACGTCGCGCGAGATATCGTAAAACCACTTATTTTTTATAATTACAATCAACTTTATGGTCATTTCACATTGCATATTAACCTACAGGAGTCGGAGACAGGACTTGAGCCCTCTGGGTTCACCTTGTGGAGGGTAGCACACACGCCTCGTGTCCAACCTGATGGCACACAGGCACCGATGCCACCGGTTGCGCAAGAGTGTAAGTGACTAGCTCTTTTTGCTTCTCTACACCATTTCGATCGTTTTCAAACTAATCTACTTAATATCTCATTTGTTCGTAGGACATATATACCGCAGCCATGAAAGAAAAGCACGGTGTCGACTGTGACCCCATCAACATGCCAGCCGCCATATACGACCAGTTCGGTGGGAGGAGTCACGGTAGATACGGCTTCATGGACTCTGTGGTGCCGTCTGACTCCTACAAGGCTGATGTCAGAGCACGTCGACAGCAGGCCTCCTGTGGACTATATGGGCCCTGTGTAAGATCATGTTTTAGTATTGATGACAACAGGGACTTCAAGATTAAGGCAAGACAAGACTAGACAAGACAAGACAAGACATGACAAGACAAGAGACAAGACAAGACATGACAAGACAAGAGACAAGACAAGACAAGACAAGATAGACAAGACTGACTAGACACAAGACAAGACAAGACATGACAAGACAAGACATGACAAGACAAGAGACAAGACAAGACAAGACATAACAAGACAAGAGACAAGACAAGACAAGACTAGACAAGACTAGACAAGACAAGAGACAAGATAAGACAAGACATGACAAGACAAGAGACAAGACAAGACAAGACAAGACAAGACAAGACAAGAGACAAGACAAGACAAGACAAGACGAGACAAGACAAGACATGACAAGACATGACGAGACAAGAGACAAGACAAGACAAGACAAGATAGACATACCTTGCCTCCTCCGATCATCCCCGAAGTTCTTGAGCCTTCCCCATGAGTTCTTGGCCTAGCTCGATGGTGGGAGAGGTGGTGGTCTTGTTGCGCTTCCGATATTGTGCTCTTGGATTTCTTGTCACCGGGATTCAACTCCACCACAAGCTTCATCGACACGTGAACCGCAAGCAAACCCACCAACGTGGTGGTCATCGGCTAGGCGTAGCCGGTGCATCGTCTTCTCCAGTGCGTCGGAGATGAGCTAAATCCTCGGTGTGCTCGAGGTCGACTTCGCCTGTGAAGTCGGGTGTTTCGGGGTCCTTCGCGTGTGAAGGCTGCCGATTCTTGTACAAGTTGGAGTTCCCTTCCGATGTGTTCGGGAACGAACTTCTTCTAGTGGATTGAGGATTAGGGACGAAAGGGTCTCGGGCTTTCCTGTGTGGCGAGCTTCCTCAACGAGAGTAGGTGCTTGCACCGAACTCGGTAAAAAGATCGGTTTGCCCTCTTGTCTCCTTTATTATTCGCACTTGTGTTTACTTCCGCTACTAGACTTGTGTAGGGCTCATTCGCTAGTTGGGTGTTTAACTTGACTAATTGACCAAGTTCAACAAGAGAATAAAATTAAAATAGTCCGATTCACCCCCCCCCCTCTCGGCCTTAGGTCCCTTCAATTGGTATCAGAGCGTAGGATCTCTAGAATTTGCTTAACCGCTTAGAGATGGCCGAAGGGGATAGCATTGCTGCTAATAGGGTTCCTTTGTTTAGTGGGTCATACTTTGCATTTTGAAAAATTCGCATGACCACATATCTTCAGTCTATGGGCCCGGACATTTGGGATGCCGTTGAGAATGGCATTGTTATCACACGCACTGAAGGTGTACCTCTCACACCTGAACAAAAGAAACTTTCTGCTAATGACGCTAAGGCTAAAAATGTTTTGTTCACTGGCTTGAGTATGGAGGTGTTTGAGAGGGTTAGTAATCTTGCATCTGCACATGACATCTGGACCACACTCATAGAAATTCATGAGGGAACCGCTTCTGTCAAGGAGGGTAGATTAGTGGTGGTTAAGGAGAAATTTGATCGCTTTGAGATGCTTCCAAATGAAAATGCTAGTGATATGTATACTCGACTTAACCCCATAATCAATGAGCTCAAGGGGCTCGGACTCTCTATGCCAGATATTGATGTGTGCAGGAAGATGATGCGGATACTGCCAAGACAAGAGTACCGCGACATCATCACCTACATGTCCAACAATGGTGATGTGGACAAGATGACCCCCACTGCCTTCTTGAGCAAGCTGAGAGCTCATGAGATGCTCATCATCGAGCCCACAGCTACTCCTGTCCCTGAGAAGAACAAGGTCATAGCACTCAAGGCAACTGGACACAAGCCAAGTGACATGTCTTCCTCATCCAAGACTCATGAAGGAACAAGCTTCTTTCCAAGTGAAGCAGCTGAGGAGATTGTGGCTATGATTGGGAGACGCTACGGCTTGAGGAAGCCAGGCAAGAACCCACACTCTAGTTACCGGTGCTTTGAGTGTCATGAGAAGGGTCACATTGCTTCCATGTGCCCTCGAAAGGACAAACTCAAATATGAGAGGGTCAAGCAAGATAGTGATGATGACAAGCCAAAGAACAAGGAGAGGAAGCACAAGGACAAGGATAGTAAGAGAAGCTGGAAGAAGACCGAGTTCAAGGGCACCACCAAGCAAGGAAAAAAGCTGGCATTCTTTGGAGAGTGGGCCACAGATGAGAGCTCCAGTGACACACCTGCCTCCGAGGATGAGGAGAATGGTCAAGGACTTGCCACCATGGCAATTGTTGAAATGACACCGCCGCCTCCATCCCTTCCTCCAAAATGCTTGGTGGTCATCCCAGAACCACAAGAACAAGTATGGTATTCTGATGGGGATGAGTCTGCTTCCTCCACTACTTCTACACCAAAGGCTTCATCACCACCAGCTACCTCACCGAAGTGCTTGATGGCACGACCCTCCACTAAGGTATCAAACTTTGACTCTGACTCTGATATTGACTGGGATGATGAGACAACTAGGGAGCATGTGCTCAAATTGGTTGACATTGTG
The DNA here is from genome assembly GCA_036346415.1 of Raddia guianensis. NCBI lineage: Eukaryota > Viridiplantae > Streptophyta > Magnoliopsida > Poales > Poaceae > Raddia > Raddia guianensis. The sequence goes on along the minus strand of CM070535.1, from coordinate 41,759,437 downwards.
CAGAGTGAAACCTTGAGAGCTAAAACTCTTCAAGAGTCTTTAAATTCTTTGATTGCTAAGCATAACTCTCTTGAGACTGAGTATGACATCTTGCATGGTGATAACATTAGCATGACTAGGAAGCTAAATGTTCTAGATGAAGAGCGTAGGGCAAAGAATGAAAATGAAAAGGATCTGTTAGCAACCATTTATGAGCTTAGGGCTAAAAATGAATCACTTGTTGCTAAGATCATACATTGATGCCTTGCCTATTGCATCTTCTTCTAGTGATTTGAATGTTGCTCCAGCTTTAATTGTGCCTCTGTCATGACACCTTTCATCGCAATCGCTACACCGCAATCACATTAGCCGCTGCTAGCAATGATCTCTCTTCTGAATGTGCCATGATTGCTTCTACTACTAGCATTGTTGCTCCTATTGTTGAAACATGTGCTAAATGTTCCATGATTGCATCTAGCTCTAGTGGTTTCTCTAATGTAGCTGTTGAGTGCACTCCTGATACATGTAAATTTGCACTAGCTGCTAGAGAACTTGCTATTGAAAATGTTGAACTCAAGGCCAAGCTTGAGAAATTTGACAAGGGTCTTGGCAAGTGCTATGAGGGTAGTGTTGCTTTGAACAAGATGCTTGAGAAACAAAGGAAACCGACCCATAAGGGTGGCTTGGGTTTCACCCCTAATCCTAAGGGAAAGAAAAAGAAAGGTTCTCAAGCACCTTCCAAGAAGCAAAACTCCTCTCATGCCCAAACCAAGAGTAACAGCATTGGGTCTAAAAATGTGAACACTAGAAACAATGCTCCTAGGAAGCACAATGAGCACAACACATGGCAAGGATCTCCTAGGCACTATAACTCCACATGGAAACCTAGGAATCAATATGCTTGGTAATACGCTCCTAGGTACAACAATAGGAATGGTCCTCCCATGCATTACAACAACTGGCAAGCTCCCATGTTTCCCATCTGGTTAGCTCATCCACAAATGTTCTGGAATGGTTCTCCTAGACAAAACTTTGATAGACAAGCTCCACCCGGGAACCAAAATAGGAACACTCCCAAGCACACCCAACCCAACCTTCCAAAAGCTCATGCTGAGTTGTATGATCACTACTTGCTTAGGATGAATGACAAGGGTAAGGTGGTTGCTAGATATGTTGGTTTGAGGGCTGATAATGAGCATAAGGCACATGTTTGGGTGTCTAAGTCTTTAATTGATCGATTTGCTTTTGTTGCGTTTGATTTGAAGGCTAACCCTCGGGGACCTCCTGTGTGGGTCCCTGAGTCACAAAAGTGATCTCTTCTTAATGCAGGTGAACTACCGGAGTGGTGGGTGCCATTGGATTATCGACAGTGGGTGCACTCAACACATGACCGGCAACCCCCGGTTGTTCACCTCAATAGGGGAGGAAGGCAACAACATCCCCCCTAAGGTCACTTTTGGAGATGGAAGTAAGAGCAAGGTGCTTGGCACAGGGAAGGTAGCAATTTCTTCAGATCTTTCAATTGATAATGTGTTACTTGTTAAGACTTTAAATTATAATCTTCTCTCTGTTGCCCAAGTATGCGATTTGGGGTTCCATTGCAACTTCTCATCTGAGGGAATGGTGGTCTTGGATAAAAATGAGAAAACTGTGTTTAAAGGCTTTCGTTTTGAAAACTTGTTTCTTGTGAACTTTAATGAGTCTGCCGCATCTATCTCGACTTGTCTTGTTGCCAAAGTCTCTCTTGGTTGGCTTTGGCATAGGCGTCTTGGGCATGTGCGCATGGCTAATTTGAAGAAACTTTTCAAAAAACGAACTAGTTCTTGGGGTGCAAGATGTGACATTTGAGAAAGACAAGCTTTGCAGCGCCTGTCAGGCCGGCAAGCATGTGGCAAGCTCACATCCTGCCAAGAATGTCATGTCTACATCTCGACCTCTCGAGCTTTTACACATGGATCTTTTTGGACCAACAAAATATGTGAGTATCGGGGGGAATCTCTATTGCTTGGTCATTGTTGATGACTTCTCCTGATACACTTGGGTTTTCTTTCTACCTGACAAAACCCCAACTGGGGACACTTTCAAAAGGTTTGTAAAGAAAGCTCAAAATATTTTTGAATGTACCCTCAAAAAGGTGAGAAGTGACAATGGAACTGAATTCACTAACACCTCTGTTGAGTTGTTTTGTGATGAGCTAGGAGTTGATCATCGTTTCGACCACATACACACCGAAAGCGTAATGGTGTGGTTGAGAGGAAAACAGGACACTCATCGAGATGGCAAGAACAATGCTCAATGTTTGGAACCTCTGAAGTGTTCTGGGCTGAGGCAATCAGCACAGCCTGTCATTGCATCAACAGGCTGTACATTCACAAGCTTCTCAAGAAGACCTCTTATGAGCTGCTTGTGGGAAGACGACCCAGTGTCTCCTACTTCAGGGTATTTGGATGCAAGGTCTATATCAAGAAAAAGAGGGAGCACTTGGGCAAATTCCAAAGCAGGGTGGATACAGGGATTCTCTTGGGATACTCTTCCAGAGGGACCTCCTACAGGGTATTCAATGAAGGAAGTGGTCAGATTGAAGAATCCTGTGATGTAAAGTTTGATGAATCAAATGGCAGTCAAGGTCAGCATGAAAATCTGGATGATGTTGATGGAGAGCCATTGGCAAGAGCAATGGATGAAATGCAAGCTGAAGATGTAAGGCCTATGGAAGCTCCTAGGGTGAGTGAGACAGCATTACCATCGCTCACACCGAGCTTGTGTCGACTCGAGGGAGTCAGTGCCTCAAGATAGCTCAAGTGTGGAGCCATCTTGATGTGACAGAGAAAGCTAATGAGCAAGATGGAGAGTCAGTGGAGCAGTCAAATGGACAATCTTCTCGATTGATCAGAACCCATCATTCAATTGCTAGTGATCATCCATCTGATCAAGTGATTGGAGACTTGAAACAAGGTGTGCAAACAAAGTCAAGAACAGCTGGGTTCAGTGAGGTCAGTAGCATGGCTAACTTCTGTGAGTACCATGCTTTTGTGTCTGACTTGGAACCAAAGAAGGTGGAAGAGTCATTGGCTGATCCTGATTGGATAAATGCCATGCATGAGGAACTGAACAATTTTGAAAGAAATCAAGTTTGGACACTTGTGGAGCGACCCAAGGATTGCAATGTGATTGGTACCAAATGGGTCTTCAAGAATAAGACAGATGAGTTTGGAGTGATTGTCAGGAACAAGGCAAGACTTGTGGCTCAAGGCTTCACACAGATTGAGGTGTGGACTGTGGAGATACTTATGCTCCTGTGGCGGACATGATGCAATTAAGTCGCTTTTGGCGTTCTCTACCGTCACAACATCACACTTAAGCAGATGGACGTAAAGAGTGCCTTCTTGAATGGCTACATCGAGGAGCTGGTGTATGTTGAGCAACCTCCTGGGTTTGAGGATCCAAAATACTCTAACCATGTGTTCAAGCTATCGAAGGCTCTGTATGGGCTCAAGCAAGCTCCCAGGGCTTGGTATGAAAGACTTAGAGACTTTCTCATCTCCAAGGGCTTCAGTGTTGGACGAGTAGACTCTACTCTCTTCACCAAGGTGGATGATGGACACTTCTTCTTGTGCCAAGTCTCGTCGGCGACATCATATTTGGGAGCTCAAGCGACAAGATGGTGCAAGACTTGATGAGATGATGGCGGTGAGTTTGAAATGTCAATGATGGGTGAGTTGAATTTCTTCTTGGGCTTTCAAATCAAGCAACTCAAGACGGGGTGTTTATAAGCCAAGAGAAGTACACTGGATCTCCAAGCGCTTGACATGGACGGATGCAAGCCAATTCGGACCCTAATGGCTACAAACGGCCACCTCGACCTCGACATAGAAGGTAACCCTGTGGATCCCAAGGTTTACCGTTCCATGATCGGTGCATTACTTTACTTGACAGCATCTAGACCGGATATCATGTTTAGTGTGTGCATGTGCGCTAGATACCAGGCCTCCCCTAGAGAAATGCATTTGAAAGCTGTCAAAAGGATTTTTAGATATCTAAAATTCACTTCTAGCATAGGTCTCTGGTTCCCTAAGGGTACGCAGTTTGAGCTCCTTGGCTATTCTGACTCAGATTATGCCGGATGCAAGATTGATCGCAAAAACACTTCAGGAGCCTGTCACCTACTTGGTAGATGTTTGGTGTCGTGGGTATCAAAGAAACAGAACTCCGTGGCGCTATCTACTGTTGAGGCTGAGTATATAGCGGCAGGGAGTAGCTGTGCGCAAATTCTATTCCTGACACAATCCTTACTTGACTTTGGCGTAAAACTTGACCACGTGCCTCTTACGTGTGATAATGAGAGTCTTTGTGAAGATAGCTAGCAACCCGGTTCAACACTCGCGCACCAAACACATTGACGTCCGACATCACTTCCTTCGGGATCATGTGATGAAGGGCGACATCGTGATTGGATCTGTGCGTATGGACGACCAGCTTGCTGATATCTTCACCAAGCCACTAGATGAGACACGCTTTTGTAAGTTAAGAAATGAACTGAACATATTAGATAGGTCAAATGTCGCCTGAGTTGGTCGTGGGGCTTGTCGGGGATTAAATCACGGCCCATTGCCATAGCCCACTCCCTGACGGCCCGATCAAACGACCTACGAGGCCCGGCTCACTGGGAGGTTCTATCGCCCATATGCATCTCGCGAACAAAGCATCCCGGGCGGCATGGTGCGAACGCCAAGGAATCGTGTTTGAGTCCGTCTCGAGCAGAGTTCTGCCTGACACGTGAAGACCCGGATGTTGGTTTCCCGGATTGGATTAGGAGTCGTGATCCCCAAGATTAGGAGATTACCTTATCTACCGTAGGTTATATTTGGCATGTACTGAGTTCGTTACGATCTCGTAGTTAGCCCGACCCGATATTCCTCGGTAGGTCGGTTTGTTCTGTACTATATAAGCAGGGCCCTTATGGCGTTTAGGGGACCCCTGGCCGATAGACTTCGCATTGTCATATACTGCTCGCTGAGACTTGTTAATCTCGTCGAGTTCCACCTCTTGTAATCTTCTTTGATATAAAGAAAGGCTGGACGTAGGGCTATTATCTCTCCCGAGAGGCTGAACGGGATAAAACCCCGTCTCTGCTCGTTCTTCGTTCGTGGTTGTTCGGCGTGTCTCCTATCCCCTCTTTGAAGAACCTTGGTTGACTTGGGTCAATATCCCAACCGTCGACAGTTGGCGCCGTCCGTGGGGACACGCAGATCGAGCATGTCGAACTCCGTCAGCAATACAGAGATGCTTCCTGAGGGTTACGACTCAGAAGGACAGGATGTCTCATCCCCTGTCAGTTCAGATCGATCTGTTCGGTCTCGAACACTTTCCGTATCTAGGACGGAGGTCTCTGCCTATATGGCAGAGATAGCCGCAGATCGCACTCCCGTCATTGACGATGACTATGGAATCGATGATCTTTATGACGGTTTAGATCTATCGGATTCCAAGGCTATGTCGGTAGATTCTACCTGTGGAGACACAGCGATGACACCGTCTAGCATACCTTCGCATGGTCCCCGCAGCATTAATATTGCCGATGTAGGAACCTCTGAGGATCCTGCACGGGCTGTGGCGGCTGGCGAGGTCGGGCAGGTTAACTCTGCTCGGCATCAAGACGAGGCTGCGTTGGCTGCTCGCGAGCAAGAAGTCATTCGCCGCAACCTCGACGATTCCATCAATCAGACCGTGGCGCAGTTCCGCAATCGGTGCAAGCGACCGCGTCGCGACCCACCTCGCGTGCCCTCGCCAAGTATCCCGGTAGAAATTTCTCCTGTCCGGGTCAGTTCCCCGCGTAACCGCACTCCGGTCGGGCAGAACGCGGATGCCTCGGGGGTCCCAGAACCCTTAGAGCAGAGTCAGGAACGACTTGCGACCATGGCTTCGGTGATTAGATCCACCAACCAGGCCGACCTCGCTTTCGTATGGCGTCTTGTTGCTTCTAACCTAGAACGATTGGTGAAGGCCTAAAGTCTCTAGGAGAAGTCAACAACTCCTCCAGCAGCGCAGACCAAACCGCCGGAATGGTTGGATACTCGATCGATCGCGTGACCTCGTCACCATCGAAGGATCATCGTCCATGAGCAGGCTACCTGATCGCCGTCGCCGCCGCCGAGTCCTCGTAGTCATCGCGACAACAGGGGCAAGCACACGCGATGACCACGGACGGTCCCCTCGTGAGGCGCGTCGTCGCGACCACGCGGAAGGAGCGGGTGGGTTGTCTCGAGAGAGTTTCTCTAGGCGAAACATCCTGCTCAGCAGAGTTCCTCCGCGCCAACAGACCAACGTCTTCTCGGACTAGGTTCTGCCGGGAAGGTGGCGGTCATATGCTTTGGGCGGGGCTTTCTCGACGAGCCGGGCTGTCCGGTGGCCCTCAAAGTTCAAGCCGGTCACATGGAGAGGTACAATGGGACTCGAACCGGAGGAATTCCTTTCCATCTACGCCACGCCATCATGGCGGCCGGGGTGACGAGCTCGTTATGGCTAATTACCTCCCGATCGTCCTTGAGGTATTTGCCGGACGTGGTCGTTCAATCGCCAGGAGGGTTCCATCACTCGTGGAACCAACTTTGTGACCTCGATCGCTAATTTCGAGGCTATTACGTGCGTCGGGCAAGGAGGATGATCTGCACTGATGATCCGGATGAACGGGAGACCCTCCGCAACTTTGTGAAGCGTTTCATTAAGATCCGCAACACAATCCCGAACATCTCGGATGAATCTGTTGTCCGCGCCTTCAAAAGCGGAGTCCGCGACGAGCGCTCACCCAGATCTCGAGATCAATGAGACTGGACCGCCAACGACTGTTCATAGGCGGTGATCGCTATGCCAACGCTAAGCAGAGCGTGTTCAAGATCAAAAAGGCGTTTGACAAGGGCGAAGCCGCCGCCCAACCGTGTAGATGAGAAGAAGAAGAGCAAGAAGCGACAACCTGGCGACAAGAAGTCCCGAAGAAGAAAAATAAAGGTGATCACGAACAATACCGTCATTTGGTATGGATCGCGCAAGGCCTCCCAAGGATGGGCGAAGAAGCCCAACAATAACTATAAGGGCAAAAAGTGCGCTCAGGAGGCGGACAAGGCAAGAAAGGTCCAAGCGACCGATTTTGCAAGTTCCACCAAAGACTACGGGCACGACATACGCCATTGCAGAGAACTGGGGCGCAAAGCTCAAGATTTCTACAGCGGCAAGGGCCCAATGCCCACCCCGCCGAACAAGGTGATGCCGGTAAGGAAGCGCCAAACCGACGATGGTGATCGGAAGAAGATGATGAGTATCAAGAACCCGTGAACCATATCGCCGTCATCTTGGCGGTTCCTCGGCTTACACCTCTCGACGCAGCCACAAGGAAGCCGCTGGGAGGTCCTAACGCTGAAAAGGCAAAACCTCGGCTGAATCGATGAAGTGGACCGAGGTCCCCATCTCCTTCTCTCGGGAGGATTGCCCCTTGGGATGACCAAGCCTCGGTGGCTCCCTCGGTGGTCGCCCGACAATCGAACGCGAGAGTTGGCCGTGTACTCGTAGACGGCGGGAGCGCTTTGGACTTGCTTTCTGCTAAGGTCTTGGACGAGATGCACATTCCTCGTTCTAAGCTGAAGGAAGTCGCAATGCCCTTCTACGGATTGTTACGGGAGAAGTCAAGCCGTTAGGCGAGTTGTCCCGCCGAGCTACCTTCGCAACCCAAGCAACTTCCGGACAGAGTTGATCACTTTCGACGTGGTCGACTTCCCATCCGCGTACAACGCGATCTTGGGCAGGCCATCTCTTGGTAAGTTTATGGCCGTGTCCCACCACGCTTACCATTGCGTGAAGATACCGGTCCTAACGGTGTGATCATGGTCAAGGGCAACTACAAAGTCGCTGCTCGATTGCGACGAGCGCCCTCGCCTCGTCAACCAGCTTCCGCCATGTCTCAAGTTCCGCAGACCAAGTCTCAGACGCCTAGGGTCTCCCTTCAGCCAGGGGGAGAAACCAAGGAAGTTCCGCTGTTCCTTGATGATACTTCCAAGACAGTTCATTTGGGGGCCAATTTGGACCCCAAATAGGAAAGCGAGCTCATTACCTTCCTCCGAGCTAACGCAGATGTGTTTGCCTAGGAGCCATCTGACATGCCCGGAGTCCCAAGGGAGGTCATCGAGCACAAACCGTTGTCCGTGGGACAAAAGCCTGTTCGCCAGAAGCTTCGTCGCTTTTCGGAATTCAAACAGGGGATCATCAAAGATCAGCTTGGCAAACTGCTCGTTGGCGGGTTCATCCGCGAGGTTGATCACACCGAGTGGTTAGCCAACCCTGTAATTGTAAAGAAGAAAGGCGGCAAGTGGAGGATGTGTGTCGATCACACAGATCTGAACGCTGCTTGTCCTAAGGACAATTTCCCGCTGCCTCGTATTGACCAGCTGGTCGATGCGACTGCGGATGCCCAGCTCCGGAGTTTTTTAGATGCTTACTCCGGTTACCACCAAATAAGCATCTCCTCGAGGATGAAGAGAAGACCGCCTTCATCACCCCTTGGCACTTTCTCGCTATAATGACCATGTCTTTCCGTCTGCGCAAGAATTTGGTGCCACGTTCCAGCTTAATGGAGAAGACCTTCCCGAGCTGTGTGGAAAAACACGGAGGTCTATATCGGCGACATAGTTGTAAAGAGCAAGTTTGCTCGGATCATGTAAAAGACACGGCCGAGACTTTTCGTAATCTCACGGGCATCGAATAAAATTAAATCCAGAGAAGTGTACCTTTGGTGTTCGATCGGAATGTTGCTCGGTTTTGTTATTGGTTACGCAAGGTATTTCATCAACCCCGAAAAATCGAGGCCATTGAAAATATCGTGCTCCAACTACCGTAAAGGAAGTCTGAGCCTCATCTGGTGATGGCTGCTCTAAGCAGGTTTATTTCCGTCAAAACGCGGGCTGCCCTTCTTTAAGGCCTTGCGCAAGCACAATGGTTTCAGTGGGATGAAGAAGCCGATAGATCCTTCAAGATCTGAGCGATACTGTCCAATCCTCCCGTCCGACTACCCGCGGCATGGCGGCGGCTCTGTTGTACCTAGGTTGCACGCCACAAGCGGTGCGCGGATCTTAGCGGCCGAAAGGGAAGGCATCGGCGACCAATCTATTACGTGGCGAGGTACTTCACGGATCAAAGGGCGTTACCACGAGGTCCGTGGCTACTCACGCCTTGCTCATGTCCTCCGGGAAGCTTCGCCACTACTTCCAAAGCATCAAATACTGGTCCCGACCACGTTCCCTCTGGGAGAAATCTTACGGAACAAGGAATCTAGCGGACGTATAGCTAAGTGGGCAATGGAACTAGCAGAGTTTGATCTGTTATTTGCTGCCCGAACTGCTATTAAGTCACAGGTCCTAGCTGACTTTGTCGCTGAATGGACTTGCCCGCCCAAATCCCAGGAAGCTCCCAAGCAACCTGATGAACCCTCTTGGACCATGTTTTTCGATGGCTCGCGCACTGGAAACTCGGGGGCTGGTTTTGTTCTCATCTCCCCTCAAGGAGAGCAACTCCAGTATTCTATCCAACTACACTTTGCGGCGACTAACAACGCTGCAGAGTACGAGGCCCTCCTCATTTGGACTAAACGTGCAAATCGCTTGGTGTCCAGCGGCTAAGCTGTGAAGGAGATTCACGGTGGTCATCAATCGGTCAACAAGGAGTATCAGTGCTGCGATGACTCAATGGCGCGATACCTGGTTGAAGTGAGGAAGTTGTAGCGGCATTTTCGATTTTTCGAAGTGCTCTTCGTGCCCAGGAAGGACAACTTCCTAGCCGACCAGCTATCCAAGTTTGGATCCTCACGCGAACCTGCTCCGGCAGGGGTGCTCGTCGAGCACCTTTACAAGCCCTCAATCACATCTCCGGATGAAGGCAGAAGAGAGGTGGTCTTGTCTCCGTTATCGAAAGGTGTCATGGATCGACAACGCCATTTGTCCGGTACCTTGCGATGGGACCTCGCCGACGACGAAGCCGAAGCGTTCGGCTTACATAAGGCGTGCGCTCCATACAAGCTTGTGGATGGCATCCTTTACCGTCAAGGTGCTCGGGAGTTCTCTCCAAGTGCATCTCGCAATGTAGGTGTGTTCCTTCTTAGGTACATACACGAGGGCGCTCGTGGCAACCACGCCTCCTTCGTAACTACGTCGAAGAAAGCGTTTCGCATGGGCTATTATTGGCCCATCGTTACAAGATGCCCGGACATCGTGACAAAGTGCAAGGCTTGCCAATTTCACGCCGGAAGGCACACAAGCCCGCCAAGAGCTCCAAACAATCCCCCATCTTGGCCTTTTTCCACATGGGGTGCGGATCGCTTCGGCCCATTCCCTAAGGGTACAAGGGCTATACACACCTTTCGTTGCCATAGACACTTTTACAAAGTGGATTGAGGCGAGCACGTGTAAATCTCTTCACGCCAAAAGCGGCTGTTTCGCTTTTTCAAAAGCAACGTGGTCACGCGCTGCGATCCCCATAAGGCGATCACGGATAACGGTACCCGGTTTGAAGCGAGCTATTCGAGAATCTTGTGAGCAGTGGGCACCAAGGTCTACTTAACCGTGGCGCACCCACGAGCAATGGAAGCGATCGGCGAGCTAACGGACAGATCGTCCCAGGTATCAAGCGGCGGGTGTTATTTGCTCTCCGTAAGCACAACAAAGTTCGGTCGACGAAGTTCCTTCCGTCCTCGGGCAGGCGATTACTTTCTGACCGAGCAACAGGGAAACTCCTTTCCAACTGGTCTACGGTGCAGAAGCTATCCTGCCCGCCGAAATAGTACTCGGTTCGCCTCGCACGAGCTCGATCAACTTAGTTAACGACGAGCAAGAGCGCCTACTCGATCTCGATCTCCTCGAAGGCACACGCGAACGGGCACAAGTTAGAATGGCACGCTACCAGCAAGATCTTCGCCGGCACGCTGCCAAGTCAGTTCGACCAAGGGCTTTGAAGGCGGGCGACCTCGTTCTGCGCCGTGTCCAGAACTTGTCCAATGCCAACAAGTTAACTCCCCGTTGGGAGGGCCCATTCACGGTCGTTTCTTACGCTTTCGCCTGAGGGCCATTAGCGACAATGGAGGACGGGAGAGAGCTGACCAGCACTTGGAACATCGACCAGCTTCGTAAGTTCTTTGTGTAGGTCTTCTTTGTTTGCTTAGCCTCTGCGCTTTTTGTTAAACTTCGCACCTTAGTTCGTCCAAGTCCCTCGGGCACCATGTAAAGTTCAATCCAGTTCTCAGTGAATCCTCGCGGCCTCTGTGCCCTTTTCACTACTTGTCTTCTCAGACTACTTTCTTCTGGTAACACTTGATGGCTGCCCGGCCTTACGAACCCTTGGCTCCGCACTTTTTAGGATCATTCCCTGCCCGTATCTAGTTTCGATAAATTCCTAAACTCAGGGTTGCGTAACACGGCCTTTCCACCTTGTGGCTAAGTCTGCTCTCGTAAGCCCCCCGCGGCAGAGGCACTTTCCTTGTTCGGTTATACTCGGAATTGCCTAATTTACGTTAACGAGCAGACTATGGAACAAATCGAGCAAGGTACGGGTGTCGCTCTATCTTTCTACGCACGTGCTCGAGTTCGCACGCTCAGGTTCTCGAGCATCGTCCGTACCGGGGGCTAGGGTGTCGCTCTTTTCTCTTGTGCACCTGTTCGAATTCGCAAACTCAGGTTTTCGATCAGCTGCACAACGGGGGCTGGGAGTTAGGCAAAGCGCTCTACCGGTTTTCTTAAACTTCCTAGCGCTGTTCGCTTCTCTCTTAGTTTCTGTCCGTTCTTGTCTTTTGCTACTCTTTTTTGCAGGAAAAAGGTAAGCACTTTATTGTGTTAATCAAAAGTTTCAGGTACAAGGCCCTTTTCGGGTTACAACCGCGGTGCTACTTAGGAGCAAGCTGCTCCTTCAGCTCCTCAACTTCTAACTTGAGGCGCACGACTTCACCTTGAGCCTTGATCCCTTCCCGGGCTTCATCTCGGAGGCGTTCGATCTCCTCCTTGCTCCGCTTGGCTTGCGCCGCAGCCTCTGCCCGGATGGCCTCGACCTCCTCGGTCTTGGCGCGTAGCTGGTCGGTCAGAGCCTCGCCTCAGCCAACTCACGCTCGACGGTCTTGAGCTTCTCGTCCAGCTCCTTGACCTTCTTCTCCGCGGTGACCGCCCTCACCGCCATCCCGCGCAACTCCTCGATTTCTTCCTGTGAAACCCACAGGGTCGAAATCTTCGCCTTGAGTCCCGCTGGAGGTCGGCTCCTCTTTGGCGGTGGGCCTTGAGCTTTGACGCGTCGCCGCGAGCGCCTTCCGCCGCGATGGGGGCGTCGGCGAAGCTGCTCTTGAGCCACCGTGCGGCCGGCTTCTCTTCGCGGCACCGCCCTCGTGGCTTCTTGCTGTGGCTTCTCGGCTTCTTTCAAGAGAGCCTCGGAGGAACGCCTCTCTCGGGATAGCTCGGCTTTAAGCTTCTTTGCCTTTGCCTTCGGCCAGCTCCGGCTTCGGGCTAGTGCAGAGGGCTCCGCTTCAGGCTCCCTCGTCTGGAGGTGCTCCCGGAGGGACGCCAGTACGGCGCTCCGCTCGATGGTGACTCCGTCCTCGAGCTCCTCCATGGTGTCCCTGAAGACCTGGGAGGGAAGAACAAGTTAACCGCTTTGCGATGATGCAGCTAAGCTGAACAAGGTTTGGTCTTGGTGCTTACCTTGCCAAGTCGGCACTTGATCCATGGCGCGAGCGGTCCTCGAGGCCATCGTCCACGAAGCCCCTTCGTCAGGCGGGATGAGGCGGGCGCGTTCTTCCCGTCGCCGCCTTGTTCGCTCCTTCTCCTTGCGGGAGCGCATCTGCTCGGGAGCGGCAGTGACGGGCGATGTGCTTTCGTCTCCGCGCTCCTTCTCCTCTTCCTTTTCCTCTTCCGCCTAACGCCAGCGAGATCGAGCCACTCACTGGTGGCGCGCGGTGCTTCATGGCGGGGCGACTTGCGCGACCTACTCAGGGGCTTCTTCTTGCTCCCTGGCGGCGGGAATTTCACCCTGCCCGCCAGAGAATCCTGTCGCCTCAGGGGTAAGCAGCCCCTGCGACAAAGTGCCCGACAGGACCGGCTGCTCGGTCCCGCCCTGGGCAGCTTCCGGAGCCGTCTTCTTGGCCCTGCTGACCGCGGCGCTGCTCGCCGCCTCTTCCGCTTCCAGCCGTTCAATCGCGCCCTTGGTAGCGTCAGTACTTCATTTGAGCTGGCGGGAGTATGCTCCACGCTGCCAGCTTGTCCTTGAGGCTGGCTAACCTTACTGCCCGCGACGCACCACATAGGTACTCGGGCAGCAGGGACCGCTCGGTTGCCGTGGCAATGTCGTCCGTGGCAATCTCCTTTTGGGCAGCTGATGAAAAGGAGATGATCGTTAAGTTTAACGCGGTTAGGAAATCGAAAGATCAAAGATCGATCTCTACATACCTGCCGTGGAAGGCTTGATCCTGATCTTCTTCGCCGGAATTTTCCGCCTCTTCCTCGGGGGCTCCTTGGCGGCTTCTCCGCCTTGGCCCTTGGGTGTTCTCGGCGATGCGCTCAGCTCCCTAGTAAGCTGAGCACTCCTCTCGCGCAGCGCAAGAAGTTTCTCCTTGCGCGTGACCTCCACTTCGAGGCTCCTCTGCTCGGCGACCTGTTGTAGCCGCGCCAAATGGCCCGGGTGAGCCTGCGAGTAACGCCTAAGCTAGAGGGTCATGTTCTTTACCTCTTCGTCGCTTTGCTCGGCTAGGAGGGAGGAGCTTGGTCTCTTCCCGCTGGGCTGACCACGAGCCCGCTTGGACTTTTCGGCGCCCTCCGTCGCCGTGGGTGGATCCTTACAGACGGCCGCCGTGTCGCGGCGAGCTTCGCGTAGGCTCGGCCGTCACCTTGGGCTTTGTGGTCACCTTGGCCTTGCCCTTCTTCGCCTTCTCCTTCTCAGGCTCAGAAAGTTCTTCCACGATCCCGCCGAGGATCAACTCATCTTCCTGTGTGTTTGAGAAGCGAAGGTTAGCATGAATAAGCGATGCAAATCCTGCGACGCAGACGAGGGTTCGAGCAACTCACCTCGGCTGTGCGGACGAGCATGTTCCTCGGACAGGTATAGGCCACCTCGCCGGTGACCTCGCTGTCCTTCTTCGCCGCCTTCAGCATGGCGTCGACCCGCTCGGTCACCCATGCGTCGGTGGGTTTCTCTGCTCGAACGGAAGGGATCGTCAATTCCTGTTCGAATGAAAATCATCGAAGTAAAGGTTGAGTCTTAAAAGCACTTACCCGTGCTCTCCCTGGAGATGTCTTCCCATCCCTCTATCTTGTAGAAGGGATAGGGCCTCTTCCGCAGCGGACAAACTCTGTTCGCTGTGTAGTCCCGGATGATCTCCCTGCCCGTGAGCCCGAGGCTCACGAGGGAGGCGATCTTCCTCGTCAAAAACCAGTCCTCGGCGGTCATCTCCGGCCGAGGCATTGGCGTCCCCTTCGCCGGTGCCTTCTCGGTGAAGACGAGCTTGCTGTCGCTGATTCGCTCGCTGTAGAACCACCTCACCCACCATGCGCCCATCGAGTCGAGCAATGGTGGGCGGGTATCTGGCAGCGTCGTCGTGATGGCCGGAGCTTGAGGTAGTAGCACCCGAGCGCCGAAGCGGCGGAGCTGCTCCTCGTCACTGTATAATAGTGGAGGAACAACCCCACCGGTGGATCGATTCCCAGATAGCCCTCGCACAGGTGTGCAAAGACGGCCATCTGGAGGATGCTGTTCGGATTGAGGTTCGCCACCTCCAATCCACTAATGTTCAAGAAGGCCTCGACGAAGTCGCTTTCCGGAGATCGCAACCCGAGCAGGCGAAGCGCTCGAAGTTAACAAACTCTCCCTCCAGTGACTCCGGAGTATCCTCCTCTCCGGCGACCTCCATTCTTGGTGTCGATGTGGCCCTCCTTCTCCCAGATCCTAAGGTCCTCCTCGGTCAAAGTGGTGCTGTGAATTTGGCCATAGCGATTCCTGAAATTTGGACGAGCGGTGGTTGGTGGTGGAGTTTGGGTGCTTGATCTTTGAGTGCGGTTAGAACTAGGGCTTGGAGAGGAAAGGCGTGAGAGCGTAGTGGGCGGCGGCGGGCGGCAGGTGCTTTATAGTCCCGTATAAGCGGCTTTGTAGCGGTTACGCCCTAAAGCGGCTAGTTTTTACCACAGCGGCTAGGTAAAGCAGTGCTTTGTTTTCCTTCAAGCGGCGATAGGAAGTTACCATTGGAATCATAACGGCTATTTTTTCCGGTGTCTACATGAAGTATTACCTTTCGGCGAAGCGATTCCTGATTCGACGCAATGAGCGCTTTCGGCCTTTGGCGGGTTTGTTCGGTCCCGAGCACGTTTTGTTCGGTTGAACCTTAACCTGTTCGGTCGATCGTTACATGTCTTCGTAGCGACAAAATTTCCCTCTTCGTGACTTGGAGTCTCAAGAGGAAGACCCCACTCTAGTGAGTCCTTCCACTTGAGTCTCGGGGGCTAGCTGTCGGGGATTAAATCACGGCCCATTGCCATGGCCCACTCCCTGACGGCCCGATCAAACGACCTACGGGGCCCGGCTCACCGGGAGGTTCTATCCGCCCATATGCATCTGCCGAACAAGCATCTGGTGGCATGGTGCGAACGGCCAAGGAATCGTGTTTGAGTCCGTCTCGAGCAGGAGTTACTGACGGCTACGTGAAGACCGGACGTTGGTTTCCGGATTGGATTAGGAGTCGTGATCCCCAAGATTAGGAGATTACCTTATCTACCGTAGGTTATATTTGGCATGTACTGAGTTCGTTCACGATCACGTAGTTAGCTTACCGATATTCCTCGGTAGGTCGGTTTGTTCTGTACTATATAAGCAGGGCCCTTATGGCGTTTAGGGGACCCCTGGCAGATAGACTTCGCATTGTCATATACTGCTCGCTGAGACTTGATAATCTCGTCGAGTTCCACCTCTTGTAATCTTCTTTGATATAAAGAAAGGCTGGACGTAGGGCTATTATCTCTCCCGAGAGGCCTGAACCAGGATAAAAACCCCCGTCTCCTGTTCGTTGCTGTTCGTGGTTGTTCGGCGTGTCTCCTATCTCCTCTTTGAAGAACCTTGGTTGACTTGGGTCAATATCCCAACCGTCGACAGGGCTGTTGTGTGTGAACCTGGCACAATTATATGAACTTGAGACAATCTTGGAGCTTTGCAAATTCTACTTGATTCATACTTTGTTCAATGCATCTCCATTTGCACTTGATAGCTAAATCTCAAATTTACTGTCATCGTACTCAATAGGTGCTCTAATTAACACATGCTAATAATTCTTCACTTAGAGCGAGTGTTAGATGTGTCAAAGCCATGTGTATCTTTTTATAGCTCATCTCTATGTGAATGACCTAGTGATTCTAGTTCTGGTCTTGCTATTCATTATGTATCTTGTTAAATACCATGACTAGATATGAGCACATTTGTTTTGGAAATGTTGAGGAATCTAAAAAAAAGGGGTGCAAAATGTTAAAATAAGGCCAAAAAGGCCATCCTTGTTCTCACCAATGTCTTCCCAGCTGAGACAGCTTGTCATTGCACTAGGCATGAACTTAGGGGGAGCTTTGGATGATCAAGACACTGAATCCTTCAAATGTAATCTTTGTCAAGCGATGTCGCCACGGTTTTGAGACATGGAACTTAAAAGAAAATATTTTAGATTCAACTCTTTGACTTGGTATAGCACTTGTGCATATTTGAACATGCTTGTACTAGGTGCTAGTTTGCATCAAGGGAGCTCTCCTAGTGCATGAGCTTACTAGATACTCATTGGCTTTGATTCCTCTACATCCGACTCTAGATCTTAATTCTACTTACACATCACTCAAACATGAGCCTCTATTGTGTATTGTGATATTTGATCTAGAAATAGTCTTGAATTTGCAATGTGGTGGATAACTTGGCATGATTAGAACTTGTATAATCTACAAAGCTCTTGAGTATTGTCTCCTTTTCATGTGTTTGTTGATTGCCCTTTGTAGTTATTGATGACAAAGGGGGAGAAAATAATTGAGTGGCAAGCAATGGGGAGAAAAGTGAGTAGAACAGTGGAAAATATGACAAAGGGAGAGAAATTGTAAATTTTGCAAATCTGTGTGTTGCTCACTTGATAGGCAATGACCTAGGGGGAGCTAGGTGTTAGTCTTGCATTGCATTGCACTTCAATTGATCTTATGCCTAGTTGTTATTTTAAGTAAAGTAATCTCAATTGGTATCACCCTTGTTGGAACTAACCCACTGCACGAGACACACATTTGCTTGTTGAGTTAGCTATGCAGGAGACTTATAGGTGTTGTCATCAATTACTAAAAAGGGGGAGATTGTAAGATCAAGTTTTAGTATTGATGACAACAGGGACTTCAAGATTAAGGCAAGACAAGACTAGACAAGACAAGACAAGACATGACAAGACAAGACAAGACATGACATGACAAGACAAGAGACAAGACAAGACAAGACAAGATAGACAAGACTGACAAGACACAAGACAAGACAAGACAAGACATGACAAGACAAGAGACAAGACAAGACAAGACATGACAAGACAAGAGACAAGACAAGAGACAAGACAAGACAAGACTAGACAAGACAAAACAAGACATGACAAGACAAGAGACAAGATAAGACAAGACATGACAAGACAAGAGACAAGACAAGACAAGACGAGACGAGACAAGACAAGACATGACAAGACAAGACATGATAAGACAAGAGACAAGACAAGATATGACAAGACAAGAGACAAGACAAGACAAGACAAGATAGACAAAACTGACAAGACACAAGACAAGACAAGACAAGACAAGACAAGACACAAGACAAGACATAAGACAAGACAAGACAAGACACAAGACAAGACACAAGACAAGATCAAGACAAGACAAGACAAGAACCTAGGTGCACCCTGTCATGACCAGGTCATCAGGACGCGTCCGATGCCGGCTGCGCTCACGATCGAACACATGGTGGGCATCGTTTTTCAGATCCGGAGTTGCACAGTGAGGAGTATCGGACGACTTCGATAAACCCGCTTGACGCGTCCGATAAGCCTTTCGACCTAAGTCGATTCTCGCTAGCCGTCTGATCTTGTTCCAAGTTAATCTCATCCGTCCATTGGCCCAGCCTGAACCCTATAAATAGGTGGGATTTCGTGGGAGAGACTTGAGAGAGCTCATTTGTTCATCCCCAAGCTTTGAGAGAGTGAGAGCTCCTCCCTAGTTCATCATTCATCTCCTAGATCCAACATGAGAAATTGAGATTGAGAGTGGGAGAAGAAGAGGAAGAAAAGAAGCCATACCTTGCCTCCTCCGATCATCCCGAAGTTCTTGAGCCTTCCCATGAGTTCTTGGCCTAGCTCGATGGTGGGAGAGGTGGTGGTCTTGTTGCGCTCCGATATTGTGCTCTTGGATTTCTTGTCACCGGATTCAACTCCACCACAAGCTTCATCGACACGTGAACTGCAAGCAAACCCACCAACGTGGTGGTCATCGGCTAGGCGTGGCCGGTGCATAAATCTTCTCCGGTCGTCGGAGATGAGCTAAATCCTCGGTGTGCTCGAGGTCGACTTCGCTGTGAAGTCGGGTGTTTGAGGTCCTTGCGTGTGAAGGCTGCCGATTCTTGTACAAGTTGGAGTTCCTTCCGATGTGTTGGGAGCGAACTTCTTCTAGTGGATTGAGGATTATGGACGAAAGGGTCCGGGCTTTCTGTGTGGCGAGCTTCCTCAGCGAGTAGGTGCTTGCACCGAACTCGGTAAAAAGATCGGTTTGCCCTCTTGTCTCCTTTATTATTCGCACTTGTGTTTACTTCCGCTACTAGACTTGTGTATGGCTCATTCGCTAGTTGGGTGTTTAACTTGACTAATTGACCAAGTTCAACAAGAGAATAAAATTAAAATAGTCCGATTCATCCCCCCCCCCCTCTCGGCCTTAGGTCCCTTCACCCCGGGTATCCTCTAGAAGGCCCATAAGGGAGCAGATAGGGGGCGATCCAAGTCGGCCGGCTAAGGATAGAGACCACTCGGGCTACACGCAAGCCTTGAGCTCCAAACAAGTTCCCGAGGATATAATCTATCTTCATGTAATTAGCAGATCAACATATGCATGACATGTAACAGCATAACAGAATTAGCTACCATGTACCACGTGCTATCCTGTAACTCCATCTCCCCCTACACTATATAAAGGGAGGGGGTAGAGGCCATCGGCATAGAGACACACAGGCATAATCATCATAGACGACATATAGCATCATCTTGCATCCCGCATCTTGATCCACCATATAATCCCAGAGCACAGGAAGTAAGGTATTACCTCCGTTGAGGGCCTGAACCTGTATAAACCCTTGTCTTGTGTTACCATCTAGCTTAGTTCTTGACTAGCGTCCCCTCGTACAAATTCATTGCCGGCGGTGACCCCCCAGTTAGTCACCAGTCGACACCTCCTCTTCCGTCCGTGCCCAGTTGGAAGCCCAGAACAAGCTTATTGCGGAGATGCAGCAACAGAGGGTGGCGGATCAGCAGCGTTGGCAGGCGGAGCGAGAGGAAAACAACAGGAGGTGGCAGGCGGAGCGAGAGGAGAATAGTAGGCGGATGCAGGCTATCCAGGATCAGAACCTCTTCATGATGCAGTATATGCAACATGTAATTATGATCGTACATGTAGCTAGATTGTCCTTAATAATTTCCGATGCTAGCATATCATATCCGCAGGCGTTCCAGGGAGCAGGGACCTCTGGCCAGCCACCGGTCGTCTTCACGCAGCCGCCGGGGGCCCCGACGACATAGGTCGACACTCTTCCCCCATTTGTGCAGCCGGCTTCGTTTCCCATGCTCCAGTTTGGCTCTGCACCAACAGCTTCTCCGGGGGTAAAGCTTTTTTGTAGTTTACACAACATTTTCAAATAATCACACAAATGTGTATAAGTTATGAAAATTACAGTTTCCTCTAATCTTGCAGGCGTCTGGCTCAGCGGCGCGGACGGCTGCGACAAATGCTCCGCAGGGAGGTGCTTCTAGTGCCATAAGATCTGTCGACGAGCAATTCGTCGAGGACATGTTCGCCGACCCATTCGGAGGTTCGCGTTCTTAGACATGTTTAGACGATGAACTTGTGGGCTCCGTGCATGTAATGTGAACTTGTGGGTTAGACGATGAACTCGATGATGAATGTAATGTGAATTTTTGGACAATGTGTATTGATGTCGCACTGTTGTTTATATGTTTTTGTATTCGTCTGTGATTGATTGTAAAATGTATCGGCGGATGCAAATGTGGTCGCTATATATTGTGAATGTTATGGGGAATTGGGTATGTAAAACTGTGGGAATACAGTTTTTTGCAGGTTAAAATTGAGCTTTTTTATAAATTACCAACAATTTTTTTTGCTGGCACACTATCAATGTCGTCGGCCTATGTAAAGGCCGACCACAACAGTCCTGAGTATTGTCATTGGTATAAGTACAGGCCGACCACAAAAGTCTGAGTATTGTCGTCGGCATATATATAGGCTGACCACAAAAGTCTGAGTATTGTCGTCAGCATATCTAAAGGCCGACCACAAAACTATTAGCATTATGGCCATTCGGCCATCCGGCTCTTCCCTTCACGTGCGGCGGCTTCCCCGGCTTCCTCGGGCGCAGCGGCGATGGCCCCGGTCTTTCCTAATAAAATAGTAAAATCCAATTTGTATCTATGTTACTGTATACTATTGATTTTTGTGCAACTTGATGACGTGACAAAGTCATGTTCAATATGAATTTTTTGTCCGTCTGGCATCCATTTATGATGCACTTATTTATCACGAATCATGCCATGTAACATACTACTTTGACCGATGGTATAGGCATATTCAATGACGAAATTATGTCCACGTGGCATCTATCTAAACCAGTTGAATGTATGAATAGTGACGAAATGGGGTCTACCTATGACGAAAGATATAATCATCATTGATTAGTTAACTTCTAGACAATCTATGACGAAATCACATGTTTGGTCATCGGTTAACAAATGTGATGTGATATAGATGACGATTCTTATTTCGTCATAAATTCGTCATTGAAGAAAAACAATGATGTTTTTTTTAGTTTTTTGTAAGGTAGTTGAGACGTCATAGAGCATCATTTTTCTTGTAGTCTTTTAGGATACCAAAGGGCCATGTTTGGGTTAGAACCAATCATTTCAAGATTCTTTTAACGACCACAAAATGACACTCCTTTGTAACGGGTTGAAATCTTGCATACAGTAAGTATAATATTCAACCTAGATACATCATACAGCGATATACATTTTGGTCGACGGCCTTACCATTTTCATCTAAGTCGAGTGTGCTCTTGCTTGCATAGGTGTTTTGATACGTTTAGCACTTTCCATGTCAACCTTCTTAAGCATATCCTTGATATACTTTCTTTGACATAGATTGCTTCCTTCCTTGAGTTGTTTGATCTGAAAACCGAGGAAGAATGCCAATTCGCCATCATAGACATTTCAAATCTCTTAGTCATAATTCTACGAACCTCTTCACAAAAATATTTATTAGTAGAACCAAATATACTGTCTTTAACATATGTTTGGCACACAAATAAATCACCATCAACATTCTTAGTAACAATAGCATTGTCAATTGTACTGATTTGAAACTCTTTCATGATGAGGAAATCCCTTAGGCATTCATACCATGCTCGCGGAACGTGCTTAAGCCCATAGAGCACCTTAAGGAGCGTATGGACATGAGTAGGATATCCAGGATGTTCAAAGCCCAATAGTTGCTCCACGTAGGCCAACTCTAAGATTGGCCCAACAAGAAACACACTCTTCACGTTCATTTGATAAAATTTGAAACCATGGTGTGAGTAGCATAGACAAGTAATACTCTAATAGCCTCAAGCCTAGTTACGGGAGCATGAGTCTCACTACAATCCAAACTTTCCATTTGTGTGAAGCCATGTGCAACCAACCTAGCCTTGTTCTTCGTGACTATCGCATGCTCATCTTGTTTTTTTTTTCCAAAAGACCCATTTTGTTCTGATCACCTTTTGATTCGGTCTTTCCACTAGCTCCCAAACATCATTTCTAGTGAATTTATTCAATCTTCTTGCATCACCATGACTCGATCTAGATCTCCAAGTGCGTCGTCTACATTTGTAGGCTCGAAGCGAGAGACAAACGATGTTCACAAAAGTTTGCAACTCGAGATCGGGTAGATACTATTTGTTTATATCACCGAGTATGTTGTCCATGTGGTGATCTCTTCGAATGCTTTGATGAACTCTAGAGTGAGGTGTCGATGGAGTAGGTTCATCATCAACTTCTTAATTTTTTTTATCAGCATTGTGTTGGCTTGAAGTAGCGGGTTCCGATTGTCAACTTCTTGATAGCTTCGCTTGGCACTTATTCATCAACTAACACAGGAGCATCAACTTGCTCCACTTGAGAGCTATTAGTTTCATCAAATGTCATATCACACGCGATCTCAGCAACATCGATCGTTTTTTCAAAAACACTGTATGCATTGGTATTTGATCCATAACCAAAAATAAATCTTTCATTAATTTTACAAGCAAATTTAGATAATTTAGTCTTTTTGTTAAGGATATTGCACTTACGACCAACAACTCTAAAGTAAGAGACATTCAGCATGCTAGTGAGGAGTTCATGTGAAGTCTTCTTCAATAGGGTGTGGAGGTAGAGCCAATTTATTGTATGGCATGTGATGTTTTGACAGCCTCTGCTTAAAAGCTATTTGAGACATTGTAATCATCTAGCATTATTCTTTCCATCTCGATAATTGTACAACTCTTCTTCTCGACCTCCACATTTGTTGGGGCGAGTAGAGCGCCGAGAACTCATACTTTATTCCCTCCTCATTGAGATACTCATCAACTCCTGTGTTCTTCAACTCCGTCCCATTGTCGCTTCTTATTTTTTTGATCTTCTCTTCAGACTCATATTTGAGCCTTTCTGATGAATTTCTTTAAAATATCTTGGGTCTCACTCTTTCATACAAAAAGAAAACCCACGTGAAGCACAAAAAATTATCAACATTAACCAAACCATATTTGTTACCTCCCATGCTTATATAAGCAATTGGTCCAAAGAGGTCCATGTGAAGTAGTTCTAATGGCCTTGTTGTTGTCATGATGTTTTTGGCAGGGTGAGGTGTACTGACTTGCTTTCCCACTTGTCATGCACTGCAAACCCTATTTTTATCAAAAGAGACATTAGTTGTTATTCTCTGGTGTGGGTGCATCAATATTCAATGACGAAAACATTGATCTATCTCCAGCCATGTGATTGGTACAACCGCTATCAATCACCCAATTCCTTCCCCCAATTCCTTCCACTATATTCCTACAAAACAAAGTAAGCATTTTTTTAAGGACCCCGTGACATCCTAATAAAATTATTATCATCAGTTACCGATTTAAAAATAAAAAATGAATACATTATTATATATTAATAACTATTATTATTTTATGTACTATAAAGGCTCTAATAAGTATTTAGGTCAAGACCTAGCTTTAGCAATAGTATTTAGGCAGTTCTTAACACGAAGCTCCAAGGTCGCTAACCAAGCAAGCCCTTTTCCTAATTTTCTGGATTAGCCTAGCCAGCCCATAAGATAGCGAGTATTCCGAATGAAATAATGACGAATATGAGTAGGAAAATTCCTATCAATTCTGGAGTTAACTTCAACCAAAAACGAATCTCTATCTTCGTTTTGAGGCATAGAAAACCGAGGAAACTCTGTTTTCTTGCAGATTAGGTTTACACATTCTAATCGGATTCTATTTAGGATTCCTAATCTGTCTTTCATCCTTAAACCGACCTATGGCCGTCCCTACCACTACAAATACGCACTTAGAACCCCCCTCCGCGTGACCATAACTCTGAGACTCGGAATAGGAACCCTAGCCACCAAACCATCGCTCTCTCAAAACCAATCCGATGTAAACCTCGTCTTCAGTTGTCGAAAGTTTGGATTAAATTGCATCATGCTATAGAGATCGTCGAGATGATCAAGATGGATACCTAGATCGCTAATTTTGGTGGAGAAATGAAAAAAATTGGAGCTCGTCAAAGTTTCGAAGAAAATCGGGCCTCCGTCTTGCTGACCTCACGGCTGAACATGTCGTCACCCGCATCGCACCGGTTTCAGTGCTGCCCAATGCCTCGTTGCCACGTCAGCAGCCCGTCGACTATTTTCTCGCGTCCCCGCCACGCGCCAACTACCCTGTTGCCTAATCCGCGTACACCGCTCACCACACGTTGTCGGCCCATTGGCCCACAATTGCGTTGTTGTCTACTCCTACCCTCGCCAATCCGCGTGTGCCCCCCTCCTACGTGATGCTTTGACCCACCGCTGCCCCGCCCCCTCGCCTGCGTTGTGCTCTCGCCACGCGTCGCCTTTCGGATGCCCAACCCCTCAACACCGCATGTCCCCATTGGCTCCAACGCGTTGCACGCGTCGCCCGCTGCAAAACCATGTGAACCATCCAGTTTTCCCGGTTCTTGACAGTTAACCAAAATTAACCGGTTTATTTATTTGGGTAATTTATCATTTAACCAAAACTTTCTCAAATTGTTTAAGGAGCATACGAACTCTGATTTAGACGAATTCAAAGCCTAAAAATCATTAAAAAAAATTTGCGAGAATTTAATATATTTTTTATTAACTTATTTTCTCTATATTATTTATTTA
This sequence comes from Raddia guianensis, assembly GCA_036346415.1. Classification (NCBI taxonomy): domain Eukaryota; kingdom Viridiplantae; phylum Streptophyta; class Magnoliopsida; order Poales; family Poaceae; genus Raddia; species Raddia guianensis. The sequence continues at coordinate 41,734,715 of CM070535.1, read as the reverse complement.
TTTGGTATTTCTTTTGTTTCTCATAGACCACGCGGGTGTTAGCGGAGCCAGGGATTTCCAAGACTTTTCTAGAGGAGATCCACAAGATTTGGAGTTCTTCGAAGCAAGCTAGATTCATATTGAATTCCTATTTGCTTAATCATTATTTTTATTATTATTTAATGACTGCGTGCTTAATTTGTCATCGTATGTGTCTTCATTAATCCCATTAACATGTTAATCCTTTATTAACATGGATATCCGCCATTGATAGCCATGTTATTTATTTCTTTAGCCTATCCTTAAATAGATTCTTAGCCATGCTTGTGGGTTGGTAGAGTATAGGTCTCACTCATAATTTAATGATCTGTTGTGAATGTTTTTGCTTCATAATGTTGATTTAGGTTTAATTAATTAATATCTACGTGGTGTGTGTTAAATTGAGGAGACCCGGAAGAGGCAGAATCTGGGCTTGTGGCTGCTTATGGAAGTCTCCTCGACTAATGACCCTACACTTGTGGCTAGCTGCCCAAACTAAACAACACAACCACCTGTGCCTTCTAGCTCTAACTTACTAGCTTGTGAAGCTTAGTAACCCTGCACTTGTAGGCTAACGGAGATGTGACGAGCTATCACCGATCCAAATGGCTTCAATGGGGACCGACCTTTCCTGGTATGCTACCTTGCATGGCCAAATGTAGATTGGGCACTGCAATCATCCTGGTCGAAGTGTACCAGGATTGGCGAGAAACCTAAAGATAAGGTGCACGAAGTGCTAGGCATAACAAGTTAACGGTTTTGTATTGTTTCTCTCTTCGAGATGATACAAGGCTTGTGGGGAATGCATGCATACTCTGCAGAGTTAAAACTATATGATAGTTGTGTCCACGGTTATGGACGAAGAGGAAAGTTTTCACATGGTAGTCACATCTTAGTTAATATATAATTCTGCTAGGATAACGTAGGCAAAGTGTGCCTGTCGAGTCGATTAGCTGTCCTTTGGCTAAGCTTGTGTCATCTAGGCAGAGAGTGCTTGTCGAGCTGGTTAGGCATTCTTTGACTACACTCGTGTTGTTATCGATAGGGAGTGCCTGTTGAGTATTTAGCCATTCTTTGGCTATGCTCGTGTCTTTAAGGGGTGTTCACCTCATGTTCAACTAATAATATTGTTGTTCAATAAAATCAGTAGATAGGTGTTGTTTTAGCAAAATAATCATTTTAATCATTGATACTTGCTTACATATTAAGGATTGCTTACTGGGTAGCCATGTACTCACTATATCAACCACGAATACTTTTATTCAGGTGAAGGTTCGTTTCCTGTTTGGAATAAGGAGGATCCTACTCAAGGTGGCAAGGACTTCTAGCTATGTTTACCGAGTTGGCCGATTGGATATCGTCGTGTTCTTTCGCTCTTACTCTGATTATTGTTTATTTACTATTCAGTACTGGACCATAATGTCTATGTAAGTTGGATGATGTTTAATGTAAGTCTGGTACTTTATTAGTTAATTGTGTTTTGATGATATCCAATTTAACTATCCACTATGATATGCTAGCTATAATCTTCTGAGACTAGTGCACGATTACAGTGATTCGGTAGAAATATCAAGGGTCGTGACGAACCCAAACTTTGGGTCCTCTCAAGTTAGTCACAAGGACTTTGGGCACCCAAATGACCCTTTTAACAATAGTGTTCTTGTTCTTCGTATTAACAAATGAGAAAATTGCACTGTTGCCCCCTAAACTTGCAACGATTCTCACGTAGCCCTCTGAACTTAACGGTTGCCCTAACAGCTTTGGGGGCAACCGTGTAGATAAAGACAACTTTAGGGGGGTGACAAAGTAAAACTAAAGTTCAAGAGACTACGTGAGAATTGCTGCAAGTTTAGGGGGCAATAGTGCAATTTTCTCTTAACAAATCTGGCATATACTCTATCAAAGTCATGAGCAGTAGAGCATAAGAGGCATTGAAGTTAGCATGAGAGACATGAGTAGTAGAGCCCTTGGCCTTGACAAACTTCACAAAAATCCAAGATTCAGGGTACCACAACGTGTCCCATTTTGCCCTTTAGTGGAATGTACTCAAGTTATTCCTTCTTGTGATTTTCCCTTTGCCTTTGGAGAAACTTTTCAAGGCTTTTACTACCTTATATGACTTTGGAGGACAATCTTGAAGTATGTCCTTCATCTTTTTATTCTTACTTGTCAAAGCTAGCATAGTTTCAAAGTTAGTAGCACAAGCTCAACATAAAGATTATAACACTTAGCACACTTCATTCGAGGTGGACTTTTTCTTCAAGAGATCAATAAAATTCACGTCAAGAGACTTGAGGCTTCCTTTACACTACAAGCTCTATGAGTGAAGCATTGGTAATCTCAAGATAACACCTTGGGATTTAGCCAAATTGAATTCTCTAGCCATCTTTTCATTCCTCTTCCTCTCATGAGCTAGGTTCTTTTTGAGCTCAAGGTTTCTGTTCTTTTATAGGTTGATCAAGTCCTCTTGATGCTTAAGAGTCTCCTGATGCCTCTCTACGGTTTCAAGCAAAGTTATTAAGATCACCTTAGCAAGTCAAATTCATTGCCACTTTCATAAATTGCAAGCATCATCAATAGTAGGAAATAGTGGCTTAGAAGATACCTGGCGCCTCTTATCCATTAGGCAAGTTGTAGCTTCATCATTACTCAAGTCATCAAAGAGTGACCTTGTTGTTGTAGTGGTGGCGAAGGCAATGGAGTTAACTCTTTCATCATCAAAGTTGGAGTCGGAGCTTGAGTCATTGGCGTCCCACTCTTCACCTATAAGAGTTTGACCTCTAGAGCTTTTCATATTTCTCTTGCTCTTTTTGCCGCCTCCCCCTCCCCCTTCGCCACTCCCTACGCCCCCTCCGCCTCCGCCTCAGTCCGCCGCCACCTCCACTCCCTCCGTCATCTCTTTTGCCTCCGGCCCCCTCCACTGTCTCCTCTGTCCCCGCCTCCGTCCCCCTACGCCCCCTCCGCCGCCTCCTCTGGCTCTTTCTGCCTTCTCCTCTGGCCCCCTCTTTCGCCACCTCCGGTGTGCTCTAGATCTGTGGAGGCACCAAGGGGGAGTTTCTACACAGGATTTCGTAGGTTCATCAAAATCTCTTAGCGGAAAAATTCCACAGGGATTTTCCCTCTTTCTCCAAAACAAACCCTTGTTGTTGAAGCCCTTCTTTTTGAGAAACTTGTTGTATCTTCTCACAAATTTCTTCGAAGTTTATAGGGTCGTCACTCTCATCTCCCCTTGTGCTTGCTTCGTCTTCCCTGCTAGCCTTCAAGGAAATGTTCTTTTTCTTTGATCTTGAGCTCATATGTTCTTCAACTTCCTCGAACTCTTTATGCAACAACTCATGAGCTAGTATTTCTCCAAATATGTCATGGGGTGTAAGTTTGTCAAAGTTGTCATGCTAATGGATAAGAGTCACCAAGGTGGGGTTGCTTGGTGTGTTGGCTCTAAACATGAGCTTGATCACGTACATGTCTGTCATGTCTTTGCTTCCAAGTCCTTTGGCATCGTTAATGAGGAGGATCAATCGATCATACATTTTGTTGTACCTTTCACCTTTCTCAATCACAAACCTTCCTAGCTTGCCCACAATCAAGTCGAGTTTGGACTTGCGGACGCTCGAGGTGCCTTCATGTGCTACCTTAAGTGTCTCCTAAATCTCCTTTGCATTTTCAATCCCGGCTACCCGGTTGAACTCATTTGGACTCAATACACCAACCAAGTCATTGGCAGCTTGATTGTTCTTATGTTGCTCTTGTTCCTGTTCGGTGTGATCACGTCAGAATCCTTCATCATGAAGTCTGTTTCAACGATTATCCAAAACTAATGGTGAAGTGATCTCAAGTATATTTTCATTTTATGCTTCCATGATGCATAGTAAGTGCCATTAAAGTAAGAAGCTCGACTAGACAGACTTAGAGATTGGGGGGATTAATCAGGGATTAGTACCTCCTACCTAAGAAAACCACTGCTTAGCTATATAAAATCACCATAATCCAAGCCCTGTTTAGCCACACCATTGCTTTTATTTGTTTTTGCATCTTTGAATTTTTGCTCAAAACCATCATTGTGTTGCTGATCTCGTCGAGTCTTATATTGGTTTTAGTTTGCCATTGTTCAAGCTGAGCTACCTCGGTTTGCCCTCGCTAGCCACCTTGTGTTATCGTCCCGCTTCGCAAACCCTCGATAGGTCGCAAACCACCTTGTATCAACCGCCCTGCCTCGTCGGCCATCAATCTTTGTCATCCCAAACTCCTATTGTTACTCGCTTCCCTCAAAAACAAAAAAAACAACATGTGTGATTCTACAGAAGTTAACCAGTGGTTTGCTACTGCTGGTTATATAGTCCCTTTTTGGGTAGTTTCCTGCTGTGCAAACCTGTGGGCAAGTTGGCTGGTATGTGGGCAGCATGGGTCTTCTATGGCTGCCCTTGTGTGGCTGTGTATGCTGCCCTTACTTGGCTGTTTGCTGCTCTACTTTCTGCTGTTTGGTGCTGATCTATGTGGCTGTGTATGGTATTTTTAAGGGCTGCTGCCATGATACACTGCTCTAGGCTCCCTCATTTACTGCTGGGCAGATGCTAGTTGGAACGCGGTTCTAGAAGATCAGGTTTGTATTAATCGTCGAGTGATGAGAACGTAGCAATGAAGGAGACTGGCTGGTCCCAGATGGCCTGGTGTCCCGATGACTAACTTGCTACCGGAAATTCTGACGGCCTACCAATTTCATTTCATAACACTTGAATTTTAGTTGCAAATTATGTTGTTCATAACTTTATTAATTATTCATATTGTAATTAATCCACACTCTGGTTGTTTGCAGGTCAACGTGTGACAGGCGGAGTGGTGCAACGGTATGATGAGGACTCAGACAGAATTAGGGCCCCGAATAATAGATAGGAAAAGATATGAGAAAAGAAAAGAAGAAAGAAATTTGTAGTATATGAATATATATACATGTATATGTATTTATAAAAATGTATGCACTTATTATCTCGTAATGTGCTTTGGTTAAGATTATTGTAACGAATGATGTTTGTAGGTGAGATAGCTATTGAATAATAAAGAAAAAAATTATTACTTGGAATTTTATTTTTGTCGGCTGGGGGTTTAATATGACTTTTAACTGCAAATGACTTCCTTGTGTGATTTGATATGTGTTTATTATGTCGATATGTTTCATCCTCCCCTCCTTAAAAAGGATCTTGTCCCCGAAATCACCTTCTTGAATAGTGATGGGTGTTGCTCCAGTAAATCATCTTCCCGCTCCCACGTAGCTTCTCTAGCTGGGTGATTTTTCCATTGCACTTTGCAGTAGCGGATGGATTTATTCTGTAACTTCTTTTCTTCTGTAACCAATATTTTTAAAAGCAACTCTTCATATGTAAGATCCGGTTGTAGAGGAATGTCCAACTCTGGAAGTTGATGTGATTCTTCTTGGAGGCACATTTGAAGTTGGGAGACGTGGAAAACATTATGAATTTGCAGACGGTATGCAGATGGTCCCTTTTGTTCCACTATATGGAACGGTCCCACATACCGAGGACTCAACTTTCCTTTCATACCAAAACGACGGGCTTCTTTGATCGGGGATACTCTTAAATATACATAATCACCTTCTTGAAATTTAAGATCCCTTCGATGTTTATCTGCGTAGCTCTTTTGCCTACTCTAAGCAATGCGAAGCCTCTCTTGAATAAGCTTCACCTTCTCTTCATTTTGTCGGATGGTATCTGGCCCTAGTAGAGATTTTTCACCATTCTCATACCAACAGATTGGTGACCGACATTTCCTTCCATATAGAGCTTCGTAAGGGGTCATTTGGATGCTTGATTGATAACTATTATTATAAGCAAATTCTGCTAAAGAAAGACGCTTGTCCCAAGTGCTTCCAAAATTTAATGCACATCCTCTTAGCATGTCCTCTAAAATTTGGTTTACCCGTTCGGTTTGTCCATCAATTTGTGGGTGATAGGATGTACTAAAATTTAATCCGGTCCCAAGGGTGGTCTGGAGACTTTTCCAAAACTTGGAAGTGAACACCTGTTGACGCGGAAAAGTGGTTTCCCGGCACCAACTACCGCCGAACAACAGGAGATCGGGCTTTCCGAGGACGTGCCAGCCGATTTGACCTTATGTAATCGGCAAGGTTTCTGATAGGCAAGCTGCCGGTGAAACAATGACGATTTACCGATAGCTTGGGAAATAAACCGATGATCGGCTTAACGATGAGACGTCGAGCCGATAGAGCAAACAAGCCGTCGACGAAGCGATGAGCGCTTTATCGATAGCTTGGACGATAATCCGATTATCGGCTTCACGATGAGACGTCGAGCCGATAGAACGGGATGGAACCTAACACCTCCGGCGGACGGCGATGCGTAGCAATGCCACCGAGAGATAGTATTCCGGGCGAAACCTAACTCCTCCTGACGAACGGCGATGCGCAGCAATGCCGCCAAGAGATAGTATTCTGATGCCGACGGCGAGGAGATTGGGCTGAACCGAGGCAGTCCCTACCGAGGGAGTTGACGACGAGAAGATCGATCTTAGTCGAGACAGTAGACACCGGCATTTGTACTTAGAAAACCGATACAAACGGATCGATCGGATTCATAGCACAAGGGTAAAGGTAAACGAAATAGTAGATGTATTATTCATTGAAAGAGAGATAGATCCTTTACACGCCGCACCGCGGCTCTTATTTATACTGACGATGTACCGGCTAATCCGATAACTTGACATGGACTCTTAGTTACCTAAAATAACTAACCGACTAGACTTATCGTACAAGGCACGGACTAGATACAAACCGACTCGAATACTATTACTAATTATTTAACCGACGTGAAGCTTTCGTTGGCACCTTCGACTTCTATCACGATGAGCTTGATTTCCACGTAGCATGCTTTGCGCTTTCTTTATTTAGCTTCCACGTGATAAGTTCCATGAATAACCCAAATATACCTTTCCAAATATTGATCATGATTCCAAATACGCATCACGTGTACCTCATTGGAGAACTTGATCAGCTCAACCATGTTCCTTTATATGGAAAATCTAGCCGCAGGCCTTGCATGAGCTCTGGCTCCTAACTTTGGTCTGGATCATGTAGCAAGCTTCAGCCCTTTCCAAAGATAAGCCGATAGTTGCCCTCCAAATATCATTGTTTCTCTTAATTATCAATCGGCTATATATAACACGATCAGCCACTAGCTTCTCTCCATTTGGTTTTAATATAATAATCGGCTCTAACTTGTCCACCTGATCGACTAATTAACTTGATCAACCGGCCATTAATCTTCCATGTACGTGTACACGTATATAAGCCGATCAATGCCTTGCTTGACCATTAACACACTTACACAAGCCGATTGTATCATATCTATGCTTGATCATATGAACCATATCTCCTTTTTATCGGCTATCTAAACCTTTTGTGTATATATGCATGCATAAAAGCCGATTATGATCTTTTCTAAATACCAGCCAGTTAACCAATAATGATATCCAAGTATATGCCGATCTAGCTCCTTTTTTGGCCGAATATGCTATTTTTCACCCTCTTTTGGCCACTAAAATAACCGTATTTTTGTGCCAAATTTGGGTGTCAACAACACCGAACCACGATCAGATGTGATGGTTTCTGGAACCCCATGTAGGGCGACAATCCGATCTATATAAAGATCAGCTAATTTAGGAATGGAATATTTTTGGCTAACCGCTATAAAGTGAGCGGATTTTGTTAATCTATCCACTATTACCTAGATCGCATCCTTTTTAGTCTCTGTTAATCCGGTGATAAAATCCATACATATATCCTCCCACTTCCGGCCAGGGGTTTTAATGGTTGGAATAATCCGGCAGGACTTTGGTGTTCAGCTTTTACCTTCAGGCAAGTATCATGTTTACTAACATAGTCTGCGATATCTCTCTTCATACCTCGCCACCAGAAGGTTCCTTTGATATCTTTATACATTTTCGTGCTACCCGGGTGCATGGAATATAAGGTATCTTCTTTTAGAATTATGGCTCGGATTTCAGGAACATCGGGACACATATTCTGTTATGGAGCCTTAGGGTATTGTCCTCACGTAACTCAAATTCGGATAGCTCTCCAGACTTAATTCTCTTAGTCTCCTCTAAAATGAAGGCATCGGTGGCTTGGGTTTCGTTTATTTGATCAATTACTTCGGGTTGAACAGAGATGGTAGCGAGAAGGGATATATCTGCTGGAAGGATTAACTGGATATCCATCATTCGAAGCTCACGGATTAACCTAGGGTTAATATCTTTCAGAGATACGTGATTGCAATATGATTTGCGACTAAGGGTGTCTGCTACTACGTTAGCCTTACCCGGATGATAATTGATGGTCAGATCATAATCTTTCAGTAATTCTAACCACCTTCTTTGCCTCATATTTAATTCTTTTTGAGTGAATATGTACTTGATAGTGCACTTGGATCCAAATAGATAATGCCTCCATATTTTTAGGGCAAAGGCAACAGCACCCAGTTCGAGATCGTGAGTCACATAGTTGGTTTCATGTGGTCTTAATTACCTTGATGCATAGGCTACAACCTTGTCGTTTTGCATCAACACACACCTTGTCGGTGCACTGCGCACCGGGGTACCCACGCCAAGGAAGAGCAGGACGCGTGGCAGCTCGGCGTAGAGCGTGCGATCAGACCCCCATGCCGAACACGAGCAGGACGCGTGGCAGCTCAGCGTGGAGCGGGCGATCAGACCCCCACGCTGAGCCAGAGCAGGACGCGTGGCAGCTCGGTGTAGAGCGGGCGACCAGACCCCACGCCGAGGAAGAGCAGGACGTGTGGCAGCTCGGATTAGAGCGGGCAATCAGACCCCCACGCTGAGGAAGAGCAGTACGCGTGGCACCTCGCTGAGCAGGCGGGCACCAGCCCCACTCAGCAGGCTTTAGCGCGAAAGGAGGAGGAAGCTTCCCGGTTAAGGCCTCCCCAATGTTCAGCAAATTAGCGGCATTAAATGCAAGGATTTAGGCGTGCGAGACCGAGAGAGATGATTGTCTGCGGTGTAGTCCTGTCTGGTGCACTGTAGCGGTCATTCCCTCACTGTGCGATGGTAGAGCAAAGCGGCGCCTGTGTCAGGCGTCTCCCATGTCCCATCCGGCCCGGCAGTCAGAGGAAGCTATTAAAGATATTGACTTCAGCAGGGGCTAGTGGGGGGTGCCGTGACCAGAGTCTCACCGATGGAATCTCTCTCTCTCTCTCTCTCTCCCCCTCCCTCCCTCCCTCCCTCCCTCCCTCTGACCGACTGTTCGCCCCTTTCAGTATAAAAGGGAGCTAGGGCGGAGGGAGAAGGGGGCTAGTTCTAAGTTTTTCTGCACACACACACTGTTGTACAAGCTCTCAAGAAGGAGCGTTTCAAACTCCAGAAAATACCACCCTTGCAGGAGTAGGACTATTACCCTCATGGGGGTCCGAACCTGGGTAAATCTGGTGTCTCCCTGCGAGCGTGAGTTCGAGCGAGCAAGCGGCGAAAATTCCCCCGACCGAACTACAAATCTCCCCACGAGACAAATCTGTCTGATTTAGAACACCGACAACCCTAAACCAAATTTGGATGCATCGCAGTATACCACATACTCAAGTTCATCTTCGGGTTGTACTAGAATGGTTGCTTTGGTTAATAGATTTTCAACTTCTGAAAACTATTTTCACAGGTATAAATGTACTTTTGCTCCTTTCGCAATAGCTTTGTGAGTGGAGATGCTATTTGGGAAAAGCCTTTAATGAATCTACGGTAATAACCGGCCAATCCTAGAAAACTTCTAATTTGAGATGGACTCATCGGTTGCTCCCATGATTTAATGGACTCGATTTTTTTCGGATCTACCTCCACTCCTTTACCAGAGATAATATGGCCTAGAAAGGATACTTGGTTAAGCCAAAATTCACATTTGTTGAATTTGGCATAGAGCTTCTCTTCTCTCAGAATTTGCAGGACTATCCTTAAGTGTTGCTCATGCTCCTCCGTATTTTTGGAAAATACCAGAATACCATCGATGAACACGATAACAAATTTATCTAGGAAAATTTCATGAAGAGTTTATTCATTAGGTTCATGAATATGGCTGGGGCATTGGTAAGACCAAAAGATACCACGGTATACTCATAATGTCCATATCGGGATACGAAAGCAGCCTTTTTGATATCTTCAGGCTTGATTTTGATCTGATGGTATCCAAACCTAAGGTCAATTTTTGAGAACACACATGCTCCTTTGAGTTGATCGAATGAATCATCTATGCGAGGAAGAGGATATTTATTTTTGATGGTCACTTTATTTAACTCACGATAGTCAGTGCACAACCATATGCCACCATCCTTTTTATCCACAAAGAGAACAGGAGCACCCCATGGTGACACACTTTCGCGTATAAAACCTTTACTTTCTAACTGTTCTAGCTGCTTTTTCAGCTCCACTAACTCAGCCAAATTCATCCGGTATGGTCTTTTTGGTATGGGTGTAGCTCCAGGGATCAAGTCGATGGAGAATTCTACATCTCGATCAGGGGGCATACCCAGAAGTTCGTCAGGAAAGACATTTTGAAACTCACAGACCACCGGAATTTTCGTGATTTCATTAATAGATGCAACTACTAGAGAAGGTGATGAAATTTTGTTTTTCGACCACGGTCCTTGACAAATGGTTCGGGACCCATCCGGAGTTTTTATTGACACCATCTTATGTTCACAATTTAATAGCACACCGTTAGAAGCTAACCAATCCATACCAAGAATTACATCTAGCCCTAGTAATGGTATGACGTGGAGTCTAGAGGTGTAGGGAATTTCATTTATTAAAATAGTTTGCCCCTTTCTTATGGTGTTTACTTCTATTATTCCAGCAGGTGTGCTAACCCACATTGGTTTACTTAATGGTTCACACTGTAATTTATTTGCAGTGGTAAATTCTTTAGAAATGAAGGAATGGGTAGCACCAGGATCAAACAAGACAGTACGAATAGAAGGAAGTATAGGAAAAATACCAGTAACAATGTCGGTTTCTTCTCCTAACTGCTCCGCGGCTACACAGTTCAACCTTGCAGTTTTAGGCACGGGTCCACCACGACCTGCTCCCTTGTATGCCGCGGCATTAACTCCATTAACATTCCTTCCGCCGATTGGCGCTCTAGCAGCTTGTTTTTGTAGTGGCGCAGCAACATTTTGCTGGCCCCTAAATGGGCAAGCATTCCGAAGGTGTCCTTCTCGTCCACACGCGTAACATACATTTGTGCCCCTAAGACATTGGTGAGTAGCATGCTGAGCCCCACACTTGGCGCACCTAACAAGTATCATTGTTGGTCTAGCTTGTGAGGGTTGCGATGAAGTAGGAACTCATACTCTTCTGATTGGAGTCCCACCCCGAAAATTTGAAGATGATGGCCTAGCCTGGAAGGTTCTCGCCGCGCGTGGATCATACCTTGCCTTCTTTCGGCGCTCCTCACTCAACTGCGCATTCTCATTCTCTAAGATCAAGGCTTTGTTTACCAAATACTGAAACTCAGTGATGGTATGGAGTTTATGATGCATTTTCATGTATTGGGTCAGACATCCCATGAAGCAATCTATCTTCTTACGTTTAGTATTCACAACATCAGGTGCATAACGGGATAATTCATTGAACTTGTTCAGATAAGCATTAACCTTCCTGCCCTCCTGGGTCAAAGCTCGAAACTCATCCCTCTTAATATCCATCTTATATATGTGCGACGAAAGTTTACACGAAACTCCTCCCATGTGACTAGGTTCTCCGGAGCTCGATTTTGAGTTAAATTTGCCCACCAGGAGGCAGCTGGTCCCATTAGCAAATGGGATAAATAACGATCCTTTTCTTCATCCGTGCACCCCACCATTATCAACTTCTTGGTCACTTCTTGAAGCATTGGCTAGCAAAAGAAGGTGGGCGAGTTAACTACGCTAACAAAAGTAGGTGGGCAAGTTTGCATAAACTCCCGAGAGTGACTCCTTGGGCATGCTCCCTATGGGGTCTAGGATGGATGTTATTTATCAGAGCCGTAAGACGTTAGTTTTGTGTGGCTTGTGTTTCTCGGCGGGATTCCTCCCTATAATGAAGGACAGCGCCCAACTGATTATCTTGTGGTGCATTTTCAGCCTTGATAGGTTGACCGAACAGTCTCGGTGACGGAGGTGGATTTGCAAACGGATCGTCTAGGTTGATGGGCGGACGGGGATCCTGCTCCTGAACTGGTTGAACAGGTGCGCTTGGTTGAACAAGAGTGGTACCCAAACGAAGAAGGAGATCCAGCTCCTAAACTGGTTGGTCATCCATCCTGTGGGGTAATAGAAAAGTTGTTTTGATGAATTTAGCTAAGGCGGTGTAATCGAGATATCATTAAAGAAAGAGTGGTTTTACCTACCGATTTATATACTACTAGTTAGCATCTCGGCAAGGTAATTTTGCGGTAATAGGCGCTAAATGCTTAATTTCTTACAGCAAAAGGAGAGATTCCTGAAAATTGAATATAATTTTAATATTGTTTAATAATGCAGCATAAGAGGAGTAGAGATGCGCCTCTCATGCTCACACACGTGTACCTGCAGAAGAAACACTCCAACACATAAACGAATAAAAGAATAGAAGAAGAAGAACGACAAAACAAATTTGGGACTTCTCAGGCCCAATGATGCTCAGGCCTCGGTGCCGAGAACCCTCGAACCACATGTTCAAGCGTGCCACGAATGTAATGATCCGGGATAAAATCTTCATGTCCTCCTTCTAACTAATCGATATAGTCCTAAATCCTTAATTATAATAATTTACACAAAATCACACCACATGAATGTAAATGAAAAATTCTTACATACTGCAATAATAATTTCTTGTAAACATTGCTAGAAATCGCCAAATGTTACAACTTTATTGTTAAACTCTAAGCTGTCGTTAACAATAACTAACGGCAAGACCAATGTTCAGCTTTTAGCATAAAACCAGTTACTGTTTCATTAACACCTAATCAGATGGTCTACTTTAATTACTTACTTGTGGTGCCAACTATGGTCCTACTTCCTACGGATCCGTACCAAGCATGTCCACCAATCCAAATAATAAAACATACAAGGTACTCAAATAATAGTACGTCGAAATCCAAATGGTGATAAATATGTTCAACAATACATACTAGGGTGGCGTACCATAAGGGTCACCACATCCAAATAATCCCTCAGGGGATACTAGCAGTTCATCTCTCTGGTACTAAATTGCACGAGGTTCATACTGAAAATAAGATACAAGAATAGTAGACAAAGCCTACTCTAAACTCTCTGAGGCATCCTCCACTAAACCCTCCTAGCCTAGGTCACATGATCTCAGAAAGCGATCTAAGGCAGCATTATTAGCTGCAGCCTCACATGCCGGTCCTGGGTGCACGCTCATATGAGCACCACGGGTACGGCGGGTCCTATGAGCTATTGGCTGTCCCGAGGGGTCCTGAGTAGTCGGTGTGACTAGATCCACAAACCCCTCGCTGGCTGCAAGAAACACAGTGGTGGAATGCACCACGTATGCGGGCTCCAAGTGAGAGTAGTGGGCTGGTACTACTGGCCCGTCAGAAGGTATGGCACTGGGCTCCACATAGGTAGGGTGGCTTTAAGTCTCTCCAGCAGGCATGAAGTACTAGAGAGCCTGAGACAGAAGTGTCCTATCCTTATCTGCAGAAGTAAAGTGTTGCCTCCAATACCTAGCATAGTAATCAGATAGCTCCATAGCAGAGTCCATGCTATTGATGAGCATGCCACCATCTGCTATCAGCTTGTTAGAAGTTGTTATGCTGCTGGCGGTGGGAACAGTGCCCATGCTAGAATGGGATGGATCAACATGGAGCGACAGTGGGTCTCCAGTGAAAGTGGAGGAAAAAGGAGGTAAAATAGCATAAGCAGTGCCTCTAAGGTAATCTGCAAATCTCACTCGCAGGTCATCTATGGCTATCTTTGCTAGGTTCTCAATATACAGTGCCAAATCCCCGCGGCTGAAGGAGACACTGAGCTCCTTCCTATAGGACCTATTTAGTGGAATGTGCTCCAGAACTACTAGCATCCTTGTCCCCTCTCCACCATGGACGTGCTCCATAAAGTATCTAGGTGCAGGTGCCCCTAAAGTCTGCATCATCCCGATCAAGAAGGCGGACTGAGCTCCCCCGATCTGATCCAACGGCACTGGAATCCTTGCCATCCTATAGATGTTGTTTAAGGTTAGTATGCCAACAATGCAGATATATCTATGCCGTGCAGTTATGCTATGGATGAAGATGAGAGCTAATGCATATGCAGAATGCAACTTATGGCCGTGATGATAATTAAAATGTATGATGCTGTGGCAAAAAATGAAATGATGAGATTTACCATGCATGGATGATGATACAAATGCCAAAAATGGTTTCATAAATATTTTTATCTAAATTACGCCTTTAGCAATTACGCTAGAATCTATGCGTGGTTCTCGCTCTGATACCACCTGAGATGACCCTCCCAAGTACCACATGCTAATGGCCTCTTCATGCCAAGATCATGAAGTAATTGTGTGGGCTTAGGCTAAAATACCCGAATAACATGTCCACTATAAATGCTACTTTGGATGCGAGCCTAAATCAGAGTAATGCAGCAGAACAATAATAAGAGAATCTCAAGCATTTATTACAGCATGATGCCCCGTAGGGCCAAGGTCTCCAGCTAATACAATTCCCCAAGTTACAATATAAGAGTACTACAAATTATTACTCGTTCATTACCACTTTATTGAAAGAGAGACTGCTAGTAGTGCATGATAATTTCTACAGGAATTCCTCCAACGTCTCATCGGCCTCCAAAACCCCATCAGTCTCCAGACCACCCGAACCCTCAGCTAGGCCACTCCCTGTAGCCTCATCGTCCACGATGCTATACTCTATCAAGGGATTAAGTAGCAAGGGTGAGTACAAAAGTACTCAGCAAGCAATATTAGCATTGTTTAAAAATTCTAAATAAATAAAGAGAAAACTCTTCTTAGACCGAGCAAACCTACTCCAGTCACTTCTTCTGACTTTACAAGAATAAAATACCATTTTATTTAAAAGAGTTGTCCAATTTTAATTTAAGAAAAATCTACTAGCACTCGTATACGAGACGGACTTAGCCTCCGTAATCTCCATTCCAGTAGACTGGCATGAATTCATGATTTTACCCTGCACAGGTTTGTACCACTTTACCCATAGTCGCCCCGAATAAATTCGGAACTCAGAGCGTTTATTCTATTCCAGTAAGTTACATCTCCAGCCCGGGCGTAGAACAAGTGATGGTGTTAAACTTTAGACATACCTTACACACAACCTCATCCTCCATCACTTGTCCCCGTTTTCGTTTTACTCTGACGTCGGCCAATGAGTAACCTCTAGGCATATTATAGTGCCATCAGTCGGGGACACCGTGGGTCCGCTCACCCTGGGTACGCTCACCCACCCCTCCTAAGTATCTACTTACCCAATGTGGAGAATGTAACCACCGAATAGATAACCTTCTCTCTCCGCTACGCGAGACCAAGGTTGATACGAATTTATACGGCTCTGTATCTGAGTGATAGATAAGTGTCCTTATATGATACCTTGTGAAGAGCCCCGCCTTACGTCTATACCTTTCCAGGGCACCCTTCACCCACCATAATATTTCTACCGACTCGATCGCTCCGTCGATCAAGCCGTCACTTTCATTATCCTTAATGCAATTAATTTCTAAATAAAACTTTCAATGCAATATATATATATATATATATATATATATATATGGTAGGGATGCATATGTCAAAAATAAATATATAAGAGCTGAAATACTCTAACATCAAAGAAATGCTGGCCTCCAATTTCAACCCAGTATCCGGTACTGTTCTCCCGTTGATCGCACTCGATCGGATAATTTAGATTAGACAATGAAATATTGTTAATCGATTTTAAGATGTGGTGGAATAGACAACGTACAAAGTAATAAAACAGCTATTTGCCAAATATAGCAGAAACTATTATTGCATGCTGGTCTTAAGTTTTTGATCTATGAAATATTATTATCATTATTGCTTTTATTCTCTGCTTATTTTATTTTATTGTTTTAGTATTTGGGTTTACTTAAGCATTTTTAATAAAGGTGAGGAAAATCTTTTGGGCCTACCTGGCCGGCATAAACCGACCCACCGCAGCCCAGCCGACGCCTCCACCCTCCCTTTCTTTCAACCCTAATCCCACTCTCTCTCTCTCTCTCTCTTTTCCCTGCCTCGTTCTCCCCTCTTCTGCTCTCTCGACGGCGGTGGCGCTGGAGCATGGCGGCGCCTTGGAGCGGCGGTTCAGCCGGCCCTTTCCCCTAGCGGCTCCTCCCTTGGCTCCCACCTGGTGCCCTGCTCCCCCTCCTCTTCTTCTTTCCTGGCCGCCGAGGCTATTGGCAGAGGCGGTAGCTGTGTGGGGGCGGTGGTCCTCCTGGCCGGCAGCAGCCCAGCTGGCTCCCCTCCGGCGAGCTCCGTTTACCCCTCCTTCTTGCCGCGCCCGAGCCAGCAGCTCCTCCTCCCCTTTTGCGCGCGTCTGGAGGAGGACGACGGCGGCAACCCTAGGGCGGCTCGCCCTGGTCTATGCTCTACTGCCTCCCTTTCCTTTATTCCCTAGTTTCTTTATTTTCCTCCAAATCCTTTACTGTCTTCAACCCTAATCCTAGGAGGAAGACTCCATTTACTTGCATGTTGTTTCAATTGTTCTACGAATATTAGAAATGCACTGATTAGGAAATTTTATGGTTGGGCTGCTCACTGAATCGATATGGCTGCACTTCTTAATAGGCACTGATAGGGGAAGAATTTATTTGGGGCTTTTATATGTTCTGTGCGTTATTGGGGTGGTTTGGCTAGTTGTAGATGTATGAAATCGCTGATTTCCGATGTGCCGAATGCGCCAATTGACATGCATGTGCAAAGATGCTTGTTTTTAGCCTCTAGAGGTTGTGCTAGTTACTGCTTTCTTGGTTGCTTAGCTTGATTTGCAATGTGCTTGGGATGCTCAGAAGGTACTTATGGATTATAGATGCTATGCTTTTCTTTGACTGTAAACTCTTGCTATTAATCAAACCTAGGGGCCGATATAGGGCTTTAGCTAGAATGCAAGGGCTGGATGGTCTCGGTTGCAGCTCTAGAAATCAAAATGGCGCCGGGAAGCTGGAGTAGGTTTCTAGGGCTCCCAACGGCAACCGCCAAGCATCCTCGTCTAAGCTCTTAGCTGGGGTTCCTAGTTCGGTTTATGCATCAACAAAATTTGCATGTGCATGTGAACTTGGTGGCTAGCTAATATGGCTACTAGGAAGCTCTGCCATGCTACATTTCCTCTTGTTGGTCTCCAAAAGCAGTGTAGTGGATGTGTACATGTGGATCAATGCTGCATGTAAGTTTTACTGCTATATCCAGCTCGATCTGGCCATACATATATGTTTCAAAGCTGGAGGTGACTTGATTTGGGTGCTGCATGTGGGCTTTATAGCTGCACTCGATGCTATTCTTTTGTGCCTTTGCTAACTTGAAGATGTAATGGTCAGGAGGTGGATTTACTCCTCTAACTGGTTAGAGATGGCTTACTGTTTTGGGGATGTCTAGAAATGGGAGGGTGCAGCCTCCTAGCTCCTGCTCCTCCTTGCTGTTCCACTTTGCTGCTTAAATCACCTCTTCCTCCTCCTCTTCCTCCCGCGGCCTGGTGGCTTGGAGCACAAGCAAGGGCCCTCCCCCTTGTCTCTTTCTGCTCCCTCCTTCCTCTACCTTCTACCTGTGTTGTGGATGTACTTACCTTGCAGCTGTGTGGTTCTGCAGAAGTTAACCAGAGGCTTGCTACTGCTGGTTATATAGGGCTTGTTTGGTTCACAGCCTCCCAGTCAACTCCCTGCCAGGCAACCGATCCTGACCCCAGGCAGTGAAAATCCAACGCCTGACGTTGGTGCCTGGGCCAGGCAACGTTTTTAAGCCACCAAGCAAACAAGCCCAGAGTCCCTTTTTGGGTGGTTTCCTAGTGTGCAAACCTGTGGGTAAGTTGGCTGGTATGTAAGGACTAAGGAGCATGGGTTTTCAATGGCTGCCCTTGTGTGGTTGTGTATGATGCCCTTACTAGGTTGTTTGCTGCTCTACTTGCTGCTGTTTAGTGCTGATCTATGTGTCTGTGTGTGGTGTTTTTAAGGGCTGCTGCTATGATACACTGCTCTAGGCCCCCCCTTATACTGCTGGGCAGATGCCTGTTGGCACGCGGTTCTAGAAGATCAGGTTTGTATTAATCGCCGAATGATGAGGACGTAGCAATGAGGGAGTCCGGCTGGTCCCGGACGACCTGGTGTCCCGATGACTAACTTGCTACCAGAAATTCTGACGGCCTACCGATTTCATTTCGTAATACTTGAATTTTTGTTGGCGAATTATGCTGTTCATAACTTTATTAATTATTCATATTGTAATTAATCCACACTTTGGTTGTTTGCAGGTCAACGTGTCACAGGCGGAGTGGTGCAACGGTATGACGAGGACTCGGACAGAATTAGGCCCCCGAATAGATAGGAAAAGATATGAGCAGAAAAGAAAAGAAGAAAGAAATTTGTAGTATATGAATATATTTACATGTATATGTATTTATAAAAATGTATGCACGTATTATCTCGTAATGTGCTTTGGTTAAGATTATCATAACGAATGATGTTTGTAGGTGAGACAGCTATTGAATAATAAAGAAAAAATTTATTACTTGGAATTTTATTTTTGTCGGCTGGGGGTTAAATATGACTTTTAACTTCAAATGACTTCCTTGTGTGATTTGATATGTGTTTATTATCTCGGTATGTTTCAAGATGGCTCAACCTAAAGGTCTAGAAGAAGATGAGACGAACATTAGTCAGGAAGAGGATAACTGTGGTTATCTTGAGCTAGACAAGACGAAATAATCCATATCTTCACACGTTGAGCTTAAACCCCTTCCTCCTGGCCTGAAGTACTTCTACCTACACAATGACCGATGAACACCTGTGATAATTAGCGACAAGCTGACCGAAAAATATAAATTGGTCATACGCTACTCCCTTAATGACCTTAAGGGGATTTGCCCGAAGCTATGTACTCATCGCATCCTAATGGAGGCTAACCACAAGCCAACCCGAGAACATTAACAGTGGCCCAATTGTTCGATGAGAGAATTAGTGAAGAAGGAGGTCCTTAAGCTATTACATGCTGGGATCATTTACCCAATATTCGATAGTGAGTGGGTGAGCCTTGTTCAAGTTATACCGAAGAAGGGAGGAGTGATGGTTGTGCAAAATGAGAAGAAGGAGCTGATTCCTTGGCGCACCGTCACAAGTTGGCTTATGTGCGTTGACTACAGAAAACTAAACAAGACCACCAAGAAAGACCATTTCCCCCTGTCCGTTCATTAATGAAATGCTTGAGTGATTCGCCAGCCATTCCTTCTTCTGCGACCTTGATGGATACTTTGGCTATCATCAAATTCCTATTCATCCTGATGACCAGAGTTAAACCACCTTCAACCGCTCGTACGACACTTTCTCCTATCGGCACATGTCCTTTGGGTTGTGCGATGCACCAGCGTCCTTCCGACAGTGTACGATGGCCATATTCTTTGACATGATCGAACAGATCATGGAGGTGTGTTGGTGATTCTTATGTCTAACATAATTAATCCGCAAGCGCTCAGATATCGTAATAGCTTTCACCTGGGAGTATTGCAAGGTATCGATTTCCACGAGGAACGAGAAGTGCTCCAGTCTAGGATCTAGCTTGTCTGGAAGGATAAGGTGGATAATGAGGGCAATGACTGCATATGGGATGAAGATATCAAAGGTCGAGAGGATCTACTGGTCTAGGCTCACGTAGCTAAAGGTGCAAATCCAACTTGATACTATAGTTTATCTGTGTCAAAGCTCGAAAGATCTGCTATCACCCGCTATCAATTAAGAACTCCGGATGATTACGGTCATCCCCAATTGGGCTCAACTGATCTAACCCAAATGTGGTGGACTAAACAAGGGCTAATACCACCCGAATAGCATTGCTGCCACCACCTACTATGTACCACACAACCCGTGGGTTCGGTGTCAATTAAGTAATTCCTAGTGCGGACACCACGTCTACACTAGCAATAACTACTTTACCACAATGTCACTGATAAACCACTTGCAAGAAATGAAATAAATTCTATGTAGAGCAAGTGAGATCCCAACAGATGAACTTAAGTAACAAAATGAATTTATTTTATAAAGCAAAGCAGAGCTGCAGTGTTACCCAAACAGAAGACCAAATTTCACTCGAATCCAAGTTCTATTCTCGGAGTACACGGTGGATGAGATGCCGATAGCTCCGGCTTCTCCCCGACAATCGACTCTCCTCCCTCCCTATTCTTTAATTATATGAGTAGCGTAATGTTGCTTTCTTGTCATCCCCACTCTTCTCCGTGCTTAGAAGTGAAATGAGAACCTTTATTTATAGTGCAAGGAGGAGTAGAAGCCAAGGCATCGGTTGCAGACAGTTACGCGCGAAGGAGGTGGGCCAGCCAGCGTAGGTGGGGCCAACCGGCCTACGCGGGCCGTCTTTGTCTTGCACAAGTGAGATTAGCTCCTAGAGATAGTTGGATAACTAACACGGGCGATTGCGCCTTGGATCCCTTCGGAGCTGGGCTGGCCCGACTGGCCGGTCCCTTGATTCCACCGTCCTTGCTCACCACTGGTCTAGATCAACTCGTAAGGTCGGTTTACTTCATGCCCAACTCGGTTTTGTTTGCTTGACGCAGTTAGAGACCAGTAGGTGGACCATTTGATCCATGTTGAATTCATCTGGTCCCTAGATCAAACCGACATACACCGACGATGGGATCACCTCTGAGTGTGTTCTTCGGATCATAGGAGAAAACACAGCTCATTTGGTCCCAAAGTGGGGCTGGCCGGTTTGGTGGGTCTGGCCGACCTAGGGTAGGTCGGCTAGGCCCACTTCTACTCGGTTTTCGCCCAATTTTCTCTGCTAGGTCCTTACAAACACAATCTTACCAATAGTGGTGGAGTTTGTGAATTTGCAACAATTTAACTTGAATTTCTTTATTTTATGGATATGTTGACGATTGAAACTGCCTGAAATATTGTATAAATTGACCGTCAACAAGGTGTTCATGGATGGCTCCCTTTTGGCCTGCCACTACGAGTTTTCTTCCCCAGTGAAGCGACTGATTGTTGCAGCGCTGATCGATGAAAAGGTCGACTACTTCCACAAGTGTGACTTTAGACTTGGTTACTCTAACCCTCTCTCCGTAGTAACCTTAACTAGCAATTTCTAGATAACTATGATAGGAATTTTTTTTTATGGCTTACCCTTCCGGCATTAAGAAACGAGCTTGTACGCACATTTGCATGATTAGATCTTGTATTTGATATTTACTTTTTTCTAACCTTATATTTGATATGAACTCAATTTAAATTGTTTTTAATTTATTATGTAGCTTTCAATTTAATTTATTATGTAGCTTTCGATTGTGTAAATATTTTTTTTCTCTCCGATTAATGTTGGAATTTCTTGAATTTTAAAATTAATGCAGTGCCTTCGTTTAACTCTGCTTTGATATGGGGCCAAGCGTTTGCTTCTCTACTCTTGCTTACCATGTACATTGAACAAGTTGGAAGCGGCTCCCTCTTGACCCGCCACTACGAGTTTTCTTTTGCTATTGGAGCGGGCAATTGTTGTGGCGCTTATAGATGACAAGGTCAACTACTTTGACAAGCGTGACATTAGGCTACGCTACCCAAACCCTTCTTTTGTTGTAACCCTAACTACCAACATTTTGCTACATAACCGCGACATAAATTATTTTGTGATGACTTACCCTTTCGGCATTAGGAAACGAGCATGATGTTTGCGAGTTTGTGCGAGTAGATGTCGTGTTTATATGGTCTCCTTTTCTAACCTTGTAATTGTATGAACTCCGTTTAAATTGCTTTTATTTTATTACATACCTTTTGATTTAAGTAGTTATAATCCGGATTCAAAACAATCAACGATGTAGATCCTTCTATGAACTTCATTTAAATTGCTTTTGTTTTTTGATCTAAATGGTTATAATTCATATCCACAACAATCTACTGTGTACATAATATTTTTCTCTCTGATTAATATGAATCCTTTCTATATTTTTATAAATGTCGTGGTTTCGTTTAACTCTACATTAATATAATCCTAGATAACATGACTTCGTGTACCATTCTAGCCAAAAGAAATATTAAGAATTATGAGCTTCCTTTACAAAGTGCCAAATTTATGACTCCTCAAAAGGCGTTTTAAATAATTCAAAAAATTATAAAAAAATATTCTATGAATTTTAAGAAAAACTATTTAAAACCCTAAAGAATGATTACATAATATTACATCATTTAGCTTATACAAAAAAACAAATTTAATTTAATTTAGTTTAATTCAAGCTGAAACAGACAAGTCCTTAAACCCACGGATCACGCACAAACTTATTAAATCTGTTCCATTCTGGCCAAAACGGCCGGAACATTCTGTTCTGTCGTATAAAACGGAACGAAAAGAGATATTTTTAGTACCGGTCAACATTCCAGTTAATATCGGTTCCGGTCGGATTTGCCCATTTCGGCCAACACCTCCTAGTTCAAAACTACTTGGGGCTTCCTTCTGTCATGAGATTTGCCCCTGTAGCCTCCACCGCCGCCGCCACCCTGGCTGCAGTCCCTTGCCATGTGGCGACCTACTTGGGGCTTCCTTCTGTCATAGGGCAAAGAAAGATTGAAGTGTTCCAGCCAATTCTGGACAGGGTGAAAAAGAGGCTAAATGACTGGAATGAGATGACCTTATCGCAGGCGGGTAGAGAAGTGTTAATTAAGGCGGGAGCTCAGGCCCTCCCCACCTATGCTATGAGTGTGTTCTCCATCCCTGTGAAGTTGTGTAAACAAATTGAGAGCAAATGTGCCCAGTTCTGGTGGGGTGGGACCAAGCACAAGAGGAAGATTGCATGGAGCTCATGGCGCTCAAGGACTAAATCAAAGGCCATGGGCGGGATGGGCTTCAGGGACATGGTCGCCTTTAATCTAGCGTTGCTTGCAAAACAGGCTTGGAGACTCCTCACAACCACAAATTCGCTATGCGCAAGAGTGCTTAAGGCTAAATATTTCGCAGAGGGCCGATTCCTGGACGCCAGTGGTCGAGGCAACGTTCCCCAGACATGGAGGAGCATCTGTAGAGGAAAGGAAGAATTAAAGAAAGGGCTGATATGGCGAATAGGTAATGGGGCCAACATCAATATATGGAAAGACAACTGGATCATTCGAGACGGGACCCAAAAACCGCTGGGCAGACCACAGCTGGCTGCGGCGGTTTCTGTGAACGAACTAATGGTCCCAGGGGAGGCGAGGTGGGATGAAACTCTGGTGAGAGCAAACCTCTACCACTGTGATGCAGAGGATGTGCTTAAGACTAGAATCCATCGCTTCATCACAACTGATACGCCGGCCTGGCAACATTCCAAATCAGGGAGATTTTCTGTGAGATCAGCTTACCACTTGATAAACTCAGGCAGAGGAAGTAGAGAACAGCCTCATCACCAAAGGGGGGAAAGCTCGCGCGCGATTCCTAGCACGCAGTGGAAGGAGTTGTGGTCCCTTGACTTACTAGTCAGACAGAAATTGCTTCTTTGGAGGATAGCGAGGAAAAATCTCCCCATGGGCCACAACCTTCGCAAAAGAGCAATCGCAAGGAACCCGTCGTGCATTCATTGCCACAGACCAGAGAGCCCAAGACATGTTTTCTTGGACTGCCCGGTTGCGCAAGCAATCTGGGCAGGACTAGGAGCAAAAGAGGCTCTAGAAAATCGGAAAACTCACTTCGTGGAGGAATGGATGTCGCAGGAGTTGCTGAATATGGAGGCGCCGATGCAGTTGGTGTTCTCAAGTGGATTGATGGAGATCTGGAGGTTGCGGAACGAGGTTCGCTTCCAGGGGAACCCTCCGATCCGAACCGGGCGATCGCGAGAGCAAAAGTGGCAGTGGATACCTGGGAGAAGCTGAAGTCCAAGAGTGCACCTCACGAGCCGCCTGGTAACACCTGACAGGATGAGGAAGTGTTGGAAATATTAGGAATTTTCTCAATATTTTAATCCATAAAATTATGTAAATCATAATTAAACAATTCTGGGTTCAGGTTCGAGGCCAAGAAAGTCTTAGATATAAAAATATCTATCTCATACGCAAAGGCTAATGAAGCGGGAAAACAAAGAAAGCACGGTATAAACAAATATACCCTTGAGCTCGAGCGCAGCCACTACTGGTAGCGGGTAGCGTATTGGCGGAGAATGACTTGCACATTCTCGGCCGCCATGACGGTTGATGTAGAGCGATCACAAGTTATTGCGAGAAGCGTTGATGCGGTGTAGAGATCGATGCGATCGAGCGTCGGTGCGTGTAGATGTCAGCGCCTCGCCGCAATGATCGAGGGCGAAGAACTTCGGCGATCGCGTGAAGCGCTCCCAAAAACCTTATCGGCCTTCGTCGGCGGGACCACGAGAAGGACGAGGTTCCGAGGCCTGCTCCTCGGCTCCTTGTGCGCGCAAGGAAACAAAGGCGAACGCATAAAGCAGCGCTATAGATGGAAGAATGGAATGTGCGGGAGAGAGAGCTCTTGAGTGCGAGAGTCTATTACAGGCGAGGTGCTCATGCTTTTATAGGCGCCAGGAAGAAGGTAAATCGAACACGGGCGCCATCAAGCACTAATAACGGACGTCATTAATCGGCCATTAAGTCGATTCACGGGAGAGGTCGCTTGTGCTCGAGGTGAGGTCGCCGTGCAGGAGAGGTCGCCGGCTCGGGAGAGATCGCCGTGCTCGACACGCCACGCCCACGCCACGCCCACGCCACACCGGCTCGAGCTCGACTCGGCTTGGCGGCAGCAGCGTGTGCCCTCGCTTTCTCTTTTCTCACTTTTCTAATTGGGAGAACCACAATCCAATTATTTAAGTTGAGATATTCTCTTCCCAATTTCCCGTACGGTACTAAACCGTTTTCATAACTCCTAGTATTAAATGGGCCTCTTGGAATTTCTATTAAAATATTTAAATGAGCCAACCCCATAATTATTCTAACAATCCCCACCAAATTTCATAGGCACATTTGAAATACTCTCAGTTCCACTGTAATTTGATATACCGGTGTTTGATGGAGATTAAGTTGAACTTCCACCTAGAACAAAGGTTACACTCATCCACAACTGAACAATGGACTAAGCCTTGAATTGACAATTTAAATGCGAACGAGTTTCACCAAAGTCCTTCTTCGATACTAGGTCGCTAAATGCATCCCTCGGTTTGGGCGTATAAGTCATACTCCTTTACCTTTCATGAGCCTCTAGAGATCACCCAATCTCATAGGCTGTGACTAGTAGTCGAGCTCATATAGGTGTATTCCTCATAAGATGTTACGTAGGACAACATCTACGCTTTATTAAAATCCACTCGGAACACATTAAGGTATAACCAACCCGCCATCTGAGAATAGGAGAGTAGTGCATCTTAAGCGGGTGGGTTAAGTACAAAAGTACTCTCCTCTCGACCGATCACTAGCTTGTCTCAACATCCTAATTCACGAGATCTCCGATCAAATAGGATTAGTTACCACTAAGACATGACTTTCATGTGGGTCTCAAGCCCATCTCCCTTGATGCTTCATCTATCACATTCCGTGATAGTCCCTTCGTAAAGGGATCTGCCAGGTTTTTAGCCGTCTGGACATAGTCCAATGCTATAACTCCGGAGTTTCTCATCTTCCTGACAGACTTCAATCGCCTCTTAACGTGCCTTGATGACTTCATGTTATCCTTTGAACTATTCACCTTAGCAATCACCGTCTGATTGTCACAGTTCAAAAGGATAGCAGGCACCGGTTTTTCAACCACCGGTAAGTCCATCACAAGCTCACGCAGCCAATCGGTTTTCATAGTGGCAGTGTCTAATGCTGTGAGTTCTGCTTCCATTGTAGACCTCGTTAAGATGGTCTGCTTGCAAGACTTCCAGGAAACAGCTCCACCACCTAATGTGAATACAAATCCACTTGTGGCTTTTATCTCATCAGCATCGGATATCCAGTTTGAATCACTATAACCTTCTAGTACCCTTGGGTACCCGGTATAGTGAATGCCATAGCTTGATGTCCCCTTTAAATAGCGCATCACTCTCTCAAGAGCATGCCGATGATCATCTCCCGGATTTGAAACAAACCGGCTAAGTTTGCTCACAGCAAACAAGATATCAGGTCTTGTTGCACTAGCTAAATACATCAGTGAACCAATGATTTGGGAGTATCTCAATTGATCCTTTGCTATACGTTGGTTCTTTCGTAATAGCACACTTGGATCATATGGCGTTGGAGCAGGCTTACAATCGCTAAAGCCAAAGCGACTCAACACCTTTTCCACATAATGGGACTGCTCAAGAGTTATCCCACCATCATCTTCTCTTAACAACTTAATGTTTAAGATGACATCCGCTACTCCCAAATCTTTCATTTCAAAATTCGCGGACAGAAAGTCCTTGACTTCCTTAATCACATTAAGGTTCGTCCCGAAGATCAGTATGTCATTAACATACAGACACAAAATCACTCCTTCACCCCCACCATAGTGGTAATACACACATTTGTCAGCTTCATTCACAACAAAGCCGGCAGATGTTAAAGTTCTGTTGAACTTCTCGTGCCACTGTTTAGGTGCTTGCTTAAGACCATACAAAGACTTCAACAACCTACACACTTTTCCTTCATGACCCTTTACTACAAATCCATCTGGCTGATCCATATAGATTTTCTCTTCCAACACTCCATTAAGGAAAGCCGTCTTTACGTCCATCTGATGAACGATCAGACCGTAGGAGGCAGCCATGGATAATAGTACTCTAATAGTGATCAATCTGGCAACAGGTGAGTAAGTATCAAAGAAGTCGTCGCCTTCTTTCTGGGTATAACCCTTGGCCACAAGCCTTGCCTTGTACTTTTCAATTGTACCATCAGGCCTCAGCTTCTTCTTGAACACCCACTTACATCCTACAGGTTTACACCCATATAGACGATCAATAACTTCCCAAGTTCCATTGCTCAAGATAGAATCCATCTCACTCTGGACCGCTTCCTTCCAATAGTCAGCGTCCTGAGATAAATAAGCCTCCTCAATGGTTCTTGGAGTATCATCCACTAGATATACAATGAAGTCATCACCAAAAGACTTTGCGGTCTTTTGTCTCTTACTCTTTTGAGTTACTTCATTGTCTCCATCTATTGGATTTTCTTCAAAAGTGGGTTCAATTTGTATAGGAGTGGAAGGTTTAGAAGAGAAGATATATTCTTGGCCAGATGAGCTAAGTGTCTCTTTCATAGGGAATATGTCCTCAAAGAATGTGGCATCATTGGATTCTAAGATTATACCTTCATACATATCAGGTACTCCGGATTTCACTATTAAGAACCTATATCCAACACTGTGAAAAGCATAACCAATGAAGACACAATCAACGGTTTTTTGTCCAAGTTTACGCTTCTTTGGGACAGGCACATTAACCTTAGCCAAACAGTCCCAAGTACGTAAATAAGTGAGATTTAATCTTTTTCTCTCCCATTCCTCAAATGGTGTGATTTCTTTATTCTTTGTAGGAACCCTGTTTAGGACATGACAAGCAGTCAATATAGCCTCACCCCACCATTCCTTGGAAAGTCCCGATGTTTTTAACATGGTGTTAACCATATCAGTTAGAGTACGGTTCTTTCTTTCGACAACCCCGTTTGACTGGGGAGAATAGGGAGGCGTCCTCTCATGGATTATTCCAAGTTCCTCGCAGAATTTATTAAAATCACTAGAAAAATATTCTCCACCACGATCTGACCTAACCCGTTTGATTTTCCTATCAAGCTGGTTCTCAGCTTCAGCTTTATAGATCTTAAAATAGTGAAAAATCTCATCTTTAGACTTTAATAAATACACATAGCAAAATCTAGTAGAATCATCAATCAAAGTCATGAAATACCTTTTACCACCCTTCGTCAACTCCCCGTTCATCTCGCACAAATCGGTATGAAATAGTTCTAAAGGTGACAAGTTTCTCGCTTCTGCTGCTTTGTGAGGCTTGCGAGATTGCTTAGATTGCACACACACTTGACATTTAGAACTTTTGACTTGGGTAAATTTTATGATTAAATTCATACCGGCCATTCGCATCATACAACCAAGATTAACATGACAAAGTCGTGAATGCCAAACATTTGTCTCATGATTACAAACATGATTAACCTCATTATTCATGTCCATCAAAGATAAGCGGAACAAGCCTCCGCTCTCATAGCCTTTTCCAATAAAATTTTCAAACTTAGAAATAACACATTTATTGGATTCAAAAACTAACTTAAAACCATCTCTACATAATAGAGATCCGCTGATAAGGTTCTTATTTATCGCGGGTACATGTTGCACGTTCCTCAGTCGCACGACCTTGCCTGAAATAAACTTCAAGTCAACAGTGCCGACTCTACGTACAAATGCCTGCGACCCATTCCCCATCAACACGGAGACAGCCCCTGCGACCTAGTAAGAAGAAAATAGGGATCTATCAGCACAAACATGTATATTGGCCCCTGTGTCAATCCACCAATCAGGTGAACGACATACTGAAAGAACGAGGTATCGATACATACCGGATGTTCTCGCCTCAAGATTGCCAATAACAACGTTAGCGGACTTTTACGCTTGTCTTTACGATCGGGGCAATTCTTAGCCCGATGATCGATACCATTCTGCATAAAGCGGTTTCCCTTCCTTTATTCTTCTTCTTCTTGAAGCTAGTAGTTTGATTGGCTTTGTTCTTGTTGTCGGGCTTTTCGGACTTGTTTTATTCTTGTTGAATTGAAAGGTTTTCTTTTGTACCACATTGGCACTAGAACTTCCTTTCCCACGTGTATCTTTTGCCCTCGCCTTCTCCTCAACATCTAGAGACCCAATGAGACCAGCAACACTGAACTCTTGTCTCTTGTGTTTTAGAATAGTGGCAAAATCCCTCTAAGAAGATGGCAGCTTTGCAATAATGTATCCCACCACAAACTTGTCGGGCAATGCACATTTAAAATTCTCAAGTTCTTTTGCGAGAGCTTGCACCTCATGAGCTTGTTCTACTACAGAATAGTCATCGACCATCTTGTAGTCATGAAACTGCTCCATGACATAGAGCTCGCTACCCGCGTCAGAAACTCTAAATTTTGCCTCAAGTGCATCCCACATTTCTTTACCACTAGACAAAATCATATACACATCAACAAGATTTTCTCCCAAAACGCTAATCACGGCGCCTCTAAACAAGTTATCCGCAATGCGAAGGCACTCTCTGCTTTCGGAGAGAGACCTCCTCAGTCGTGGTTTGCCTTCTTGCAACATGATAGCGTTCATGGCGGTCAACCATAAAATCATCTTGGCGCATAGCGCTTGTAATTTGCAAATCAAATACAGTTGGCTTAAGTGCGGCAGCAAAACAAGTAGATGTAAAATTTCTAGAATAAGGTTTTTGGATTGTTGGAAATATTAGGAATTTTCTCAATATTTTAATCCACAAAATTATGTAAATCATAATTAAACAATTGCCAGTTTCCAGTTCAAGACCAAAGGTACTAGATATAAAAATATATATCTCATACGCAAAGGCTAATGAACAGGAAAACAAATAGACAAAAGCACGGTATAAACAAATATACCCTTGAGCCGGAGTCGAGCCACTCTGGTAGCGGCCCGTAGCAGCGGAGGAATGACTTGCACATTCTCACCGCCATGACGGTTGATGTAGACGATCACAAGTTGTTGCGAGAAGCGTTGATGCGGTGTAGAGATCGATGCGATCGAACGTCGGTGCGTGTAGATGTCTGAGCGCCTCACCGCAGTGCCGTGTAGATGTCTGAGCGCCTCACCGCAATGATCGAGGGACGAAGAACTCGAGCAGTCGAGTGAGAACGCTCTCCAAAAACCTTATCGGCCTTCTGTCCCGAGCAGGACTACGAGAAGGACGAGGTTCCGGAGGCCTGCTCCCTCGGCTCCTTGTGCGCACAAGGAAACAGAGGCGGGAACGCAAAACGGAAAACCTTATCGGCCTTCTGTCCCGAGCAGGACTACGAGAAGGACGAGGTTCCGGAGGCCTGCTCCCTCGGCTCCTTGTGCGCACAAGGAAACAGAGGCGGGAACGCAAAACGGCAGCGCTATAGATGGAAGAATGGAATGTGCGGGAGAGAGCTCCGGAACCTCCCTCGGCTCCTTGTGCGCACAAGGAAACAGAGGCGGGAACGCAAAACGGCAGCGCTATAGATGGAAGAATGGAATGTGCGGGAGAGAGAGAGCTCTTGAGTAAAGAACTCGAGCAGTCGTTCTCATCGAGCAGTCGCGTGAGAACGCTCTCCAAAAACCTTATCGGCCAGTCGCGTGAGAACGCTCTCCAAAAACGTGAGAACGCTCTCCAAAAACCTTATCGGCCAGTCGCGTGAGAACGCTCTCCAAAAACCTTATCGGCCTTCTGTCCCGACTCAAGAGCGGGAGCTCTTGCTCATGCTTTTATAGGCGCCAGAAAGAGGCCAGGAAATCAAGCACTAGTAACGGACGTCATTAATCTGGCCATTAAGTCCGCGACTGCTCTCCAAAAACCTTATCGGCCAGTCGCGTGAGAACGCTCTCCAAAAACCTTATCGGCCTTCTGTCCCGACTCAAGAGCTCCCATGCTTTTATAGGCGCCAGAAAGAGGCCAGGAAATCAAGCACTAATGTGAGACGTCGTTAATCCGCCATTAAGTAAATGGGATTCTACGGGAGAATCGCCGTGCTCGACACGTCACGCCCACGCCCACGCCACACCTCGGCTTGGCGCGCGCGCGTGTGGCCCTGCCTTTCTCTTTTCTCACTTTTCTAATTGGGAGAACCACAATCCAACTATTTAAGTTGAGATATTCTCCTCCCAATTTTCCGTACGGTACTAAACCGTTTTCATAACTCCTAGTATTAAATGGGCCTCTTAGAATTTCTATTAAAATATTTAAATGGGCCAACCTCATAATTATTCTAACAGGAAGAGCAGAACCTACAGGGGTTTGTAGGCTTTCGAATCATGGTGGATGCGGCATGGAAAGGGGAGGAGGAATCATCCTCTATTGCGGCAGTCGCAGTCGATTCAGACGGGCGGGTGGTGGCAGCGGAGGTCAAGGTCGACGAACACTTCGGCGACCCAGAACAAGCTGAAGTGCGCGCTATCATTCTTGGGCTGGAGCTTGGCAAGGAACTAGGCGCTCCGCAGCTGGCGGTAGTGTCGGATTGTAAGGCTTTAGTGGAGAAAGTGAAGAACAGAGAAGAAGACAGAGGTAGATGGGGAGACATCATCGAAAAGTTGAAGGTGGAATGCAGCAGGGGGCTTGTGTTGGGCTTCCTACCACGCAGATTGATTAAGTTAGTTCACAAGTTAGCACCGTGGGGTAGGGTGTCCAAAACCTCAGCCCGTTGGCTCGGAGAGCTGCTATCTTGTGGCCAGCAAAACTCGAGCCTACCAAATGTAACTCTACCTGTGTGGCTTAATCTCGCTTTATGAAAGTTTCGCATTTTCCTCAAAAAAAAAAAAGTTCAAAACTATGAAGTAACATGAACTTTGAACTATGTTTGAATATTATGTGAACGATTTATATATACCAATGTAAATTTTTGTAAGCATAATTATATTTATAATATTTATTTTGTTATATTAAAAATACGTAAAGGTACGATGAAATGGACTGGTGTCGGAACATGTCATTTCAATACAAAAACCGGAATGTAATTAACAAGTTTGATCACTGATGGTCCAGAGAGCCTCAGGAGCTCTGTCCATCTCGGCCTGCGGAGGTGTCTCGCCGTCCAGCCGCTCTCGTACCGGCAACTGCCATCGTTCCCGACAAAAATTCAACTTTCAACTAGTTTTCAATCCGCTTCTTTACAATTGAAATTGAAACGAGAACGTATTTTCTTACCATTGTGCGCCAGATATTTTAACCGTATGCAGGCGAGATATTTTAACAATGGGCAGAGGATGAGCACCAATGTACCATTTCACGATACTCGATTCGATTTCGATCACCCGAAGAGAGAGCGCGGCTCCCATACCAACTAATGGAAGAACTCCGCGGGGGCCCCGTATCAAATACTATACTCCATGGCAAGTGAGAAAATGCAGCCACTCCAAAAGTTGCAGAAACGGTATGCTTTCCCAGCTATGCTTTGTCTGCCAACCTCCGTCCTACTGGACAACACAAATGGAAACGAACGCTGCTTTTTCTCACGCGCGAACGGCGTGTGCAGACAAACCAGGAGACCTCTACCAATTCCAAGACAACAAATGTTTTTCTTGCGGCTTATCAATCACTTTGGCCTTATTAGTTTCAGACTGATGTTGAGATGTTTGAGTTGTGTTGCAGCAAATTTATGATCCCTCAAAATACGTTTTAACGAGTTCAAAAGATTATAAAAAAATATTTTAAAATTTTAAAAACTATTTAAAACCCCATAAGAATTGACTACAAAACATTACATCATTTGACTTATGCAAAAATAACAAATTTTCATTTAATTTAATTTAATTTAATTTAATCTGAAACAAACAAGGCCTTTACCTGGCTTTAAAAAATGCGCTGATTCACAACCTTTCATCTTACCGTACATGAATGTGTCTTCAGATTCAAAAGCAGGTTTAAAAGTAAAATAGTATGACCCAACATGCAGATGATTAAAGACTAAACTGATTCATCCATGGCTTCAAATATTGATAGGTAGATAGAACAGGCTGGGCCATCATCCATGGCTGCCTCCCTCACACACAAATAATTAACATGGGAAAGGTAAAACCCTCAAAAGAGATTTCATGGATCCATCCATCCATGCACTTCATCCGACACAGGTAACACTACGAAATCTACTAGGCAATATAGAAACGACATGCAGCAGTCAGCGAGTAGGGATGGGGCAAAACGCAACACGGGAGGCGGCAGTGGTGAGATCTGCCTAGTAGTTCTTGTTGGGGCAGTCCCTTGCCATGTGGCCATCCTCGCCGCAGCTGTAGCATCCGCGGCCACCGCCGCCGCCGCCGCCATAGCCTCCACCGCCGCCCCTGTAGCCTCCACCGCCGCCGCCACCCTGGCTGCAGTCCCTTGCCATGTGGCCCTCCTCGCCGCACTTGTAGCACCCACGGCCGCCGCCGCCGCCACCGCCACCTCCGTAGCCGCCGCCGCCGCCGCCGCCGCCGCCGTAGCCACGGTCGCCACCGCCGCCGTAGCCGCGGTCGCCTCCGCCGCCATAGCCTCCGCCGCCGCCGCCGTAGCCTCCGCCGCCGCCGCCGCCGTAGCGGCGCCGCGGTCGCCGTCGGCGGGGCGGGGGCCGCCGGAGAGAGCCCCGCCGCCCGGGGCGGTGACGTCAGTGGCTTTGGTGCGGCCGTCGTCACCCTGGATGACGGCGAACTCGACGGTGTCGCCCTCGTTGAGGCTGCGGTAGCCGTCGGACTTGATGGCCGACTGGTGCACGAAGAGGTCCTCGCTGCCGTCGTCGGGGGAGATGAAGCCGAACCCCTTGCTGGTGTTGAACCACTTGACCGTCCCCTTCACCCGATCCGACATCTTGCGCCGCCGCCGCCGAACCCCTACAACAAACCCTAGATCGGGGAAGAGGAAGCCGACGAGGAGAGGGAGCGGGGAGGAGATGGAATGGGCCGTGAGAGGCGACGGGGACCGCCACTTTATATTGGCCCGGTGCGGGGTCGCAGAGAATCCGAGGAGCCCCTCGCGGAAAGAAAATACGGAATGAAACGAATTCTCCGCCGCGACCCATCCCACCGACGCATGGGCCGCCGCGGTGGTAATAGACGCGGGCCCGAGCGGTCAGCGAGAAGCAGCAACAGGATCCGGTGCCTTAATTGCAGGGAGAAATATCTTGGGGTGTGGGGGCAGACGTGAGGAGAGTGCAGAGAGGGGAGGGGTGAGCCGGTGAGGGGAGGATCACGTGGTGGGAGTGGGGCCCGGGAGCGGGCGACCCGGTCAAAGAGGCGGTCAAGGGAGGGGAGGGGAGCAGTCAAAGTACGCAGGGAAGCTGGCGAATCAGGGGAGAACAATAATAACTCCACCCACGCTCTGCGTCTGGCTCTGCCCGGTCACACTGTGCTGTCCCTTCCGCGGCGTGGCGTGGGTGGCTGCGGGTGCGCTCGCTTCGCCTGCCGCGCGCCACCTGCCCTTTGTTGCCGCGCAGGGCGGCCCTTCCGGTTCTGGCCTCCCTTGCTTCTTTAACGCGCTCCTCCTCTCTTTTTCTGGGGCTTTTCACGGGGGATGGAAAAGGTGATGGCTTTTGGAGTTTGGACGGGCTCGCCACCTGCAAAAGCTGAGGCCTGAGGGGTTTCGGTTTTTTTACTCTCGGGATTGGGAGTGATAAATGGCAGTGGCCCTTGTATTTGGTTCTTCCGCTGTGGCTTTCACGAACTTACACGTTGGCACGGATCTTCTCGGCTTTGAATTTACCGAAAGTTTTAATTAAAAGTTGAGATTCCCCAGTGTGTGGGTGGGTGGGGGGTTTAGAGAGTTTTAAAAATTAAAATTCCATAAAGATAATTACAATATACTGTATTACTTAGCTCATACAAATATAACAAATTTTATATTAATTTTATCTAATTTAATCTAAAACGAATCAGGCCAATCGTATCATAAAAAATAATACCTTTTTTTATTTAAGACATATAGTTTAAATAATCTTATTTAAAAATGTACAAGTTATATGTGAATTTAATAATTTTTTTCTTTTCTATTCTTGTTTATTACTTCATCTGTGTAATTTTTTTAAGGTGAGCACATATTTTAATATTTAAATCTTATGATATTAACCAACTATTTAAAAAAAATTGTGGTTTTGTGACTCGCTCCATTTTAAAATATAATGCTAGATGTTTTTAACTCGTAATAAGTGAAACTTTTGAGACTTTAACATAAAAACTTTTAAAATATTTAGATTCATCACATAATTATCATTAGGCCGTTCTAAGCTCCATGGAGCCTAGGCTCCGTTGACATCCACCCTTGATTTCCTACCAAAAAAATTGTCTATAGAGGTTATTAACGGTTTTTGGTCTTCACGAATACCCGTTAAGCATATTAAAAGGTATTGAATGACCCTAATTATGTCACATGCTTGGCAATGAAAACCTTTCAAAAACTGGTGTGATTTGTTAGAAAGGAATAATCATGTCCTCCATCTTTCCATTGTTTTTTTTTTCGAATTACCCCAAGTGTACATACTTTCGTATATACGCCTTCCTGCACATGGATTTAGTATTATATACACGACCACGTCATGTTAGGCACTTGGGCGTATTTTGATTGTTTTTGTGAACTACATGGATCCCGGGTATCCTCTAGAATGCTCATAAGGAGGCAAATAGGGGACGACACAAGCTGGATCGGGATAGAGACCACTCAGGTTATGTAAGACTTGATCACCAAGGATGCTCGTGAGGATAGAGTCGAGCTCTATGTAATTAGGAGATTCATCCTAGCATATCATGCATCGGTATAACCGAATTTGGTACCATGTACTGAATAGAACCATGTAACCCCATCTCCCCTGCACTATATAAAGAGAGGGTTAGGGGCATAGATCATTATCATTATCACCATCATCTTCATCATCACAGTACGCATCCCACATCGGATAGTTACATCTACGAATTCACGCAGAAACATAATCCCAGAGCACAGGACTAAGGTATTGCCTCCGTATTGAGGGCTCGAACTTGTATAAATCCTTGTCTTGTGTTACCATCTGGCTGGGTTCTTGTGCGCATCCTCGTAACAAATTCATTACCGACGGTGACCCTCCGATTAGCCACCAGTCGACAGTAGGCGCGCCAGGTAGGGGACCGCGTCAAGATCATCGATCAAGCTAGGTGGCTTTCCCAGAATTGTCGTCCGTCTCCCTCTTGCCGAGGCAATCGCTACGCTTCAGTGCCCTAGACTTCATTGCCGACGACATCGGCAATCTTCATCTCTCCCTTCCTGGAGACATCATCTCGCAAAAAGGTACGTGCGCCCTACCGCGTCCCTTGCCTTTTGGCCTGTAAAACTCGGTGCGTGCTTTCGGCAGGATCATCCGTCTCCGCTCCCACTTCGCACCCATCCTCGAAGAACGCAAAGAAAGACTCGGCGGAAGCAACTACTTGGGCACAGACGCCCTCCAGTCCGAAGAAGACTCAACACTCCAGATTGGATCTCCCTCCGGTCTTGGAAAACCCTGTTGCGACCTTCGTGCAGACTGGTTCCGGAATCAGGATAGGAGGTGACCATGCGGAGGATCGATCTCCTCAACCAGTCGGGCTCATCCAGTCGGATCCGACCACGTTCGTGGATGTCATCAATGCTGGCCAACCCATTGGACAAAGTGGACAAGTCAGCCTATCCCTCTCTGACTCCGAGTCTGATGAGAGCACGGAGGTCTGTAATTATAACGAGGTCTTCGTCGTTGGCGCGGACGACCACCACTCCGCCTCTCAACCAGTCCGGAATGAGGCAGCCGCCACTGAGGCGGTAGAAGCGGACCTGCATCGCGTTGAAGACCAAGATCGCCTGCGTCAACTTCGTATTCATGGTCGTAACGTCCAGAACGAGCTTCGCGCGGTAAAGCAAAAGGATCAAGACGTCTACACGACTCCTCAAACGAATATCGTCGCCTCCAAGATGCTTCCAGATACCATCGCGCCGCAACTTCCAGAAGACAGCCCACTTGTCTAGACCTTGGCTCTTGCAACTGCCATGGTAGATATGGTGTCTATTCAGCAGAACGAGGTGCACCCGGCTCCGACCGCTACGGTTCATAGCTGCTCTACGCGCAACCAGAGCAAGGCACGTGCCTCCGTAGCTGGCGGTTCGCATCACTCGGCTAGCCACGACCTTCGCCATGACATAGAAGCCAAAAGGCGGGAGCGCATCGACGGTGAGCGAAATTCTCGCAGCCACCGCAACCGACGCAATGATAATCAAGCCAAGAGCACCGCTAGTCGGCGCAACTATCACCACGAACATCGTCGTCAAGACCCGCGGCGGGAGCATCGCAACAGATCCCCACGGGGACGTTAGTCACAACCCTTGGAGGGGATTCGGGCGTTCACCCAGGATCTTCGCCGAGTGGTTTGGCTAGATGGCTTTAACCTTAAAGGCATCGACAAGTTCGAGGGCGAGAGAGATCCAAAGAACTGGCTGCAGATCTATGCTTTAGCAGTCAGCGCGGTAGGAGGTGATTAGAACGTGATGGCAAATTACCTGCCAGTCGCTCTGATCCCAACCGTCCAGACCTGGCTCACGGGACTCGGCGGCATCGGCGATTGTGCCACGGATTTTGTTGACAATGGCAGTGTCTTCTTCAATGGATCCGGGCACGATCGGAATCTTTTTTTCGCTTCCAGTACTGCCAGGCCGCAAGCTTTCACTGTTCCGTGTTGCTCCTTGAAAGCCGATTTGGATTCCTCGAAGTTTGTGCGGGCAGTGGTTTCGGCTTTCCTCGCCTTCTCCAACTCTTGTTCCAAGGATTTAACTCATGAAATTGCCTTGGAAGACATGATTTTTGCTGATTCAACCTCCTACTTCAGCCCGAGGAGTTTATCGTTTTGAGCGTTGGCATCTTAGATAAGCGCCTTGAGTTCTGCTTCGGCATCTTTTAGGGCCTCCATCTGATGAAGCCAATCTAGTGCAGCATCGAAATCGGCTTTCTTTTCCCCAAGAGGCAGCACCTTTTGGATGGCCGATACCACTTGCTCTGGGAGAATCTCTCGTACAGAATTTGCTATCTCCCGTATAGCAGATCGGTTGGCCAAAAATGCCGATTCGTTGCCAACCAGCTCCCACATTTGTTTTAGTTTCTTTAGGGTGTCTGGTAGAAAACGATTGGCCATGGCTGGCTCCGCGGCAAACGGCTCGACAGCAACGACAGTAGGAGATGGAGTCCTGATCGGAGAAGAGAGGATCTCCAGGTCGTCGTCGTCGAGCCAGTCCATGCTCGAAGGGTCAAAGTTCAGCTCATCGGTTTTTGCCCCGTCATATGTGATCACCTGCGTGGACTCTACTGTTACCCTGACTGGGCTGCGAGGTTGAAATATGTACTGGAGAAAAGAAATTATTAAAGTTATAAAGGATCAGAATATAAGAATTTCGTAAACCGGGTTAAGAAATTGCCGATTACATCTTGGGGGTTGAAAGCTGGAGGCGTTTGCGATGCCGTGGCGAGCAGTGTGTCTTGTCCTTTTCTTACGGGCGGGAGGGTATCCTGAAATTAGAATTCCGATAAGAAGACAATCGAAAGAAAGTTGTGAAAATTTGAGGAAAAAATATTAAGTGCTTACTGTGTCACATACTAACTCCGTGCTATCAGATGTACGCACCTTTTGCGGTCTTGGCTTTTTTGTTGCCAATTTCTTCTTCTGCCCGGTATCACCGTCAGATCACCCTATTGATCAAGAATGAGTAAGCAATCGGATTTTTGGGAAAAGTGTTTATCATAAGCTGATCGTACCTCGCTTTTTCGGTTGCTGCTGAGAGGATCCTTGGGTGAATGCTGATGCAGACTTGGCAATTGAATGGAGGCGTCCAGCTTCCTCCCCAACAAGCTTAGACCTAGGCGCTTGTCTCCGCTCTGTAAAGAAAATAATACAAGATTAGCTATCGGAAAAGGAATGATATAAGTTAGTAAACGCACGCGAGTTAGTGACCTCGTTCTCAGAAGACGATGTTGTTGATGAAGTTTGCGTCCTCCGGTCAGGTCTCGGTGCTTTTATCTCCAGAATGTCCAAGGCTCCCGCAAACCTCGCAAGTCATGCGAGATTTGAGCACCTGGACGGTTTGATTCGGCGCTTCCAGCCTCTTCATTAATAAGTCCATCTTGGCCGCGAGTATGTCCATATCGTCAATTTGGTGGACTCCTTGAGTGCGTGGCTGCGAACGCTCATCGTTCCAGCCCTGGCTCGAGACCATCTTCTCAGTGAGAGTGCGGGCAGCACTCACATTGAGCGCAAAGAAGGCTCCTCCAGAAACAGCGTCGAGGTTCTCTCGGGCAGTACGGTTCAGCCCATGATAGAAGCTCTGAATGATAAACTAGTCTTGCATCTCGTGGTGGGGGCAAGCCAGTATATATTCTTGTAGTCGCTCCCAGGCATCTGATATGGACTCATCCGTGTTTTGCTGAAATGCGAAAATCTTGTGCCGCAGGGCATTGGTTTTGCCCAGAGGTAAATACTTGGTGAGGAAGGCATTGGAGCACTTCTCTCAAGTTGAGGCTGCATCTTTGTTGGCATAAAACCATTATTTTGCCTTCCCGATCAATGAGAATGGAAATAGGCGAAGCCGGACAGCGTCAGGAGTTGCACCCTTGATGGTGAAGGTACTGCAGATTTTAAGGAAATGCTGCAGATGTGCATTGGCATCCTCCATTTGCTTGCCACATAAGGGGCTCGTCTGAACCATGTTGATGAGAGCTGGTTTCAGCTCGAAACCACCGTCACCCACATTGGTGGCAGGTCCAATGGGGACATTGGTGCTTGACGGGGCTGAGAATTCAAGGATGGTCTTCTCGGCAGCCATCGATGATGAAGGTATCTCGGTGACGAGGAAAGAATTGCTCGTGATGTTTGATAACTCAGAGACACGGATTTGCGGAGGTAGGACTCGAGGTCTTGTCCTTCGCACCAGTGACTTCGGATTTTGTCGAAAGTTTTCCAGGAGATCAAAACCGGTCATCCACCGCTCTGCTAGTTCTACAGAACAAAGACGGAGCAGGGTAATACCCGTTAAACTAGGCTGGTAAATTAAATAATTTAGATGTAGGTTTTGAAAAAAAATTTATCTCTTTTTGAGAAACCGCTGCGCTCCCCGTCAACGGCGCCAGAAAACTTGTTGGCGATACTTACGCTCAAAGAAATTAATCGGCAAGCGGACGGATATCACTTGTAGTTTTCACCAGGAGTATTCCTAGAGTTATCGAATCCATAGGGAACAAGGGTTTAAAGAGATAAACCTCTATATCTTAATTATTTAAAATACCAGCCAGTCTAGGTAACAGGGGTTAGGATAAATAAAAAACCGAGACACACACACACGATAAATATTCACACAAATAAAGAGAAAGCCACTCTAGCTAGATAGACAGTTGGGAGGACAACGAGACAAGTTTAATAAGTTCTCAAAATCGTGTGATTCAGTTTATTGAGCGAGCTTGGGGTAATCAACTAGTGGTTCACTTGGTATTCGTCGTCGGAGCTCAGACATTCACTACCACCCGCTATCCTGGATTGGAATCCCGAATGGTTATGATCATTCCGATAGGGCTCTACTGATCCAAAGTCGGACGCTGTGGGTTACGCACGAGATACTTAGTATCTACGGATAGATAGGGCTGTCACCACCTACCACCTACCACATATACGTGGGCCCGGGTGTAAACCGAGTTAATCCTAGTCTCAGACACCACGTCTGCTACTATTTCTAATCAATCTTCCTCAGTACCAAAAAGAAGTTAATCAAGGTTCAATGCCTGGCTCTAACAGTATATGAGTGAGAACCTAAACTGATTCCAGACGAATACAAACTACCGGTAAGGCAAATCTACACAACTCATTTATGTAGATATACGCAGCTCAAATAAAGCTCAACACATAAGCAATGAATGAAGTGATCTCACTAATTAAAACAATTAGGAAAGGGTACAAGAGCTATTACCCGAATTCCTGAAGACACTTTCGGAACTCCGAGCTTCAGCCCGACTTGACTCTAACTCCCAACTACTACTAACTAAGAGCTACTCTAATAAGTGGAATGAAAGTGTGAAATGTGTTGTGTGTTGTGTTACAAGTGAGGTGTAGGGGTCCTTTTATAGTGTTCCGCAGCCAAGCGGGTGCTCCACGTGTAGGGACACTTGTCATCCAACCCTCCTCCATAGGGGAATCTAAAGGGGCTCAAGAGGGGGTCGCCCGGCCTAGGGTGGGTCGGCCGACCCACCTTCTTCACCTCTCGGCCGTGGATTTCTTCTAGGATGCTCCCTTGATGGTGTAGATTAACCCCTTAAGCCGGTGGATCAAGTGGACATGCGCAAGAAAGGAATCCAAGGGAATCCTAAGCTCATTTGTGAAGCAACCGTGTCCATTCAATCAAACCGACTGCAATGGGTGGTCTAGATGTCCTCATTTTGTACTTTTATGCCACTGGGGAGAAGACAGAGCCGGATTGGTGACATGGCCAGGTCGGCCGGCCTAGGGTGGGTCGGCCAGCCTGGCATTTTGCCCGGTTCAGCTCTGGTTTTTCCTATTTTGTACCTATAGACCCATAACTCACCAAAACTTGTGTCACTTTATTAGAATAAATAAAATGTTAGTATAAACCTTGATTTTCCCTCCAAAATGCCAGAATTCCGGAATATGTTGATGTATAAAATTGGCGTTTATTTGACGTCAACAGATGTATGGTATTGAGATTCCGTTCTTTCGCCATCTAAATCTGATGAAGAAGGGCCCGATTCAGAAAGTTTTTCCACTTCATCGTTTCTAGTGCTGTCACTTTGTTCAAAATCGGTATTTTCTTTACTACTTTCTTCTGATTTTGATGAAGGTTCTTCAATGCCGGCAATCTTTGGCCAGTTAGGCTTGCACATTTCTTTCTTGCGAGTGAATTTTTTGATCAAGGCAGTAGCTCCACCTTCTGTGACATAAATGTTCTTGGCAATAGAATTCCACCAAGTTCTGAACTCTGGAGAAGTTGCAGCCCACAT
Source organism: Raddia guianensis (assembly GCA_036346415.1). Taxonomy (NCBI): domain Eukaryota; kingdom Viridiplantae; phylum Streptophyta; class Magnoliopsida; order Poales; family Poaceae; genus Raddia; species Raddia guianensis. The sequence goes on along the minus strand of CM070535.1, from coordinate 41,692,806 downwards.
TACAAGCTCCATCGGCATTTCAAAATCAATGTGTGCAGCAGCTAAAATTCTGTCGGGGATAAAATCACGGCCCATTGCCATGGCCCACTCCCTGACGGCCTAATCGAACAGCCTGCCAGGGCCCAGCTCCCTGGAAGGTTCTATAAGGCCCATGTGCATCGTGCCGGACAGCCTTCTGGTCGGTGCGATTGTGTGGTGCCCAAGACTTCGTGTTTGAATCCGTCTCGAACAAGAGTTCTGCACGGCTACGTGAAGACTCGGACGTTGGTTTCCCGGATTGAAGCAGACGTCGTGATCCCCAAGACTAGGCGTATGCCTTATCTGCCTCAGGATATATTTGGCATGTCGAGCTCGTTACGATCTCGTGGTTAGCCCGGCCCGATATTCCCTCGGTAGGTCGGTTTGCTCTGCATTATTTAAATAGGGCCCCTATGGCGTTTAGAGGGACCCTAGCCAAGAGCTTTCGCATCTTAGCACCTCGTAGACACCAGATCATTGCGTTATCGCACTTGTACACACATAATCTCGCCGAGACTTGTTCGTCTCGTCGAGCCACCTCTTGTAATCCTCTTTGGTATATAAGAAAGGCTGGACGTAGGGCTGTTATCTCTCCTTAGAGGCCTGAACCAGGATAAAAACCCCTGTCTCCCTGTTCGTTGTTGTTCGCTCTGTTCGGCGTGTCTCCTATCTCCTTCTTGAAGAACCTTAGTTGACTTGGGTCAATATCCCAACCGTCGACAGTTGGCGCCGTCCGTGGGGATAAACGCAGATCAAGCATGTCGAACTCCATCAGCGACACAGAGATTCTCCCTAAGGACTACGACTCAGAAGGGCAGGATGTCTCTTCCCCTGCTAGCTCGAATCGATCGTATCGACCTAGATCGATGTCTTTATGTCGACGGTTGAGATAACGATCTCAAGTCGCTAAGGTTCTTGAAGATTGAGATAGGAACCGTAAACAATGCGAACAACAACGAGCAGGAGGCGGGGGTTTTATCACGGTTTGGGCCTCTCGGGAGAGATAATAGCCCTCGTCGACCTTTCTTATATATCAAAGATGATTACAAGAGGTGGCTCGACGAGGCGAACAAGTCTCGGCGAGATTATCTTGATATAAGAAAGCAATATGTGATGATGTGCTAAGTCTAGATCTTCTCCCCTCTACGTCGGGGCTTGGTTTATATAGTGCGAGCAAACCCGACCTCACAGGGAATATCGGGTAGGGCTAACCGCGAGATCGTAACGAACTCGTGCGTGCCAAATCGTCGAGGTAGATAAGCATACTCCTAGTCTTGGGATCACGACTCTAATCAATCAGGAAACCCCGTCAGGGTCTTCACGTGGCCGTCTGAGAACTCTTATTGAGTAGGACTCGAACCACGAATCCTAAGGCGTTCGCCGTGCCAACCAAGAAGCATTGATTGGCGGGATGCATATGGGCGGATAGAACCTTCGGGGCGGGCCTGGTAAGTGATTCGATTGGGCCGTCGGGGAGTGGGCCATGGCAATAGAATTCCACCAAGTTCGAACTCTGGAGAAGTTGCGGCCCACATTACAAGCTCCATCGAACGACCCATTGCCATGGCGTAATTTTATCCCGGTATCGGGGATAAAATTACGACCCATTGCCATGGCCCGCTCCTGACGGCCCAATCGAGCGACCTACGGGGCCCGGCTCCTGGAAGGTTCTATCGGCCCATATGCATCTGCCGAACGACTTCTTGGTTGTACGGTGCGTAACGGCCTAGGATTCGTGTTCGAGTCCTACTCGAACAAGAGTTCTGCACGGCTACGTGAAGACCCGGACGTGGTTTCCCGGATTGGATTAGGAGTCGTGATCCCCAAGACTAGGAGTATGCCTTATCTACCTCGGGACGTATTTGGCACGTACGAGTTCGTTACGATCTCGTGGTTAGCCCGGCCCGATATTCCCTCGGTAGGTCGGTTTGCTCTGTACTATATAAACCAAGCCCCTACGACGTGTAGAGGGGGAGAAGATCTAGACTTAGCACATCATCACATATTGCTTTCTTGTACTCGCATAATCTCGCCGAGACTTGTTCGTCTCGCCGAGCCACCTCTTGTAATCATCTTTGATTTATAAGAAAGGCTGGACGTAGGGCTATTATCTCTCCCGAGAGGCCTGAACCAGGATAAAATCCCCTGTCTCCTGTTCATTGTTGTTCGCATTGTTTGGCGTGTCTCCTATCTCAATCTTCAAGAACCTTAGCGACTTGAGATCGTTATCTCAACCGTCGACAGTTGGCGCCGTCCGTGGGGACACTCAGATCGAGCATGTCGAACTCCATCCGCGATACAGAGATACTTCCTGAGGGCTACGACTCAGAAGGACAGGATGTCTCATCCCCTGTCAGTTCAAATCGATCTGTTCGGTCTCGAACGCTTTCTGCATCCGAGGCAGATGTCTCCGCTTACATGGCAGAGATAGCCTCAGATCGCACTCCGTCATCGGCAGCGACTCTGGCCCGATGATCTTTCTGACGGTTTAGGTTTGTCGATTCCAAGGCTATGTCGGTAGATTCCACTGTGGAACCGGCGATGACACCGTCTAGCATACCTTCGCATGGCCCCGCATCATTAACATGGCGATGTAGGAACCTTTGAGGATCTGCGCGACGGCCGTGGCGGCTGGCGGTCGGGCGGATTAACTCGCTCGGCATCAAGGCGAGGTGCGCAGTACGCTTTCGCGAGCAAGGCGTCATTCGTCGCGACCTCGGCGATTCCATCAATCGAGACCTTAGCACGGTTTCGCGACCGACGGTGTAGCGGCAGCGTCGCGACCCACCTCGCGTCTTGGCGCTAAGTCTCCGTGAAGCTTCCTGACCGGGTCAATTCCGCGTGACCGGACTCGATCGGGCGAGCGTGGATGGTTCGAGGATCCGGGACCCATAGATCAAAGTCGGAGCGGCTCGAAGCTATAGCAGCGGTCCTAAGATCCACCAATCAAAGCGATCTCGCCCGCATAGGCGTCTTTGTGCGTCTAACCTAGAAGCGGCGGTGAAGGCCTAAAGTCTCTAGGAGAAGTCAACAACTCCTCCAGCGGTATGACCAAACTGCCGGAATGATTCGACTGACTCGATCGATCGCGTGACCCGTCACCATCGAAGGATCGCATCCATGAGCGAGCTACCGTGGTCGCCGTCGCTTCGCCAAGTCCTCGTAGTCATCGCGACCACGAGGGCAAGCGCGCCGCGATGATCACGCAGACGGTCCCCTCGTGAGGGCGCGTCGTCGCCACCACGAGGAAGGGCGTGGTGGATTGTCCGGAGAGAGTTTCTCCAAGCCGAGTCATCCCGTTCAGCAGGAGTTCCCCCGCGCAACAAGACCAACGTCTTCTCAAGACTAGGTTCTGCCGGGGAAGGTGGTCGGTCATATGCTCTAGGCTGCAGGGCTTTCTCTGACGAGCTTCGAGCTGTCCGGTGGCCCTCAAAGTTCAAGCCGGTCACATGGAGAGGTACAATGGACTCGAACCGGAGGAATTCCGTTCCATCTCGCTCTGACCATCATGGCGGCGGGGTGACGAGCTTGTTATGGCTAATTACCTCCGTATCTCCGGAGGTCTTTGTTGAGACGTGGTCGTTCAATCGCGGGAGGTTCCATCACTCATGGAACCCGACTTTGTGGCGCTCGATCGCTAATTTCGGAGGCATTACGTGCGTCAGGTAAGGAGGATGATCGCACGGATGATCCGGATGAGCGGGAGACCCTCCATAACCGTGAAGCGTTTCATTAAGATCCATAACACGATCCCGAACATCTCGGATGAATCATTGTCGCGCCTTCAAAAGCGGAGTCATGACGAAGCGCTCACCCAGATCTCGAGATCAAGCGAGACTGGACCGCCAACGACTTTGTTCAAGGCGGTGACCGCTATGCTAGCAGCGCGCGCGTTCAAGATAAAAGGCGTTCGACAAGGCGAGAATTTGCCCTTGACTGGTGTGGATGAGAAGAAAAAGAAGCGTGACAATGTTCTGGTGACAAGAAGTCCCGGAAGAAGAAGAACAAAGGTGATGCGAACAATACCGTCGCGGTATGGATCGCGCACCTCCTCCCAAGGATGGGCGAAGAAGCCCAACAATAATTACAAGGGCAAAAGCTCTTTCGGAGAGGCGGACATGGCAAGAAAGGTCCGGCGACCGATTTTGCAAGTTCCACCAAACACTACGGGCATGATATCGCCTTTGTAGAACTTGGGCTACAAAGCTCGAAGATTTCTACAGCGGCAAGGGCCCAATGCCCTGCCCGAACAAGGTGATGCGAGGGCCAAGCGCCAAACCGGCGATGGTGATCGAGAAGATGGCGATGAATATCAAGAGCCGTGAACCATATCGCCGTCATTTTGGCGGCTCCTCGCTTACACCTCTCGTGCAGATCTCAAGGAAGCTGCTCGGGAGGTCCTAGCGTCGAAAAGGCAAAACCTCGGCTGAATCGATGAAGTGGACCGAGGTCCCCATCTCCTTCTCTCGGGAGGATTGCCCTTTGGGATGACCAAGCCTCGGCGGCTCCCATGGTGGTCGCCCGACCATCGACAGCGAGAGTTGGCCGTGTCTTAGTGGACGGCGGGGCGCTTTGGACTTGCTTTACGCTAAAGTCTTGGACGAGATGCAAATTCCTCGTTCCAAGTGAAGGAAATCGCAATGCCCTTCACGGAATTGTTCCGGAGAAGCATCAAGCCGTTAGGCGAGGTTGTCTGCTGTCACCTTCGCAATCCAAGCAACTTCGGACGAGTTGATCACTTTCGGCGTGGTCGACTTCCCATCGGCGCGATAACGCGATCTTAAGCGAGCCATCTCTCGGTAAGTTTATGGCCGTGTCCCACCACTTACCATTGCGTGAAGATACTAGGGTCTAACGGTGTGATCACGGTCAAGGGCAACTTCTAAAGCGCTCTGGATTGTGTGGCGGTCCCTCATACTGGTCGACCAACTTCCGCCGCTGATCTGAAGTTCATGAGACCAAGTCTGCATGCCCTAAGGTCTCCCCCGGCCCGGGGAGAAACCAAGGAAGTTCCATTGCCGCTTGATGATACTTCCAAGACAATTTACTTGGGGCCAATCTGGACCCCAAATAGAAAGCGAGCTCATTGCCTTCCTCCGAGCTAATCGGATGTATTCGCCACAGGAGCCATCGACATGCGGAGTCCCAAGGAAGGTGTCGAGCACAAAGCCGGTCTGTCGGTGGGACAAAAACTGTTCGCGGAAGCTTCGTCGCTTTGAATTCAAGCGGGGATCATCAAAGATCGACAGCAAGCGCTTCATTCTTTGGGTTCATCCGTGAGGTTGATCACACCGAGTGGTTAGCCAACCCTGTCATTGTAAAGAAGAAAGGCGGCAAGTGGAGGATGTGTGTCAATCACACGGATCTGAGCATTGCTTGTCCTAAGGACAATTTCATTTGCATCGTATTGACCGGTGGTCGATCGATCATGGACGCCAACTCCCGAGTTTTTAGATGCTTACTCGGTTACCACCAAATAAGCATCTCCCGAGGATGAAGAGAAGCGCCTTCATCACCCCTTTCGGCACTTTACGCTGCTCGACCATGTCTTTCGGTCTGCGCAATCTTTGGTGCCACGTTCAGTAGCTTTAATGGGAAGACCTTCCCGAGCAGTGTGGAAAAAACACGGAGGTCTATGTCGGCGACATAGTTGTAAAAACAAGTATGCTCCAGATCATGTAAAAGACACAGCGAGAGACTTTTCATAATCTCACGGGCATCGAATAAAATTAAATCGAGAGAAGTGTACCTTTGGTGTTCGATCACGGAATGTTGCTCAGTTATGTCATTGGCTCGCAAGGTATTTCTCGCCAACCCTGAAAAAATCGAGGCCATTGAAAATATGCGAGCTCAACTACCATAAAGGAAGTACAAAGCCTCATTTGGGCGGATGGCTGCTCTAAGCGGGTTTATTTCCGCCAAAGTGACGCGGCTGCCCTTCTTTAAGGCCTGCGCAAGCACAATGGTTTCGAGTGGGCGGAAGAAGCCGATAGATCCTTCCGGGATCTGAGCGATACTGTCCAATCCTCCCGTCTTGACTACCCAGCGGCATGGCGGCGGCTCTCATGTACCTAAGTTGCACGCCACAAGCGGTGGCCTTGGTCTTGACGGTCGAAAGGGAAGGCATCTGGCGACCAATCTATTACGTGGCGAGGTACTTCACGGATCAAAGGCGCTACCACGAGGTCGAAGCTCCTCTATGCCTTGCTCATGTCTTCCGAAGCTTCGCCACTACTTCGGCGCATCAAATCTTGGTCCCGACCACGTTCCTCGGGAGAAATCCTACGGAACAAGGAATCTAGCGGACGTATAGCTAAGTGGGCAATGGAACTAGCGAGTTTGATCACATTATTTCTTGCCGGCGCTATTAAGTCCACAGTCCTAATGACTTTGTCATTGAATGGACTTGCCGCCCAAATCGAGGAGCTCCGAGCAACACGATGAACCCTCTTGGACCATGTTTTCGATGGCTCGCGCCTTTGGAAACTTCGGGGCTGGTTTTGTTCTCATCTCCTCAAGGAGAGTAACTCGATATTCTATCCAACTACACTTTGTGGCGACTAACAAGCGCTGCAGAGTACGAGGCCCTCCTCGCGGGACTAAGGCGTGCAAGTCGCTTGGTGTCCAACGGCTAGCGTGAAGGAGATTCACGGTGGTCATCAATCAGTTAACAAAGAGTATCGGTCTTTGCGATAACTCAATGGCGCGATACTGGTTGAAGTGAGGAAGTTGGGCGGCATTTTCGATTCTTGAAGTGCTCTTCGTGCCAAGGAAGGACAACTTCTGGCCGACCAGCTATCAAGTTTGGATCCTCACGCGAACTCGCTCCGGCAGGTGCTCGTCGAGCACCTTTACAAGCCCTCAATCACGTCCCGGACGAGGCGCGAAGGCAGTGGTCTTTGTCTCCGTTATCGAGCAGTGCGCGGATGGTCAACGCCATTTGTCCGGTACCTTGTAGATGGGACCTCGCCCGATGACGGCCGGCGTTCGGCTTACAAGGCGTCTTTGCTCCATACAAGCTTGTGGGCGGCATCCTTTACCGTCGAGGTGCTCGGGAGTTCTCTCCAAGTGCATCTCGCAATGGAGGTGTGTTCCTTCTTAGGGACATACGAGGGTGCTGTGGCAACCACGCCTCCTTCAATTCTGGTCGACAAAGCGTTTCGCATGGGCTATTATTGGCCCGGCTGCGTTACAAGATGCCGGGACATCGTGACTAAGTGCAAGGCTTGCCAATTTCACGTCCGGAAGGCACACAAGCCCGCCCAAGAGATCCAAACAATCCCCATCTGGCCCTTTTCCACATGGGGTGCGGATCCGCTCGACCCATTCCTAAGGGGTACAAGGGCTATACACACTGCTCGTCGCCATAGACACTTTTACAAAGTGGATTGAGGCGACTGTGTAAATCTCTTCACGCCAAAGCGGTGTTAAGCTTTTTCAAAAGCAACGTGGTCAGCGCTTTGGAATTCCCCATATGCGATCACGGATAGCGGTACCCGATTCAAGCGAGTTATTCCAAGAATCTGCGAGCAGTGGGTACCAAAGTCTGTTCGCCTCGTGGCACATCCACGAGCAATGGAAACGATCGGCGAGCTAACGGACGAGATAGTCGAGGTATTAAGCGGCGGGTATTCTTTGCTCTCGGCATCTGACAAGGCACAGGTTGCGAAGTTCCTTCCGTCCTCAGGCGATTCGCTTACTGACGGCCGGACGACGGGGAAACTCCTTTCCAAGCGGTCTATGGTGCGAAGCCATCTTGCCCGCCGAAATCATACTCGGTTAGCCTCGCGCGAGCTCGGTCAACAATTGACGGCGAGCAAGCGCCTCCTCGATCTCGACCTCCTCAAAGGCACACGCGCCGGGCACAAGTCGAATGGCGCTACCGGCAAGATCTTCGTCGACGCAGCGGCCAAGTCGTTCAACCAAGGGCTTTGAAGGCGGGCGACCTCGTTACTGCGCCGTGTCGAACTTGTCCAATGCCAACAAGTTAACTCCTCGTTGGGAGGCCCATTCTGATCGTTTCTTACGCTTTCGCCCGGGTCATTCGCTGGCTATGGAGGGCGGAGAGAGGCGACCAAAGACTTGGAACATCGACCCGACCGTAAGTTCTTTGTGTAGGTCTTTTACTGTCTTTCTTAGCCTGCGCTTTTGTAAAATTCAGCGCCTTAGTTCGTCCAAGTCTCTCGGGCACCATGTAAAGTCCAATCCAACATTTAAGTGAATTCTCGCGACCTCTGCGCCCTTTTTCACTTCTTGTCTTTGGAAGACTACCTCTTTCTCTATGGTAACACTTGATGGTCGCCCTACCTTGCGAACTCTTGGCTCCGCAATCTTAAGGATTGTTCCCTATCCGTATCTGGTTTCAATAAGTTCCTAAACTTCGGGGTTGCGTAACATGGCCTTTCCACCTTGCGGCTAAATGCGCTCGTAAGCCCTCATGGCGGAGGCACTTCTTGCTCGGTGCGACCACTTAGTAAAGCTTGCTCTCGTAAGCCCCCGCGGCAGAGGCACTTTCCTTGTTCGGTTACTCTGGGCGCCTAACTTCGTCAACGAAAGCGAGACTACGGGCGAATCGAGCAAAGATGCGGTGTCGCTCTTTCTCCCTACGACGCGTGCTCGAGTTCGCAAGCTTCGGTTCTCGAGCATCGTCCGTCATCGGGGCTAGGTGTCGCTCTTTCTCTTGTGCACTGTTGGGTTATAGCTTCGAGTTTCGGAGCGATGCACAACGGAAGTGGGAGTTAAGCGAGCGCTCACCGGTTTTCTTAAACTTCCTAGCTGTTTAGCTTTTCTCTTAGTTTCATTCGTTCTTGTCTTTTTTTGCTCTTTTTGCGAGGAATAAAGGTAAATACTTTATTACATTACTCAAAAGTTTGGTACAAGACCCTTTAAGATTCTGACAAGGTGCTACTTAGGAGCAAGTGCTCCTTCAACTCCTCAACTTCTAACTTGAGGCGCACGATCGCCTCGAGCCTTGATTCCTTCCGGGCTTCGGCTCGGGCGTTCGATCTCCTCCTTGCTCGCTTATTTGCACCGCACCTCTGCCGGATAGCCTCGACTTCCTCAGTCTGGCCTTGGTGATCGTTCGAGCCTCGCTCTGGTGACTCTTCTTTCGGAGGTCTTGCTGCTCGTCCGGCTCCTTGACCCTTTCTCTGCGGTGATCGCCCTCGCATCATCCGCGCATCTCCTCGATCTCTTCTTTGTGAAGCCCTGTGGTCGAGATCTTTGCTCGAGACCCGCGAAGTCTGTTCTTCCTTGGCGGTGGGCCATAAGCCTCTTGGCTTCCGCCCTTGAGCAGTCACGCCGTTAGGAAGCGTCGGTGAGCCGCTCTTGAGCCACTTGGCGGCCGGCTTCTCTCTGCGGTGCTCGCCTTAACGGCTTCTTGTGGCTCCTCGGCCTCTTCTAGGAGAGACTCGCGAGGCGCCTCTCTTGACCAATTGGGCTTTGAGCTTCTTTACCTTCGCCTTCAACGGCTTCGACTTTGGGGGTGGTGCGAGAGGGCCCGCCGGACTCCCTCGTCTGAGGTGCTCCGAGGCGGCCTTGATCTGGCGCTCCGCTCGATGGTGACGCCGTCCTCGAGCTCCTCCATGGTGTCCACGAAGACACGAGAGGAAGAACAAGTTAACTACTTGGCGATAGCGTTGCTAAAATGAGCAAGATTTGGTCTTGGTGCCTACCTTCCCAAGTCGTTGCTTGATCCGCGACGCAGACAGTCCTCGAGGCCATCGTCCACGAAGCCCCCTTCGTGTGGGATGAGGCGGGCGCGCTTCTTGCCGCCGCCTTGTTCGCTCCTTCTTCTTGAGGAGCGATCTGCTCGGTGTGCGGGAAGCGACGGGCGGCACTTTCGTCCCCGCTCCTTCTCTCTTCCTTTTTCTCTTCCGCCCGAACGTCTTCGGCGAGGCGAGCTACTCCACGGGTGGCGCCGTTGTTTCCGCAGGCGGGGCGACTTGCGCGACACGCCGGGCTTCTTCATGCTCCTCGGCGGTGGGGTTTCTCCACCTTTCGCCGGAGAATCCGTCGCCTCGGGGTGAGCTGCCCTGCGACGAAGTGCTGGCAGACATTTGCTCGGTCCTGCCTGGCGCTTCCCGAGCCATCGCCTTGGCACGAAGTCCGTGGCGCCGCTTGTCGCTACTTTTGCCTCAGTAGCCCACCGCGCCTTTGGTAGCGTCGATCTGCTTCGTTGGAGCCAGCGGCAAGCAGCTCCACGCCGCGCCGCTTGTCCTTGAGGCACGCTAGCCTCATCGCCCGTGAAGCGCCGTGCAGTGCTCGAGCGGCGGCATGATCGCTCAAGCGCCTCCTCGACATCATCCGTGGCGATCTCTCTTTGGGCGGTGATAAAAAAAAAAGATCGTCGTTAAGTCTAGCAGCGGTCGAAGGTTGGAAGGTCTAAAGATCGATTCCTACATACCGTAGTGGAAGGCTTGGTCTGATCTTCTTCGCGGGACCTTCCGCCTCTTCCTCGGGGCTCCTTGGCGGCTTCTCCGCCTTAGCCCTTGGGTGTTCAGCGGCGGAGCTCGGCTCCTGGTGGTGGCGCTCACTTCCTTGAGCAAGAAGTTTTTCCTTCGCGCGACTTCTTCTTCGAGCCTCCTCGCTTTCGGCGACTGTTGCAACCGATAAATGCGGCGAGGGTGAGCTTGCGTGTAACGCCGAGCGAGGGCCATGGTCTTTACCTCTTCGTCGCTCTGCTTTCGGCGAGGAGGAGAACTTAGTCTCTTCCATTGGGTGACAGCGCGCCCTTGATCCTTTCGATGCGTTCCGTCGCCCTTGATTGGTCTCTTCGACGGTGGCGGCGGCAGTGTCATGGCGTGCTCTGCGTAGGCTCGGCCGCCACCTTGGGCTTTGTGGCGCTTTGGCCTTGCCCTTCTTCGCCTTCTCCTTCTCGGACCGGAGAGTTCCTCAGCGATCCTCCAAGGATCAGTTGGTCCTCCCACGCGTTTTGAGAAGCGGGCGTTAACATTTAAACAACGTTGCAAGTCTAGCAACATGGGTGAGGTAAGTAATTTACTTCGTGCATGCAGACGAGCACGTTCTTGTGGCGGTGTCGCCACCTCGCGGTGACCTCCCGTCCTTCTTCGCCGCCTTCAAGATGGCGTCGACCCTTCGGTCACCCATGCGTCGGTTGGCTTTTTCCGCCCGAAACGAGAAGGATTGTTAGTTCTGTTCGGAGGAAAGAATGTATTTGAAGTTGAGTCTTAAAGGCACTTACCGTGCTCTCCCTTGTGATGTCTTCCCATCCTTCTATCTTGTAGAAGGATAGGACCTTCTCCGCGGCGAGACGGACACATTATTTGTGAAGTCGAATAATCTCGCCCGTGAGCCCAAGGCTCACGAGGGAGGCGATTTTCCTGTCATGTACCGATCCTCGGCGGTCATCTCGGCGAGGCATTGGCGCCCCTTTGCGGCGCCTTCCGGTGAAAACGAGTTTCTTGTCGCCGCTCCGCTTCTTTGTAGAACCACCTCCCACCACGCGCCCATCGAGTCGAGCGGCGGTGGGCGAGGGTCTGCGCGTCGTCGGTGGTCTTGAGCTTGAGGTAGTAGCACCCCTGGCTTGGCGTGAGCCGCTCCTCGTTCTTGTAGTAATGGAGGGAACAGCCCACCGGCGGATCGATGCCAGATAGCCCTCACAGTGTGCGAAGGCGGCCATCGGAGGATGGAGTTCGGATTGAGGTTCGCCACCTCCAATACGTGATGTTCAAGAAGGCCTCGGCGAAGTCGCTCTCAGAGACCTCAACCGAGCAAAGGCGAGCTGCTCAAGTCGACGAACTCTCCTCGGCGGCTCCGGAGTATCCTCTCTCGGGCGACCTCCAGCCACCGGTGTCGATGTGGCCCTCCTCCTCCCAGATCCTAAGGTCCTCCTCGGTCAAGCTAGTGCACGTGAATTTGGCCATAGCGATTCCTGTACTGGACGAAAGGTGGTCGGTGATGGAGTTTGGGTACTTGATCTTGGCGTGGTTGGAGCTAGGGCTTAGAGAGGAAAAGCGCGAGAGCAGAGTGGATGGCATGCAGGCGGCTTGGGTACTATAGTCCGTAGAAGCAGCTCAGAGCGGTTTTGTCCGAGCGGCTAGTTTTTACTACAGCGGCTAGGTAAAGCGGTCGCTTTGTTTTCACTGCACAGCGATGAGGAAGTTCTCATGGAGTTCCGCAAGCGGCTATTTTTCGGTGTTTGCTTGAAGGTGAGTGCTCTGCTTTCGGACAGATGTCGTTCCTCGCTCGGCCTTAGCGGAGTTGCTCGGCGCTGTCGGGTTTGTTCGGTCCCGAACAAGTCTTGTTGGTTGAACCATAACTTTGTTCGATGCTTTGTTGCGTCTTTGTAGCAGGAAAAATACCCTCTTCGTGACTTAGAGTCTCAAGAGGAAGACCCCACTCTAGTGAGTCCTTCCACTTGAGTCTCGGGTGCTAAGCTGTCGAGGATAAAATTACGCCCATTGCCATGGCCCTCCTCGACGGCCCAATCGAGCGACCTACGGGGCCCGGCTCCCGGAAGGTTCTATCGGCCCATATGCATCTGCCAACGACTTCTTGGTTGGCACGGTGCGTGAACGACCTAGGATTAGTGTTCGAGTCCTACTCGAACAAGAGTTACTGCAGACTACGAGAAGACCGGACGTGGTTTCCCGGATTGGATAAGGAGTCGTGATCCCCAAGATTAGGAGCTTACCTTATCTACCGAAGGTCGTACTTGGCACGTACGAGTTCGTGATGATCTCGTGGTTAGCCCGGCCCGATATTCCCTTGGTAGGTCGGTTTGCTCCGCACAATATAAACAAGGCCCCTACGACGTGTAGAGGGAGAGAAGATCTAGACTTAGCACATCATCACATATTGCTTTCTTGTACTCGCATAATCTCGCCGAGACTTGTTCGTCTCGTCGAGCCACCTCTTGTAATCATCTTTGATATATAAGAAATTTGGGCGACGAGGGCTATTATCTCTCCCGAGAGGCTGAACGAGGATAAAACCCCCTGTCTCTGTTCGTTGTTGTTCGCATTGTTTGGCGTGTCTCCTATCTCAATCTTCAAGAACCTTAGCGACATGAGATCGTTATCTCAACCGTCGACACGGGGATTCCACCCGGGCAGGCTGAACTTCTGCCGGGGGTCTTGGCGTGGCGCGCTGAGCGGATCGCGTCGGCCGACGCTTGAGCCGATCGTGGATCTGCGCCAAGGATTAGTTGATGGATTAAATCGAAAGCGCGGCGAACAATGTCTTCTTCATGGCGGTTATGCGGCTCCATCGGGTGCCAGCGAGTTGACACGCTTTCGATTTCTTGACGCCGTGACTCGTCGCGGATTCGGAGGTTCTGCACCACCATGTTGATTTGTGGTGGCCGTGCGTTTTGCGCTAAGCGGTGTCATCAGCGTGTCGCCACAGGGAGAATCAAACGACATAGCCTTGGAATCTGATAGATCTAGACCAGCGTAAAGATCATCAGCTCTGTATTCATCGTCAATGACGGGAGCTCGACCTGAGACCATCTCCGAGTGTATCCGAGACTTCGTCTCGAGACCACGAACATCGATCTAGGTCGGTAAGATCGATTCGAGCTAGCAGGGGAAGAAACATCCTGCCTTTCTGAGTCGTAGCCCTCAGGGAGAACCTCTGTATCGCTGATGGAGTTCGACATGTTCGATCTGCGTATCCCCACGGTCGGCGCCAACTATCGACGGTTGGGATAAAGACCCAAGTCAACTGAGGTTCTTTAAGAAGGAGATAGGAGACACGCCGAACAACCACGAACCACAGCGAAGCAGGAGAGCGGGGTTTTATCTGGTTCAGGCCTCTCGGGAGAGATAATAGCCATACGTCCAGCCTTTCTTATATATCAAGGATGAATACAAGAGGAATCTCGACGAGATGAACAAGTCTCGGCGAGAATATGGGTGTACAGAAAGTATTAAGCCAAAAACCTTGTGCCTAAGATCAGATGCGTAAACTCGTTCCAGATGCCCCCTAAACGCCGTAGGGGCTCTGTTTATATAGTACAGAGCAAACCGACCTACCGAGGGAATATGGGCTCTGTTTATATAGTAACGGACCATGCCAGCCAGGAAGCTGTTCGGCAGGATGCATATGGGCCTTATAGAACCTTCCAGGGAGCTGGGCCCTGGTAGGCTGTTCGATTGGGCCGTCAGGGAGTGGGCCATGGCAATGGACCGTAATTTTATCCCCGACAGTTGCGTAAAACGGCATCCAGCCACGCGGCTAAGCCCGCTCTCGTAAGCCATCCACGGCAGAGGCACTTACCGCTCACGGCACAACCACTTGGCTAAGCCTGCTCTCGTAAGCCCTCCGCGGCAGAGGCACTTTCCTTGTTCGGTTACCCTCGGAATCGCCTAACTTACGTCAATGAGCAGTTCCTCGAACGAGTCGATCAGGATACGGGTGTCGCTCTTTCTCTCTACGCACGAGCTCGAATTCGCAAACTTAGGTCTTCGAGCATCGTCCGTACCGGGGGCTAGGGTGTCGCTCTTTCTCTTGTGCACCTGTTCGAGTTCGCAAACTCAGGTTTTCGAGCAGCTGCACAACGGGGGCTGGGAGTTAGGCTAAGCATTCTACCGGTTTTCCTTAAAACCTTCTTAGCGCTGTTGCTCTTTTGTCTTTGTCTTCTGTTCGTTCTTGTCTTTTTGCTGCTCGTTTTTGTAAGGAAAAGGTGAGTCTTATTGTGCAAAAGTTAAATCTTTATTGCATAGTCAAAATGTTTACAGGTACAAGGAGTACAACCCTACTTCTACTTTGAAGCGAGCTGCTCCTTCAGCGCCTCATTCTCCATCTTCAGGCTGAGGACTTCTCCTCGCACCTTGAAGCCTTCTCTTGCCTCAGCTCGGAGACGATCTGTTTCCTCCTTGCTAAGACGGGCTTCCTCCGCTGCCTCTACGCGGATCGCCTCGACCTCTTCGGTCTTGGCGCGCAGCTGCTCGGCCAGAGCCTCGCTCCGACTGGCTCGCTGCTCGACGGTCTTGAGCTCCTCTTCCAGCTCTTTGACCTTGTCCTTCGCAGTGCGTGCCCTCGCGGCCTGCCTGCGCAACTCCTCGGCCTCCTCCTGTGCAGCCCACAGGGTGGAGATCTTCTCCTGGAGCGTCGCGGATGCCAGCCTCTCTTCAGACAGCTGGGCCCGGAGCTTCTTCACCTTTGCCTTCAGCCGGCGTCGGCTTTTGGATGGTGCTAGGGCCCGCTCCTGGACGGCCGCCATGACGGCGCTGCGCTCGATGCTGATGCCGTCCACGAGCTCTTCCATAGTGCCCTCCATGAACTGAAAGAGAGAAGACCAAGTTAGCTTTGAGCAGTTGCTGCTCGAACAGACAAGGTATGGTTTCAAAACTTACCTCTCTAAGCCGGCGCTTCAAGCTTTGGCGCAGGCGATCCTCGAGGCCGTGGGTCACGAGGCCTCTCCTGTTCGGGATAAGACTAGGGCGGTCTTCCCCCGCTTCGTCCTTTCCTTGCGGGAGCGCGCCCGCCTGGGCGCAGGGGCGACCCCCCTTCCTCCGGCTCCTCCGTCTGTTCGCCCTCAGGCAAGACAATAGGCACCGGAGCTTCCACGGGCAAGGCGACCTGCTCGCCCGGCCCGTGGCCTTCGACTTCTTCTCTCAGGGGCGGTAACCGCCGCCTTGTCTTCTTCTTCTTCCGTGGCGGGAACCTCTTCTGTCATTTGGAAGCTACCGTCGCCACAGGGACGATTTGCCCCTGCGACGAAGTGCCCTGCAGGACCGCCTGCTTAGTCCCACCTTCGGCAGCCGGCAGAGCCAGGACTTTCGCTCCGCTCTCCGTGGCCCCGTGCTCCCTTCTTTGGTCTCGGCCGGTGATCGCCCGCCTCGGGAATCGATCCGTCAGTGGAGCGGACGGAGGCCGACCACGCCGCCGGCTTGTCCCGGTCTGGCGGCCTCGGCTGTCATGGCTTGCACCAGCAGTGCTTCGGCGAGAAGGACGCTCAATGCCCGTACCGAGTCGGGTTGACTTCCTCTGGGACAGCTGATGAAGAAACAGAAGAGTTAGTTCACGCGCGGCTTGGTGCAATGAGCAAGGAACAGCTTGTTCGGTACATACCTGCCGTAGGGAACGAAACCTTCTTCTTGGCCCCTCTGTGTAGCTTGCGCTTCTTGCTCGGGGGCTCCTCTGCTTCCTCGCCTTGGCCTCCAGGGGCTTGCGGCGAAAGGCTCAGCTCCTGCTGAGCTGAGCGCTTTTTTGGCGCAACGCAAGAAGTTTCTCCTTGCGCGCTACCTCCTCCTCGAGCCTCCTTTGCTCGGCGATCTGCTGTAACCGTTCCAGATGGCCCGGGTGAGCTTCGGTGAACCGCCTTAGCCAGAGGGTCAAGTTTCGTACCTCTTCGTCGCTCTACTCGGCAAGGAGGGAGGGGCTCGGGCGTTCCCCCCTCGGCTGGCCGCGCTCCCACTTTTTCTGCTCGGGGCGTTTCTTCGCCGTAGGAGGCTTCGGGGTTGGTTGGCGGCCGCTGCGGCACGGCGAAGTCCGCGTCTGCACCGCAGCCACCTTGGGCTTCTCGGCCACCTTGGCCTTGCCCTTCTTCGCTCCCTCAGTATCGGAGAGCTCCTCTACGATCCCTCCTAAGATCAATTGGTCCTCCTGCTTGTTCGGAAAGCGAAAATCAGCACTTACAATAGTACAAGTCCACCTACACAGGTTGGGGTAAGAGACTTACCTCGTCTGTGCGGACGAGTACGTTGCGCGGGCAGGTGAAGGCCACCTTGCCGTTGACTTCCCCGTCCTTCCTCGCTGCCTTCAGCATGGCGTCGACCTGCTCGGTCACCCATGCGTCGGTCGGCATCATTGCCCGAGCAGAAGTAGTTAGTTCCTGTTCGGATGAATCGTCAAAAGAGGTCGAGTCTTAAAGGCACTTACCCATGCTCTCCCTGGTGATGTCTTCCCATCCCTCTATCTTGTAGAAGGGATAAGGTCTTCTCCGCAGCGGACAGATTCTGTTCGCTGTGTAGTCGCGAATGATATCCCTGTCCGTGAGCCCAAGGCCCACGAGGGAGGCGATCTTCCTCGTCAGATACCAATCCTCGGCGGACATCTCCGGCCGAGGCATTGGCGTTCCCTTCGCCGGCGCCTTCCCGGTAAAGACGAGCTTGCTGTCGGTGCTTCTCTTGTTGTAGAACCACCTCGTCCACTATGTGCCCATCGAGTCGAGCAGCGGTGGGCGAGGGTATGGCGCGTCGTCGGCAGTGCTCCGGAGCTTGAGGCAGTAGCACCCAAGTGCCGAAGCGGCGGAGCTGCTCCTCGTCACTCTGTAGTAGTGTAGGAACAGCCCCACCGGCGGATCGATGCCCAAATAGCCCTCGCACAGGTGTGCGAAGACGGCCATCTGGAGGATGCTGTTCGGATTGAGGTTCGCCACCTCCAATCCGCTGATGTTCAAGAAGGCCTCTACGAAATCGCTCTCGGGAGACCTCAACCCGAGCAAGGCGAGCAGTTGAAGTTGACGAACTCTCCCTCAGCGGCTCGGAGTTTCCTCCCCCAGGCGACCTCCGGCTCTGGCGTCGATGTAGCCCTCTTCTCCCAAACTCTCAAGTCCTCCTCGGTTATGCTAGTGCTTACGAACTTGGCCATAGCAGTTCCTAGGACTGGACGAGCAGGTTTGATGTGGATTTTGGCTCTTTGGTGCTGAGCGCGGTTCGAACTAGGGTTTGGGAATAGAAGGCGTGAGAGCGAAGTGGTGGCGCATGGCGGCTTGGGTTCTTTATAGGCTCAAGTGGCGACCGCAATAGATTTTTGCCACAAAGCGGCTAGTTTTTACATGACGGGTAAGTAAAAGCGGTCGTTTGTTTTCCTGCAAGCAGCGTAAGTTACCGTTGAGATCTGCCAACGGCTACTTTTTTCCAGCGTCCACGCTGAGGGCTGGGTACTCTACTCGGATGGATGCATTTTCCTGTTCGATGCAACAGAGTTGCTCGACACTGACCGGGTTTGTTCGGTCCCGGACAAGCTCTGTCCGGTTGAACCATAAACTGTTCGGTCGATTATTGCCTGTCTCTATAGCAGCATAATTTCCCTCTTTGTGACTTTGAGTCTCAAGAGGAAGACCCCACTTTAGTGAGTCCTTCCACTTGAGTCTCGGGGGCTAGCTGTCGGGGATAAAATCACGGCCCATTGCCATGGCCCACTCCCTGACGGCCCAGTCGAACAGCCTACCATGGCCCAGCTCCCTGGAAGGTTCTATCAGGCCCATATGCATCCTGCCGAACAGATTCTTGGTCGGACGCGGTGCGAACGACCTAGAATTAGATGTTTGAGTCCGACTCGAGCGAGTTACTGCGGCTACGTGAAGACCGGACGTTGATTTCCCGGATTGGAGCAGACGTCGTGATCCCCAAGACTAGAAGTATGCCTTACCTGCCTTGGGATATATTTGGCACGTCGAGTTCGTTACGTACTCGTGGTCAGCCCGGCCCGATAGTCCTTCGGTAGGTCGGTTTGCTCTGTACTATATAAACCAAACCCCTACAGCGTTTAGGGGCATCGAGTTTACATATTGGCATCTCGTAGACACCTGATTATAGCACATTGCTTCCTGTACACCATAATCTCGCCGAGACTTGTTCATCTCGTTGAGCCACCTCTTATATTCATCTTTGATATATAAGAAAGGCTGGACGTAGGACTATTATCTCTCCCGAGAGGCTCGAACCAGGATAAAAACCCCTGTCTCCCTGTTCGTTGTTGTTCGTTCTGTTCGGCGTGTCTCCTATCTCCCTCTTGAAGAACCTTTGTTGACTTGGGTCAATATCCCAACCGTTGACACTTTCCTATATGTACACCCTCAAATTTGGCTCCTTGTTAATTGCAAATCAATCTAGCGGGTATGTATGCATGATCGTTGCCATATATGGAGTAAAATCATGCAATTAGTGGCCATATAAATGTAACAAGTAAAATGCCCGTGCTCTGCCACGAACCATAAAGGGATGAAAGAAAAACATAATTTGTAGATGAAAATATAAGCATAAAGGGTGATTTGCAGGAAAGATCGCTCCAAATCGAACAAAGTAAATTCAACCTCGAGTGATGTGGACTATCAAAATTTTTCACTCTAAACAAACAATCAGGAACATAAACCACACAAAATGATTAGTAGATTATCTACCTTAGAATTATGTCAGATGTGAGCAATTCATTACGCAAGGCATGGTGAGGTTGAACATCTATCGAGTTTGTTTGGTAACCGAGGTCTCATGTGAATATTTCAATGCAAATATGTGTGAACATTGAAGTAGAGACTATCAGCGCTCATCGTAAATCAAAGCTAAAGTATCCAAGTTAAATCACATCATTAAATCACATAAGGGAGAATGCAACAATGCGTTTGCACAAAAATCTAACTATGATCAAATATCTTCGAAAAATCCTTGAGAACCCCGCAACGATCCTTTCCACCTTGTGGAAGCAGTTGTCCATATTATTTTATTTCCCTCTTCGTCAGCTTGTAGTATATATCAGACCTGAAAACATTGAGAAAAAAAGAAGGCAATGCTAAATGTTTGAAAGTAGAAACATAAAGGTGCAATCTTTTACACTAAGTTAGGTAATAAGGAACCCCTGAATCAAGGAATACCTAGTTCATCGTGATTTCAAATTTTAGGAGACCTCACTAGCAGGTTCAAAATTAATTACAGCAAGGAAAGTAGACATGTTTGCAATGATTTGAGCGGTTAGATCTATTCTCTTAAACTTATCCAGATTACAAAGGAGATCGGAAGGCACAATATGTCGTAGAAATAGACTTCATGCAATGGCTCCCACCAAATCCATGTAAAATAAAAGTATAATGAATTTGTCTATTGCAAGATTCACTAAATCAAATTGAAAAATGTATGACATTCTTGTCATTTTGCTTCTAAATTTCTGAAAATGAAATAGGGATCTGGTTATAGATCATAGGTTTTTCATGATTAAGGACCATAAAATTATTTTATCTTGCTCAGCTTTCTCGACAATGGACATATTTGGTGTACTTAGCTACTTGTGCAGTAACCTATATGGATTCAATGGCTTGTATTTTTAAAGGAAAAGTTAAATTTTCTCATCCACTCAGTTAATGCATCCGAAGCACAGGAACACAGTCAGGAGCAAAATCACATAAAAATCTAGGTCTACGAGAAAAAAAAATTGACTATGAATTCTACATGGAACCTGTGCCATTCTTGCATATCCCTCCATCCCCGCAATATGCCAATTCACAGGCTGCAGAAACAAAATTGCCTAGAAATTAATATGAAGACGATTACCTAAAAATATTGAATTGTGGTAAATTAAAAAATTTAGTAGGTTGCAGTAATTACTGTCTGGGGTGGTGCTAACGGAGCCGGTGCTGCTGCTGGAGCATTGTTAGTACATGTGCGATCAATGGAACCTGCAAATATGTGTTTATTAGATCACATGAGCTGATATAACTAAGCGCAAATCATATGTGCTAACATGCCAATTGCCAGCACTTACATAGCACTTCACAGACACATGGCAACTGGAAGACAGCAATTAAATATAATTTAAGATTGCATATAGCCTTCCAAACAGTGAGCTCAATATTCACCTGATCCCAAACATTAAAATACACAAGTGCATAGTATTAATAGCAAGAAATATATTTAATCCATGGACTAATCACTTTTAAGTAACTACAGCAGTATTGCAAATAAAAAAGCTGTTAAAAACCATAACATTAATGTAAAAACGTAGGGAAAAAATATCACAAGACACGTAGTATTTCAAAAATAGTAATCAAATTGCTAACTAAGGCCTAAAAATACACTTGGATCTAAAGCACATTACATTTCTATAAAAAAACTAAAAAAGCCATATATATGAGTTTAATCCATTATTTTCAACAAGGGGGAAAACAATTATAACAAAGGTTCTGGAGTTCTTAAAGGTTAAAGAAAATTAAACCACTATAGCACTGTGCTATACATTATTTGTCACTGAAAGTAAACTAACACACCAAATTCAAAATATGCAATAAGAAACGTCTACAATATTACATGCATTCATCCAAGCTTCCCACTCCAGTTCCCAAGTACAAAAACAGGAATTCATTTTTGCAGTTAATTTTAAAAGTCACATAAAACATAATGGACATAAAACAATTGCAAATTTCTGATAGATTACAAAAACCAACAGAGAGATTATTTTCTAATAGATTACAAAAAACAGATATTTCTTTTTAATTTTGGTTTAACTATTCATACAAAACATAGAATCCACTTTTAGGCCCTGTTTGGAAGTGGAGTTATTTTGTAGTTTCTATGCAAAACCATGGTTTTCTCAAAAACCATGGTTTCTGAGACCATGAGGTGTTTGGAAGCAACCTTAAAAACTCTGTTTTGAAAACCATGGTTTTGACAAAACCATGGTTTTTTTGGAGTTTTGTAGACTCCACTCCACACCAAAGTTTTCTAACTTGTGCTAGCAAACAATGGTTTTCAAAACCATGGTTTTTCATGATCATAACAAAACACAAACCATGGTTTTACAAAACCATGGTTTTAAAAAACTCCACTTCCAAACAGGGCCTTAGTTTCAGTTTTTCATTTTGAGAACAAAAAACAAAGGGATTATTTTCTGTTATGAATACATAAAAGCAACTCATCAACTCCAATCAGCAAACCACAATATAAATTACTGTCACGTTCAATAGGGCAATCAGACATGATAGATATGAAATAAAAATCCAAAAAAATAACATTGAGGTCAGCTTGCATGGAGGTACATTTGAGCTGATCATCATCCTCGTCCACTATGAGATGACCTCTCTTCTGGCCAACCTGGTATATAAGCCGGCAGCAATTCAATCAAGCATTAAGCAGCTAAGTTACCATTACATAAATGGAAAAGGAGGTGGTTCATAAATTATAATGAAGGGTGACTTAATAATATGTGAACCATGGCTGAATTTTTCGCCAATTCGCTATTTTTCCACTACAAGGAAACCCTTATTGTCCTTAGGTTTTTGTTTGTCACACTCACACAAAAAATGTGACTCCTTACACGCCCCACATCACCACATCTCCCAACAAAATGAAAATCTTACAGCTACAGGCTACAAGGCATCCTAATACAGAAATGGAGAACAGAAAAATAATTCGACGTGAATTTAATCGACTCAGCACTCACCCATGTGATGAAGTGGCAAAGATTCAGGTTTCCAAAATCCAACTTGCCTCTGCAAAGATAGAGGAACATGATGAGACCAATTAGTGCATATCATAGCCATAAAACGAAGTCTGGTTACAAATAAAAAGGCAAAAACATTTTTGTGAAGAACTTGAACATTCCATCCATCATTAGCCATACACCAAAAAAACGAAAATAGAAAACATAACTTCCTGAAGCAAGAACCGAAGTAATAATATTGCAATTGCGAAGGATTACCTCTGTGGGGATGCGAAGCTCCGCAGAGAAGGAGGACGCGGCCACAATAGGATGGCAGTACTGGGCCAAATGGTGCCTCACCTGTTCCATGACCTGAGATGGCATCATGCAGGCGCACAACTATAGAACTTGTTAGACAAAAGACCTGTCGACACTTCCGGCATCCCAATTTAATCGGATCAAAATAAAATTGGTGATTCTGTTGAAAGCATGCATCTTTGAGTCAAGCAAAAATGACCAACTGGGCAATCCCGTGAGAAGGAATTTAGACTACAGAGCAATTGAGCCAAGAGGAAGCGGAAAATTGTGAAGCAAGCTCCCAAGGTCAAAACTTTCAAATCAGAATAGCCAGATTTGACAAATCGGAGATGGGAGGGGGGATCCACAAATTCCGAAGAAATGTTCAGTTTCCCAATAAAATAGCGCAGTAAGATGTGGAATTTAATGTGCCTCAGGCTCCACAAGCTTCCACAGCCAGCAAGCATCTTGTGATCAAAGCAATAACCAAAAAATCCTGCACACCACACCCCAAATTCCCCCAAAAATCAAAGCTCGGATCACACCGAACACCCAAATTTCCAGAATTCAACCATCCCACGATCAGAACCAAACACAAGCGCTGAAATGTGCCATATCAAGGTTTCGAACCTGAAAAATTTTGCAAGCACCAGTAGTTCAAGATAAGATGCCTACGAGTTAATCACATAAGAGAATTGACACTGTAGTTCAGCAATAACTTATCCATCGGGCTGTATCAAATAATGGACAGGTGAGGCAAACTTTTTTAAGCTATTGGTCAGCACTTGAAGCTTTGTTGGATTTGTTGCCAGCTTAACTGCTCTATCTTCATCATGCTATCCAAGGAAAAAGAGTAAATTATGCATCATGCTATCCCAGAAAGCTTACAAATGAATCAGGTTGATATCAAAGCTTACCAGTTAACAATCATCTCATCCCCTAGCCCAGTCACAAAACACAGGAATCATCTACTCTAGTCGCAAAACATGGAGGAGAACCACGCCGGAAGCTCGTGGAAGCTGTCGGAGTGGCCGGGCAGGAGGTAGGGTGGTGGAGCGGAGGGGGCTGGTGTTTTCCAGCCGCGAGAAGGAGTGAGGCAACGAGTTGAGGTGGCCCCCGGCAATGGGGAGTGCCCAGTTAACCTTCGGGGTCAAGAATCGGCAAAATCCCCAAATCACCAAAGCCCTAATCATGAAATCCCTAACCCTAACCCCAAAATCAAATCATGAAATCCCTAACCCTAACCCCAAAATCAAAACATGAAATCCCTAACCCTAACCTCAAAAACATGGAGGAGAACCACGCCGGCTGGAGATGGGGAGGGAGTTCGATGAGTCCGGTGTGGGGCGCGGCGGCGACGCAGCGGATCGGACCCAAGTGGGCGGGTAGGAGAAGAGCGGCGCGAGGGCGAGGGTCTCGGAGGCGTCCCCCTTAGAGAGAGGGGGCTTACCCAGCGGCGCCGGCGACAGGGGGCGGCGGGAGAGAGGGAGGGGCGGCGGAGGGAGAGGGGGCGGCAGGAGAGAGGAGGCGGCGGGGGATTTGCGGCGGAGGGAGAGAGGTAGGGCTGCGCGGGGGTGGATGAGGCGGGGCGCAACTGGTGAGGACGGGAAAAGGAGGGGGAGAAGTGGAGGCAGGCGCGGAGTCGTGGCGGCGCGGGCTCAGCGGCGCGAGGCCGGGACCGTGGCGGAGGACGCCGGGGCGGCGGCTTGGGTGAGGGAGAGGGAGGGGGCGACGGCGAGTGGGAGGGGGACGAGGGCAGCGGGATCGTGGGAGGTGCAAGGGGATTGTGGGAGGTGCACCAAATGGGATCGTAGGAGGCGGGAGCAGGGGAAACCCTAGGCGGCGGTGGGTGAGAATGAGCCCACGGTGCAGATCGAACGGTGCGTAGAGACAGCTCTGGTTAGATGGTCCAGATTGAAAGTTCAAACTACGACCACCACGACCACAAGGTGCTTTATAATAGTAGAGAATTAGTAAGTAATCACGTATCCACATGTACTATTGTTTTTCGCACCAAAAGTAATTGTGCGTGTATGATATGTAAAGGTCTTTTAATCGTTTTTTTTAAGATTATGTGCTCAAAAAAATAGACATGATTTTTTATGTGTTTTATTTTGACGAGTATATACTCGAAGCTGATACCTTTTTATCTGGCATAAAAATTTGTTTGTGTTATCAAATAATTTGCGTCGAAGTCGTATGCAAGGCCACATATGCAATCTTCAAAGCTTAAAAACGAAACATACCATCATACACATACATGTGGTACTTTTTATTCATAATTTTCATTCACCGGATACAAGAAAAATAGATAATATATGTCATGTCTGCAGCCTCACATCATTCATACACGTGACACCCATGAACATCTCACTATCTCAGAGCTCATCAATCACACTATAAGAATCGCGTAAAATCTCGACAGCCAAAACTATTTTCGACAGCCAACTACAAACCGTCGATACTAATCTCCTAATCTCGACGACCTCAACCGGGCTGTCGTTATTAAACATTAGGCTCGACGGCCTAACACAAGCCGTCGATATAAGGTCGCCTAAGCCCGCGCCCACACCTTTTTCTGATTTTCGCAGGCGCGGGAAACCATCGTTCTCGACGGCAACACATATGCCGTCGAGAAAGATTATGGGCCGGCTCATCCATATACGGCGGTCTGGATGTAGTCTCGACAGCCAGAATATAGCCGTCGAGATCGATTAATATGCTCTGCTGGGCTGTGGTTTTTTAATTGGGCTGGCCCATTTTCTCTTTTTAAAATTTAATTTTTATATAATTTGCATACATGTTTATTTACCTCTTAAGTTAAAAAACTATATAATTTAAAAACAAAATGTGAAACATTCTCAATTTTTTAAAAAAATAGATAATGGTTTAAAATGATATCACGTTGCTTCTTATTTTTTTAATTTTTTTGTATTTGTAAATAATGTGCCATGTAATACACACAAACATATGTTTAAAACTAATAAACTATATATGAAATATTGTAAAATGGTACAATTTGTTACATTCCAATGCAATTATCTATATTCAACGGTGTTCGATTAAATGGTGAAAACACAGAGATTATATGATTCCTCTCACCCGTATTTCATAAAACTCTATGTAACGCTAACAAATACTCTGCCCGATACAACCCCTTACATATGGAACTGCTTTTGGGGACATAATTTGAGCATACAATTTTTTACGGTGGTGCATTTTCATGCCGTAAACAATATTAGCCATTACGCACCACCAAATATTTTTTGAATTTTTTAAAATAAATTAAGCTCCATTGACCACCGAATGGGGTGCGCTGTGCTAGCCGTCGAGATAGGTCGCTCTCTCGATAACTTGCCTATAAGCAATCGCGAAAAGCACTTGTTTGTGACGACAATCAACACAAAACCGTCGATACAAATATTTCTCGACAGCCCATGAGTAGTAGCCGTCGACATAATGGATGCCAGGCATGTGATGCCCAGAGAGTTCTCTCGATGGCTACCAGCCATCGAAAATAATCAGAGATGGCCACGTGCCTCCTGAGATCTGTCCCGACGGCCTACAACCGTCGAGAACGTGCTGTCAGCCGTTGAGAGAACCTGGGCCCCACTAAGCGAGCGGAAACCTAAACTATCTCGAGGCCGTCAAGAGGCCGTGACGTTTTCGATTCCGCCACGTGGACTTTATCCAATGGGCAGTGTCTCCTGAGATCTGTCTCGAGAGCCTACGGCCATCGAGAACGTGTGGTCCCCACCGAGCGCCCGATGCAGGCAAGCTCTCTCGATGGCTATTGGCCGTCGAGAGAACCTGGTCCCCACTAAGCGTGCGGAAACCCAAACTATCTCGACGGCCTAAGGCCATGACGTTTCCAATTTTGCCATGTGGACTTCATCCAATGGGCGGTGCCGGTTGCGATCTATCTCGATGGCTTACGGCCGTCGAGAATACCCAATAAGAGGGCACTCGCGTTTGACTTAGGAATTTCTTCCCTAAGTCCAAGCTGTATTGCTACGCCGCGCCGTTGCATCGTCTCGTCCGAGCCGCTACGCTGCCTCGCTTCGACCACCTCTCCGCCACGCCGCCGCCTAGTCTCGCTCGAGCCGCCCCGCCACGCCGCTGCCCCATCTCACCCGAGTAGGCGCCTTGCGCCGCCGCGCTTCGTCTCGCTCGAGCCTTTTTGCCTCGCCAAGATCGCCTCACTGCGCCGCCGCCGTTGTCAGTCGCCGACTACGCCCTGCCGCCAGTAGCCATCTTAGCTGCCACGCAGCCCCACCACTACATGTCCCCGCTCTAGCTGCCGCCACTCCACACTTGCTCTTGTCATGATCCGTCTGTCGGAGGTACGTATAGCTTCTTCGCGTTTTTTTAAAATTACTGTTGTGTAGTCTCGACGGCCTTAAACCGTCGAAAATTTAATTAGTCATGCAATTAGCGCTAATTAATAATAATTTAAAAAATTAGTAATGCAATTGTTATGGTTTGCCTGATAATTTTAGGTGTAATTTATATAAAAATTAAATTTTAATGTTCATGTAATTATTAATGCTATTGCTCTATATTACGTTGAACAATAGTGTAACCTAGCCGTACTTCACCCGTTCGGGAACAACACAACGCGTAAAGAATTTGGGCGGTGATTCGTTCGTTTCTATTACGGGTTGTGAGAAATAATCCTGGATTGTCCAGTGCACAGCCCATGTGTGGCGTCCCAGTGGACAGCTCACGAATGGCCGCTTAGGCATGTCTCGTTGTGGTGTCGATGGGTTCGAAACAAGATTTATACGGCATGACCCTGTAGTTCTCCTGTGCATAACATAAGCACTATTGAGCTGCATTTCAGCTCTGTAGCCATCGTTGCACTAGGAGAACTATATGGTTATGCTGACAAAATTTTGCCTCGTTCCTACCGGCGCCACATCGATACACGCCTAAGCGGC
Organism: Raddia guianensis; assembly: GCA_036346415.1. NCBI lineage: Eukaryota > Viridiplantae > Streptophyta > Magnoliopsida > Poales > Poaceae > Raddia > Raddia guianensis. The sequence goes on along the minus strand of CM070535.1, from coordinate 41,665,453 downwards.
CATTCATGGGTGGGTTTAGAAGCCTTTCTTAGCCTATTATGAAACCCTGGCATGTAGCTTATCGTGTCAAGAGATATGGATGAAGAGAGGAGGTTGATGTACGATGGATGAAGAGCAAACGGACAACATTCAGATGAATGGTATGAGAAGGGCAATGCATTTGTCGATAATGCTTTTTAGGCGACCCCTAACCCCGACACGGCGTATGTTCATTGCCCATGTACGAAGTGTGGGAACTGTAGAAAGAGAACACGGTATGACATGAGAATGCATTTGTGCAAAAAAGAGTTCAAGGCCGGTTATCATCGTTGGGTCTATCACGGTGAGAGTGGTTGTGCTCGTGCCGCAAAGCTACCCCTCCCGACGAAGGATTTGATGAAATTGACAGAATGCAATACATGATGGATGATTTTGGCCATGATTTTAATGATGAGCAGGCAACTACCTCTATGACCGAATTCTTAACCTTTTTATAATCTTCCAAGCAGCCTTTACATGATCGAACCACCGTGACCCTACATTCTATGGTAACACGGATGATGGCTTTAAAATACAAGTATACCTTCTCTATCAATTATTTTGATGAGTTGTTGTGATGTTTAAGCGATGCCCTTCCAAAAGTACACAGGATGCCCCCTAGTTGGTACGAGTGCAGGAAACTACTTGCTGATCTGGGAATGTCTTACGAGAAAATAGATTACTGTCTGAATCATTGCATGTTGTATTATAAGAATGATGCTGCCAAAAATGTGTGTGATTATTATGGGGAGTCTAGATATATCGAGACCATTGACGGTAATGAAGAAAAGAAACAAACGAAGGTGGCGAGAAGAGTGTTACAATACTTTCCGTTAAAAAAACGACTGCAACGGTGTTTCATTACGGAGGAGACTGCGTAGCAGATGAGGTGGCATAAGGAGGGTAAACGTGCAAGACCCGGCGTGATGGTTCATCCGACCGAAGGAGAAGCGTGGCAACAATTTGATAGGGTGTATCCGGAGTTCGCGGCGGTTTAAAGAAATGTGCGGCTCGCACTTCCCACTGATAAGTTTACGTCTTTCAATATGATGTCTACGTTGTAATCATGTTGGTCAGTTTTTAGCATCCCTCTCAACCTCCCGTCTTCGATTCTGATGAAATAGGAGTTCAATTTCTTTCTTCAATCGTGCCTAGGCTAAAAAATCCTGGAAATAATCTAGATTTGTTTATGAAGCCATTGATTGACGAGCTAAAGGAGTTGTGGGAAGAGGGAGTCCCGAAATACGATAGAAAAACGAAGAGATCTGCTTTCATTGTTTTTTGCCATGCATTCGATAGATTTTTTTCTACTATCATTATAGTTTTTTTCTTTTGGCGCAATGCATTTGTAGGTTTGATAGTTTTAGTCATGCGTTCGATAGTTTTTTTCACAGTTGTTTATAGTCTTCTGAGAAAAACCATTAAATAGATATTTACAACGAGCAACCGTAATTAATACACCCCGCTTTGCGCGGAAAGGAACGTTTAACGTTCGTTTGCTGGAATTAAAAGCGGGTTAATTACGAGTTGGTGCCACAGTTGGTGCCGCCACACTGCTTGGTGTTGAGAAACTACCGAGACACTGAATAACTATATATATAGCCAAAGAGTGTGTCATTACAACGATCCGGATCAAGTGCAGTTCTAGCACTAACTGTACGCGTACAGTTTGCAGACAAACACAGCGAGCGCAGGCCAGCTACCCCCGCGCGCACCTTCTTCTGGATCACAGTTGGACGCCGCCTTCATGGGCCAGGCTTGATAGCTCACAGCCAAGCCGCACGTCTTCCAGCGAGCTCGCGATGGCCTGAAAGTCGATATTTGCAGCCCACGATGGCCATCAAGTGAGGGCGCGTACACGTATGGGCCGGCGGGAAATCACATATGCAAGCGCTGGAACTCCAAGCTTCCATCGCGCCAATTCCATTGTTAGCTGATGGAGTCCTCGTCGATGGCTACTCTAGGTTGATCTGGATCTGCTCTTGAAGACATGAAGCGATTGCTGCCGAGGTAGTTCAACATTTCTTCCTTTTTCCCCTCTTGGCATTGGTTTCTTCTCATGCTTTGATACTGTTATGGAGTCTTTGATTGTGTAATTAGAGGCCATCTATGACTATGCATCAGTGACTAACATGGATTGTTGATGATCGCTATGTGCTTGCAGGCTGCTTCAATGATGGAATCCCCGGCGGCGATGGAAGGTAGCACGGATGAGATGGCGGCGATGGAAGGTAGCACGGATGAGATCAACATCAACAAGATGGCGATCCAATAGAACAGAAGTATGTTAAAATCTCTTTTTATATACATGCAAAGTTTCTTAATCAACAGATAATTGTCATTATCTGATAAATCTTTTAATTGTTTCATGCCAGAAATAGATGGATCATGCACTATATTTAATTAACTACCTAAGAATTGTCACATTATATTTTTATACCGTCACATTATAGAAGGATCACTATGAATAGTACATCATATTTTGTAGAACAAATATTTGTAACCTACGTCAATAATTTTTTAGCCATGTTTTTTGCACTATGCAATTTTATCCATGTTCTTTTCACTTTTCAAAGGCCAAATTATTTGCTTTATTAGTTTATATTTTCAATTTTGGCCATGATGCATAAGTAGATTCATGAGCGGTATTCAGTAATTTATCTTTGTCTTATTCAGAATATTGTGAATAGACTTGTCTCTTTTTTTTCAGCACAAGCCAGATGCCTATTTGGAAGCCTCAAATTAGCAAGAAGTTTACTAGTGCAGACGAAGCCTGGAGGTTTTGGGTATTCTACGGCGGCCAAATGGGTTTCAATATTAGGAAGGTATACGAGAACAAAAGTAAAGTAGACAAAATAATTACATCAGGAAGATATGTTTGTTCCAAAGAAGGTTTTCGACCAGAGGATAAAAGTGGTGAGTTGGCTAATCCTTGTGATGAAACAAGAACAGGTTGTCAAGTTCGTATGGGAATTCTCTTTGACCGGATTTCCAATACAAAGGTATGTTTTCTTTATATGTATATGTTCCCAACACAATCTGTATTATAGATTTAAGAACCAAATTGTAAATTATAGGGAGAGGGAAATAAAGAAAACACACGTCCCCAACAATCGGTGGAAGCTACTCCCAATTGGTTTCAAGCTGATGAATATCCTGTTAGCTATATGCATTTGTTAATGGTAATTACTATTCTACACTTTATCTTTCTATTCTTCCTTATTTTTTTCATAATACTAATCAAAATGTTATCTCATTTCATGCAGGATTAATCCAATTATGATGATCATTTCTAAATTAGATGATCAAATGTTGGCATGTCATCGTTTATTGTCGTCTCCATTTTGTATTAATATAATTGTCGGTTGACTGTAAACCTTATGTATTTTTGTGCTAATAGATCTGTGAACTTCATATTTGTCTTATGGTCAAATTAGTGCATATGTGAACTTTATATTTGTGCTAAAATATCTTATATATATTCAGTAATCCATTTTGGCTATTTCGGAGTATTTTTGTGCATCTTATAAAAAAATCCTGATTGTGATTAGTCTTTTTTACTTCACATCACGTGGGAAAAAGTCTACTTTACCTCCCTCTACTATTGCCTCGGTTTGGTTTTCCTCCCTCTACTTCAAAACCGGGTAAATTACCTCCCTCTACTTTCCATACCGTGCAAATTATCTCCCTCACTTGAAACCACTCCGGTTTTGGGTGTTTTTGACTAATTAAATTCTAAAAAATTATAGGAAACTCAAAAAAAATAAAATTAGAATATTTTAAACCTATAAAAAATGTAAAATCCAAACATGCATTAAAAATATGATATTCTTGTAAAACCTATAAGCCAAAATTCATATTTATGATTGGAGGTATTTTTAATAAAAAAATCTCAAACATGTATATAATTTTAGCATGTATGTTTATATGCAAGCACCACTTTATTAAATATTTGGATTTTTCATACTTTTATTCTGTTTCTCTGAGTTTTCTATAATTTATTTTCTCAAGATTATGATGTCACATCAACAAAACTCCGTTTTTTTGTTGAGAAAATAAATTCTAGAAAACTAAAGAAAACTAAAAAATAGAATATAGGTTTGTACACAAATATCATATTTTTATTTCTCTTTTGGATTTTACATATTTTTATATACTTAAAATGTTTTTATTTATTTTTCTAAGTTTTCTATCATTTTTTAAAATTTAATTAGTGAAAAACCAATTGATTAGGGCGTCAAATCACTCAAAACCGGCGTGAGGGAGGTAATTTGTCCAGTATAAAAAGTAGAGGGAGGTAATTTGCACGGTATGAAAAGTAGAGGGAGGTAATTTACCCGGTTTTGGAGTAGAGGGAGGAAAACCAAACCGAGGCAATAGTAGAGGGAGGTAAAGTAGACTTTTTCCCCACCCTAACAAACCTTACCCACCGGTCAGCCGCCCATCCTCTCCTCCCATCACGTCAGACCCTGCTCTGCTGCAAACTCCCAGCGTCGTTGCTTCCTGAGGCAGCCCGAGTCGCTGGCTAGCTGAGGCGCAGCCCATGCGGCCCATGCGCGAGTGAAGCCCAGAACAAAACAGCTGCCTACGCTCCCGTTTGTTCCTAGGTGAAACTGCACGCCGTAGAGTTACTATTGGAACTGCATGCGATCCGGATCGGTCATTACAAGGGGTAGAAGAATCATGAATTGACAATGTACGAATGTTTATAGCCATGGGCCATTAGGAGGTACGCCTCCATATTACTCATACAAATGTTTGTTTAGGATTATGTAGGAAAACAATTGATGAGGTTGTAGAGGTCATTTCAATACTAAATCATTATTTTTAAGTTTTGTAGCATTTATTCCTCTCAATTTTTACAAAGGTACTTTATTAAGCGGTTTGGTGATTATGACCTTAAGAAGGCTTAACTGGACTCACTTTAGAGCATCAAGGCTCATAATTGTAAGTATTTACCGTGGTGGTGCAACATCAAGCTAAAAGCCAAAAAATAAGGACATTTTCTAGTTTTAACACTTGGGAGTTATATCAAGCCTTTAGCTGGGTCTTTTTTCTTTAGTTATTTGTACTTATTTGGATAATATTTCCCTTAATCTTATGAAAATAACCTTGTAGCAACCAAATCCCTATGACTTAGCTCTGTCTCATAGAGGATTCCTAGTTAACATCGGACAAGCCGATCCTTTAAGTCCGGTGTTTCACCAATGAATCCCATGTTCATGCTGGTCGAGCCTTAACTTAGTGTTACTCTCTGATCCAACTCGTCCCCAAAGAATTTTTAGTTCACGCGCGTACAGTTTGACGTGAACATCTTTAGAGCTACTTCCTATCTAGAAATTTCTAAGTTCCATTTCTTCGATACATTACGTAGACAAAAACCTGCTTGCGCTGGATAGTCCGTCGTATGAAGGGTTTGTTGTGAACTTATGTCCGCTACAAACTTAAGTTTCTCTGGTTCAAATTTCTTACAATTGAAATCCATCCGTTGCTAAGGCAACTTCGATAGTGTTTTTGCAAAAGTTTTTGACTTCTAATCGATGGCTAGGAACCTTCTCAAACAGCTCTAATATGCCTCTTAGCCTATAAAAGGGCGCATAAACTTACTCCAGCGGTAGAGATTAACACTAGTACTTTATTCTCACACTCTTAGCCAAATCTTGAGCCCTTTTCTTCAACTACACTATACTTCCACAAAAGGACCAAAATTCTATTTTCTCCAAAACTATTCAAGTTGGTGATGATTTGAAACTTGTTACTCTTAAATTTACAATCCTAGATGGCGTGGTGGCGCTTGTTAAAGAGCTTGTCATGGCGGTTATGGGAGCCTTTAAGATTGCCTTGTGAAGGCATGGAGTTTGCCTATCAAAGCGGTGAAAAATTACCTCGAGTGGAACGAGGTTACGAACTAGAGCAGAATCTGACCCTTAGTGAAGGGCTTGCCTCAACGGAGAGTAGTAAGAGGACTCCGAACATCGGTCAAACAAATCTCTACGTTCCTCTCTCTACTTCTTGCATTTAATTTCTGTTTTTAATTTTCTGCACTTGTGTCTTGCTTAGTTTTTCCGCTGATGTTATTGCTCTTTGCTTAGTATAGGACTTGATAGTTAGTTTGGATAACCACCAATTGCTAAAGCATCAAACTTGTACTATTGTAGGTTCAAGTATAAAAGTTGCTTATCCACCCTCTCTAGGCTAACTAGATCTTTTTAAGATTTAAATTGTATATTCATATGTATATATATTAATAGGATAGTAATAAATAAGAATAGTTTGTCCGAGAGGCGAATCGACCCCAATGCCACCCCTGCTGTTAGCGCCAAAGATCAGGAACGTGTGTTTTTGGGCTACGTGCTACGTGCTACATCTATTTGATCGTGAACATCATGTATCTTTGTTTACGAATCAAAGAGTTTTAAAGCCAGTGTTGTATATATACCTCATCGCCGTTGTTCTAGTGTTCCACCTCGAAAGATCATACTACACAATTATTTTTTTTAAAAAAAGGAAAATTAAGAAAAAAAGAAAGATACATACATATCATACTATTTCCTCGCAGAACACCACTATATTATATTCCTGATAGTTTTCGAACAAAAATAATGTATTGCATTTCTTTATAATTTCATTACCTTTTTGTTGTTCTTTTTTTAAAAAAACCATGCACTGGTCTGCAGATTGTCCAGTTGGCTAGACCGCTAGACATGATGGTCCCTTTCTGGCTTTCTACCAAAGAAGAATCTCTCCTGCTCATCAGTGATTGTTCAGTCTGCAGATATTATACCTCAGAAGATCTCAAGTGTACTTCAAACTTCGAACTCCCGAATCTCCTCCCCCACCCGAACGTTGCCACCGCCACAGCGACCACCTCCCTCCCTCCCTTCTCCTCCACGGCCAAGCCGCAAACACCTGGCGAGCGCCACATCCACGTCAGGAGCTGAAGGCCATGGCGCGGCGCGGGGCTGCAGCGATGGCGGCGGCGGCGCGGGAGGAGGAGCAGGCGTCGCCCGCGCAGCGGCTCGTGGAGGCCGCGCTGCGCGGGGACGTGGCGGCCGTGGAGGCGTGCTTGGCGGAGGCGCCCGCGCCGGCCGCGAGCTGCGTCGGGGTGGCGCGCCTGCTGGTGCGGTGCGCGGAGGTGGCGCTGCGGGAGGAGGCGGCTGGGGAGGTGCTGGTGGAGTTCCGCGAGCTCAAGACCGACGTGTCGCCGCTCTTCGCCGCCGCGCACGCCGGGCACGCAGGCGTCGTCCGCGCCCTCCTGGTATGGATCGGGGACCAAATTCCTGCCTCTGAATGCCTTTTTGTATCGATGATCATATATTCATATATGGTTTACCATTGCATTAGATCGTATCATGTATACATGTTGCCGTCCGTCATGAATCCAGATGCACAAGATTCCATTTCCAAGAGTTGATTCTCAGATCAAAATTCAGATAATGTTGTTCTGGTTATTCAGATGTACATACTTGGAATGGATTGCCTGCCCTGTCTGTCATCATAAAATCTCTGTATGTTTACTGAATTCATTCCGAAAGTTTTAATGTTGGAGCTGAAAAGTAGAACCTATGAAGACTCGAAGGACATGAATCCGTCATCATACTAATCTAATTAAGATAAATTTAGTTGGAATTACACAAAATTAATTACTATCTGAATCAAAATAATCAAGAACCAACTACTGTCTCAACCTCTTATCTAATCAGTAATCAGACTCGAATCATGCGTTGCTGATGCTTTTCGCTTGCCTGTTAAATCATTGGTGCGTCGGTACCTATTTCATAAGTGTTTTGTGAGAGATTAACAGGCCTGTCGGACAACATCGCTGAAGTGAATTAGGATTAGGGACATTGGTAATCCTGTTTTGTACCTTTTGGTGGTGTGATGGCAACTGCTCTCCTTTTAGGAATGGGATGGGAAATCTTCTTTCACTGTTGTCAATGCAGGATGTGATGGGCTGCCATTCTGAACTAAATTTTCTTAATCACTTGGCACTGATTGGCTATAATTCTATAGTGCCTTCTGAAAGTACTGCTCGGGTTGTAGCCTTAAGCACATTGTTGAGATATATATGCTATAGCGACGATCTATCTTGAGGGATGTTGACTAGATCAAATCTTTCCCGGTGCCGGAGCATACGAGTGAGTGAATCAGACTTAAAACAGTTGATGGGAAAGAAAGGGAATTAGTTGGTCCTAGAAGGCCCATTGTAAACAGGATTAGGTAGATCGGTAGTTTTGTTCAACAGTGTCTTTGAGAAGATTAGCAGATGTGTGCTGTTGACTTAGCACTGCTCTAATGCCGACATCCGATGCATCACAGCTCACCTTGATCACCTTCTTGAAATTGGGAAAAGCTAATTAATTTACCTGTAATGTTTTCTATTGATACATTTTAAAGCTCATTTTTAATATTGTTAAAAAATCAAACAACTAATTCAGATACTGTTGTCTCTTGTGATAATAAAAAAATTAAGGTAACAGTTCCCAACACCCTTTGTAGTATCTCCCCCAAAAAGGAGTTTATGCAAAGAGCTGCTGAGAAACAATGAAGCAGATCAGAATGAAAGTCGGCACAATTAAATGTACAAGTGTATTCATCACTTTCTCCATGAACTGTCATATAAACAGATTTGGCATGTCTGTTAATACCTTTAATATGGTTGTCAATAATCACAAAACATTAACTGATCCTAAATTAAACAAGGTGAATGAGCACATCATATAACTTTTGATATTGAATCACAGTAGCAAAAATAACTATGTAGTAATAGAAAGATGCAAAGAAGTATGTCCTTAAGCTAATGACAGAAACAAGTTTGATGCCCAAATCCTGGTTTTCATTTTTTTTGGGACCAATAATTTGTTGATCCAAAACTTATATATTGTAGATTTTGTATTTTGCTTTTCAGCTGGAAGCCCCAATGAAAAATGATGCAAGAAAGTGATAACATTGCAGATATTGCAAAAAATCTGTATTGTTGAATTTCATTCAAAATGGATCCTTGATTTTTTTTAGAAAGGGCTTGTTTGAATAATCTGAAAACATTCTGATTGCTTTCTCAAGAAAATTATCAAAAGAAATTAGCACACATCAATGAACAGTAAGTACAAAAGTCCAAAAAGACGAGGAGAACACTAACATGCGTGGTTGGATGAGGACAAATGGAAAGTTCTTCATATGTTTTGTGTCCTTGTCTTTCTGGAACATTCTAACTCTAAGGTTATTTAAATGGCATGTGATTGGAATTTCAGGTTGCTGGAGCTGATGTTAATCAGAAGTTATTTCTGGGTTATGCAACTACAGCTGCTGCACGTAACGGAAACATCAGTGTTCTAGAAATGCTTCTGCAGGCTGGAGCCACCCAGGAGGCATGTGAAGATGCACTATCGGAAGCTAGTGTTTTTGGTGAGGCTGAAACCATTCAATTCCTTGTCTCTTCAGATATGGCAGGGCCTGAAGCTGCAGCCCATGCATTGGTAACTGCTTCTTCAAGAGGCTTTGATGATGCAGTGGTCATATTACTTCAGGTGCCCCTACACCCTTACCAGTGATTTAGAGAAATTAAACTTGTATTTTTATTCTGTTTTTTAACTAACAATACATCATTTAATTGTGTAGAATGGGGTTGATGTTAATTGTATGGCTAGGGTTCTCCTGCGGTCAGTTAGGCCTGCCCTCCAAGCTAATGTGGATTGCACCCCGCTAGTGGCAGCAATTATGAGTCGGCAAATTTCCACCGTGAAACTCTTGATAAAGGTGTCTGCAAATACCTCATCTTTTCAGCTCTCTAATTAATTTAGGATTACAGGCTTGTTCATATCTTATGTTTTTATTGCTTAGTTCAACACCATTTTAAGATTAACTAGATCTGTTTAAAACTGGAAAAAAAGTAGATTTGTCTGTAAGTGTACTTCATCTCTGTCGTTTGTTACCATTCCAGCCATTATCTGTAAATAAAATGTAGCGATGTATAAGACAAGTGGCAAAGTGATCATTGTGTTGTAACCTGTGCACAGGAAGGTGCTTACTTGGACTGCCTTGTGCAAGTTGGTTCTTGGTCCTGGGATCCTGCAACAGGTGAAGAGCTGCGTGTGGGCGCATGCCTTGGTGAACATTACAATGCCATTTGGTGTGCCGTAGAATACTACGAATCTAACGGTGAGATCCTCAAGCTATTGCTTGATAAAGCTCCCTGGTTGTTGGAGAACCCAAATAAGGGTCGGAACCTTCTTTGCCATGCTATTCTCTGTCAGAATCCGAATGCAGTAAGTTTGCTTCTACAAGCTGGTGCAAATCCCAGATTTCCCATAATGGCAAAAGGGAGGCATGTCTCGTACCCAGTACATTTGGCTACAACTTTGGGTTATGCACTAGTATTGAAGCAGCTCATTGCAGATGGGGCAGAAATCAATGCACAAACTTCGACTGGGGACACACCTCTAATGATCTCAGCAAGGGCTGGGCATCCCGATTGCTTTCTGGAGTTGATTAAGTTTGGGGCAGACCTTGGGATAGTCAACAATGCAGGTGATACAGCAATTATGCTAGCTAAGGAAAGTTCATTTCACACATCCATCGTCGACATTCTTTCGAAGGTATTGAATTCTGGAGCTTGCGTTCTTTCATCAGACATGACAGTCTTCTCCCCGCTGCACTTCTTTGCTGGAAGTGGCCGTGCAGAACCTCTTTTGATGCTGCTACATTACTCGGCTGATGATCTAAACGAGCTCGATGGTTCAGGGCTCACTCCTCTTATGGTTGCTGCAGAGTCAGGCCATGTTGATATTTTCCGGCTTTTAGTGATGGCAGGGGCAGATATTACAGTCAGAAATGTAGAAGGAAAATCTGTGGTATCTATTATCCGAAGCAAAGCTTCTGAGACTAGAGATTGCTTTGAACAGATCTTGCTCCAAGCTTCACTGACTAATATAATCACAGGTCAAACATCCTTCCATGCTTTGCATTATGCTGCCCGAATAGGAGACACGTCCTCCATGCTGCAGCTCCTGAAAATGGGGCATGACTCCAATTCGCTGGATGAGGATGGTTACACGCCACTGATGCTTGCAGCTGCTGCGGGCAAGTTGGCCTCCTGCCAGGTATTGGTATCAAATGGAGGCGCAGATTGCAGCCTAACGAATGAAAGAAATGAAACAGCTCTGTCGGTAGCAAGGAAAAGCAGCAGATCTAACAAGGCGACCGACGAGTGGCTGCTCGATCATCTCTCGCGCGCTCATGTTCTTGCTGGGGAGGAGCTGATGAAGCACACACGAGGAGGCAGGGGCTCGCCTCACCTGAAGACTGTTCGGATGATGAAATCTGGTGTATTGACATGGGGTGCCACTCGCAGAAGGAATGTGGCCTGCAAGGAGGCTCGAGCTGGGCCTAGCGTGGCCTTCATGAAGAACCGGAGGATCAATGATGCATCTTTACGGCAGCTGATCTTCCTTGTTGAGACATCGACAGGTAGAGAAGTCCATTTTCAGGCCAGTTGCGCTTCCAGCGTCGAGTTCTGGGTCAGAGGCATCAATCTCATAGTGAGAGAGCCTGCATGGACGATGCCGGATAAAGAGCCAACTGAACAAACATAGCCAGTCTTACACGGTGGACAGCCTAAAACGCCCATGGATATGATATTCTGTATGTATGCCTTTTGCTTTCTAAGTTAATAACGTATTTAATTATCTGGCTCTTGTAATAAGTTATTATATATATTGGCTGTTTGCAAGAAGAACATATTTATTAAGGGCGTGTTTGGTTCGCCGGCCATGCTCGCCAACGCGACCACCGGCGCGCCGTCGAATTTGGTCGCCGTTTGGTGCGCTGCCTCCCGCCGCTCGCCCTCGCCTAATCACCGGCGCGCCGACGGATTTGCACTCACGCGCAAGCGTTGGCGGGAGTGAGCAAGCTCGCCAACGCTCGCGCGGGCGAGCCGTGGCTGAGGGCGCGCCAAGGGTTGACACGATGAGCGCCGGCTGCCAACCAAACACGCTCTAAGCCTGCTCGGCCATGTTTAAGTCGTGCAGTTCAGGTGTACGGTTGCAAACCTGAATCAAGAATGGCGTTTTTTTGCATGTAACGACTGTAAGTTATATTGTGAATGTAATGTACATATTGATTCCGAGGGGTGTTAGTCTTGTTTGCAACTTGACTTAAATTTAGTCCTAGTACCTCATTAGGAATGGGAATCTGCACACCTGGAATGGAACGATTCGAACTATATGGACTGGCGAAGGGGAATTAGCGAGCGTGTAGGTCGCTTCTCATGATTCTTCTGATTTACTTACCCGCTGCTGTAATAAGGGCAAATTGGATCAGCGTCAATGCAATTGTGCGGCCAATGCATTCAGTCTTTTTTTTTTAACCACGGTGCATTGCACCAGAAACACAATGCAGCCCAATGCCACCTCGGCCTAAAGGTAATCACCTCGTAAATTCAGCAAGAAGACAACCGTACCATAAGGTCCATAACCGGCCACCAATGCCCACAACAGCATAAATAGCACAGCGTTCGCGGCAAACAGACAAAGGTTTTCACTTGAAAGGCTTTAGCGGGGGGTTAAAGAGGCACCACCATGATGCCTCCAAGGTGAGGAACAAGACCGAATGAAACATGTTTGGTGTATGTCTTGAGGTTATAATTTGTTGAGGCATTATCTTTTGTAGATATATATATGTACAAGGAGGTGAACACGTCGTTTAGTCATTATCTTTTTGTAGACATTGTTCGCACCAAAAAGTACATCGGCCAAACATATTTTGGAGCAAAGGGTTGAAAGCCCTTGTTAGCACCAAATCGAGGTTCTAGGCATGTTGACCGGTTTGACCGTCAATTGGTAAGGTAAAGAAATCAATCAGTTTAAACTAGTAGATTAAATCCAGTTTTTTTTCTCTCATCTCTCATCACAGCTCGGAGCCCTCGAGTATTTGGTCCCTACTTAACATTCCACGTCTAAACTCGGTTAGAAAAGTGTTTTTATCCACCACTAAAGTAAGGTGCGCCGCAAGAAGTTAGTCACCGCCTTAGCCATTGGTCGTCTCATCGGTGGCGTCCGAACTTACCGCCACAATTTGTCTCTCCAAACCACGTAGGAGCAACGAAAAAGAAGAGGTGCCTATTTATGCCATGATCGTCGCGAGCGGAGTCACATCTGCTGTAGTCGGGCATACACGAGTGCGGTAGGTAGGAGGCGCTTGCCATTGCTGTCTGGTCAACGGTGACCAAACCCGCCGCCATTGTTGTTGGATGCAGACACGAGTAGGGAAGGTGGGAATCGCTGGAGATCTGTAGTGGCACACAAGCAAAGCGGAGAAAGCTTGGTGTGAAAGTTCCCCTCCCCCACGTCCACCAATTCGCTCTAGATTCTCCTAATCAAGCTCTGCCGCACCGCGACGGCATTGCAAACTTGGCACCGGCACAACATCGGCAACACTAAGCTCTAGCTCGCCATTGCTTCTGAAGTAATTCGCCTACTCGACATGGCCATGGAGAGTCGCCCGCTCTCTCCACAGGAAATCTCACTGCGGTGGGCCCTCAAAGTCCGTGTTCTGGGCCTAGCCGCCATTGAGAAAATACGTTGGAAACAACTCTCAAGGCTCAATTGGCTCAAGCTCAGGGATGCCAACACAAGATACTTCCACATTCGAGCAAACTCGTGACGCCGCAGAAACCACGTCTACACCCTGCTCACAGATCGTGGGCCCCTGGCCAACCACGACGAGGTGGCTGATTCACTTCACCATCATTTCAGTTCCATTTTCGGGGCGCCGCATGCTACCTCACTCGGCTCCTCCTTCCTGTTCAACTAAAGCAATCTCGACCTCCCAGCGGTTGACCTTTCGTCCCTCGAGGCGCCCCTTTCCCTTCAAGAACTCCACGACACCCTTATGGCAATGCCTAATGATAAAGCTCCTGGGCTAGACGATTTCACCTGGGTTTTCTTCAAGCTCTGCTGGGATTTTATCCATTTTGATCTCCTTGCGGCCCTGCAGTGTATTTTCACTCACGGTCGCATTGCTCTTGAAAGCCTCAACTCTGCCACGATTGTCCTCATCCTGAAGAAAAAAGACCCTGTCTCAGCCTCAGGCTATCGACCCATCAGCCTTATCCACAGCTTTGGGAAGCTTTTCACTAAAATCCTTTCCACTCGTCTAGCCGGTTTCATAGATGAGCTCATCTCACCCTGTCAGAGTGTCTTCATTAAAAAACATCATATCCAAGATAACTTCCTTTTTGTCCAGAGCAAAACCAAACTTCTCTTGCCCTATTGTTGAAGCTAGACCTCCAAAAATTATTTGACTAAGTTTCTTGGCCTTACCCAACCTTTGCGTCCGCGGCTTTGGCGATAAGTGGAGGAATTGGATTGCCTCCTCCCTACGGTCCTCCTCCTCTCAAATCCTCGTCAACGGCTCCCCGGGATCTTTTATCATCCACCGTAGAGGGCTCCGCCAGGGGGACTCGCTATCCCCCTTTCAATTCAACCTTGCAATTGAACCCTTACAATGCCTTCTGCACATTGCCACCGAGGAGGGGGTCCTTTCGCCGCTTCAAGGCATCCCGGCCAACCTTCGTATCTCTCTATACGCTGATGATGCTGCAATCTTTATGGCGCCAATCAAGGAAGATATCTCAGCGCTAGTGTAGATCCTGCAGAGATTTGGTGCAATCTCTGTCCTCTGTACCAACTTCGAGAAGAGTCAGGTCGTGCCCATCAAGTGTGAGGGGCTTGACCTCGATGATATTCTCGCCGATCTACCTGCGCGACGAATGTCCTTCCCCATCACGTACCTCGGCCTCCCACTCGTCATCAAGAAGTTAAAGCACGTACACTTCCAACCTCTGATTGACAAGATCGCTAGCCATTTGGTAGGCTGGCGGGGGCAAATGATGTCAAAAGGGGGTAGAATCACCCTGCTCAAGTCGGTTTTCTCAACCCTACGGTCTTACACCCTATCAGTGATATCTCAGCCTACCTCGGTCCTTCAGATAATCGATAAACTGCGCCGCGCCTGACTTTGGCGTGGAAATGACAATGTTGCGGCGAGTGGGTGTCGTGTCAACTGGAAACTCGTCTGCTCCCCGACTACCCTTGGGGGACTCAGGGTGCTTGACTTGAAGAATTTCACCCGCGCCCTCCAATTGTGTTGGCTTTGGTTGGCTAAATCCGGCTCCCCCAGATCATGCCCCGTCTCGCTAGACAGGGTGGACCCTAGTAGTGCAACACTTTTCAGAACAGGCACTGAGCTAGTTCTTGGGAATGGTGCCACCTTCCTATTCTAGACCGATGCTTGGCTTCTTGGGCAATCTCCAAAGGAAGTTCCAAAGGAAGTGACCCCAGGACTTTTTGCGGCCTCCACAGGAAAAAACCGCACAGTCGCCGATGCTATTCACAATAACAACTTGTTGTTGGACTTACGACAGAATTTCACCGCTAGCCTCGCCTTGGAACTGGTCTCCCTCTAGCAAAAGATCAGTTGTGCTGCGCTCCGTCCGAACCAGGAGTAGTTTGGCGTTTCTCCACAGACGGGACCTTCTCTGTTTGCTCAGCATACCGCATACAATTCGCTGGAAGAATATCTCCGATGGCGCTAGCGCTCATTTGGAAGCAGTGGGCGCGCTCTAAGTGCAAGTTCTTTCCTTGGACGCTGTTTCTAAGGAGGGTCATGACTGTTGATGCCCTCCTGCGTAGGGGGTTGCCGAATAATTACTTCTGCGCCCTTTGCCTTCGATGCCTGGAGACCCCGGAGCATCTCTTCCTCGAGTGCACCTAATCCTCCCAAATTTGGGACCTCCTGTTTTCCAGGATTAACACCCCACGCCTTCTCCACTCTGCGTGGACCCACACTGAGGATCTCTGCACTTGGTGGGCCGAGGACATCCTGCAACCCAACCTTGCCCCAGGCATAGGATCCGTCGTGTTAGCAACCTTATGGCATCTCTGTATAGAAAGGAACAATCGCATTTTCAACTCGAAAGAGCTGCCGCTGATGGCCTTCTTCGATTTGCTACTAGAGGTCCTACGCCTTTGGGGGCGGCAGGCATCCATTTTGTAATAAGTTACCTCACTTGTATCGCGCGTCCGGGGCGAATGCGCCTAAACCTCCCCCTAATTTTTGATCATGTAACATTACTACTGAATTAATACAAAGCAGTTCTCCAGCCTTTTCTTCAAAAAAAAGAGCGGAGAAAGCTACTAACACCGAAGAGGAGATGACTACAGGGGTGAGGAGTACAAGCTCATGCTTTGAAGAGCTCGAGGCATCCACTCACCAGATCTTCCTCCCACTCTCTGGCCCCTTTTCTCAACCATGTCTCCCTCCTGATCTTGTCTGAGGTTCAATGCCATCGAAGAATGAAGACGAAAAAACACTAGAAGCAAAGAAAGACACAAGTGGCTCTTAACCAAATCACACTACCGTTTTTATTGGACTCTTGATCTATTTTTGTTGCTCCAAGCTTGATACAATGCTTGTGATCTCCTATTGAGCATATTGATGAATTCTTGTTTAAGGATATTTGTTGCTCCATTAAATGCTCGGCATGGTTGACCGTTGCCTAGTACATGAACCATGAAATGCCTACCTAATCTTAGCATTTTATATTAGAGTTTATATTGAATACGTGTATGAGTTGTTTATGTGGACTCTGAGTATTAATAGGTCGGAGTGGGTCTTGTCAGGGTCGGACTCGTATCCTGGTCTCCTGTATAAATAGAGAGGTACCCCTAGTGTACGTAATCAGCTATTACGATCTAGCTGTAGCGTAGGACGTGCAGAGGTCAGCGGTCGGCTTATGGCCACGACCTAGGTGGTTCGGTGTGCTTGTGCTTAAATGGGTGAGCTCCCATAGTCAAAGCCCCGTAGACGTAGATAACAATGTCGAACTACGTTACCAAATATCATGCATCCTCTGTCGTCTAGGTGGCCAAAAAATTCTAACAAGTGGTATCAGAGCTTTTTCTGACGCCATGTAGAGACAAAAATATCATGCCTCCAATGTCATCCTAATCTTGCGTGGCTAAAAATCCTAGCATGCATGCAGGGGTTAGCGGACGGCTTGGGCCACGACCCGGGTGGTCCGGTGTGCTTGTGCTTAATTGGGAAGGAGCGTCCATAATTAGAGCTATGTAGACGTAAGCACTGATGCCAAACTGCGTTACCAAATATCGTGTTTTATGTGTCGTCTATATCTTATGTGGTGGCTAAAAAATGCTAACATTTTATTTTCTCCTAGCAACCCAATCGAATGCCACATTTTTTTGCCTATCCTAAGGTTAGCTGTGGGTTGTGGCTAGAAACCAAACACCTCCAAATAAGAGATAAGTATTCATGCTACAACTGTAGCAAACTTCTGATGTTAGATTATACAAGGTCAGTAGTTACCTGATGTTAGATTAGACAAGGTCAGCAGTGAACCAACTGTCATACTCACCCTTGATCCTTTGCCCTATCCTCTAGACCTTAACCTAACTGCTTCACCCACATCTCGTGCATCTTCATTGTGCCAAACTGCACCTCGAGGCACAAACACATCGGCACGTTTTACTCTGAGCTGTGTCTCTTTCTTCCTCCGCATGGCCACCACACCGCAAGCCCACAGCTCCCAACTCAGGGGTGGGCCCACCGTTCGGGCCGGTGGACCGTGGCCTGATATAAAATTTTGGGAAAAGTGCTGATTTGGTCCCTTCACTATGTCCGCTGTACCACTTTGGTCCCTATCGGACTTGTGAGATCCCTCATATAGCAAAACCAGACTTGATCAATCCTTTGACTGGTCAAAACAGAGGTATTAGGGTTTTCTTGCCAACGTGGACTGCCACATCATTGCCACATCACACATGGTGAACACCTGGACTGCCACATCATTGCCACGTCATTGCCGCATCACACATGGTGAACACCTGGGCTGACACGTCATTGCCACATCATTGCCACGTTAGCAAAAATCCTACATGGCTGTCACACAAGCAAGAAAACCCTAAAACCTTCCACTGACCTGGTCAAAGGACTATTTTGGTCCGGTTTTGCTACATGAGGGGCTTCACAAGTCCGGTATTAAGGTTTAGGGACCAAAGTGATCCAACGGACATAGTTGAGGGACCAAATCATCACTTTTCCAAAATTTTGTGGTATGCATCCTTAATAATGTTCTTTTTAATACTCCATCTGTTCTTTTTTTTAATGCCTTTAACTTTTGTACATGCCTTTAACCATTCGTCTTATTCAAAAAATTATGTGAATATCATTTATTTTGTTGTGATTTTTAATCAATAAAGGTACTTTAAACATGACTTATTTTTTGCATGTTTGCACTAAAAATTTGAATAAGGCGAATGGTCAAAGTCATGTCTAAAAGTCTAAAGCGTCAACCAAAAAAACAGAGGGAGTATCTTTTAATCTCAGCACTATTCATCTATACCTAATAATAAATAGAATAGAGTTTCTTCATGTTTCTTCGTCCGTCACTGCGCCAAAATTACCCACCAATGCCACCACTCTAATCTCGGTCGTCCATCTCTCCATCAAGACTTACATATCACGTCCAAACCCTAGCCCACCCGGTATCTCTCTCGCTCGTCCTTGACTCCTTGCCTCCCCCTCGCATCGCCTCCTCCCCCCTCCTCTCCCGTCCTCTCCACGCCTCTCCCTCCCTCTCCCTCATCCCTCACCCCTCTCTCCCCCTAGTCCTCTCCACGCCGTCTACAAATCTCCCATCGCCGCCGCTACTCTCCGCCTGTCCGTCTCCTGGCGGCCACCGTCTCCCCGTCCTGTTCGGCGACAATGGGCACGGGCACACTGGCAGCTTTAGCGGTGATCCAGCTGACCCGGCGAAGCGACCCTCGGCACCGGTGGCGCCTCCTGCAGTCCCGCTCCCCGGCAGGACTACGAGACGGAGGAAACTTTGGTGGCAGCCGCTTTCCTTGATCCGGATTCGTCCTCGATCCGCACGACATGGCATTGGCATTGGCTCGATTCGACATTGAAGGTCGATCCTCCAAGTACCAGGTCATAGTAACTGGATCTCAACATTCTTGCATCTCTCTAGGACAGGAGACTAATCTGTGATGATAGTGGCTCTAGGTACCTTACTCTCTTATTTTCGATGCTCCAATCTGAGATGATAGTGGCGCTAGGGTTCTAAAGACGCGAGCTAGGCGGCTAGAGGGGGTGAATAGACGCCACAAATTTTTGACGCTACCGTTTTCACGAAAGCCTGAACAACCTGACAATTATGTGTGACGGCGTGCTCTCTGCTCAACCACTGCGGATCACACCCCTATCAGATTTCTATCCTGCTAGCCGATCAACCCGAGCTTAGTTCGATTTGAGCGTGGGACGCGGCAAGGAGCGACACACACAGGGTTTACCCAGGTTCGGACCCCCTCGCGGGTAACAGTCCTACTCCTGCCGAGCCTTAGCTCTTTTCCGTGTTGTGGTTGTGTGGAATGCGATTACAGAATGTTTCGGAACCCCTCTCCCTTCTCTCTCCTCCCCTTTTATACAAGCTTTGGACTGGCGGAGAGAGCCGAGGGGTAGGCGATCTGATACTCTTAGTACATCGATTAGACGAAGGACGCGACAGAGAGACGAAAACGTCGCTATGCGCGCAAGCACGGCGCTGCCCACGCTGCCGCAAGTGGCCGACCGTGTGAACACGCCCGGTGAGATCTGGCGGCGGGCCCGGCTTGCTCTTCCGGACGCGGCGGCTAGCTTGATGATGGTGAACTCTCTCTCTGCCGGTCAATTCCGCTGCGCCACAGTGACAGTTGATCAGACCCGCAGAGGTCACTGTGGCGGTAATCATCTCTTCATCTGTCTATCCGCGCGTAACGTCGCATTGAATGCGCCCGTCCTTCGCAGCAGGGGGAGCCTTCGCCCAGAAGACTCCCTTCGGGTCGCTCCATGCCACGCGGGCCCCGCTTGGCAGTGGGGGCCTCACGCCGCCGAGGCTCGCCGCGCGCGCGCCGACGCGATGGGGCCATCGCCGGCGCGCAGGGGCTCGCCCACACGCTGGAGCTCGGTCGCCCGCCGACGTGTGAGGCCCTCGCCTGGTCTTCTGAGGGGCGAGACGTGTGGGGCCCTCGCCTGGTCTTCTGAGGGGCTCGCCCACGCGCTGGGGCCTGGTCGCCGGCCTGACGCGTGGGGCCCGCCGGATGCGCTGAGGGGCTCGCCCACACGCTGGGGCCTAGTCGCCCGCCTGACGCGTGGGGCCCTCTCGGCCTTCCTTAGGACTCTTTATACCCCGGTATTTATTACACCGACAATGTGCACCCATAGCATGCATGATTACGAGTCATGGAATATGTTGGAATTTTTTCTATTCATAAACCTGATTGTGAAGTGTACAAAAGAAAGGAATCAATTCAAAAATTACATTAGGAAAGAAGATCAAGCCAAATGATCAAAGAGACTTTCAGAAAAACAAAAACAGATTTGTTCTCACTTGGAAGAGATGGATCATGGCTTTCTGGTGCTTTTTAATTTTTGGTAATTTTGTCCGTATTACATAATTAGCCATGAGAAACTCAGCCGAAAATCTCCTCAAAACTCTCTATAGAAAAAATATGAAAATTCAAACAACACACATTACTTTCTGCAAAACAAAAGCAGATTCTCTAGAGTTTGTTTCTACTTGGAGGAGATGGATGGTGGCTTTATGCAGCTCTTAGATTTTTGGGAATTTTAGTTCCAATTTAACAATGAGTTTTGAAGGACTATGATAAAAATCTCATCAAAACACCTTCCACATACAATATGAAAAATCAAGCACCACGAGCTGTCAAGAACTTCAAGCATAAAGTTTGGAGCTTGGTTTTCACCTCATAACTCCCAAATGGGAAAACCAGTGGACTTCAAATTTTTTCCACTCATCTCAAACTGATTTTTCTAGATTTTGTAAAAATCTTTAACTGACTACTACGTGGAGTAATGTTTCTAGACAGATTACAATAAGTCAAGAACATGATCTCTTGCCTCTCATATAGTTGTCAAAGAGTGTGTCAAATCATATTATCAACCTTAAGGCATCATAGATCACAAAGAACCAGCAAGAAATCATCCTTTCATCTCAAACCAAGAGCTCAAAAAGGGAAAATGAAAATAAGAAAAATTAGGAGCAAATCAACGCAAGATACTCATGGAGAGGAATGATTTCATTGCATAGAACTTGATGGATTACAAACCACACTCCATGTGGTCACAAGCACTCTAAGTGCCACCCAAACACACTCAACTCACCCTCTCTATTTTTAAAATTTTTAGCTCTAAGGGGATGAGGAGAAGGGCTACCCCTTCCCCTCCTTATATAGCCCAAGGGTGTGATGCCCTAAACTCTAGAGCCCATCTCCACTCTTCATTTGAGGATGAGTGGTGTACAACTTACACACTCAAAGACACTCCCGAGAGGTAATATTCTTCATATATTCCTTTGGGAAATATCTTCGCAGCTTGCTCGGTCCCCAGCCCACGCCTGGGCCCACCGGACAGATCAACTTCGCCACCAAGTAATTGACGCCATAGCCTCCAGCTACCTCGGATCCCTAGCCATGGTCGAAGCTTCTCCAGCACATCACCTCATGCGACCGCCAGGTCATCGAACCGGGTCACCTGCACACCTCCGGATGCACCAGCCTCTAGCTGTCCCCGCTCAGCATCAGACACGTACCCGCCGATACCTGCATCACTGAGTTGAACATACACGAAACCAACACACCTTACCTATCCTACAAGGTTAGTCCATCACAAAATTACGAACATTATAATACATTAGTGACAACACAATTAGCAAGACCTAACACACCATGTGCCAGCTTAACAAATTCCACCGGACCACGTCCGATCAAAACTATTACTTAGCCCAAGTTCAGCACAATGGTCTGGTTCCAATTCCACGACAATTTCCACAAATGCACCATTTAAAATACTTCAAAACACTTCAAATTCCATCTTGTCACATATATTCATCATCAAACCGGGGTACGCTCCAAATGGATCTCAACACTCCCCCTTGATGAATATATTCACAAACCCTCGAAAAATATTTTGATGTTTTTGGATTTGTCGAACAAGGCACGTTGGAAATGCCGAATCATGTTTGGAGCAAAAGATTGGAACACGTGTTCAAAATCTCCAAGTCGTGGAAGTCAAAACTTCCTAAAAAATTCTCCCACTTTTTAAAGAAATGCATTTTGATGTCTTTTTCAATTCTCCCTCTTTTGGCAATATAGACATCAAAAAATTTGAGGGAACAAGAACAAAATATGATGTAAATGCAAATACAAGTTAACGTGAAGCACATGTCAAAGATGCTCGAACCAATGCAATTTTAGTTCGGTGCTCACTAGTTCAAGAAATGCTAGTAAATCGTTTTTTATATTGGAAAATGTAGCTAGAAAATCACAATCCAAATGTTACGGCCTAACAAGACACCAAGGCGGCTTCGATAGAGCACCATATGCAACCTTTTGAAAACAAAATAGCTTCAATTCGATAGCTTAACAAACTAGAATTTTTTTTATTTTTTTACAAATATTTTGATGCAACCAAAGGTTCAAAGAGAGCAATTTCTAGCAAAGGCACATATCAAGAATCATTGGAAATGGCCTCCTATGTCACTCTCCACCTATGTGTGTTTTTGCATTTTTTTTATTGAATTTAGGCGGGAGAGTATCTAGCCTCATACAAATGGCCGACGGTGCCCAGCATTACACTGAACGAATCACACGTCTTGGCTATTCGATTCCTTTTCAAGTTCATGTCTCTTGTGTGCAATGGCAAGCCATCTCGTGAAGGATAACCGGTGAAAACTATTCAAAATTTGAAATTGCATTTTTTTTGTTTTTAAATTTACAGGAGCAAGATTTGGCGAACAAAAGATTTCACCAAGTTGAAAGGATGACTGAAAGAAGAACGGTACGATACGCTGAAAAGAACAAGGGCTATATGCTAATTCAAAATTTTTCGAAACTCCCCCTCAAAAAGTGAGCCAACATTTTACCCAAAAATGATGTGCAAGACGATCAGTAAGAAAAAAGAGAGTAGAAAAAACGAGGAAATGCAACTGGGCAAATCACAAAGAATTAGGCAAGATCATAAACCACTCAAGCTCAGACTCGCTCTCATATGCTGCCTGCGACTTACAAGGAAAGACAACTCTACACCTCAGATACTAGAGATACGACATAGACCATGTCTATCCAGAGACCTATAAAACTGTGGGATCAAACTAGCCATAGGAGAGAAGTAAGCCTATTACGCATGATAGCAAACTAAGCACAAGATGAGAGGTCTATGCCACAGCACGCCAGAAATCTATGTGAAGAGTGCTGATTGCCTAAATACAATTTATCTAAGCCCGAATGCAACCCAAATGCAAATGCAGGGAAAGAGAAAAGAATATATTACATATAGTACAAATAGCCCAAGCTCCCCCCTTACTATAAGCTAGCCAATCTCAATACCCCGAGCTCTCCCCTGAGAGCCTCAAACCTATCTTTTTCCAGTGTCTTGGTGAAGATATCAGCCAACTGACAGTCGATATCAACGAACTGCAAGACTATATCACCCTTCTCCACATGGTCACTAAGAAAGTGATATTTCATGTCAATGTGCTTTATACAAGAGTGCTTCACTGGGGTTTTTGCAATGTTGATGGCAGAGGTGTTGTCACAGAGAAGTGACACACTTGCTTGAACCAACCCAAAATCCTTCAAGGTAGAGCAGAGCCAAACAACCTGACTGCAACGTGCAGCAGCGGCAACATACTCAGCCTCAGTAGTAGACTGCGCAACACTCGACTGCTTCCTAGAGGACCAAGAAATAAGAAAAGTGTCAAGAAATTGGCAAGTGACAGAAGTTCTCTTCCTATCTATCCTACAGCCAGCATAGTTTGCATCTGACAAGGCTTTAAGAGATAGACAAGAGGCAGCAGAGAAACAGAGGCCAAAGTCTGTAGTCGTTCGGAGATAGCAGAAGATCCACTGTACCGTCTGAAGGTGAGACACTCTACGTGAGGCCTGAAAGCGGGCACAAAGACACACAACGAACTGGATGTTCGGCCGGGAAGAGGTGAGGTAGAGCAAGAAACCTATCATGCTACAGTACTACTTCTGGTCGACTGGCTCACTATTGTCATCGGGCCCTAAGGTAACAGCGGTTGCCATCGGAGAAGAGACCGGCTTTCTATCAAACATGGCAAATCGACTAAGCAGATATTTTGTGTACCTGCTCTGATGAAGTATGGTTCCCTCTGGTGTTTGCTTCAACTGAAAGATGAGAAACAAGTCTAGCTCCCCCATCATGCTCATCTCAAATTCCGAGTTCATCACCTCTGAGAACTCAGAAACAAGAGCAGAAGAGGAACCACCAAAGATAAAGTCATCAACATACACTTGCACTAGAAAGAAATCAGAGCCAACTCTACGGGTAAATAAGGTCTGGTCTATCTTATCCATTAGTGATGGGCGCGGATGTAGGGTCCCAATCTTCTGGTGAGAGACGACAAGGATAATTCGTAGGTGTCACGGAGACCTAAACGATCCGGCTTCCAAACCCACAAGGAACTGAAAATCCCGGCGATCGATAAACCACCACGACGAGTGTTATCAACCGAACTAGATGCACGATCGACCTGTCCACGAAGGACGGTTCCTGCAAGCAACCGAAGAACGAGCAAGAACACAAGATAAACAATCAGAATTGCGAATATAGATTAAGATCAACAGGGGTTCAGAAACTTGATCTTGTTGGTCTGACCGACACAAGAAGAACAAGGCGGTATCTCACACAACTGTGACGAAATCAACTAAACAAAACCATACTAAGACGAAGCACGGCAGTAACTTATATAAGGCGGCGGCCGGAGGAGGGGTGCCCAAACAGGTGCCCACGCGTGGTCAACCCTAACTCTAGGGGTACACAGGCTTTGGGCCCAAAAATACGGCGACGCAGCGCCGGAAAGTTTCTGTCCGTCAACTTATTTTCACGATTTTCATTGACTTGGATTGAATTTGAAGGTGTGGTCGGATCCGTTGGAAATCTTATCTCATAAGCTTTTCGTAGAGTCCTTATTTGCCTCATTTGGACATCGTATGTGATCTGGGCGTCCGTTTGAAGGTATACTGGTCCTTGAAGTCCGAACCAGACTCGGCAGCGAATTCGATGCCCTTTCGACTTGGCCCCGGTGGTCGGGGACTTCGTGAACGTCGTCAATGACGTCCTCATCGTACATGGCATACATTATGGACACAAATGAGGAAGAACTGGCAAAGGTATAATATTATTGAAAAAATATTCTTGGTCCAATGCCCATCCTTTTAGATTGTGTTACACCAAATATATTCTTGGTTCGGTGCCCATCCTTTTGGATTGTGTTACACAAGGATGCTGGTGTTTACTTAGTACTTTATGTTACGTGCATAAGGAACTTTATAAAAAAACATCCGGATTAATTTGCAGATTCTGTCATTAGTTTGGCCTAAACATCTTACATGCTTCAAATTTAAGTTGATGAAACTTTACTTTGTTTGTGGATAAGATACCTTTTGAGTTCTGCCAAATTACCGACCTTTTTGTACTTACCATGGCTGGTTTTTCTTTTAAATATATCTCAGGGGAAAACAGTTGAAGTTGGGAGAGCTCACTTTGAGACTGAAAATACAAGGTTCACTATTTTATATGCACCGGTAATTTTTTTCTTTTTATGAGACTTGTTTGCATATATCATATCTTACTTCTAAATCATCATTTTGTGACTGTTTTTGGGTTGTTTCATGACAAAGAACATGGATACATGACAAACCCATATAATTCAATAACTTAAACACAACCTAAATATATAGGCAGAAGACTTTGGATATATAGGCAGAAGACTTTGATCTAAGTTTGTAGCTTCAGAAAAAACGCGCTACAAGGAGCTTTTTTCCCCCTTTTGAATTGAATTAAAATGTTTCATGGCGATTTGAACTGCTGGTTACCTCATCTGCATCTCAATTGTAAACTGATCTGTATGTATTCTGCCTCATGCGGCTCCCACTTTGCATGGTCAAGCAAACAATGTTCTACTCATGCTTGTACATCGTATATTTTGAATTTGACTGTTGTGCAACAATTCAGAGTGGTTGTTGACCTGCTATTTTTGTTTATAATATATTCGTCATGCACATCCTCATGCAAAACATCAACTTTTATGCTGTGATGAACTATTTCTTTTTATGTTGAAATCTTTTACTGTCGATATGCCTATCCATTTGATGCTGGCCGTTATTTTCTTTTTTGTATATTTATTTCATTGGATTTATCGCTGAGTTGACAGGGCCACAAAAGTTACGTTCCGAACATGATAAGCGGTGCATCTCAAGCTGACATTGGTGTTCTGGTAAGCAAAGTAGTCGTGTCCTTTTACGACTTGCATATTGTAATCTTCGAGCCTGACATAACTGTAATTTTTTCCCTGCTTAGGTGATATCTGCTCGGAAAGGTGAATTTGAAACTGGGTATGAAAGAGGAGGGCAAACTCGTGAACATGTACTGTTGGCAAAAACTTTAGGTGTTTCCAAGTTGGTTGTGGTCATAAAAAAGATGGATGATCCTACTGTTAAATGGTCTAAAGAAAGGTATACTACATTGATAATTGATATTCTATTAAGTGTTAGCATGTCTATAAATTTGGTAAAAGAGATCAGGTTAGGTGTGAAAAATCATTAAATTATTAATTCACTCTTTTTTCTGTCAGATATGATGAAATAGAAGGCAAAATGACTCCTTTTCTTAAATCTTTGGGGTACAATGTTAAGAAAGGTATCATACATCATATTAATTGACATTATATTTATACTATTGTAAGCAGTAAATTCAAGCTTGGATTTGCTTGCTTGCAAGGCTTGTTGTTTTTCCTTTGCTTAATTTGGAACATTACATCAAAACCATGTTGTTAAATGGACCTGCCAGTGTCACCTGTGTAGTGGTTCGTTTTATTGCGTGATTGTTGAATTTTGATGCCTATTTCTATATGTACAAATATTTTAACAATATATGCATGACAGGACATTTTATATTTTTTTTATCCACATTTACTTTGGGAGAGTTCCTCCCAACACTGAAACATCAAATATATTCTGTACTGGTACATATTATTCTGTTAGTGAAAATGGTATTGTTGTTTCATTGTTTGTTTGCTATTTATTATGTGACTTGATTTACATATTTTAGGTTTGTGATAACTCCTGATTTGTTTCATCCGTATTGAAAAAATGCTGGAAGTTTATTCAGAACACACTTTTATGCTAGATGTTCTGGGTATAAAGTGCGAAATTTTATGATATTCTATTTACTGCAATTAAGAATGTAAGGGCATCACCAATGGGTCTTAAGTTAGGACGTTCTAGTACTGTAGTGAATTAAATATGAGAGAGACAAATATAGATGAATAGTAAAAAAGGTGTGTGAATAGTGTCTGGGACATACTAACTTAGGACCTATTGGAGATGCTCTAAACGCACATAGCTTATGTTTTTGTGTGGCTACGCTTTGTTTTTTTTCAGTTAAAACGACTAGATACTCTAGCACAACAATATTGTGTTACTCAGTGGAACTCAAATCCATTGAGCTGATTGTAGTTATAAAAATGACGAGATAAAAAACAATATAGTAATTTAATATTTTATCGGCATTGTTTTCAGATGTCCAGTTCTTGCCAATCTCTGGTCTTTTGGGAGTTAATATGAACACGCGGCTGGATAAAAGCATCTGTAACTGGTGGAATGGTCCGTGTCTTTTTGAAATTCAGGATTGCATTGAAGTCCTTTTACGAGATCCTAAAGGTCTTGTAAGGTTAGTATGCAGATGATTTTCTTAGTTTTTCGGGTTCATGTAAATTGATAATCCATTTGGTTGGCGGCTTGCGGTGCAACCATTTTTGTATGAGCTTTTCCATAAACCATTTTTTAAAAAAATGTAGTCTTTGTGCTCATGTTGCATTTTTTACTTGACTATGTTTAGTATGTTTGACTAACAAGTACTCCCTATGTTTAGTATGTTGCATTTTTTACTTGACAATGTTTAGTATGTTTGACTAACAAGTACTCCCTCTGTTCTTTTTAATGTCGCTGTTGACTTTTAGACATGTCCTTTGACCAAGTACGATATTAGTTGTCGCTGAGCAGTTTTACCGATAGAAAATACTTTGTTGCCAAACAGTACTCCCTATGTTTAGTATGTTGCATTTTTTACTTGATTATGTTTAGTATGTTTGACTAACAAGTACTCCCTCTGTTCTTTTTAATGTATGTCCTTTGACCAAGTACAATATTAGTTGTCGCTGAACAAGTACTCCCTCTGTTCTTTTTAATGTATGTCCTTTGACCAAGTACAATATTAGTTGTCGCTGAGCAGTTTTGCCCTTAGTCTGTCGATATTTCTGAGCAGATAATTAACTCCGCAAGCATGCATGCATCTAGCGCATGGAGAAGGAGGGATTCGATCTCAGCACCTAATGATTAGGGAGGAAAACTTCTACCGACCGAGCCATGCACGCTTCGTGACTTTGGAAAGAGATCCCATTTAATAAAGGTACGATCATAAGTATACCCCTCAATTAACTCCACCTTGGTATCCTAATTCCTGTCTAAAACAACGAGTAACAGCATACTGAAGGAGTATATAAGTATCATTTATTTTGTTATGCTTTGTTTTTATCATTAAAGGTATTTTAAGCATGACTTATATTTTTGCATATTTGTAGTAAATTTTTTAATAAGATAAATGGTCAAAGGGCATGTCTAAAAGTCAAAGGCGATAAATAAAAAAGAACGGAGGGAGTATCAACTAACACTGCATACATATGTGCAGGATGCCCATCATTGATAAATATAAAGACATGGGCATTGTAGTGATGGGAAAATAGAGTCTCGGTCTATTTCAGAGGGTGAGAATTTGTTGGTTATGCCAAACAAGGTACCTTTTTGGTTTATTTGTTACAGTGTAACAACTCTTAAATTATTTTGAGGATAGGGAAATCTGATCTTAGTGTACTTGCTGTTATGCTAATAGGCCAATGTGAAAGTGATTAGTGTATACTGTGATGAAGACAAAGTGAGAAGTGCTGCACCTGGTGAGAATGTCCGTGTCTAACTGTCTGGAATTGAGGAGGAGGAGGTATCTATCATCAGTGTGTTCTTTTCCAAGGAATGGGTAGTGGCAAGATAATACTTTAAGGATTGGCAAGTGGTGCGATACTATTTTGTTATTCTCAACGGTTTTCCTTGGATGCAATATGCCCTGTCCTACAGTGCAATATTATACTTGTAAAACGTTCCCTTATTTGTTTTTTCTATGAATTCTACTTCATGTGTTTGTTTAATGGCGTCTTTTTTGTCTGAGATGCTGAGTAGGCTATCATGGTGGGAATTCCATTAAAACAGAAAAATGGAAGAAAGTTCTCTTCTCTCAATAATTCCCTTCTTTGATTAGACAGCACATTTTTGTTACTGAAAAAAAGTTTACTAGTGTACAAAACTGACTAATGGTCCTGAATGTTGACATCGTAATTTGTATGTGCAAATTCTTGGAGACAGTATCTTTCTAATTTGTTAGTTTGAAGGTGATGAGGACACGCCTACGGTGCCCGTATATTTTCCCGATCTTTCACGGTAGTTCTAATAAGCTAATGCTTCCACTGAATTTCACTTGAGCCGAAGTCACCACTAGTATGCACGACAGGGAAAATAAATCCAACTCGGCGATAAGGTTCATGCACAATCCACAAGTATCTTGGAAGCAAATATTGATATAATATTTCCAAGCGCACAACAGCAGGACTACGTAGATAAACTCTAGCAGTAACCAAACTCCCGCAGCAGTACTACTGTAGATGAATCTCACGGAGAAGATAATAACCAGAGATAATTGGACTCCTCAACAATTAACCGAATAATCTTGTTTGATTAATCAAACACAAGCACTAGCACAGATAAATAGAGGGATTGGCTTACAGTAGATGCAATCCAAATCCTAGATGAGATCTTCCACCCGCGGCCACGACGAACCACGATCAGAAGAGGAGATCCAAACGAGAATCAAGACACGCACCCAAGCAGCAGCTTGATCACGGTCTCAACACAATATTCAAGATCGGCAGGATAGATCGAAGAGGGATGCCCTCTTCTTGTTATTGGGGAAGAAACCCTAGAAAAACACGCAATAACTCAATCTACCCATACATGGGCGCCGGCCCTAGGCTATATGGCACGCAGGCCAGCCAAAACTCAACTCCGACTCGACCAAGACTTGAAACAGACTCGGACTGACATTGTTTCGACGACTGCGACTCGCACATAATGAATCTGATTATGGGCCTGGATGCGTTGGAAAGATCTCGAAATTATCTTTCCAACGAGTGGTAGAACACCCAAAACGGAGTCCGTATGCAACCTGGGCGCCTGTTTTAATACAGACTGCTTCTGGATTCCGAACTGAACTCGAACTGGGTCCGGAATTGGACTTGTGGGCTGACTCTCCAACTCGAATTTCACAACTTGGACGTCCTTGTGGCCCTCTCCACGTCCTTGCTAGTCCTCTCCATGATTCCTTTAGCACATGGCCCAACTTGGCTTGTGCCTTATGGCTTCGGTTGGCTTGTGGCTCATGGTTCAGTTTGCCCCATGGCTCATAGCATGTCTTGCCCCCTGGTTCATGGCTAGGCTTGATGTGGAACTTCACGGCGCTCTGCCTTGGCTCATAAGTGGCACCTTTGAGCCTTAGCTTGTGCACATAGCCAGTAGTAAGACTATCCTCTCCCTCTTTTAATTCTTGCTGCACAACATTTGAGAAAGAGCCAAACTTCAAGCAACAACTTTTGAGAGAATTACTATATTCAAACGTTGAGCTATTGCCAGACTTTTCGACATTTGTAGTTGAAATAATTTGATGAGCCATGGGCTCATCATCCTCTCCTGCTTGAAACAAAGCCGTCCTCGGCTTTGATATAAATTCATGCCCTACTTTCTTTTGGTTCCCAATACTGCAAATTATAGGCTTGCATTGCATACCGTCAATAACAATTTTCTCTTCCTTTTGATTAGCATGAACTTTCAAATAACTATCGGCCGAATCTTTGGGATATTTACTTGAACTTTCAGAAATAACCTTTGGAGAACCGATGTACACACAATCCTCACCTTCTGGAATAATTGGGCCTTGGTACTTCCCTGCATTACTACTAGCTGAATCAATTGGTGAATTGCCGGACACATCACCAACCAAAATATTTGTTTCTACAGCAACAATTGGAGCTTGGATGGCCATATCATCTTTGCCACCTTGAACTAAAACAATGCCTGCAGCCACATCATTTGGTATCAGAGCTAGGGCCCATTTTAAGGGGGTGGGAATGATGAGGACATCCTCCACCAATACCCGCTGGCAAAGACGCAACGGCCCAGTTGGTCCAATTGTAGTCGGGTGGCGACCGTGGAGCCTCTGAATAATACCACCTTACTTAACTTGGGAGGAGGAAGCCACCTTAAAAGGGAGAGCCACCCTTTCCCCATTGGACTAGTCTTTTGGGCCAATTGGGCCTTCCCCCGAGTGGGTGTGCTGAGGAACTGTTGGGGTCCGGGCAACCTTAATTTGTTGGGCCTCGGCCACATGAGCATGCACACTAGATGAAACCTCTGGTGTAATTTTACCTTGGAACGCAATATTATACTCTATTAGTGTATATCTATAAACCATGTCTTTGCTTCTTTCCATACTTTGTTTTTCCTTATAAAATATCTTTACTTTTTAGTCCATATTTATGGTTTTCACTCTGTTAAAATTTTTTAGTTAGCCATGGCTAGTAAATAAGAATTGCTGAACAGCTTGGACATTATTTCAGAAGGTTGTTTCCTTTTGTCCCTTTGAGCAGTTGTGGTTTATTAACATAGGGAGGATTTACCGTGGAGCACGGCAATTTTATTTTTCATTGCTAGTCATTGACATTTGGAGCCAACACCTCTTGTCAGTGACACATCATATGGATTGATATGTACTGTATTATCACACAGCAACCTTTTTCCTGTAATAAATGGTTTTAAGGGTATTTTTCCTTGCAATATTTGTTGTTGCAGCAAATCCTGTTGGTGCTGTATCTGAATTTAATGCTCAGCTACATATACTGGAGTTGCTTCACAATGTAAGTGTCATTTGCAAATCATAACAGTATAAATTGCAAGCTAAATGAGAGCTCATGTTTTACTATTGCCATCTGACAATCTTTAGTTCTATGTTCAATTTATTGGATGCACACTTGTTCCTGTATGCATACTTGTTCTACTGCCCTGTGCAGGTGTCTTGACCAGTTTATTTTAAATATTTCCGTACTATTTATTTTTTAAAAAACTTTTGTCCATAAAACAAAAGAAGAAGGATACATCAATTCACCAGTCTTGGATGTGAAAATGTGTTGCACATGCACATTGATACATAAAATTGTAGAATTTTGGGGTAAAAAATCAGACTGCTATTTTTCAAATGACACGTTTTTACTTCAGTTTATGCAAGGAGGGACTAAAAACTTGGCTGATGCACCAGTTATGGAATGTTAGTTCACCCTCCCTCCATTCTTTGTTTTGTTTTCGATGATCTGGTATTCTGTTTGGTTCAAAACAAGGCTATTCAGGGATACTACCTTTTACTCTTGTCGATGTTGGATACTGCACAAATGGAATTTCCGTATGGCTTGTACCAACCAAATAAACTCGTAGTTTCGTATTTGTCTGTGTTAATTATTATTAGTGGCAGTGTAACAGCCCATCTTGGGATTTATTCCAATTGTGTGAAATTCAAAATTTGCTCGAGTTTTCAAATTTTGTTGAAATCCGGAAATGACATGTCTGTCCCCGACAGCTCTCTCTTCTCTCTCCTCCCCCCCTCTCTCTCTCTCCCCTTCTCTGCCCTGGGGGCCACCGCCGCTCAACAGTCCTCTCAGCCCTGCGCTGATCCCTGCTGCCCTGCCTCGCGCCGCGCTGGTCACCTCGGCGCCGGGCGCGCCATCATCTCCTGCCCCGCGCCACGCCGAAGTCGCCGCGCCGCGCGCCGCCGAGTCCAATCGCCGCGCCGCGCATCCTGCCACTTCGCCATGTGCACCTACTAGCCAAGAGCCGCACCCAACCCCTATACATGCCGATGGCACGCCCCGCCGGCCCGTTTTTCTGCTTTCCCCCAATTCTCTCCGCATCGGTGCCGCGAACGCTCTCGCCGATTCGATAAGCCGTTGTCAAATTCCTTCCACTCGAAGCAGTCACACCTCATCCCTAACTCGGCGCCATGTTCAATTTCAGTGGATCCGGCCGTGTGTGGCATAGCTGTGGTGCCCCTGCTCCAGTCGCCGCCGGGTGCTATGTCGCTGGCATTCTCCGAGCCCGTTCACCTTCGGCACGTACTGTGGTGAGCACCGCCGTAATCCCCTCTCACTCTCCGTTCGCGCTCCTAGCTCGTAGGTCCATAGTGCTGCACTGCTTCTCCGGTGAGCTCACTGATTCACCGCCGCCATCTCGCCGCTGTGTTTGTCTATCTCCGGCCTCGCCAAGAGCACCACTAGGATGGTAGAAGGCCGTAGACGCGTGCGCATGCATGCACAAGGCCGAGGGGAGGGTTGTAGCGCCGCTGCGGTTCGAGCCGTCGCCATCGGGTCATGTCTCTGGCGCGAGGAAGACGATGAACCAGCACCGTCGGATTTGGCGCCATGATTCGTGCAGGCAGGCGGGCATCAAGTCAATGATGCGTAGGTCCCACCTGTCAGGACACCCTTTCACTAGCTGGCTCAAGCCTTGGCATTGAGTCACTGCCCGTGGACCCCTGGTCCCACTGGTCGGATTAAGTGGACGCGCCAGGATCTTGGGCGTCTTCTCCAAGCGGAGGCGCCATTTCAAAAGCCGCCTTCGGCATGCTCTGCGCCGCTCAGGCGCGCGTGGTGTGCAGATGGGCCGTGGGCCGCATTGCGTCGCTGGGCCGCTCGTGAGTTGGCTCAGCGCGATAGAATTTGATTTGTTCTCAGCGATTTTATTAATTGAATAAATGCCAAATTAGCTCTAGATTTAATTAAAAGAGCTAAAGACTCCCAAAAATTTGGAAAAATTTAGACAAACATTAGAGACCATTTCTGAATTTATAAAAATATAACCATGCCCACTGTATAAGGGAATTTGGCACTGTTATTTAAAAATGAAGAGTTTCCCTTATAAGAATGATTAAGAAAATGCTAGGGTATTTATTGGTTATATCAATCGAAGATTTTGACCCCAATTATTGGTTAGAAAAATATAATGGATAAGCAGATGCTTCAATAAATTAGAACACTTTAAAATTTCCTTTATTGCTCTAGTATAATCTTAGGTGTATTTAATAGCAAAGCCCAACAATTAATTGAAGCAGTTTCCTATTAAATTAATTAAGGAGCAATCTTTATAAAATATATATTAAGGATAGATGTAACCTAAGATAAACATTACCTCGTACATAGGTTGAACGCCGAAAAGTCATCATTTTATGTCGCCTAGAAACCCTAATCACTCTATTACGACCTTATCGTTCAGGATCGTATTTTGGGGGAGCGTTTAGTAGACTATTATATACTAATAATATTATTCTATTAAAGCAATTTGTTATGCATAGCATACCATACGAAAGGTAGGTTCGCTAATCAAACTTAGGCATTAATGTTGAGGATTAAAACCTGGGTCGTGCTTGCGTCTTGTTCGCTGTTGCATCGTTAAGTAATTAGTGAACTTACGCCATATTTTCTATATAGAAGGCAAATCAGAATGATTTGCTTGTTAACCGAAACTAGAACTATGTAGGGATGGGTGTAGAATAATTATATATAAATTATCAAACATCTAAAATTCAATAGTAGCTAGGAATGATCCTCCATCGATGAAACTCGTAGCTAAGATACGATACACACTGTCCTGTAAGAATCCATGACAACTAATAAGAAGGCTGATAATGGGTGTAGGTATTATAATCCAAAATTTAACGCGTACACCTATTTTGAAACGTAAGATTTAATCTCGGCAAGGGTAACTTAATCGGAATATCGCACCTGATGCGCACTAGGTCGGCCCGATCTTCTGGTGAGGAACGATACTTCGATTTGGTGTAGTGACGACGCTACTAATCCACGGGATCAGCAACCGAACAATCGCAATGTCACCACACGAGTCGATCAACCGAACAAGACACGATCGATCCTTGAACCTGCTGCAACCGAGAACAAGCAAGAACAAGATGATAACTGATAATTCAACTCATAAAAGGGTGAGGTTCTGTTTCTCGTCACGGGTGGTCTAGTCGACACACGCGAACACGAGGAGGGACGCACACGGGGTCAACCAAAACACAACAAAACCTAAGCGTAAAAAGAGAGGCACCGCCACATATATAGCGGCGCGGGGAGTGGGGCGGCCAAAACAGGGCACCCACCAAAACCCTAAGTTACATGGGCCATAGGCCCAAAGATAAGGTGGCGCAAAGACCAAATTGTGGCCCGTGAACTTCTTCTGTGTTTTCCCGACGCTCCTGGATGAATTTAGATATGGGGCTGGATCCATTGGAAAGCTTGTCTCCTAAGCTTTCCAACGAGTGGTCGCACGCCGAAATCGGAGTTCGGGAGCCCGATTTATGCCCGTTTGAAGTTGGCGGGCTGCTGGATGGCCGAACCGGGCTGTTTGGATCACACAACGCGTGGCCATCGCGCGGAGTACTGGTCTAGGATCACCAGGAGTGAGCGCTCTGCGGAGGCCCTCTGGGACCATTCTCGATAGGGACCGGCATTGGTCATCACCAAGGGTGATAATGGCCACACATCCCCAGGGTGACGGTTGGCTAGTGAGGGCTGGCAACCCTACTAGGCTGGGGTGATCATGCCATGGCATGTGTGGTCCACAACAGGATTTGCCAAATCCTGAAATGATGACAGAACTAGGAAGGGTTGGGGGCAACCAGAAGAAAGTCGAGTTGAATGACTAAGCTGGATATGTGTATTGGATTGGTTGAGTTGATTGTAAAATTGGGCAAGAGTTGGTCGAGTTTGAGTTGGTTATTTTAAGGTTGGTCGTCAATGTCTGTCGGTTGGGCTTGGGTTGTGTGCCTGGGTTATGTTTGTTCTTGTGCTGAACCCCATGATGACTATAAAAAGACTTTAATAACTGATGTTAGATAAGATAATTTGAACTCATCTTAAAACTGGCTTTACACAAACAAAATAACCCCTTACCTTCGAATAAAGCCTTCTAAGCACTATATGCATTAAGGGAAGTGTTAACTAGCCAGCGTTTGGATGACGCTGACCTCGCATATTTCCACTCTTTTAGATTAAAACTAAGGAGAATGATTTGCTCGTGTGTCGCAAAGAGATGACCCGGCTACGATGGCCATGATGCGGTTTAGGGTTTGCTCCAGTCGCCTGTAGAATTGCATAGCCGTTGGAAGATATTGCGGTTAAACCTATATGCTTTGCTGACTCTGATGGTTTACCTATAATTGTCGTAAAGTCTTTTGGCTTATTTAATATTAAGCCTACGTCATTCAATCAGGTATGTAATTCTCTGAATAATGAAGCGTATGTCTGCATGATACTCGGATATGTATAGCACGCACTAGAGTACTGATCTAGGGTCTAGTGCATGTGTACAACGGCTCTCTGGTAAGTATAAAATTAAGGGCTGACAGGTAGTATTATGTACCGTTCGTCGGGCACTTTTCATCACTAGAAAAAAGATGCTGCAAGGGTTTTACAAGCAATATAATTTAAATATTATATTTAATATATGATGAGAATATTCATTTCCCTCGGTTCTTCTAACGTAACTCCATAGTTGTCTGAACTATAATATATTGGTTTTTCTTCTCCCTCTGACCCTGTTTATGATACTGTGACTTTTATGTGCTAGGCAATCTTCACTGCTGGCTACAAGGCAGTGCTGCATATCCATTCTGTAGTTGAGGAGTGTGAGATCGTAGAGCTCATAGAGAAAATTGACATGAAGAGGAAGAAAGAAAGTGACCCGAAGAAGAAAAACCAGAGAGGAATGGTGCTGTGGTTGTTTGCCGCATTAAGGTTATTCCATAAAACCAGCTAAATGTTAAGAAAAGTGAGGGCTTTACATTTTGCTAATTATCCCTGTTTTACATTAGGTCAATGACTTGATTTGTATCGAGAACTTCTCTGATTTTCCTCAACTTGGGAGATTTACGCTCCGGACAGAAGGCAAGTACATGCTTACTCTGAAAAAAAAATTACTTGTCCTTGTTTCATCTTGTACTAAATGAAATAATGAATACATAAGGCTCTTATTGGCTTAAATCATGCAAACCATGAAGTGAAGACGTTTGTATAGATCATTTTTTTCAGCACTACATCCACCAATATTTTCTGCATCTTCACTGTTGTTATGTGCATGTGGGCCCTAATGGGCATAGGGTGGGCTTAGTGCTTGATTAGTTAGAATAAGAACTGGAATTACTGTTCACACATGAACATTACCTATGAGATGATTAGCCACCAATTAGAGTACTTTCCTTACAAAGAAGATTAGTTTGTTAGTGTCCAAGCTGATTAGATCAAATCTAGATCCGAGCCTTTCTTACCGTCTAAGTTAGTTATCCCTAAAAATGGGAGGTAATGTATCCATTGAGAGGTAAGCAATGAATTCAAGAACCAACCACGCCATACGCACTTTACACTTTACCCCCGCTTGTCACCGGTGAGATTCCCTCCCTCGCCGACATCCCTAGCATTTGTCCTCTGAAATACCAACCTAGGTGGCAAGAAGGGGGTTAAATAGACGCCAACATGTTCAATGCTTTATTAATGGATTGAACCCCCTTTGAAGCGTTCCAAACAAAAAAACAACCTCATGTGGGAAATACAACAAACACCTTGTGGGCACAATAAGAACCACCTCAAAACGGTCAAGCTCTTGGATTGATATGACCCAAAGGGTTATGGAAGATCACCAAAAGCTAAAGATCGCAACTAGGCACACGAACCAACCCAACTCACAAGTTTACCCCTTGCAGGCATTACGTCGAACACTTGGTGGACGAAGATTGAAACCAAACCAAAATAGCTTCACTAAGGGCCCTAGATGGAGGGAAATGATTCCCAAGGATAGCCCTATCCTAGAGCGCAAGATTGAAGGGATGAGCATATAAGAAATCCATTAAAACCATCTAAAAAATATCACTCCAAAATGCAACTCGCGAGAAGAAATTAGAGAATAAAAAACAAGGAGCGAATCGACACATGAGCACATGGAGGAAGACAGATTTCATTGCATCGTGTTTGGGTATTACAAACTGCCTCATGTGGCCACAAGCACCCACAGGTGCCACCCTCACTCTTCCACTCACCCTCTCACAAATTCTGAAATTTCTAGCCTAAGGGAATCCTAGAGGGGCTCCCCTACCCCTCCTTATATAGCCTCAAGGGTGAGACCCCCTAACCCTAGGGCTCATCTCCACCCTTGATCTAAGGATGGGTGGTTTACAACGCACACGCTAGCTAACCTGCTTCTGCCAAGAATTATTTGCGCCATATTCTCATGGAAGCATCCTCGCAACTTCCTCACAGCTTCCTAATCGCCAACCCACGCCTATGCTCACCAGTCAGTCTAGCTTCGCCACCAAGTAACCGATGCCCCAGCCTCCAGCTGTCTCGGATCCGCCGCATCGAAGCTTCTCGTCCACGCCATCTCATGTAACCGCCAGGTACCGAATCCGGTCGCCTGCATGCGCTCGAGCCACCAATTCGCCTCCGTGGAACGGTGTCAGCCGCGTACCCACCGACACCTACATCACAGAGATGAGTCCAAACCAACCACTTATCTTTTTCTGCAAGGTTAGCTCCACAAAACATCATCGACAACGAAAACCATGTGCACCAAGATCATCGAAATGCAATTTTTCACATAATCAACCTGAGACGACTCCATCGGACTCGGTTCGATCCCCATCGGACCCAGCGCGGGTATGCTCAAAAACTGAGCCAACACAATCATCGGAATCAGTCCAGCCACCCACTGGACCCAGTCCCAACACCATCGGACTTAGTCCGATCGGATCCTACCGCGAAGATCCTTTACTGTCGGACCAGGACCAACCCGGTCTAGTCCGCTCTGGACTCAGCCAAGAAGCACTCGTCCGGAATTTGTCCAATGCCATTGGACATAGTCCGATGGAAGATCCAGAAAACTGTCGGACTAGGACCTGGTCCGTTTACTGCTAGACATGATCCGATCTGCATCAGACTTCGTCCGAACGTGATCAGAACAAAACACATAGTGACCGGACCCAGTCCGCTCACCACTGAACTCCAGTGAACATTTAATTCCTCGTTAGGTTTTGAACAAAGTCCCATATTCAAATTTTGTGCCCGTTTAAACAAATGCACTGTCAAAGTACTCCAAAATCTCACCAAAATCATGCATCATCACATATATTTATCACAACATCGGGGTACCCTCCACATGTGTTTCAACATCCTCTCTCCTTTCTTCTTCTTAGCAGGCCCGACCATGGTGATGAACTTAGCAGGCTACTTCGGCCGCTTCTTCTTCTTGTCCGCCTCGGTCTTGCTTGGGCCATCGCCGACCATGGTCTTTTTCTTGGCGCGGCCCCTCTTGCGCTCAACCGCCTAGGAAGCGTTGACGTAGAGGGCCGCGGTGTGGAAAAGCTCACTCGTGGTATTGACCGGGTGGAGCTCGAGGTCCTCGGTGTAACGCCGGTCCCTCACACCATCATTAAAGATCTCAATGATGGCCTCGTCTGAGATGCAGGGAATCGTGTTGCGGGCTCTGACGAACCGGCACACAAAATCCTGGAGACTTTCGTTGTCTCGCTGCACCACAAGCTTGAGGTCCTGGGGGCACCCAGAGCAGGCGTAACACCCCTGGAAGCTTGTGCGGAGGGCATCCTGCAGCTGAGCCCAGTTACGGATAGAACCAGGCCGCTGGATGAATAGCCAGGTTCGGGCCATGCCCTCGAGCACGGTGGGGAAGTAGTTGACCAAGACGGACTCATCTCCCCCCATAGCTCGGATGGCAGTGGTGTAGATAGATAGGAATTCCTCGGGGTTCTTGCTCCCGTCAAACTTCCCAATTGGCCCAGGTTTGAACCTCGGCGGCCAGGACGCCTCACGGAGAGCGCGGGAGAAGGCTGGGCACCCCGGCGCGGTCTTCGGGGAAGAGGCATCCCGAAGCGGGCCTAGGTGGGAAAACACTCCACCTGGGGCACGCGATGAACCTCCGGCAGAGGAGGCTGTCTGGGTCTGGCGCGAGCAGCTGCGGTTGTGGCGAGAGCGGTTCTGAGCGCCGCTGTGGCCGGAGCTGTCCGTGCGCGAGATGTCTGGGCGTCCGCCGCCGTTTTGCTCCTCATGTTGGGCGATGCCGCAAGTGATGGCGCCGAGGCCCTCAGCGATGGCTGGACCCAGGTCCGCCATGGTGAAGCCACGGGGTCCTTCTCCAGGTTGCGAACTACCGTGGCGATGGCTCGCGCCTTCTGCTGGCTGCGCAGGAGCGGGTTGGTGATCGTTTCAATGAGAGAGTCGACCGGCCGACGGCCTGGTGGAGTGCGCTGGCGACTGTCCTCTTGGCAGATCCCATCCATGACGCGGCGGACGGCATCGTTGAAGAAGTTCCGGGCTGCAGTGCGGCGACGCAGCTGCTCCTGGGCCTCCTCATTCCCGGCGTCATCGTCGGCCGCGGCTGAGCGAGACGTGCGCGAGGCCGGGGGAAACGTCCCGGTGTCGCCAGTGGAAGCAGCGGAGTCACCAAGCAGCTCGAACTCCATGGGAGTCTCGCTGACGTGGGTGACAGAGGGTTCACTTCAGGAGCGACTCCTAGGGCGAAGATCGCCTCGGGGCGAGAGGTGTCAACCCCCATCTCGTCAGCCCCGGCTTCGGCGAGGTAATCCTCTCGCCAGCCCTCGTACGATGGGACCAAGTCGTCTAGATCATCGCACTCATCGAACTCGAGGTCCAGGGCCTCGTCGTTGCTCAGAATCTCAGGCAAGTTCGAGGGAACAGACTGCTGAGGGCTGCTCATGGGCCCCACGGTGGGCGCCAGCTGTCGGTGTCTGGGAAACGCGCTCCTGAAGGGCAGTGGGTCCACGGACCGGTAGACGAATTTGTAGTTGGTGTGTGATGAGGACATCACCAGCATGGATACGATCAGCGTGACCGCTGCCCCTCCTTCCTCTCCGACCGCTACAACGACTAAAGACGCTGCTCCATCTTCGTCGCCGAGGGGCCTTAATCTAGAAGCCCAGCCTTTCAAGCCTTCTCCGAAGAAGCGGCGCAACAAGTCTAAGACTCGCGAGGCCTCGACGACTCGAGGAAGGCCCGCATGGAGGCCAAAGACGTCAAAAAGCCCGGTTCGGCCATCCAGCAGCACATCAACTTCAAACGGGCATAACTTGGGCTCCCGAACTCCGATTTCGGCGTGTGACCACTCGTTGGAAAGATTAGGAGATAAGCTTTCCAATGGATCCAGCCCTACACCTAAATTCGTGCAGGAACGTCGGAAAAATGCTGAACAATATTTCGGGCCAGAAACTCAGGGTGCTGCGACACCGTATTTTTGGGCCTATGGCCCATGTAACTTAGGGTTTTGGTGGGTGCCCCTGTTTTGGCCGCCCACCCCGCCGCCGCTATATATGTGGCCGGTGCCTCTCTTTTACCCTTAGGTTTTGTTGTGTTTGGTAGACCCTTTGTGTGTCCCTCCCCGAGATTGCGCGTATCGACTAGACCGCCCGATACGGGAAACAGAACCTCAAACTTTCATGAATTGAGTTATAAGTTATCATCTTGTTCTTGCTTGTTCTCGGTTGCAGCAGGTTCAAGGATCGATCGGGTTTCGACTTGGTTGATCGGTTCAGCGAGGTGACATTGCGATTGCTTGGTTGCTGATCTCGTGGTTAGTAGCCGATCCATCTACTTCGTTGTACACCAAACCGACGTATCGTTCTTCACCAGAAGATCGGGCCGACCCCGTGCGCATCAAGTGGTATCAGAGCGACGGTTGCCTGGTGAGAGCACCCCTTATCTTGTTTTAGATCTGTTATTGTTTGTCCTAGAGTCCAGAAAATAGCCTACAAAAAAAAATTATTGTGTGTCTTTCCTTTGATCCAAGCCTGTTTAGCCTTTGCTATTACTTCCTAGTTTAATTCTTGTTGAATTTTCGTTGCATCGTTGTGTCGTTGCTGGTCTTAGCGTTTTGATCTTTAGAGTTTCGAGTTCGAGTCACGTCTTTGTCATAATGCTTTTGAGTTCGTCGTGTTCTTGTACATTGTCGTTCCTGTGTGTCCACAAAGAACCAAATCAAGTCACATTATTTGCCTTCCTCGAGAAAATAATAAAAAAACTGACTCCCCCAAAATAGCAGATCGGCCAAACCTTTATTTTTCCACGGATCTGTTCCGAACCAATCAGGCCGATCCAGTTTTCCCCATTAGCGCATATAATTTCCATCTTTAGCCAAACCGCGTGCAGCATCCTCATCTGAGCGTTTTTAGCCGCACCTAAACCCAAAAGATCACGGTGAATCAATCACTTCTTTTTCGTGAGGTGGTTTCCTTGCAGCCCATCACCCATATATTTCTTTCCTTGCAGCCATAGAAGGAATATTCCATTACGTGACATCTAATACCAAGCACATGTTCGTGGTTTTGTGAACCTT
Organism: Raddia guianensis; assembly: GCA_036346415.1. Classification (NCBI taxonomy): domain Eukaryota; kingdom Viridiplantae; phylum Streptophyta; class Magnoliopsida; order Poales; family Poaceae; genus Raddia; species Raddia guianensis. The sequence continues at coordinate 41,622,722 of CM070535.1, read as the reverse complement.
TTGCCACGGCAACAAATCCTTTTGCTGCATAAAGTTTCTATATAAAGCATATTGGCTCCAGTGATAATTACGGCAAAAAAAAAAGTGCATGTGGTGAGTGTTAAAAAAAAAGGCAGGTGCAAAGTTAAAAGCCGCACCAAAAAAAAAAAGGATTAGAAAAAAATCACTGCAACAAAAAAGAGAGAGAAAAGTGAAAAAAAAGGAGAAAAAAAAATTGAGGAGTTTCATCTTGGTGTTCAACAGCTGTTCTGTGACTATGTCTGTGATTAGGCTCGCGTCTCTACACGGTCTAGTCAAGGACCAGCATAGTACCGACGTTTGAACACTTACTCAACTTGATTTAACTAGTGTGGTTTTAGTACTTCCTTTGCTACATATTAAAGCCTGTCCAAGCTCCACATACTACTAACCAACAGGAAAAGTACCTTGCAATCGCTTTGTCACCTTCTGAGTACAGGATACCACCAGTTATCGATTGACCTTGACAACCTGCAGGGTAAGAACTTGTAAGAACTTGGTGAGAGTTTCGAGTGTGAGAGACTTGTCAATTCCAGCTCCTATTTAGATAGGGTTACACATCCCTTTGTCTATTTTCTTGTCTACTACTAACAATGACAGGTCCACTTGGAGAAATGAAATTCACGTGGGATCAAGAAGCCCGGGATAAATTAAAGATGCTTGTCGAGAATTGGAATCTTCCTACGACCAAGAATGATCAAGATGGTGTGCATCTGAGTGCTGCAATGACAAACAACTACAAGAGCATCCCAACTTATACTTAGTGCACTGCCGAAGCACGCTAGTCAAACTCAGCGCCACAACCTATTCCACACTAGGTTTGTTGTGCGAGAACGAAGGGTAGAAATCATCATTGATGGAGGAAATTGCAGCAATCTAGCAAGTCAAAACATGGTCGAGAAGCTTGGCTTGCCCACGACTCCACTTGAACAACCTTATGAGATCGAATTGTTCAACTCAAATGGTAAGGTTCAGGTAACACACACTGCGAGGGTGAATTTCTATATTGGTTCATATTATGATTTCGTTGATTGCGATGTCATACCCATGGAAGCATGCTCACTTTTATTAGGAAGACCTTGGTTATATGACGTGGAAGCTATTCACAATGGTAGAACCAATCAATATTCATTTATGCATTATTGTGAGAAAATAATTTTGGAACAAATGACTCCTGCTGAAATAAATAAGATTAATGCTTATAGAGTTAAAAAACATGTCCAAGAGGGTGATAAGATTGTTTGCGATGCACAAAGCACTAAAACAAAGATAAATGAGGTAGTTCAATTAGATAAAGCTGTGACCTCCCCTAATATTGCATTGGAAACACATGTTTCTTTGTCCCCTGTTGTCACTAACCTTTTGCAGGAGCATAAGACGGAGTCGAGGATGACTCCAATTCAAGAAGGGGAGGATGATGAGGACATCACCAGCATGGATACGATCATCGTGACCGCTGCCCCTCCTTCCTCTCCGACCGCTACAACGACTAAAGACGCTGCTCCATCTTCGTCGCCGAGGGGCCTTAATCCAGAAGCCCAGCCTGTCAAGCCTTCTCCGAAGAAGCGGCGCAACAAGTCTAAGACTCGCGAGGCCTCGACGACTCGAGGAAGGCCCGCATGGAGGCCAAAGACGTCAAAAAGCCCGGTTCGGCCATCCAGCAGCACATCAACTTCAAACGGGCATAACTTGGGCTCCCGAACTCCGATTTCGGCGTGTGACTACTCGTTGGAAAGATTAGGAGATAAGCTTTCCAATGGATCCAGCCCTACACCTAAATTCGTCCAGGAACGTCGGGAAAATGCTGAACAATATTTCGGGCCAGAAACTCAGGTCTTTGTGACATCAGATTTTTAGCCTATGGCCCATGTAACTTAGGGTTTTGGTGGGTGCCCTGTTTTGGCCGCCCACCCCCGGCCGCCGCTATATATGTGGCCGGTGCCTCTCTTTTACCCTTAGGTTTTGTTGTGTTTGGTAGACCCTTTGTGTGTCCCTCCCAGAGATTGCGCGTGTCGACTAGACCGCCTGACACGGGAAATGTAACCTCAAACTTTCATGAATTGAGTTATAAGTTATCATCTTGTTCTTGCTTGTTCTCGGTTGCAAAGCAGTTCAAGGATCGATCGGGTTTCGACTTGGTTGATCGGTTCACGAGGTGACGCTATGATTGCTTGGTTGTTGATCTCGTGGTTAGTAGCCGATCCATCTACTTCGTTGTACACCAAACCGACGTATCGTTCCTCACCAGAAGATCGGGCCGACCCCGTGCGCATCAGTGTGAGGCCCAACGACCACCCTTCTCAGCAGCCCAGGGCGGCGACCGAGCCTACGGGGGCTTAGGCCACGCGATCTTCCCGGACAGGGCCTAGTGCGATTTGGCGATCCGGGTACAGACCCTTCGCACGGTGAGGAAAAGAAAGAGGGGGAAAGCGAGAGAGCAATACAAACCATGAAGACACAAGCAATTTACCCTGGTTCGAGCCCCCACTGCCGCGTAATAGCTCTACTCCAGCCATGTTGATTATGTGGTGGAAAACAGTACAAAGGTGCCAAGACCGGGATTGAAGGCACCGATCCCGAGCTTACAATGGTGGCGACTAAAGACTATGGCTACTGCTAAGGAAGCTTCGGACGCGTGTGTTGCTTGGGTGATTGCTCGATACTCGGAGCCGGGGTCCCTTCGAATGTCTAGGGATCCTCCTTTTATAGGCGCGACGGGTCGCCCGGAGCCGATGCGGCGGGCCCCGCGCCCGTCTCTGCTTTAGTGGCGGTGCCCTTGTCTCATTCCGGGGCTCTGTCTGGTCTGGAGCCTGCAGGGAAAAGCTGGTTAGGTTAGTACTGGACACTGTCTGTCTGGAAGCGTCGATACGGGGGAGAAGCATGCTTAGGGAAAAAGCACTTTCCTTTTATCCTCGATATAGCATTGATCGACGGGCCGACCTCGCGCCACCATTAGGGGCGTCGCAGAAGCGTATCTGTCGCCGCGCCGCCAAAGGGACAAACGACAAACCGAGCTGCCCGCGTGCCTCTCCCCGGGCTGCGGGTTCCTGGGGGACACAATTCCTCCCGGTCAAGGCCGGGGGAAGTGCGCGGACATGACATGAAACAAGACGCCGCCTGCTGACAACGAATCGCTCAGGGACCCTCTCCCAGCTAAGGATAGCTCGAGGTGCGCCACGCCCTTGGCTGGGACCCAGGGAGGCGCGGTTGACCTGGTCAAGCCCGGGTGAGACCCTGGCGGGCTAGACGTTTCCTTTAGTACGGCCAGGGCCGGCCTTTTGGACCTTCTATACGTGCGGTGGGCCGATACAGAATCGGCCCAAGGCCCATCTCGGGGTGGGCCACTTATCAATCACCAACACCTTGCTAAACAATATTAGGGGTCAAGGAAAATTGGCTTTGGCAGTTGCATCTTCGGGCATAGCCGCTTTGCTGCTAACAGGCGGTCGGACACCACATTCGCTTTTCAAGATTCCGCTAGACATACAAGAGCATTCCACATGTGGAATAAAAAAGAATACACAACTATCTGAATTAATCCAGCAAACATCACTCATTATATGGGATGAAGCTCCAATGAACAATAAGCATTGTTTTGAAGCACTTGATCGCTCACTTAATGATATTATGTCGTCAGTGAACCATGGTTCCGCAACGAAATAGTTTGGAGGCATAACAGTTGTATTAGGTGGTGATTTCAGACAAACACTTCCTGTGATCCCAAATGGAAAAAAACGTAGATCCTAGCATCTTCTATTACTCGCTCCTATCTTTGGAGAAATTGTATAGTACTCGAGTTGACAGAAAATATGAGGTTAAGGTCACCAACACTTTCTATGCCCGACAAAATTGAGCTTGAAGAATTTGTTGAATGGGTTCTCTCTATAGGTACTGGAACAATGTCTGATTGTTCACCCACTACGTACCATGCCTGATACAACTGTAGTCAATATTCCAGATTACCTGCTTTTGCCAATTGAAGAAAGAAATGTTGCAGGTTTGATCAACTTTGTATATGGATCGACAATATAGACTTCTGAATCAACAACCTATTTATGTGATAGAGCTATTTTGGCACCAACAAATGAAGTGGCTACTGTTATGAACGCCGAGATAATGACCAACATAGCCACCGAAGAAATGTCTTACTACAGTTTCGATAGCATCGATGATACCTCAAGTGACTATTGTACTAGTAAATCTCTTTATCCAACAGAATTTCTTAACACAGTTCACATGAGTGGCCTTCCAGATCACCATTTGCAACTCAAAGTTGGTGTACCAATAATGTTTATTAGGAATTTGGATCCATCAAAAGGCTTATGTAATGGCACTAGACTCATAGTGACACAGATAACACATCGTATAATTGAAGTACAAATAATTACAGAAAAAGCTATTGGATCAAAAGTATGTATTCCAAGGATAATATTGTCGGTGTAATAAATACCGGGGTATAAAGAGTCCTAAGGAAGGCCGAGAGCACATCCGCGGGCCCCACGCTGTCAAAGCGGGCGAAAGTGCCCAGCATGCTGGCGAGCCCCTCAACAAGGCCGGCTGGCCCCACGCGCAAAGCGGCGAAAGCAGCAGCCCAGCCGCACGGGCGAGCCCCTCGAAGACAGCGAGGCCCCACACGTCAAAGGGCAACCAGCCCCAAAGAAGTGGGCGAGCCTCTTAGTGCGCCGGCGAGGGCCCCACGCGTCTGGCGGGCGCGCTGGCGGGCCCTCGGCGCTGGCGATCCCCATCGCAGCGGGGCCCATGTGACGGGGAGCGACCCGAAAGGAGTCTTCTGGGCGAAGGCTCCCCCTGCCGCGAAGGACGAGCGCATTCAATGCGACACTACGGGCGGATAGACAGATGAAGAGATGATTACCGCCACAAAGTGACCCTCGCAGCTCGATCAGCGATCAACGGGCACGGCCGGAATTGACCGGCGGAGAGAGTTTGCCATCATCATGCAAGCCGCCGCCCGCGTCGAGAGAACAAGTTGGTCCCCGCAGCCTCACTGGAGTGTTCTGCGGGTCGGGCCACTTGCGAGGCACGCAGCGTGGCGGCGCCGCGGCGCTGAGAGCGACGTTTCGCCTCTCCTGCCGATCCGCGTGTCTTATCGCAGTATCAGTCGCCTACCCCTCGGCTCTCTCCGACTCAAGGCTTGTATAAAAGGGAGGAGAGAGAAGGGAGGGGTTCCAGACATTTCAGAATCGCATTCTCGCACAAAAGGCTCGGCAGAGTAGGACTGCACCCGAGAGGGGTCCAACTCGGTAAACCCCGTGAGTCGCTCCTTGCCGCGCCCCACGCCAAATCGAATCGAGCTCGGGTTGATCGGCTAGCAGGATAGAAATTTGATAGGGGTGTGATCCGCAGTTGGTTGAGCGGAGAGCACGCCGCCGTTGGCACGCCGGGTAGGGAGGCGCTAGCATCAAGTTCGAAGTTCTTCGACCTCTCTTCGGCGGCGATGGCGGATCGGCGATCGCGATGGACCGAACAAGTGGCGCTAGAGCTGCTGCCGCGCGCGGGCCGCAAGAATGGTGGATTAGCCGGGCGGTAGCCGTCCCAGTCTGGCTAGGCGGCGCCTGGCCTTGGAGGAGTGCACTGCTGCACAGAATCTCCATGCGGCTAGGGCCCTGCTGGACAACCCGCCGGTTCCGGTAACTCCGAACTCTCCGGTGGCGCCGTGGCTGGCCAGTTTGGCCCGCTAAGTGGATGCCGCCGCGGCGGTAGTGCAAGTCGCGGGGGGCGCGGGAACCGGTGTTTCCGCTTCCTCCCGCTCTTTGGCTTCTCCACATCCCTCCCATGGATCTCCTGGCGTGAGGGAGCGGGGCCAGACAACAGAGCTGTGCAACTCCAGTGGGTTCGCCGGCAGCGACAGGGGCGGTAGATCTCCGGTCCCACTTGGAGGACCGCCATCTGCGACACGGAGAAGACCTGCGCAACAAGCTCCGCAGCGGCACGACCGAAAAGCGCGATCGCGCCGTCGCCGCCGCCCATGGGGACCAGGAGGGTTCCCGGATCCGCCTCCCGAGAAGGCGGCGATCTTGGCGCCGTCCGGACGGAGGGCACGGCGGACGGAGGCGCATCCAGAGCAGGAGGCTCGCACGCCGGCCGCCGCGCTTTTTCAAGGAGTCGCCAAGTCGCGAGGGCGGAGAGGTTCCGACCGCCGCCATCGAGAAGTACGATGGCTCCACCAACCCTGACGAGTTTTTGCAGATCTACGCTACGGTGATGCAGCCGACCGAAGGGTCGGGGAAGGTTCTGGCGAACTACTTCCCCGCAGTCCTCACCGGAGGAGCCCGCTCGTGGCTCATGAACTTACCCCCGGAGTCAGTGGGGTCGTGGAATGAGCTCTCCGAGCTCTTCATCACCAACTTCCAGGGCACGTTCGAGCAGCCCGGAGTTGAAGACGATCTCCACAACGTGGATCAGAAGAAGGGGGAGTCGCTGCGCGACTACATCCGGCGCTTCAGTCAGGTTCGCAACACCATCCCTGACATCTCCATCGACGCCATTGTCACGGCCTTCAGGAGAGGCGCCCGAGACCCCAAGGTCAAGGAGAAGATGACCACCCGCAAGATCAAGACGACGTAAGAACTCTTCATCCTGGCCCACAAGCGCGCTTCTTCAGGAGGCTCGCTCGCCGGCCAGACGGGCAGGGGCAGCAGCACGGCGAGGCCGGACCTCAAGAATCCCGGCGGCAAGGACAAGAAGAAGCGCAAAGCGGCCGAGACCGGCAGGTCTCGCCGAAAGCGACGACGACGACGACGGCGACGGCGACGGCCGGCGGCAAGGCGAGCGCGCGGCGGGCGTAAGAAAGGCGAGGTCGCGGGCGGCGGCAGAACGGTCTCGTGGAGGCGCCGTGACGACCGCCGTGGCGAGACGACCGCCGCGTGCGTGGCTACCCGCTGCCGCTGACGAGGGCGACCGCCGCCCCCGCGAGTGGAACGGAGGGACCTATCGTCCCATTCACCGCAACAACTCCCACGACTTGGCTGATTGCCATGTCGCCAAGAACCGTGGACAAGCGCGCCCATGAGCAGCAGAAAGCGCCCGGCAATGCAAGGGCAAGGAACAAAGCCGCTTGGTTTTCGCAGTGTAGCGCGAAGTCGCCGTCATCCACGGCGGATCGGCCACCTATCCGTCCCACGCTAGTTTTAAGCGTGCGATGAGGGAGGTGTGCGCCGCCGCGTTCCAGCGCAAGGTCGACAAGGCGGTGGTGTGGTCGGAGCAACCGATCACATTCAGTCAGGCCAATCACCTAGCCAGCACCGCCGGCCCGGGACATCTTCCGATCGTGGTTGCACTCACGGTCCGGAATGTCAAGCTAGGGCGGGTGCCGGTCAACGGAGGAAACTCTCTCAACCTCCTTTCCGCCCGAAGTCGCCACGGCGCCTCGGATCCAAAGAAGCAGAGCTTCGACCGCGCGCCCGCTTCTTGACATCGCGCCGGGCCGAGTCCGTCCTTCCGGGCGCGTCGACCTCCGGTGACGCTTGAGGTTCGACAACTTCCGCGACGGAGATGCTCGAAGTTCGAGGTAGCCGACTTGACTTTCCCACAACGCCACATCGGGTCGGCCGGCGCCGACCAAGTTCATGGCGGCTCGCCACTATGCGCGTACATGGTGGTGAAGATTCCGGCCTACCGCCCCATCATCGCGGAAAGTGGACCGCCCGGAGGCGCCTCGTCATGCGACAAGGACGCTCTCGCTTTGGCGGGGGCAATCGGCGTCTAGAAGGCCGAAGCTTCGACTCTGCGAGCTCCTCCGGCGAAGATCCGTGCCTCCCCCGGTTCGTCCGCAGTGGTTAAGGCGATCTCCCGAGCGAAGTCGGGCCCGTGAAGATGATTGCTCGTTGGGCGCCTCTCTCGGCGCCAAATAGGAAGGCGCGCTCGTCTCCTTCCTCCAGTCTAACGCAGACGTGTTTGCTTGGCAACCGTCCGACATGGCTAGGGTCCCCAGGTAGGTGATTGAGCATAAATTAGCACGCTTCTGCGTTGCGATCGTTATGCGTAAGGTTCGCAGCGGCCGATGGAGCGCCAGCCGTTATCCGCCAGGAGGTGGACAAGCTTCTCAGGGCGAGGGTCGTTCGGAGCGTCGCCCATCCCAGGTGGCTCGCGAACCCCGTCCTCGTCAAGAAATCCAACGGGCAGTGGAGGATGTGCGTCGACTTCACCGACCTCAACAGGCGTGTCGAAGGATCCAGACCACGCCGCCGCATCGATCTCATCGCCGACTCTACTGGCAGGTGCAAGCAACAGAAGCTCGGATGCGCACTGGGTACCACCAGATTAGCATGGCTGAAGAAGATGAAGACAAGACAGCCTTTGTGACGCCCATGGGCATCTGCTGCTATACAAGGATGGCGTTTGGACTAAAGAATGCAGGCCCCACCTACCAGAGGGCCATGCACATCGCTCACCGCCCCCAAATAGGGCGGAACTTGGAGGTGTACGTCGACGACCTGGTGGTGAAGTCCAAGAAGGCAGAGGAGTTGATCGGCGACCTAGAGGAAACCTTCGCCAACCTGAGGAAGTACTGCATCAAGCTCAATCCCGAGAAGTGTGTTTTCGCCGTTCCGTCGGGCAAGCTGCTGGGCTTCCTCGTCTCCTAGAGAGGGATTGAAACGAACCCTGACAAGATCGCGGCGATCGAGAACATGAAGCCCCGACGCAACTTCGGCAGATGCGAGGCTTGGTGGGTCAGCCGACTTCGGGCCGCGATAGCTCACCTAGGGACAAGAGTCTCCTCTACTCAGTTCTCAAGAAGACCAACCAGCTCGAGGGACCCCAGAGGCGCAGGAGGCGCTCGATGGGTCAAGAAGTACTCACTTCCCCGCCTGCGGCCGGGTCGCCCTGACCTAGGCGAAGCCGCTGATCCTTTATGTCGCGCTAACCCCCAGTGGTCAACAGCAGGGTGGCGAAAAGGAAGGAGTTCAGCGTCCCATCTACTACATCAAGAAAGTCCTCCACGACGCCAAACAAGGTATTCACAACACCGTAAGATGTTCTACGCCAGTGTTGACGCCGTCCCGAGGTCACATTACTACTCTGTGGGCGAGAAATCACAAGGTCGACTCAAGTACCCTTTATGAAAATCCTCTTCAACCGCGAGGCGACGGGTCAGACGCTTGCTGGCCATGGAGTCTGGCGGAGTTCGACTCAAGTTCGCTCCCGAACAGCCATCAAAGGGCAAGCTCGCGGATTTCGTCACGAGTGGACTCGACGACGAGAAGTTGAAGGCACCCAAAGACCTCGCCGTGGACTCTCTTTTTCGACGGCTCGCTCCGCCGAGGAGGTGTCAATGGTGTCGTCCTAGTGTCTCCCACCGGCGACATCGTCCGGCACCTGGTGGAGCTGGAATTACGCGCTACCAACAACATCGCGGAGTACGAAGGGCTACTCGCCGAGCTCAGGGTGGCTTCGACCCTAAGCATCCGTCGGCTGCAAGTCAAGGGCGACTCTCTCCTGGTCATCAACCAGACGAGGAAGGAATTCACCTGTTCAGATCCCGTCATGGTGGCCTACCTGGCGGAGGTGCGCCGGTTGGAGCTACATTTCGAGGGTTTGGGTTTCGCGCACATCCCTCGCCGCGACAACTATATGGCGGATGAGCTATCCCAAATTGCCTCGTTAAGGGTACCTGTTCCGGCCGGGGTCTTTGAAGAAAGACTCACGCGGCCGTCCGTCGCAGCCCCCAATTCTGGCGGGGACGACACCTTTCCGGCGACTCCAGCTGCTCGAGGAGACGCCACCATTCCCGCCACGCCTCTACCGAGGGAAGAGGCGAAGAATCGCCGAGGCGGTTGAGGCGAAATGCTGTGCCAAGAAGAGTACGCCGGCGATAATGCTAACGTCGCCACGCCGTCCGGAAGGTCATGGATGGATCGATCCAGCCTACTGCGGGACGAGTGATCCTCGACGATGACGCTGCTTGTACCGAGAAGATAGCGCGCAGCGCCAAGCGCCACGCCCGGTAGGTGGGGACCAGACGCTGTGGCGCAAACGGAGTTCTACCGGCGCGCCACTCGGGAAGCGGGAGTGCAATACTCCGAGATCCATGGAGGCATGTGCGGAGCCATTCAGCCGAGCTAGGCGTTGGTTGAAAGGTCTTCCGCCACGACTTCTATCGCCTACTGCCTCCGTGATGCCTTCGAGCCGCGAGGAGATGCAAAGCGTGCCATTTTCATGCTAAGCAGATCCACCGACCGCCCAGCGCCGCAAACCATTCCGCTCTCCGCCGTCATGTCCGGGGCCGGACATCCTGCCCGTTTCACGGGCGACCGAGGGCTACACGACCTGCTCGCCGCCGTTGACAAGTTCACCAAGTGGGTTGAAGCTCGCCGCCCGGGCGATCACGCCCGCCGCAGACCATAAAGTTCATGAAAAGCATCTTCGTCCGCTTTGCCGCCAGCAGAATCATCACCGACAACGGGCGCGCTCGAAGTGCCGACTTCCAAGATTGGTGCGAGGAGCTGGGCACCAAGCCGGTTTCGCCTCGCCGCGCATCCAAGAGCAATGGGCAAGTAGAGCGGGCGAACGCGGAGGTGCTCAGAGGACTCAAGACAAGGGCGTTCGACCGCCGAGAAGCGTGGGGTTACCGGGCGGAAGAAGTCCCCATCAGGTTGTGGGCGCCGCGACAACTCCCAATAGAGCAACCGGCGAGACCCCTTTCTTCCTAGTGTATGGCTCAAGCGGTGCTCCCATCGAGCTCACCTTCGCCCAAGGGTGGCGGCGGCGTTCAAGAAGATGAGACCTCGACCGGCCAGATGAAGTAAATCTCCGGAGGAGATCGAGAGAGGCGGCGATCCGAGCCGCAGTATCAGCAGCATCGCGCTGCTATCAAGCAAGGCGGGTATGTGAGAGAACATCGGCAGCTGGGCACCTGCTCAACAGACCAGCGCAGCAGCCGCAACAAGTTTGTCTCCCCGTGGAGGCCCTTCAAGGTGGTCTCGCCTCCCGCCTGAGCTCGGCCAAAGCTCAGATTCGAGGACGGTCGCGAATTGTCGAACACTTGGAACGTTGAGCACCGAGAATTTCTACCAGAGGTAGTCAAGCGCCAGAGCCTTTTTTGAGGGCTCCTTTGGAGCCGAGCGGCGAGGTTTTCTCCTTCCCGCCGCTTCGGGCTGCGATGTACAAAGCCATCCGCAAAGTAAAGATAAGTTCTGCTCTCTCAGGCTTCGCCTTTTTTCGCTCCAAAAGTCTCTAGAAAGCATTCGCTGAAAGTCGATAAGCGAAAGTACTTAAGACCGATGGCCCTTAGTAGCAAAGGCTAACGCTTAACTTGCGGTTGGGCGAGGTGCGGACGGAAGGCGGTTTCAACCCGTGTGTCGGCTCGGTTCAGGCAAATCGCTAACGGCGGCACCGGGCGCTTCAGACCACTTCCGAAGCTAAGCTCGCCACGTAACGCTTAAGTCGGTTTATGAGGCCATAAGGGTTGAAGTAACCAGATGCCTAAGGAATAAGCGCTCACTTTCAGCAGAACGTTCTGTCTAAAACTTTTGGAAGTCAGTTGCTTAGCCTCAAAAAGTCTGTTAGAAAGCATTCTGTTGAAAGCTGGTAGCGAAAGTATTTAAGGTTGATGGCCCCTTAGTAGCAAAGGTGAACGCTTAACTTGCGGTTGGGCGAGGCGGCGGACGGAAGGCGGGCTCTAGCCTGGTGTGTCGGCTCGGTCTGGGCAATGCGCCAACGGCGGCACCGGCGTCTAGACCACTTTCGGAAGCTAAACTCTCGCCACGCAACGTTTAAGTCGGTTCGCGAGAGGCCATAAAGGTTGAAGTAACCAGATGCCTAAGGAAAAAGCGCTCACTTTCAATAGAACGCTCTGTCTAAAGCTTTCGGCGTTCGGGTGCCTCAGTTCTTTTCGCAAGTAAGAATTTGCGTGAAGTTTAATCGAGACTTATGGCAGAAAAGCAAAAGTTTGCATTGACAGGTTTTTTTATACAAGATAAGGGAGCTCAGCTACTCATCGTCATCATTATCTTCGCTGAGAGCGCCGCCCATCATGGATATGCTGGCCGGGCGACCTCGACCCGAGATTGTTCGCCGGATCCACCGGGCGCAAGGTCTTGGCCTTTTGTGGCTAAGGCGGCGGTAGCCGTGCCGCCGCACCTCGCTGGTCGCTGCCTCCGCGCCATTGCCTCCTGGCCGAGGGTCTGGCCAGAGCTTCGGCCGGCTGCTTGCTTCGGCAAAGGTTTTGCTTCCGCCGCCTGCAAGGGCGGCGAGCCAAGCGCTTCAAAGGAGCGCCCGACGTCGCGCGGTAACGGCAGAGATGGCGCAGTGTCGGCCGTGGCATGGGATGGCCTGGGTCCTCCACCGACGCCGCGAACTCCCCGCACCGAGGAGCCGCTCCATCAAGGGCCGCGGGCAAGCTAGGGGCTGGCGGATCGCGCGGAATGGAGCTTGAGGCACCAGCGTCCGCTCTATCGCGCAAAGAAAAAGGAAACCAAGAGGGTTCAGGTATGCAAAAAACGCGTAGCATGCTAACCCTAACACGAAATGTACGTGAACGCAGAGAAAGTTACCTGAAGCGGCGCCCCTCAAAAGCGAAGGAAGAGGGGCGTCAAGCCGCCTTTGGTCATGGCAAGAGCACCGCCGCCTCCTCCCGCTAGGGAGGCGGTCGAGGCGCGGAATCACCGCATGCCGGGCGCTGCTGGCAAGCGCCGGAAGGGAGGCGCGCCAAGCAAGAGGAGCGGCGCACGAAAGGTGTGGCAGCAGAGGCGCCGGCGTGACGGCTGGTTCCAAAGACAGAGGTGCCTGCATGAAGAAGCCGGCCGCAGAGGCGCCGGTTCGGAAGAGTCGTCGCAAGACTCGCTCGGGCGGGAGCGGCGTCGCCAAAGCAGAAATGGGCGAGGCGGCTCAGACTCGGCGGCGGAGCCTCTTTGGGCTCACCTCTCCCTCCTCGTCATCATCGTCTACGGAGAGGATGAGGCGGCGCTTCCCGAGAGCGCGGTCGGAGTCGGCCACCACGACGGGAGGAGCAACAGCCGCGGGAGCTCCGGCGATCGTGGGCGGAGGATCGCGGATTTGCAGAGGTCCCCGCGCCACTTGGATCAAGGGACCGTAAACCTCCATAGGAGGCGTAGCAAGAAGAACATGTTGCGCCCGCAGGGGCTGGCCGCAGAGGGAGGATGCTCGCAGCGAGAGAATGTCATTTGGCCGGCACGGACAATAGTCCCACCACCACCGCCGAGCACGCCATCCGCCACGCCTCGCGGCCGACAAAAGGAGAAGCCGCAAGTTAGCAAGCAACCAAAAAAGAGGAAGGACGTTCCACGAAGTCAAGAAGACCCAAAAGAATGAAAGAACGCTTACCTCCGGGGGCAACGCGGATCCCGTCGTTGTCGCCATAATATTGCCAGGCGGGGCGCGTCCTCATGCGGAGCGGGCAGAGGCGGCGCCGCAAGAAGTCCGTCGCCCCGTGGGTTCCGGTGAGCCCGTTGTGGCGGAGCTTCAAGAATGCGCCGCCAAAGATCGCGCCCATCTCCGCCGAAGTCGTCGGGAAGAGACCCCCATGCAGGGATTTCGCAGACCCTCGGGAAGGCAAGATCGTCGCAGCTACTGGAATCCTCCACGACAACCATCGCCGCGCCGACCCTTCCAGCTGGACTTGGCGCGGATCGGGATGAAGGCGGCGGCATCCCGGAGCGTGAAGTAGCAGCTCCCAACCGCGCTTGACCGCGAGCTCGAATGCAGCGTGAAGAGCCGACGCCAGAGCGGAAGACTTGGCATCGCCCCCACGAACATTTCGCAGAGGTGGGCGAAGATGGCCAGCATCACGATGGAGTTGGGGGGAAGGTGCGCCGCCTAGATCTCGTAGAAGGCGAGCACCCCTAAGAAGAATTGGCACGGCGGAACAAGGCCCGCCAACACCGCCAAGCGAAGGTGATGATCTCCCGTCGCGGGCTTGGCGAATGGTCCCGCGAGCCGGCGGAGGTGGCGGCACGAACACGGGCCGCCGCCACCATGTCTCGCGGCGGCGGAGGTCGGCAAAGCCGGACCAGATGCTCGCCGATCAAGTAAAGCGTCTTCGCGGTTACCCTTGCTGCGCTTAGGAGCCATGGGAGGTGGCGGAAGTGCAGTGGCGGGAGCTAAGGGGTGAAGAAACTTGGTGGCAGTGGCAAAAGAAAGCAAGTGGCAGCCCAAAGCACTTTGGCGCACGGAAGGATCGGCCATGGCGCCAAGCGGACGGCGATGATAGGCAAAAGGCGCGAACGCGACGGTTTTGATTCCGTCTCACTCTGCTGGGCGCCATCATTGCCCCAGCCGGTTTTCAAAAGCTGCACGGTTCCCCAAGGAAGATCGTGCGCAGTGGAGAATCAGCGACGACCGCCGCAGAGGCGGGCCCCACGATTCGCCTCCCGCCCGACAAGAAACGACAGAGTATCGGTATGACGGTTCACAAGATCGTGGCGGACCCGAGGGCTACCGTCTTGTAATAAATACCGGGTATAAAGAGTCCTAGGAAGGCCGAAGCGAGCCCTCGGCCGGCTGGCCCCACGCGTCGGCGGGCGAAGGTGCCCCAATGCGTGCATGAAGCCCCTCAACAGCCCGGCCGGCCCCACGCGCAGCGGTGGAGAGTTCAGCCGCTGGCGAGCCCCTCGAAGACCAGCGAGGCCCCACACGCCAAAGGGCAACCAGAGCTCAAAGAAGTGGCGAGCCCCTTAGTGCGCCGAAGCGAGGGCCCCACGCGCCAGCGGGCGCGGCGGGCTGCCCTCGGCCTGCAAGGATCCCATTGTCAGCGGGCCCATGTGGCGGGAGCGACTCGAAGCGAGTCTTCGACGGCTCCTCGCCGCGAAGGACGAGCGCATTCAATGCGACACTACGCAGCGGATAGACAGATGAAGAGATGATTACCGCCACGGTGACCCTGCGGCTCGATCAATCATCACTTTGTGGCGCAGCTGAATTGACCGCGGAGAGAGTTTGCCATCATCATGCAAGCCGCTGCGTCGGGCGAACAAGCGGGTCCCGCCAGCCTCACTGGAGTGTTCTCGCGTCGGGTTACTTGCAAGGCGCGCGCTAAGCGGCGTAGCAGGCTGGCGCAAAGAAGAAGACGTTTGCGTCTCCCGCCGATCCCCGTGTCTTATCGATGTATCAGATCGCTTACCTTCGGCTCTCTCCTCCAGCTCAAGGCTTGTATAAAAGGGGAGGAGAGAGAAGGGTGAGGGGGTTCCGAGACATTCTGTAATCGCATTCTGCACAACTACAACACGGAAAGGAGCTAAGGCTCGGCAGAGTAGGATCATTGCGAGAGGGTCCGAACACAGGTAAACCTCTGTGAGTCGCTTCCTTGCGCTGGCCCCACGCCAAATCGAACTGAGCTCGGGTTGATCGGCTAGCAGGATAGAAATTTGATAGGGGTGTGATCCGCAGTGGTTGAGCGGAGAGCACGCCGTCAAATATGCATCTCAACTAATCCCAAGTGGCCTTTCAAAATAAAGTGTCGACAATTCCCAGTTCGTGTTTCCTATGCCATGACAATAAATAAGAGTCAAGGCCAGACACTAAGTAAAGTTGGTGTTTAACTACCAAGTCCTGTTTTCTCACATGGACAGCTCTATGTTGCTTTCTCACGTGTTACATCACCAAAGGGCTTACATGTCCTCATTGACAATTGTTCACCTGGATCTGAAACAAAAAAACGCATAATGTGGTGAACACAGATGTCGCAACCCCGGCTTCACCGGGATTCACTCACAATCAATTGCTAGTCCCAGAGATCAATGATAACAACTTGTCAACGACAGATTGTTGAACATCATCACACAATCACAAATAACCAAGAGAAATTATATATTATGCAAAAGTAATTGTTACACAACTACTTATTACAATTGTTTAATTAAAGATGACATAATATTGTCCACAATATATCAGAGTGCGGAAATTCAAATATGCAGCGAAAAGAGTATGATGATGCTTCAATCCGACCCTTGAGCACCAGCTAATCCTCATCGAAGTCCGAAACAAGATCATCCTGATCCTGAAGATAGATCGAATCTAATCCTTCTCCTGAATACAAATTTATCCGTGGTTTGTATAGTGAGTACACGGCTACCCAGCAAGAATCCTTATATATGAATGCACGGGTATAACATGAAGAGGATGGTTAATTTGCAGAAAACACCTATTCTAGTTAATATTAATTAAAATGTTGTGAAAACATTTGTTGAACAATTAATAAAGATGAATAGATTCTCAAAATAATAAACAGAGCTCGGCTCCGGAAGCCACTTTGCAAAACTGCACAAGCCTCGAATACTCAAAACCAAAACCATCCCATCAGGTTATTAGATACACATGAGACTACCATGTGCGGCATTCCTCCCCTCCCATAACCGTGGGAACGGCTATCATGATAGTTTTAACTCTGCAGAGTATAGCACACTTTACCCACAAGCCGAGTAATATTTTTGCGTCTTGGCTTTTCCTTAGGAGCCTAGACCAAGTAACAATACAAGGTGATTCATTAGTTCCTTCTGTTAACACCGATACCCCCTCTAAGGTTTCGACACTACGGGTCCCCCTCTTGAACCCATGGACCGCAGCCCGATCTTTTCAAGGTAAAGTGTCTTAACAATTTTCCCTGACTACTAAGCCAGAATTAGCACATGTTGTACACCATGCTTAAGCTAGCACTTATGGTTGCGCTTGTATGGTTTGGATGGATTAGCACACGTAAAGAGTCCTTAGACCAAGATGACTACCTCCACAACAATCCTCAATTCGCAAAACCACCCGACTTGCCACCTTTAGTCAACACACGCCATGTAGGTTTTAGTTGATTAGGTTATTAAAGTAACTCAGCACCTCCAATCATACCAAGCCACAAGAGTAATTAAATGGTGATCCTAATCAACTATCAACCCACGAGCACTACCAACTATGCACAAGGATAGGATAGGAAAATGAAAATGATTAAGACAGCAATAAATAGGCTAAATTCACAGGGTAGGCTTCTACCCTTTCCTATCATTTTATGTATAAGAAAAATAATAAAAACAATAAAGGGGATGAGTTTTACAAACTAGAGAGTAAGATGCAAACTATCTTGCCTTGGTCGTACTCCGGGTCTTGGGGATCCTCCTTCGAACGGCTCTTGAAATCCTCCCGAACAACGTGACAACGTGAACACGGACGATCTATGCATAAAACGGGATGCAAACAAATAAACAATAGACAATATATTTTAATAAAAATATTAAGCAAGTTATGGCCGATGATGCCTCGGTTTTTCTATCATGCATCGGATTTTAGCAAACTTACTCCGAAAAATTTTTCTCTTCGCTGGCATCGCTAAATGCTCGCTTGGTGAAGTCGGCGACGACGTCACGTAAAACGAGGCGCACACGCAGAGGTTGCTGCAAGGAGAATTCCGAAAAATACCAAATTAATACAGGAGGTAATAGGGATCAAACGAGGATCAACAAAATTGGTTCGGAGGGAATCCGACTTACGGTCTAGGAGAAATAAATTGTTGAAATGTATTGCTCATGGTGAAATAGTGCTTCCCAACCGTGGCATACCAAGGGGGAAATTCCCAAATCCCTTCTTATCCCCTGAGCCAAGCATTGGACTGGAGAAAGAGGAGAGAGAGAAAGGGAAGGGAAGAGAGAGAGAGAGAAATCACGGGAGAGGGAGGGAGCGAGGGTGGCGGCCGGCGTCGGCTCAGGCGGGCGATTCCCTGGCGGCGGCGTGCTCAGGCGAGGCGCGCTCCGGCGGCGGCACCTCGGCTGCAGTGCACTGGGGAGAGGCAGAGGCGGCGGCGGCGGCGGCTGTCCCGGGCGGTGACGCGGTGGCTTTGGCCTGGCGGCGGCAGCAGGGCAGCGGCCTCGGCGAGGGCACCACGGCGGCGCGGCTCCAGGGATGGGGCGGCGGCGGCTCCACGGGACAGGACTGGGCGACGCCGAGGTGCGCAGGGCGCGGCCTGGGTGGCACGGCCTGGGCGGCACGGGCAGGGCAGGGCGGCGCCGAGGAGCGGCTCTGGCGGCCGCTCAGCCTGGGCGGCGGCGTCATGGCAGGGGCGCAGGGGTGCTAGGCGGCGCTAGGGCGGCTCCGGCGACCCGACGGCTTGCTGGGCCTGGGCCGTGCGCAGGGCGACGACAGCGGCCAAGGCGGCTCCAGCGCACGGCGACGGCGTGGTGGCGCTGGGCACAAGGCAGAGGCGGCGACGGCCATGGTGGACACCAGAGAAGGGCGGTGCGGAGGTGGTGACGGCTACGAGGGGATAAGGTTTAGGTTAAACTTGTTTGGCGTTTTTATAGTGCGGGGACGTGGGCTTTGGGCTTGGGTCCAATTAGGCTTGATTCAGGCACGAATTGAACCGGGTATAAATTCGCCAGAGCTGGCGTGGTCGGCCATGAAGGTCGGTTGAGAGCAAAGGTCGGTCGGAGGGTCGCAGGGGAGTTTGGCTCGGTTGCGTTAGGTGGGTGTTCAACTGGCTAGGGTTAAGAGGGAGATTGGTTTCGGGTGTTTATAAAGGGATGTAGGTTGCCGATTAAGGTGGAGTGCAATTGGATCGTTTATGGGCTACGGATAGGGTCCAAATGGGAATTTTGGGGTAGCCGATGAAATCAGCGTCTCGGTTTAGAAGTTGTTTGGTCCCAAGGGTGTGTCGGCTGCGAGGGACCTTGCCTCGGCGGGAGGGAAGGTTCGGCCAGTCAAAGTTGCAAGAGAGGCCGGTCGAGTTAGGTTTCAACATACTGGAGTGGAGTCAGGGTTTTGGACGAGAGAGAGAGGAGAGTTGACCGAGTGGGGGTCCTGGTTGGGTGTAGAGTTTGACCAGGAGAGAGGAGACGTAGGGTTTTAAGGTTCGTCAGCTGAGAGGGACAGACATTCAATCGGCGAGGGTTACGACAGAAACAATCGGAGTTAGGGTTTCGGTCAAGGTAGGGGATGGACGACTGGTTTAATTAGGGGTTTTAGGGTTTCGGTCGGGGAAGTCGTGTAGGGTTTCTATCGAGAGAGAATGTTTTCAAAGGAAACTCGACCAGGGTTTTGGGGTTTTGGACTCGACCGAGAGGATTTAGGTCTGCTCGGCCAAGGTTACAAGGAGTGTCGATAAGTCAATGGTCGAGCCGGGGTTTTAAATCGAGACAGAATGTTAGGGTTTCGACCGAGAGAGAGACAAAGGTTGGCTCGACCAGAAGACCAGGGTTTCGATCGAGCTAGGTTTCAATTGAGAGACAAAGTCAGGGTTCCGACCGAGGAACGAATAAAAGCGAGGAGTGAGTTTTTGCATATAAATTTGTAATTTTGTAAGTTAAAATGAAAATAATTTAGTAAGATAAATTCTTATATGTAAATAATTGTTTGAAAATATAGGTCTTTACATATAAGAATCATAATAACTTAATTTAAATTTTTGCCTTTTCTTTTTAAAAGAAACTTGGGACATTCTAATATTTATTAGGATGTCGAAATCTTCAATGATGTATCAAACCAGGTTTTTGTTCCTGGTTCAGGTATAACAACCCAATGCACCCCTTTTTCTATATACATGGCTTGCATTTAAGTTTGTTTTGTTACATTAATTTCCCATGCTCAAACGAATATGCTGATATATTCCTTCTTTATCTCAGTTTAACATATATGACTACAAAATGAAAAGTAGAGATTGATGGTTTGGTGCTTCCATCTTCCTAATGTTCCTTTTGCAACATCCTACATTGTTCTACAAGGTACAATGCAATGTTTCGAAGATGCATGTTGTTCTATAATGATTACTGCATTCTACATTGCAATGTTGGTTAGCAAGAATCTAAGCTAAGCCACACATAAAAATGTTAGTTCACATCAGCCAATATTTCAATAATTTTTTTGTTGAACAAAAGAATAATTTTCCATTGTACGGGTATCCACATCGCTTGAATTTATCACCTTTGTTAGCCACGCAACGATGATGTTATTGCAAAATTTGGTGTTCAAAAAAAGGCTGAAAAAGCTCTCTATCCTTTCCAAACTTTTTTCTCTTCAACCTAAACAAAAAACCATAAATGGCAGTAACGAAAGAAAACATTTCAAACTAACATAGTGTTACTTTCCTTTTTATAGCATAAAACAGAACATATGTTGTCGGTGTCTGGAAAACGCGCCTCAGAGGGCAGCGGGTCCACGGACCGGCAGACGAATTTGTAGTTGGAGTGAGACCCAAAAACAACCCTTCCCAGCAGCCCAGGGCGGTGGCCAAGCTCGCAGGGGCTCTGGTCGCGCGGACTTCTCGGACTACGCTTGGTGCGACTTAGCGATTCGGGTACAGATCCGTCGTACAGTGAGAGAGAGAGAGGGGGGTGAGAAGAAAGGCGAAGGAAATACAAACCGTGAAGACACAAGAGATTTTACCCTGGTTCAAGACCCCACTGTCGGGTAACAACTCTACTCCAGCCTTCGTTAATTATATGGTGGAAAACAGTACAAGTGTGCCGAGACCGGGCTTGAAGGTGCCGATCCCAAGCTTACAAGGGAGTATCGGACACTCAGGTGACTAAGGACTACGGCTACTGCTAAGGAAGCTTCGGATGCTGGTGCTCTCTTAGGCTCTGTCGACTTCGCCCCAATCGAAGGTTCAGGGGATCTTCTTTTATAGGCGCGGCGGGTCGTCGGGAGCTGATACGACGGGCCCTGCGCCTATCTCTGCTTTGTCCATCCTTAGTAGTGGCGCCCTTGTCTTATTCCGGGCTCCGTCCTGTCTGTGTCCTGCAGAGAGAAGCTGGTGTGGTTAGTACTGGACACGTGCTCGTCTTGGTGCGCCTATACAGGGGAGCAGCCTGCTCAGGGAGAAAGCACTTTTCCTTTATCCCCAAAATAGCATTGACTGGACCGAGCCAGCCCCGCGCCACCCGTTGGGGGCATCGTGTAGCGTGGCAGCTGTCGCCATCTGCCCAAGGAGCAAATGACAAGGCGAGCTGCCCGCGTGCCTCTTCCCGGGCTACGAATACCCCGGAGAGGTGCGTGGTGGGGCATGACAGCTGTCGCCACCTGTCCATGGGATAGATGGACTATCCGCGGGGCCCTCTCCTAGGCTAAGGATAGCCCGGGAGGTGCGCCACGCTCCTGGTTAGGACCCAGGGAGGCGCGGTTGACTTGGTCAAGCTCGGGGATGACCCCGGCAGGCTAGACGTTCCCTTTGGTACGGCCAAGGGCGGCCTTTCGGGCTTTCTATACGCGCGGCAGGCCGGTACGGAACCGGCCCAAGGCCCATCTTGGGGTGGGCCGCTTATCAATCACCAATATATGCAATCCCAATATACTCATAGAAAATGCACTAAACATGTTATCAATTACTAGATTCTTGCATGTTCTCACCACATGTCACTATCAAGTGTTTCAGACTTAATTAACATATTGCTAATAAATATTATTCTTTATTTACCTATTTACATATTATAAGGATAGCATCAAATTAAGAAGAAGAATCTGTTGTTGCTGCTGCTTGCACAGGGCACTTTATATTACATCATTCCTTACTATGTTTTGCAACACAATGATAGAAGTAGACACTAACTTTTTTTGCATTTTATTCTGATACAATGTATGGCTAAAATTATGCTTCACACCTTCTTTTGTTAGAGAAGTGAATGGAACCCTGACCTGAGGTGCTTTTGCATATGTACCACAGTTTACCATTGCTCTTCTAGGTTAATGTTTAAGCAGATGTGTCCTCATTGTTCACATACTTGGTTGTGAGGTAAGCCACATGCTATAATTATTACAAATTATGGAAAACCAGTTTTCATTTTTTGAATATATGACACTTTCTATCAAAACAGACCATTATGTAGTGACAAATAATAGTCCTTCCAATTATGTTAGGTTTCAGTTATGGTTTACGACAGAGGTTCCCGTTTTTTTTTAAAAAAAGGATCCATCCATATACCCTCCACACATAGGCTTTATCAATTGTTCATGAATATGGAATTTTTCGTGTGTTTCTATCATGCGATTGAGTTTCCTCATGTGTTTGGAGTTCCATAACGTGTAGCTGATAACAGCTTGAACCAATCTATAATCTACAGTTCACAATTAGTCTACTAAGATCAGTTACAGAAGGTTCCATCCATGTTTTATATATTACCATGCTCTTTGTCAAAATAGACAATGTTGATGCTCGCTACCCATTTCATGCTCTCAAACAGGTGCTTACTATTGAAGAAAGAGATCCTAAGCTTCCCGGGGCACTCCATGCCGTTTTTTTCCTTATGTAATTTAGCACGTTCAACCTTTTAAATTTCTATCGTGCTTCTGTAATTTTTATGCTCAGCTTTGATTCTTAAATATTAAGTAAACCAAATAGCGGTCAAGTCAATCTCCTGCCGGTGAAGCAAATATAAACTATAATGTATCTATGAAACTCAGGAGAACATCCTGATACTTTATATTGCACATTCACTTTTAACCATTCTTTCATTAAACATATATTAAACCTAAATCAGAATTGAATCTTACTTCCTTTTCATATGTCTGCTACATATATGTGCACCCTTGCAACGCCTTGTTATGATCTTTATTGCCTTTAATTTTTATGCAATATCTTTATATTCTGAATTGTTTTATAACCGCATTTGCTAAATGTAAGGGACCGTTCTTTGAAAATCTTTCGTAAGGAGTTTGCATTGTATTTGCTATTGTTTGAGGTTTTTCTACACTTTGTCACATCTTGCCTGAAATTTCCTACACATTTACTACTACTACAACTACTACTACTACTACTACTACTTTGTGTAGCTTCAACTATGCTATCCCGTGCAAATGCACGGGTTCTCAGCTAGTTTTGATATATGTTCCTTGAAGATGGCTGTGTAAATCGTGTTCGTGGTTTACTTGTGGTTTAGTCTCCGTACTTTCATCAAATGTAAATCGTGGCGGAAGTTATTACTAGTACTATTTGGCGTGTATGTCTAAGGCTAAACTGTAACCAAGTTTTATAGGGATAATATCCTGCATACAATTGCAGAGCAGGTTTTTGTCATATATGTCATCAATTAGTCACGGTCCTTTTCTTAGCCATTACAGTTAGCTAAATATTATTTTCCATGCCATTGCCTTCGAGATCCATTAATCTTTATCGTTATCAAGCGACATCTGTAATGCCCAGTGTTAGTCTAAACGCTACACGGTACACGGTCGGCAGAGTCTCGTGTAGCGTGTAGACCGTGTACACGCCGTGTACACGGGATTACACAGATTACACGTTTTTGTACTTTTTAATTAAAATACAAATAAAAAAACATGTATATATATGCCTAGAAAACTATACTGACAAGTGGCATAGATGAATAATATATTTCTAAGATTACACGTGCATTGTAGATTTGTAGTTCACATATAAAAAAATAATTCCAAGTAGTGCAAGTATGCAACAAATGTATCCTCAAGCTGTATGTTCTATCTCTTATAGCCTAGACGCCACGCTACACGCTGAAAAATGCCGTGTAAGCCGTTTTTTTGCCGTGTCGTGTAGGCCGACTAGGCCGTGTAATTTCGTGTAGCGTGTAATACACCGTTTATGTGCTGTTTATGTGCTAAACAGCACAGTAACCCATCGTGTACCGTGTACACGGCCGTGTAGACCGTGTAGGCGAACACTGGTAATGCCTAGATACTCATTGGTATCAGGGGCGTCTCGGGGAATTTGGAGGCCCTGTACGAAACAATAAACAGGGGCCTAACTTAACGTACCAAAATTAAAAAACAGCAATATATATTATTGTATTACATTATAATTTATAAATTATAGCGGTATGGACTAAGGCCCTACTCTGAACAGTTGAACGGCTGAACGGCTGAAATGATTGAATTTCAAGAGTTTCTCGAGATAGTCTCAAGATTCAGATACATTTCATTTGACTTGCTTTTTAAAGTGTTAGGACCCACCTTCAAAACAGCGAAAAAACGGACTAAAAAAATTCAAAGCATATGTGTTTTCAAAACGTAGATAAGTCGTTAAGCTGTTAAGTTGTTAAGCTGAAAAGAACTGGGCCTAAGTATTGTACCTGCTATATAATCATCACTTGAAAAGCATCATTCTCTTAGTGTTCTTTGAAATGAAATCTTCAATGATATACTCGTAATCAATCTTCTCTAGTAGGGCGCAGGGCGTAGGCCAGAGATGACGCGGTCATGCGGGCTACAGGATCGGCCGATCGGGAATCAGAACCACCAAGCGGCGAGTGCGTCGTGACTCCTGAGTCGAAGGATCAAAGGAGCAGCCGAGCAGGCCGTTTTGGGCCTGATTACATTGCTTGGGCTGTATTACTTTGTTGAATAAAACCCTTATGTGTGTGTGTGTATATATATGGACCTTAATTAAACTTGGGAGGCCCCTTGATTTTGGGAGCCCTGTGCGGTCGCACAGCCCGCACGGGCTCAAAAACGCCCCTGATTGGTATCATGTGTATGACAACACGGGTTCACATATTGGCCCTTTCATCATCTTTTCTCCTTGTGCCTCTTCCCTTAGCCTCGCAATGTATCACAACCCTATGCAAGTTATTTTAAATTTGGGTGCATCACATTCATTCATTGCACAACATCTAGTGGGTAAGCATAGGTTACAAACCTTTCACCTAAATAACCCCATGGTTATCAAATCCTTGGAGGGAATGTTGACCGCCACAAGGGCATGTCTAAGGGTAGAGGTTAGAAAGGAAAGATAGGATTCATCTTCGATCGGTTGGTTATACCGCTGTGGGATAGATATGATCTTTGGCATGGATTGGTTAAGACACTGAAGGGACCTAAGGCCGAGAGGGGGGTGAATCGGACTATTTTAATTTTATTCGCTTGTTGAACTTGGTCAATTAGTCAAGTTAAGCACCCAACTAGTGAATGAGCCCTACACAAGTCTAGTAGCGGAAGTAAACACAAGTGCGAATAATAAAGGAGGCAAGAGGGCAAACCGATCTTTTTACCGAGTTCGGTGCAAGCACCTACTCTCGTTGAGGAAGCTCGCCACACAGGAAAGCCCGGGACCCTTTCGTCCCTAATCCTCAATCCACTAGAAGAAGTTCGTTCCCGAACACATCGGAAGGAACTCCAACTTGTACAAGAATCGGCGTACCTTCACACGAAGGACCCCGAAACACCCTACTTCACAGTGAAGTCGACCTCGAGCACACCGAGGATTTAGCACATCTCCGACGCCTTTGGAGAAGGCGATGCACCGGCTACGCCTAGCCGATGACCACCACGTTGGTGGGTTTGCTTGCGGTTCACGTGTCGATGAAGCTTGTGGTGGAGTTGAATCCCGGTGACGAGAAATCCAAGAGCACAATACCGAAAGCACAACTAGACCACCACCTCTCCCACCATCGAGCTAGGGCAAGAAATCATGGGGAAGGCTCAAGAACTTCGG
This sequence comes from Raddia guianensis, assembly GCA_036346415.1. Classification (NCBI taxonomy): domain Eukaryota; kingdom Viridiplantae; phylum Streptophyta; class Magnoliopsida; order Poales; family Poaceae; genus Raddia; species Raddia guianensis. The sequence continues at coordinate 41,597,362 of CM070535.1, read as the reverse complement.
GGATGACCGGAGGAGGCAAGGTATGGCTTCTTTTTCTTCCTCTTCTTCTCCCACTCTCAATCTCAATTTCTCATGTTGGATCTAGGGAGATGAAGGATGAACTAGGGAGGAGCTCTCACTCTCTCAAAGCTTGGGGATGAACAAATGAGCTCTCTCGAGTCTCTCCCACGAAATCCCACCTATTTATAGGGTTCAGGCTGGGCTAATGGACGGATGAGATTAACTTGGAACGAGATCAGCCGGCTAGCAGTAAATCTACTTAGGCTGGAAGGGCTTATCGGACGCGTCAAGCGGATTTATCGAGCCGTCCGATACTCCTCAACGTGCAACTCCGGATCTGAAAAACGATGCCCACCATGTGTTCGATCCTTGGCCTTGGCGGCATCAGACGCGGCGTCCGATGACTGGTCATGACAGGGTACACCTAGGTTCTTGTCTTGTCTTGTCTTGTCTTGATCTTATCTTGTCTTGTGTCTTGTCTTGTGTCTTGTCTTGTCTTGTCTTATGTCTTGTCTTGTGTCTAGTCTTGTCTTGTCTTATGTCTTGTCTGTCTTGTGTCTTGTCTTGTCTTGTCTTGCGTCTTGTCTTGTGTCTTGTCGTGATCTTGTCTTGTCTTGTCGTGATCTTGTCTTGTCTTGTCTTATCTTGTCTTGTCGTGATCTTGTCTTGTCTTGTCTTGTCTTGTCGTGATCTTGTCTTGTTTTGTCTTGTCTTATCGTGATCTTGTCATGTCTTGTCGTATCTTGTCTTGTCTTGTCTTGTCTTGTCTTGTCGTGATCTTGCCATGTCTTGTCGCTTGAAGTCTCTGTTGTCATCAATACCAAAACTTGATCTTACAATCTCCCCCTTTTTGGTAATTGATGACAACACCTGTAAGTCTCCTGCATAGCTAACTCAACAAGCAAATGTGTGTCTCGTGCAGTGGGTTAGTTCCAACAAGGGTGATACCAATTGAGATTACTTTACTTAAAATAACAACTAGGCATAAGATCTGACGGCGTGTTCTCCGCTCAACCACTGCGGATCACACCCCTGGTCAGATTTTTAGTCTGCTAGCCAACTCGATCAAGCTCGGTTCGATTTGGCGTCGGGCACAACAAGGAGCGACTCGCAGATTTACCTGAGTTCGAGACCCCTCGCGGGTAATAGTCCTACTCTCGCCGAGCCTTAGCTCTTTTTCGATTGCGGTTGAATGGGAATGTGTTTACAGAGTGTTTCGAATGCACGAATGCTAGTGCACGTTTTTTCTTCTCCCTTTCCCTCTCTCTCCTTTTCTTTTTATACAAGCTTTAGGTGGCGGAGAGAGCCGAGGGGGTAAGCGATGATGCTCTCAAGATACTGTGACAAGACACAACAGAAGAGGCAACGTCTTTCTTTGCCCATGCTGCCAAGTGGCACCGCCTCGCGTGCCATAAGTGGCCTCGACCAAGCAACAGTCCTGCCGGTGAGTCTGCGGGTGGGGCCCCACCTCCTCCTGAGCAGGCGGCCTCCTCAAGCAAACCTTCTCTCTGCCGGTCAATTCTTCTGCGCCCATGGTGGCTTTCGGACTGCAGGGTCCTTTAGAAGGTAATCATTTCTTGTTTGTCTATCCGCGTGATGTCTCATTAAATCGCTTTGTCCTTCAGCAGAGGGGAGCCTTCATCCCAAGACTCCTTTTGCACGCCCGCCGCTGGGCCCCGCTTGACGCTGGGCCCTCGCTTTGTATCGAGAGGGGGCTCGCCCACGCACCCGCTCGGGCGCGTGGGGCCCTCGCCTCACCTTGAGAGGGGCTCGCCACGACTTTGCCCGTGCGTGGGGCCCTCGCCTCGCCTTCCGAGGGCGCTGCCCACGCACCCGCCCGTGCGTGGGGCCCTCACCTCGCCCGAGGGGCTCGCCACGCAGCTGGGCCTCGCTCGTCCGCTTTGACGCGTGGGGCCCTCTTGGCCTTCCAGGGGCTCGCCCACGGCATTGGGCCTTGCTGGCCCTTTGACGTGGGGCCTCTTGGCCTTCCAGGGGCTCGCCCATCGCTGGGGCCTTGCTCGCCCGCGACACGTGGGGCCCTCTTGGCCTTCAGGGGCTCTCGCCATGCCACTGGGCCTTGCTCGCTCGCTTTGTGGCGTGGGGCCCTCTTGGCCTTCTCGGGACTCTTTGTACCCGGTATTTATTACACCGAAAGAGGCCGGGACCACCATGATCGCGAACCGTCGGCGGATACTTTTCCGTTTCTTGTGCGGCCGGAGGCGAATCGTGGGGGCCCGCCCTGCTTGGCGGGCCGACGCTGATTCTCACTTTGCACGATCTTCCCAGGGAACTCGCGCGCCGAGGGAAACCAAAGCGCGAGGCAATAATAAGCGGCAGCGTGGGGCGGAATCCAAGTCGCCCTCGCGCCTTGCTTATAAATACTTCTCTTGGCGCTGCGGCTAATCCTTCGCGGCGCTAAGTCCTCAACCGTCTGTCCATTGCCTCGCCGCTGCGCCTGACTTTTCACCTGTCGCCACCAAGTCTTTCGCCGGCGCCCGCCAAATTTTCCATGGCTCCCAAAGCGCGGCAAAGGGCTGCCATGAGGACGCCCGACCATATCGAGGCTGTTACGCCCGCTTCCACTGTCGATGAGGATCAGGTAGCGCGGCTTCAAGTCTTCGTGCCGCCGACCGCCGCCCGGTTCCGCGCCGGCACTATCATGCCGAGTCCTCGCGCCGGGGAGATCGTGACCTTCTCCTGGGCGATGCTGGCGGGCCTTGTCCCGCCGTACTCCGAATTCTTCTTGGGGGTGCTCGCCTTCTACGGGATCCAGGCGGCGCACCTTCCCCCCAACTCGATCATGGCCCTGGTCATCTTCGCCCACCTCTGCGAGATGTTCGTGGGGACGATGCCAAACCTCCCGCTCTGGCGTCGACTCTTCATCCTGCACACGGGCTCGCGCTCGAGCGCGGTTGGGAGCTGCTACTTCGCGCTCCGCGATGCCGCCGCCTTCATCCCTGCCGCGGTCAAGTCCAACTGGAAGGACTGGCACCGGCAATGGCTGTACGTGGAGGACTCCAGCGGCTGCGACGATCTTGTCCTTCCAGCGGTCCCGAGCCCATCTGCCGACCGGGGCCCGGCCAGACGATCCGGCGAGTACGGAGGCGATTGCGGCGCGCATTGCGAAACTCGCGCCGACGGGCTCACCGGAACCCGTGGTGGTGGTCTTTTGCGGCGCCGTCTTTGCCGCCGGCAAAGCGCGCACTTTGGGCGTACTCTGGCGACAACAGCGGGACCCGACTTTGCTCTTGGAGGTGAATACTCTCGCGTTCTTTTGGATTCGTACCTTCTTTCTTTCCATTTTTGGCTAATGACCAACTCGCCGCTTCTTCTTTGGGTGTTCATTTGGCGGGAGCGTCTTGGGAGGGCGTGCTCGGGGCCCGGTGGCGGGCTTCGACCACGCCGACCGGCGACATCGCCTCGCAAGCGGGCATCCGCCCCTCTGCGATTGGGATCACGGGGCGCAACCCTTACTTGCGGCGCCCCCATGGAGGTCTCTCGGTCCTGCGGTCCAAGTGGCGGGGACCACTGCAGATCCATGAGCCGCCCTCGGCGACCGGCCGAGCTTCGCGGTTGCTGCTGCTCTGCCATGGCGGCCGACTCCGACAAGCGCTCTCGGAAGCGCCGCCTCATCCTTGCCGTCGGCGGCGGCGAGGAGGAGGAGGGCGACCCAAGAGAGCGCGCCCTTCAAGCCCCGAGCTTCGCCGCCACCACGGCCCCCACCGGCGAGGCCTGCTGCTACTACCACCGCTCCGCCCGGGCGAGCGCGGCGACTCTTCGAGGCTGGCGCGCTGCGCCGGCTTCTTCCGCTCGCTTCTGCCTGCGCGCTCCTGCTGGCGGCGTCCAGGCTGGTGGTGCTTCTGCCGGCACGCTTCAGCGCCGGCCCGGCGCTGTTCGGCGGCGGTGACGCGATCAGCGCCCGCCACCGCCGCCGCAAACAAGCGACTTGAGCTCCCCTTGACTTTCGCCTTGAGCGCCGCTTCAGGTTGGCTTTCCTGCGCTTCGCACACTTCACATTAGGGTTAGCATGCTACGCTTTTGCATACTGAACCTGTTTGTCCTTCTTGGAGCAGGCGGACGGCTGGGGCATCGAGCTCCGCTCCGCGACTTCTTGACCCGCCTGCCGCTCGCTCCGACGGACGGAGCTGCTTCCAGCGGCGGCGGAGAGTTCGCCGGCGCCATGACGGAGAACCCTCGGCCACCGCGTCGGCTGGCGCCGCCGCCATCTCGGCCGTGACGCCCGGCGTAAGGCGCTCTGGGGCGCCGCACCCTCTCCGCGCACTGGCGGCGGGAGAAGCCATTGCCTTGGCGGGCGTCTGCGGCGAGCTGCGGCGGGCCCTCGGCAAGAAAAGCGCGCGAAGGCGATGACCAGCGAGGCTGCGGCGTAAAGCCGCCGCTGCCTCGCCGCCAAGCGATCGAAGACCTCGCGCTGGAGCACTTCGGCGCCTCGAACCCTCGCCGACATCTTTGCGCGACCGCCTCTCGCGACCGGGGCGCCTGCATCCACTGGGTGTTACCTTGTATCCCATTGGAGAGGCGGCTGCGCGAAGACGCCGGCGCCGTGGGACGAACGCCGAAAAGCCTGCGGCTTTACGAGTGGCGTTGCGGACGCGAAGCGATCGAAGAGCGGTCGCCAAAGCGCTCTCGAAGCGGCCATGATTCGTCTTGGACAATGTCTTGCTCGAGCGCGCGTTTGATCTCGGCCGTCGCAAAGAGCCTTCGCGCCCGGTGGACGGTTTAAGCGGTATTTGGTTGACACCGCCGCCCGCCACGTGTCCATGATGGGCGGCGCCGCTCGGCGGAAGAGCGAAGCGAGGAGGAGTAGCGATACTCCCCCGTCTTTTTTGCCTTGTAAATGTTGCCTATTAATGCAAACAAACTTTTGCTCTTTTGTTGTGAGTCTCACTTGAACTTCGCACAATTTTAACTTGCGGAATTGAGCGGGGCACTGGCGCCAAAAGCTTTAGATGAGCGTTTCGCGCGCAAGTGGCGCTTCCTTAGGCATCTGGTTACTTCAACCCTTATGGCCTCTCGCAACCCGACTTAAACATTACGTGGCGGCGCTTAGCTTCAGGAAGTGGTCTAGTCGCCGGTGCATTGTTGGCGCATTGCCTGACCGAGCCGACACACAGGGCTAGAACCCGCCTTCCGTCGCTACGCCTCGCACGGCGTAAGTTATAAGCGTTTGCCTTTGCAACTAAGGGCCATCACCATAAGTACTTTCGCTACCGACTTTCGGTGAGAATGTTTTCTAACAGACCTTTTAAAGGCTAAGCCAGCGATCGCCAAAAAGCTTTAGAGCGAGCTTTACGTTGAAAGTGGCGCTTTTTCCTCGAGCATCTGGTTACTTCAACCCTTATGGCCTCTTTGCGAACCGACCCTAGACATCGGCGTGGCGAGAACTTAGCTTAGGAAGTGGTCTAGTCGTCGGTGCATTGATAGCGCGTGCCTGAACCGGCGCAGACACACCGGGCTAGAACCCGCCTTAGTCGCCGCCGCCGCCATGTAACCCATGAGTCATAGGCGTTAGATCCTTGCAACTAAGGGGCCATCGCCTTGAGTACTTTTTAGCTACCGACTTTCAGCGAATGCTTTCTAACAGACTTGAGGCGAAAAAAAGCAGATGCCCACAAGGAGCAGAACTTATCTCTTATTGAAGATGGCTTTGTACAATCGGCCCGAGGCGGTGAAGGAAGAAGACCTCGCCGCTCGGCTCCAAAGGAAGGCCCAAAAAGGCTTCGAACTGCTACCACGGTAGAACTTCCTCACCGCTCGGCGTTCCAAGTGTTCGCCAATTCGCGACCATCCTCGAATCGCGAGCCTTTGGCCCGAGCTGGGCAAGGTGGCCCGAGACCACCTTGAAGGGCCCTCCCGGGGAGAGCGATTTGTTGCGCCCCGCTGCGCTTGGATTTTCTTGTGAGAATGAGGTCGCCCATTGCGGTGTTCTCACACACACCCGCCTTGCTTGATATCGGTAGCGGCCTTTCTTGATACTTGGCGGCGGATCGCGCATACATCTCTCGGATCTCCTCCGGGAGATTCACTTAATCTGACGCGGTCGAGTCTTGGTCTTCGCTGAACGCCGCCACCCTTGGGGGGCCGGCGAGCTCGATGGGAGCACCGCCTCGAGCCATACACCAGAAGAAGGGGTCTCGCCTGTGGCTCTGTTGGAAGTTGTCGCGGCGCCCACAACCTGATGGGGACTTCTTGACCCAGCGCTTGTCAGCGCTTCTCCAGCGATCGAACGCCCTTGTCTTGAGCCCTTTGAGTACTTCCGATTCGCCCGCTCCACTTGCCCATTGCTCTTCGGATGCGAAGCGGAGGCAAAGCATAGCTTGGTACCCAACTCTTCGCACCGATCTTGGAAATCGGCGCTTTTGAGCGGCCGTTGTCGATGATGATTCATTGGCGACACCGAATCGGACGAAGATGCTTTTCATAAACTTGATAGTCATTGCGGATGTGATCGCCGGGACCGCGAGGCTTCAACCCACTTAGTGAACTTGTCGATGGCGCAAAGCAGATGAGTGTAACCTCCGTTCGCCCATGAACAGGCCCAGATGTCGGCCCCGCATCGCGAAGCGGCCAAGAGAGCGGAATGGTTTGCGGCGCTGGGCGGTCGGTGGATCGCTTACCATGAAATTGGCACTCTTCGCATCTCCTCACGGCTCGAAGGCATCACGGAGGCGAGAGGCCAATAGAAACCGTGGCGGAAGCTTTCCCAACCAACGCTCGGCTCCTGAATGGCTCCCGACATGCCTCCATGGATCTCGAGAGAATTTCACTCCCGCTTCTCGTGTGGCGACTTCAAGAGAACTCTATTTGCGCCCTGGCGTCTGAGTCCCGCCTACCGGGCGTGGCGCTTGGCCTTGCGCGCTATCTTCTCACCGACAGCGTCATCGTCGAGATCACTCCATCCCGCGGTAGGCTAGGATCGGATCCATCCATCGACCTTCCGGGACGAGTGTGGCGGCGTTACGTACATTGCCGCCGGCGTACTCCGCTCGGCACGGCGTTTCGCCTCAACGCCTCGGCGGTTCTTCCGCCTCCTCCCTCAACCGGGGGCTGCGGTGGGGTTGGTGGCGTCTCCTCGAAGTGGGGCTGCGTTAGGGAAAGAGTCGCCCCTTGAGTTGGGGCTGCGGACGACGGCGCGTAAGTCTTTCTTCAAAGACCCCAACCGAACAGTGCCCTTGATGAGGCAATGCGGGATAATTCATCCGCCATGTAGTTGTCGCGGCGAGGGACGTGCACGAAGCCCAAACCCTCGTAGTGCCGCTCCAAGCGGCGCACCTCCGCCAGTAGGCCGCCATGACGGGATCCGGCGGAGAAATCCTTCCTCGCTGGTTGATGACCGGAGAGAGTCGCTTTACTTGTAGCCGCGGATGCCAAGGGTCGGCCACCACGAGCCGGCGGCGATCCTTCATACTCGCGACGTTGTTGGTGGCGCGAAAGTTCAGCACCACCGGTCCGGACGACATCGCCGGTGGGAGACACCAGATGCGCCAGCCCCCCTCCGGCCGGAATGAGCCGTCGAAGAGAGTCCTGGCGAGGAGGTCGGGTGTCTTCGGCTTCTGTGTCCGCCGAGTCCACTCACGATGAACTCCGCCGAGCTTGCCCTTTGATGGCCGTTCGGGAGCGAATTTGAGATCGAATTCGCCGGCTCCATGGCCCACTTGGCGTGCGACCCGTCGCCTCGCGGTTGAAGAGGATCTCCGCAAGGGATACTTGGTCAACACCGTGACTTCGCCCTTGGAAGTAATGGCGTAGCTTCGGGACGCCGTCGGACTGGCATAGAGCATCTTCGTGCTGTGAATACCTTGTTTGGCGTCGTGGAGGACCTTCTCGACATAGTAGATGGGGCGCTGAACGCCCTCTCTTTCCGCCACCAGCACCACACTGACCGCCTTGGGGTTTGCCGCGACGTAGAGGATCAGCGGCTCGCCCGGGTCTAGGCGACGAAGCGGCGGGAGGTGAGATACCTCTTGATGTCGAGCGCCTCCTGCGTCTCCGCCGATCCACTCGAATGGTTGGTCTTCTTTAGGAGCTTGAGCGGAGGAGACTTTTATCCCCAAAGGGCTATAAAGCGGCCTAGGGAGGTTAAGCGACCCACCAAGCACCTTGCATCTGCCGAAGTCGCGTCGGGGCTTCATGTTCTCGATCGCTGCGATCTTGTCGGGGTTCGCCTCAATCCCCTTTGGGAGGCGAGGAATCGGCCAGTTTGTCCGACAGAACGGCGAACACACATTCTCTGGATTAAGCTTGATGCATACTTCCTCGAGGTTGGTGAAGGTTTCTTCCGGTCGCCGATCAACTCCTCCGCCTTCTTGGACTTCACCACGGATCATCGACATACACCTCCGGTTTCGCCCTATTTGGGGCGGTGGCGATGTGCATGGCCCTCGATAGGTTGGGCCCGCATTCTTGATCCGACGCCATCCTTGTATAGCGATGAGCGCCCATGGGCGTCACGAAAGCGATCTTGTCTTCATCTTCTTGACCATGCTAATCTGGTGGTACCCAGTGCGCGTTGAAGCACTGTTGCTTTCGCACCCAGCGGTTGAGTCGGCGATGAGATCGTCGCGAGGCGTAGTCTGGATCGCCGAACACGCCTTGTTGAGGTCGATGAAGTCCGCACATCCTCCAACGCCCGTTGGATTTCTTAGCGAGGGCGGGGTTCGCGAGCCACAGGATGGGCGACATCTGCGGACGACCCGCCCTAAGAGCTTGTCCACCTCTGGCGGATAACTCTCGGCGCTCCACCGACCGCCGGACCTTCGCATGATGACGGTGCGGCGGGAAACGTCGCCAATTTGTGCTCAATCACCTCCACGGGGACCCGACCATGTCGGACGGTTGCCACGCAAACACGTCTGCGTTAAGCTGGAGGAAGAGACGAGCTTCGCCTTCCTATTTGGCGTGAGAGGCGCCCACCAACGATCTTCGCGGGTCGACTTCGCTCGGGAGACCGCCTTAACCTCCGCGGACGAACCGGGGGAGGCACGGGTCTTCGCCGGAGGAGCTCCCAAAGTCGAAGCCTCGGCCTTCTGGGCACCGATCGCCCCCGCCAAAGCGAGAGCGTCCTTGTCGCAGCGGAGCGCCTCCGGGCGGTCCACTTCAGACGATGGGGCCAGCTGGCCCCGGGATCTTCACCACCATGTACGCATAGTGGCACACCGCCATGAACTGGTCAGCGCCGGCCGACCTAGTATGGCGTTGTAGGAGAGGTCGAAGTCAACACCTCGAACTCGAGCATCTCGGTCGCGGAAGTTGCCGGACCTCCGAAGGTTACCGGAGGCGTCGCCCGGCCGACGGACTCGGCCCGGCGCGATGTCAAGAACGGGGCGTTAGGCGAAGCTCGCCGCTTTGGATCTGGGCCTTGTGGCCCCGGGTGGACGGGAGGTTGAGGAACTCCCTCCGTCTACCAAAGACCGCCCTAGCTTTACATTCGGACCGTGGGTGCAACCACGATCGGGAGATGCCCAGGTCGGGCGGTGATCTTGGTGGGTGATCGGCTTCGATGAACGCGATCGGTTGCTCCGACCACGCCGGTGCCTCACCGACCCAAAGCCGGCACGCGGCGGCGCACACCCCTCATCGTGCGCTTAAAGCTAGCGTGGGACGGATAGGTGGCGAACCGCCCGTGGATGGCGGCAACCGGCGCTCACTTCTGGCGAGAACCAAGCGAAGCCGTCTCCTTGCCCTTGCCATCGCCGGACGCCTTCTTCGCTGCTGCTGCTCGTGACTCGCTTCTCCACCATCTTCTTGACGACATGGCAATCGCCAAGTCGTGGGAATTGTTGCGGTGAATGGGGCGGTAAGGCCTTCCGTCCCACTCACGAGGCGATGGTCTCGCCCTTCGTCGCGGCCATGGGGGCGTCGCGCCACGGGCGTCGCCGTAGCCGCCGCCTCGGCCGCCTTTACGGGACCGTACCGCCGGCGCCGCGACCACCTCCTCTTTTCCGCCCACGCGCCCGTTCTTGTGGTGGCATGATCTTCGTCGTCGTCGTCGTTGTCGTCGCGCTCGGCGGCCATGACCTGCCCGGTCTCGGCCGCCTTGCGCTTCTTCTTGTCCTTGCCGCCGGGGTTCCTTGAGGTCTCGGCCTCGCCGCCCGCAGCTGTCCCCGCCCGCGCAGCCGGCCGGATGCGAGCCTCACTTTGAAGGCGACTTCAGCGTCAGGGTGAAGAGCTCCTCCGTCGTTTTGATCTTGCGGGTGGCCATCTTCTCTTTGACCTTGGGGTCTCGGGCGCCTCTCCTAAATGCCGTGACCACGGCGTCGATGGAGATGTCAGGGATGGTGTTGCGGACCTGACTGAAGCGCCGAATATAGTCGCGCAGCGACTCTCCTTTCTTCTGCTCCACGTTGTGGAGGTCGTCTTCTACTCCGGGCTGCTCGAAGGTGCCCTGGAAGTTGGTGACGAAGAGCTCCGAGAGCTCCTTCCATGACCCCATGGACTCCGGGGCAGGTTCTTGAGCCACGAGCGGGCTCCGCCGGTGACGACCGCGGGGAAGTAGTTCGCCAGAACCTTCCCCGACCCTCCTGTCGGCTGCATCACCGTCGTATAGATCTGCAAAAACTCATCAGGGTTGGTGGTGCCGTCATACTTCTCGATGGGGGCCGGACGAAACCGTTCCGCCATTGACGCGGGCGCAGACTCCTTAGAAAAAGCGCGGCACCCGGCGTCGGAGCCTCCTGCTCTGGGCCGCGTCCTCGCCCGCCGCCCCGTCGCCTAGGCGGCGCCAAGAAGCGCCACCCTCGCTGGCCGGGCAGCTCTGCGGGAACCCTCTTGTTGTTCTCGCCTTGGTGGCCTGTGTGATCGCCTTCGGTCGCGGCCCTGCGGAGCTTGTCTCATGAGTCTTCTCCATCTGACAAGTGGCGGTCCTCGAGATGGGACCGAGATCGCGCCACTGACGCTTTGCCGGCGAGCCCGTGAGGGTCGCCGCTCTTGTCGTCTTAGCCACGCCCCCTCACGGGAGATCTGCGAGAGAGTGCGAGGGCAACAGAGATCGGGAAGACGGAAACACGGTTCCCCGCCCCGAAACTTGCACCCATTGTGGCCGCGGCGGCGTCGGCCAAGGGCTGTTGCCAACCACGGCGCCGCCGGAGTCGAGTCACCGGGACGGTGAGTTTTCAGCAAGGCCTGGCGGCGTGGAGGTTACGTGGCCGGAGTGCACTCCTCAAGGCAGCGCCGCCTAGCTTGGCCGAGGCGGTTGCTTTCGCCAGGCTCCAACCCTAGGCGGGCGGCCACCGCCGGGTGATCCACCGCCATCACCGCGGCCGACTCGTGGCAGCGGCTCTAGCTGGCCGCTTCTGCTCCATCGCGGATTTCTTTGCTCCGCCATCGTCGCCGGAAGAAGGGTCAAGAGTTTGAACCGATGCTAGCGCTCCCTACAGCGCGCCATCGACGGCGTGTTCTCCGCTCAACCGCTGCGGATCACACCTGGTCGATTTTTAGTCGCTAGCCAACTCGATCAAGCTCGGTTCGATTTGAGTGTCGGGCACAACAAGGGCGACTTCAGATTTACCGAGTTGGACCCCTCGCGGGTAATAGTCCTACTCCTGCTGAGCCTTAGCTCTTTTCTGATTGCGGTTGAATGGGAATGTGTTTACAGAGTGTTTCGAATGCACGAATGCTAGTGCACGTTTTTTCTTCTCCCTTTCCCTCTCTCTCCTTTTCTTTTTATACAAGCTTTGGGCTGGCGGAGAGAGCCGAGGGGGGTAAGCGATCTGATGCTCTCGGTATAATCGACAAGACACGACAGAAGAGACGAAAACGTCTTTGCTGCCCATGCCGCATGGCGCCGCCCTCGCGTGCCAAGTGGCCTCGACCCGCCTGCAGTCCACCGGTGAGTCTGCGGGTGGGGCCACCGCCTCCTCCCCGAGCAGGCGGTCTCCTCAAGCAAACCTTCTCTCTGCGGTCAATTCTTCTGCGCCACAATGATAGCCGCTCGAGACTGCGAGGTCCATTATGCGGTAATCATTTCTTCATTTGTCTATTCGCGTGATGTCTCATTAAATGCGCTTTGTCCTTCAGAAGCAGGGGAGCCTTCGTCCCAAGACTCCTTTTAACGCTCTCCTTGCTGGCCCCGCCGACGCAGGGGGCCCTCGCCTGGTCTCCAGAGGGCTCGCCACGCACCCGCCCGTGCGTGGGGCCATCGCCTCGCCCGAGGGCTCGCCACCAGTGGGGCCTCGCTTCGCCCGCTGACGCGTGGGGCCCTCTTGGCCTTCCGACGGGCTCGTCCACGCATGCTGGGGCCTTGCTTGCCCGCTTTGGCGTGGGGCCTCTTGGCCTTCCGAGGGGCTCGCCACGCCACTGGGCCTTGTTCGCCCTTTGTGGCGTGGGGCCCTCTTGGCCTTCTCAGGACTCTTTGTACCCCGGTATTTATTACACCGACAAGATCAATTGAGGTGCAATGCAATGCAAGACTAACACTTAGCTCCCCCTAGATCATTACCTATTAAGTGAGCAACACACAGATTTGTAAAATTTACAATTTCTCCCCCTTTGTCATATTTTTCACTGTTCTACTCACTTTTCTCCCCATTGCTTGCCACTCATTCATTTTTCTCCTCCTTTGTCATCAATAACCACAAAGGGCAATCAACAAGCACATGAAAAGGAGACAATACTCAAGAGCTTTGTAGATTATACAAGTTCTAATCATGCCAAGTACGTTATCCACCACATTGCAAATTCAAGACTATTTCTAGATCAAATATCACAATACACAATAGAGGCTCATGTTTGAGTGATGTGTAAGTAGAATTAAGATCTAGAGCAGGACTTAGAGGAATCAAAGTCAATGAATATCTAGTAAGCTCATGCACTAGGATAATTCACTTGATGCAAACTAGTAACAAGAACAAACATATTCAAATATGCACAAGTGCTACACCAAGTCAGAATTTAAGTCTAAATATATTCTTATGTTGAGCATATATAGATTTATGAATTTCATTTTATATTTCCTTTTAAGTTCCATGTCTCAAACCTTAGTCGACACTGTCCAGCATTATACTGAAGGAATCAGTGTCTTGGTCATCCAAAGCTGCCCTAAGTTCATGCCCAGTGCAATGGCAAGCTGTCTCAGCTGGGAAGACATTGGTGAGAACAAGGATGATGCTCAACATTTCCAAAACAAAGGTACTCATATCTAGTCATGATATTAAACAAGATACACAATGAATAGCAAGACCAGAACTAGAAGCACTAGGTCATTCACATAGAGATGAGCTATAAAAGATACACATGGCTTTAACACATCTAACACTCGCTCTAAGTGAAGAATTATTAGCATGTGTTAATTAGAGCGCTTATTGAGCACGATGACATTCAATTTGAGTTTTAGCTATCAAATGCAAATAGAGATGCATTGAGCAAAGTATAAAAAACTAGTAGAATTTGCAAAGCTCTAAGATTGTCTCAAGTTCATATGATTGTGCCAAGTTCACACACAACAGCCCCACGGCCAACTCAGGCGACATTTGACTTATCTAGTATGTTCAGTTCATTTCTTAATTTACAAAAGCGTGCCTCATCTAGTGGCTTGGTGAAGATATCGGCAAGCTGGTCCTCCGTATGCACAGATCCAACCACGATGTCCCCCTTCATCACATGATCCCGAAGGAAGTGATGTCGGACGTCAATGTGTTTGGTACGCGAGTGTTGAACCGGGTTGCTAGCTATTTTGACAAAGACTCTCATTATCACCTGTAAGAGGCACGTGGTCAAGTTTTACGCCAAAGTCAAGTAAGGATTGTGTCAGAATAGAATTTGCGCCTGACTACTCCTGCCGCTATATACTCTCACCTTTCAGATAGATAGCGCCACGAGTTCTGTTTCTTTGATACCCACGACACGGACATCTACCAAGTAGGTGACAGGCTCTGAAGTGCTTTTGCGATCAATCTTGCATCCGGCATAATCTGAGTCAGAATAGCCAAGGAGCTCAAACCGCGCACCCTTAGGGAACCAGAGATCTATGCTAGGAGTGAATTTTATATATCTGAAAATCCTTTTGACAGCTTTCAAATGCATTTCTCTAGGGGAAGCCTGATATCTAGCGCAAATGCACACACTAAACATGATATCCAGCCTAGACGCTGTCAAGTAAAGCAATACACCAATCATGGAACGGTAAACTTTGGGATCCACAGGGTTACCTTCTATGTCGAGATCAAGGTGGCCGCTTGTACCCATTGAAGTCCGGATTGGCTTGCATCCGTCCATGTCGAAGCGCTTCAGAAGATCCCATGTGTACTTCTCTTGACTTATAAATACCCCAGTCTTGAGTTGGTTAATTTGAAAGCCCAAGAAGAAGTTCAACTTACCCATCATTGATATTTCAAACTCAGTTGCCATTATCTCATTGAAGTCTTGTACCATCTTGCTACTTGAGCTCCCAAATATGATGTCGTCGACGTAGACTTGGCACAAGAATAAGTGTCCATCATCCACCTTGGTGAAGAGAGTAGAGTCCACTCGTCCAACACTGAAGCCCTTGGAGATGAGGAAGTCTCTAAGTCTTTCATACCAAGCCCTGGGAGTTTGCTTGAGCCCATACAGAGCCTTCGATAACTTGAACACATGGTTGGAATATTTTGGATCCTCAAACCCAGGAGGTTGCTCAACATACACCAGCTCCTCGATGTAGCCATTCAAGAAGGCACTGTTTACGTCCATCTGCTTAAGAGTGATGTTGTGACATGTAGAGAACGCCATAAGCGACCTAATTGCATCATGTCAGCCACAGAGCATAAGTATCTCCACGTCCACACCCTCAACTGTGTGAAGCCTTGAGCCACAAGTTTTGCCTTGTTCCTGACAATCACTCCAAACTCATCTGTCTTATTCTTGAAGACCCATTTGGTACCAATCACATTGCAATCCTTGGGTCGCTCCACAAGTGTCCAAACTTGATTCCTTTCAAAATTGTTCAGTTCCTCATGCATGGTATTTATCCAATCAGGATCAGCCAATGCCTCTTCCACCTTTTTTTGCTCCAAGTCAGACACAAAAGCATGGTGCTCACAGAAGTTAGCCATGCCACTGACCTCACTGAACCCAGCTGTTCTTGACCTTGTGTGGACACCTTGAGTCAGGTCTCCAATCACTTGATCAGATGGATGATCACGAGCAATTGAATAATAGGTTCTAATCAACTGAGAAGGTTGTCCACTTGACTGCTCCACTGACTGTCCATCTTGCTCATCAGCTGACTCTGTCATTGAAGATGGTTCCTCACTTGAGCTGTCTTGAGGCACAGCTCCCCCTGAGTGTGGCACAAGCTCAGGTGTGAGCGGTGGTGTAACTATCTCACTCACTCTAGGAGCTTCCATTGGCCTCACATCTTCAGGTTGCATTTCTCCCATTGCTCTTGCCAATTGATCTCCATCAACATCATCCAGATTGTCATGCCGACCTTGGCTCCCATTTGATTCATCAAACTTCACATCACAAGTTTCCTCAATCTGTCCACTTCCTTCATTGAATACCATGTAGGAAGTCCCTCTGGAGGAGTATTCTAGGAGAATCCCTGTGTCCACCCTGTTTTGAAATTTGCCTAAGTGCTCCCTCTTCTTCTTGATATAAACCTTGCATCCAAATATCCTGAAGTAGGAGACATTGGGTCGTCTTCCCACAAGCAGCTCATAAGAGATCTTCTTGAGAAGCTTGTGAATGTCTGACTGTTGATGCAATGACAGATTTGTCGATTGATTCTCGACCCATAACACTTCAGAGGTTCCAAACTCATTGAGCATTGTTCTTGCCATCTCGATGAGTGTCCTATTTTTCCTCTCAACCACACCATTCTGCTCAGGTGTGTATGTGGCTGAGAACTGATGATCAACCCCTAGCTCATCACAAAACAACTCAACAGAGGTGTTAGTGAATTCAGTTCCATTGTCACTTCTCACCTTTTTGAGGGTACAATCAAAAGTATTTTGGGATTTCTTTACAAACTTTTTGAAAGTATCCTCAGTTGGGGTTTTGTCAGGTAGAAAAAAACCCAAGTGTATCGAGAGAAGTCATCAACAATGACCAAGCAATAGAGATTTTCTCCGATACTCACATATTTTGTTGGCCCGAAAAGATCCATGTGTAAAAGCTCGAGAGGTCGAGATATAGACATGACATTCTTGGCAGGATGTGAGCTTGCCACTTGCTTACCGGCCTGACAGGCGCTGCAAAGCTTGTCTTTCTCAAATGTCACATCTTGCACCCCAAGAACCAACTCGTTTTTGAAAAGTTTCTTCAAATTAGCCATGCCCACATGCCCAAGACGCCTATGCCAAAAACAACCAAGAGAGACTTTGGCAACAAGGCAAGTCGAGATGGATGCGGCAGGCTTATTAAAGTTCACAAGAAACAAGTTTTCAAAACGAAAGCCTTTGAACACAGTTTTCTCATTTTTATCCAAAACCATCATTCCCTCAGATGAGAAGTTACAATGGAACCCCAAGTCGCATACTTGGGCAACAGAGAGAAGATTATAATTCAAAGTCTTAACAAGTAGCACATTATCAATTGAACGATCTGAAGAGATTGCTACCTTCCCTGTGCCAAGCACCTTGCTCTTGCTTCCATCTCCAAAAGTGACCTTGGGGGGAATGTTCTTGCCATCCTCCCCTATTGAGGTGAACAACCGGGGGTTGCCGGTCATGTGTTGAGTGCACCCACTGTCGATGATCCAATGGCACCCACCACTCCGGTAGTTCACCTGCATTAAGAAGAGATCACTTTTGTGACTTAGGGACCCACAGGGAGGTCCCCAGGGTTAACCTTCAAACCAAAGCATACAGAGCAAATCGATCAATCAAAAACTTAGGCACCCAAACATGTGCCTTATGCTCATTCTCAGCCCTCAAACCAGCATATCTAGCAACCACCTTACTCTTATCATTCATCCTAAGCAAGTAGTGATCATACAACTCAGCATGAGCTCTTAGAAGCTTGGGTTGGGTGTGCTTGGGAGTGTTTCTATTTTGGTTCCTAGGTGGAGCTTGTCTAGCAAAGTTTTGTCTAGGAGAACCATTCCAGAACATTTGTGGATGAGCTAATCAGGTGGGAAACATGGGAGCTTGCCAGTTGTTGTAATGCATGGGAGGACCATTCCTATTGTTGTACCTAGGAGCGTATTGTCAAGCATATTGATTCCTAGGTTTCCATGTGGAGTTATAGTGCCTAGGATGTACTTGCCATGTGTTGTGCTCATTGTGCTTTCTAGGAGCATTGTTTCTAGTGTTCACATTTTTAGGCCCAATGTTGTTACTCTTGGTTTGGGCATGAGAGAAGTTTTGCTTCTTGGAACGTGCTTGAGAACCTTTCCTTTTCTTTCCCTTAGGATCAGGGGTGAAACCCAAGCCGCCCTTATAGGTCGGTTTCCTTTGTTTCTCAAGCATCTTGTTCAAAGCAACACTACCCTCATAGCACTTGCCAAGACCCTTGTCAAATTTCTCAAACTTGGCCTTGAGTTCAGCATTTTCAATAGCAAGTTCTCTAACAGCTAGTGCAAATTTACATGTATCAGGAGTGCACTCAACAGCTACATTAGAGGAACCACTAGAGTTAGATGCAATCATGGAACATTTAGCACATGTTTCAACAATAGAAGCAACAATGCTAGTAGTAGAAGCAATCATGGCACATTCAGAAGAGAGATCATTGCTAGCAGCAGCTAATGTGATCGCAGGTGTAACAGTGCCAGTGAACGGTGTCATGACAGGAGGCACAATTAAAGCTGGAGCAACTTTCAAATCACTAGAAGAAGATGCAATAGGTAAGACATCAACAGAAGCAGTCTTAGCAACAAGTGATTTATTTTTAGCCCTAAGCTCATAAATGGTTGCTAACAGATCCTTTTCATTTTCATTCTTTGCCCTACGCTCTTCATTTAGAACATTTAGCTTCCTAGTCATGCTAATGTTATCACCATGCAAGATGTCATACTCAGTTTCAAGAGAGTTATATTTAGCAATCAAAGAATTTAAAGACTCTTAAAGAGTTTTAGCTCTCAAGGTTTCACTCTGCACAATGTCAACCAATTTGAGCACATGCTCCCTAGTTGTCTCATCATCCCAATCAATGTCAGAGTCAGAGTCAAAGTTTGATACCTCAGTGGAGGGTCGTGCCATCAAGCACTTCGGTGAGGTAGCTGGTGGTGATGAAGCCTTTGGTGTAGAAGTAGTGGAGGAAGCAGACTCATCCTCATCAGAATAGCACACTTGCTCTTGTGGTTCTGGGATGACCACCAAGCATCTTGGAGGAAGGGATGGAGGCGGCGGTGTCATTTCAGCAATTGCCATGGCGGCAAGTCCTTGACCACTCTCCTCCTCATCCTCGGAGGCAGGTGCGTCACTGGAGCTCTCATCCGTGGCCCATTCTCCGAAGAATGCCAGCTTCTTTCCTTGCTTGGTCGTGCCCTTGAACTCTGTCTTCTTCCAGCTTCTCTTGCTATCCTTGTCCTTGTGCTTCATCTCCTTGTTCTTTGGCTGGTCATCATCACTGTCTTGCTTGACCCTCTCCTTATATTTGATTTTGTCCTTTCGAGGACACATGGAAGCAATGTGACCCTTCTCATGACACTCAAACCACCGGTGCTAGAGTGTGGGTTCTTGCCTGGCTTCCTCAAGCCGTAACGTCTCCCAATCATGGCCACAATCTCCTCAGCAGCTTTACTTGGAAAGAAGTTTGTTCCTTCTTGAGTCTTGGATGAGAAAGACTTGTCACTTGACTTGTGTCCAGTTGCCTTGAGTGTTATGACCTTGTTCTTCTCAGGGACAGGAGTAGCTGTGGGCTCGATGATGAGCATATCATGAGCCCTCAGCTTGCTCAAGAAGGCAGTGGAGGTCATCTTGTCCACATCACCACTGTTGGACATGTAGGTGATGATGTCGCGGTACTCTTGTCTTGGCAGTATCCGCATCATCTTCCTGCACACATCAATATCTGGCATAGAGAGTCCGAGCCCCTTGAGCTCATTGATTATGGGGTTAAGTCGAGTATACATATCATTAGCATTTTCATTTGGAAGCATCTCAAAGCGATCAAATTTCTCCTTAACCACCACTAATCTACCCTCCTTGACAGAAGCGGTTCCCTCATGAATTTCTATGAGTGTGGTCCAGATGTCATGTGCAGATGCAAGATTACTAACCCTCTCATAACACCTCCATATTCAAGCCAGTGAACAAAACATTTTTAGCCTTAGCGTCATTAGCAGAAAGTTTTTTTTGTTCAGGTGTGAGAGGTACACCTTCAGTGCGTGTGATAACAATGCCATTCTCAACGGCATCCTAAATGTCCGGGCCCATAGACTGAAGATATGTGGTCATACGAATTTTCCAAAATGCAAAGTGTGACGCACTAAACAATGGAACCCTATTAGTAGCAACGCTATCCCCTTCGGCCATCTCTAAGCGGTTAAGCAAATTCTAGAGATCCTATGCTTTGATACCAATTGAAGGGACCTAAGGCCGAGAGGGGGTGAATCGGACTATTTTAATTTTATTCGCTTGTTAAACTTGGTCAATTAGTCAAGTTAAGCACCCAACTAGCGAATGAGCCCTACACAAGTCTAGTAGCGGAAGTAAACACAAGTGCGAATAATAAAGGAGGCAAGAGGGCAAACCGATCTTTTTACCGAGTTCGGTGCAAGCACCTACTCTCGTTGAGGAAGCTCGCTACACAGGAAAGCCTGGGACCCTTTCGTCCCTAATCCTCAATCCACTAGAAGAAGTTCGTTACATCGGAAGGGAACTCCAACTTATACAAGAATCGGCAGCCTTCACACGCGAAGGACCCCGAAACACCCGACTTCACAGGAGAAGTCGACCTCGAGCACACCGAGGATTTAGCACATCTCCGACGCACTGGAGAAGACGATGCACCGGCTACGCCTAGCCGATGACCACCACGTTGGTGGGTTTGCTTGCGGTTCACGTGTCGATGAAGCTTGTGGTGGAGTTGAATCCCGGTGACAAGAAATCCAAGAGCACAATATCGAAAGCACAACTAGACCACCACATCTCCCACCATCGAGCTATGCCAAGAACTCATGGGGAAGGCTCAAGAACTTCGGGGATGACCGGAGGAGGCAAGGTATGGCTTCTTTTTCTTCCTCTTCTTCTCCCACTCTCAATCTCAATTTCTCATGTTGGATCTAGGGAGATGAAGGATGAACTAGGGAGGAGCTCTCACTCTTTCAAAGCTTGGGGATGAACAAATGAGCTCTCTCGAGTCTCTCCCATGAAATCCCACCTATTTATAGGGTTCAGGCTGGGCTAATGGACGGATGAGATTAACTTGGAACGAGATCAGACGGCTAGCAGTAAATCGACTTACGCTGGAAGGGCTTATCGGACGCGTCCGACGGATTTATCGGAAGCCGTCCGATACTCCTCACTGTGCAACTCCGGATCTGAAAAACGATGCCCACCATGTGTTCGATCATGAGCGCAGCCGGCATCGGACGCGTCCTGATGACCTGGTCATGACAGGGTGCACCTAGGTTCTTGTCTTGTCTTGTCTTGATCTTGTCTTGTCTTGTGTCTTGTCTTGTCTTGTCTTATGTCTTGTCTTGTGTCTTGTCTTGTCTTGTCTTATGTCTTGTCTGTCTTGTGTCTTGTCTTGTGTCTTGTCTTGTCTTGTCTTGCGTCTTGTCTTGTGTCTTGTCGTGATCTTGTCTTGTCTTGTCTTATCTTGTCTTGTCGTGATCTTGTCTTGTCTTGTCGTGATCTTGTCGTGATCTTGTCTTGTCTTGTCTTGTCGTGATCTTGTCTTGTCTTGTCATGATCTTGTCATGTCCTGTCGTGATCTTGTCTTGTCTTGTCGTGATCTTGTCATGTCCTGTCGTGATCTTGTCATGTCTTGTCGTGATCTTGTCTTGTCGTGATCTTGTCTTGTCTTGTCGTGATCTTGTCTTGTTTTGTCTTGTCTTATCGTGATCTTGTCATGTCTTGTCGTGATCTTTGTCTTGTCTTGTCGTGATCTTGTCTTGTCTTATCTTGTCGTGATCTTGTCTTGTCTTGTCGTGATCTTGTCATGTCTTGTCGCTTGAAGTACCTGTTGTCATCAATACCAAAACTTGATCTTACAGACACTACTGGTGGTGATAGATTGTTTACATAGGAAAGTAAAGATGGATTCGACCTCCTAGTTATGTGAAGGTATGGAAGGTTGATGAACCCTTTAATGGATTCGAGCCATCTGGTTTCTAAAAGTGGAAGACTCCTCTAAGTGCCGGTGGAGATAGAATATCTTGATGTCTTTCCAAAGGAATTGCTAGGTTTACCCTCAAATAGAAGCATGGGCTTCACCATCGATCTTATCTCAAGCACAACCCCAATTTACAAGCTCTACTACAGAATGAATTATGTGGAGTTAGCTTAGCTCAAAAGGCAATTGGAAGAGATGCAAAGACAAGACCTGAAGGATGGTTGTGGATTATCGAGCCTTGAACATCGTCACCATCAAGAACAAGTGCCCTCTTCCTGGGACAAATGATCTGTTTGACTAACTTCAAGGTGTCAAGTGTTTTTCCAAGATTTATCTTAGGTTGGAATACCACAAAGTTAGTGTTTGAGAAGTCGATATACCTAAAACGATATTCACTACAAGGTATGGTCTATAAGAACACCTAGTAATGTCGTTTGGATTAACCAGTGCCTCGTCTCACTTCATGAACATGATGAACAAGATGCTGACAGAATTTTTATATCAATTCGTGCTTGTCTTCATAGACGACATACTGATATATTCTAAGTTTTACAAGACACACCTTTAACTAGTTCTGAATAGGTTTTATGCCAAGTTTATCAAATGTGAATTTTGGATAGACGATGTCAGTTTCTTGGGTCGCATCGTCTCAACGGATTGAACTAAAGTAGACCCTTCTAAAATAGCCAAGGTGATGAATTGGAAGTCGCCAACAATCGTGACCAAAGTGAGTAGTTTCTTAGGAATGGCTGATTGGTTGGATATCATCGATGCTTCATTGAGAACTTCTCCAAGATCTCTAGGCCAATGACCCAATTGTTTAAAAAAGATAATAAGTTCAGATGCACAAATGACTGCGAGAAAAGCTTCCAATCACTCCAAATACTGATAAAATATTTGAGGTATATTGCGATGCCTCAAGGAATTGATTGGGTTGTGTCTTAATGCAGGAAGGTAGGGTAGTCGCATATGCGTCCCGCCAGCTATAGAAGCATGAACCGACTTACCCTACTCATGACTTGGATTTAGTAGCAATAGTCCACGAACTTAAGAACTTAAGATCTGGAGGCACTACTTGACCTGGGAAGTCAATGCAACCTATACACAAACCAAAAAAGTCTCAGCTATGTGTTCACCCAGACTAACCTCAACATGAGACAAAGAAGGTAGCTAAAGTTGATTAACGACTACGACTTGAACATTCAGTACCATCTCAAAAAGGCCAATGTCGTAGCCGATGCCTCAAGTCAAAAATCTGAAGGCGACCATCTAGATATAGCCTGAATTCCGGAATAACTAGTCGAAGAGTTGCACTGTCTTAACGTTGACTTAGTCATCCCTAGATAAATGGCAACCATGGAAGTAAAACCAGACCTACTGGACCAAATCAAGGAAAGTCAGAAGGGTCACCCAAGCACATCGAGCATTGAAAAATTAATGGCCAATGATAAAGGATATCAGGCCACAAGGGTTAGGGATGCAAGTGGGTTGCTTCGTGGGTATTCGCGAGACCGCTTGCTTCACTAAAAATACACTAAGCATTATGAGACTTAGTGAATTTTACTGAAGCAAGCAGTCTCGTGGGTAACTGCAAAGCAACCCGCTTGCATCCCTAACAAGGGATGAACAAAGAGTACTGTGGTTAGAAAAGAGAATTTTCATGCGATCTCATCTTAAGAGAGTCACATAACTCTCATTCACTCCACCACGAAAGCATCAAAATGTACCAAAACCTAAAGCTACATGTCGACGGTTGGGATAACGACCCAAGTCAACTAAGGTTCTTTAAGAATGAGATAGGAGACACGCCGACCAACCTCGAACAGCAACGAACAAGGAGACAGGGGTTTTTATCCTGGTTCAGGCCTCTCGGAAGAGATAATAGCCCTACGTCCAGCCTTTCTTATATATCAAAGATGAATACAAGAGGTGGCTCGACGAGACGAACAAGTCTCGACGAGATTATGTGTACAAGTGTGACAATGCGAAGATCAGATGTCTATGAGACGCCAGATGATTGCTTGACCCCTCAACACGCCGTAGGGGCCTTGTTTATATAGTGTTGAGCAAACCGACCTATGAAGGGAATATCGGGCCGGGCTGACCACGAGTACGTAGCGAACTCGACGTGCCAAATATATCCCGAGGCAGATAAGGCACACTCCAAGTCTTGGGGATCACGACTTCTATTCCAATCCGGGAAACCAACGTCCGGGTCTTCACGTAGCCGTGAGAACTCTTGTTCGAGTCGGACTCAAACACGAATCCTAGGCCATTACGCACCGTGCCAGCCAATGGCTGTTCGGCAGGATGCACATGGGTCTGATAGAACCTTCCAGGGAACTGGGCCCTGGTAGGCTGTTCGATTGGGCCGTTAGGGAGTGGGCCATGGCAATGGGCCGTGATTTTATCCCCGACACTACAGTTCTTGTGGCCAAAGGTGAAATGAGATGTAGTAGAGTATGTGGCTCAATGCCATGTGTGACAACAAGCCAAGGCTGAGCACCAAAGGCCAGCCGGACTGCTACAATTGCTCAAGATTCTGGAGTGGAAGTGGGAAGAGATCTCCATGGATTTCTTGCAAACGAAGTTTGGGTTATCTTGCAAATGACCAGCAACATTGTTAGCAAAAACTATCTATCTTGGAAATCGGACTGCAAATCGTCCTTCGCAGCAAGCAGCTTTGGCGTGCCATTGGCATTGGCCTCGGGTGTAGGGACCCGAAAATAGAGTCGGGTCCGCTCTGTGCTTTTACCAGCTCTAGTCCCTAGATTAATTAGCTAGAACACACGGATAATAGCTCTTGGACCATAATCATAACGATTAAAACATTAATACAATAAAGTAGCTGCCAACATGGCAATTATTACAGAGTTTTAGGCACGCGGGCTCTTAACAACATAATAACATTGTTTAACAAAAACAAATATATTCAAGCCCCACAGGTACACTGCATGGGCACACTCCTAGGTGTCTTAGTAGTCTTCATCCTTGATTTCATCTGCGAAGTCTTCATCTTCATACATCTCTCCATGAGAGCAAGGGTTCATTTGCCAGCAACCTTCTCGTTGTAATGAGCAACCCGCATGAAAGATGACTAAGTACACGAATACTCAACAAGCAAGGCTGACTGAATCCAACTAAATCTCATAAATGAGGGGTAATGTTCTTTTACATAAAGACAGCTTTATAAAATTTATCCTCGGTTTTTTAATATAGAAAACTAGAGAAAAAAAATTATTGAATTCATTTATTTTCAATATTCTGGCAACTACCGGTTTTGTCCCAATTGGCTAGTCACGGTTCCCCACCATGAACCTACAACCTCACATTTACAGCACCCCTGTGTTGATGTGAAAGTTCGACGTGAGACAAACACACACGAAACCGGAAATCTGTCATCCGACGAAACCTTAACCAAGCGTGACAATCAATTTTAACCTATGAAATTAACAAAGAAGAAAAAACTTGATTAGACTTGCAATCGGTTGTACGAAGCACGATTCTCTCGGCATCGGTTAAATAACCAGGCACATGTAATCTCTCGACCATTATTTGTAGGAACGCCGATAGAGGAATAAAAGAAAATATATCTACTACGAAATAATACATTAACTCAAAGATCTCTTGGAAATTTATATTGTTAATAGATTGTCTAGTGAAATCTAAAGCAAAACAAGACGATCAGGCTAGGGCATGAGATCGGATATACCGAGACAGTCATATCATAGCGAAATAATCAACCAACGCTAATTCTCTAGCAATCAGTTTTGGAAAATTAGCATTATGGTGTGAGTAGATTGCAAATAATTATTGAGTTATATTGCACTAGTTCTATTGAAGTCACGCATCAAATAATAAATTGGACTCAATCAAGACAATATTAATTGATTTATAACAAAAAATAGATTATTAGAATACGATTCAGTATTTTGTTCAAAAAAAAGAATACGATTCAGTAAGGATCTGCTAGGGTAAACATGAGTAAACCGTCAAGTGAAACCAGAAACAAGCCTTCAAATTAATACAAATAGAAGGTCGGTTTTGCGAGACAGTTCTATCGGTAATAATCTTAGAGCTTATCATTAGAAACACTAAGAAGTCGACTCACAAGATAAATAGATATTATGGATCGGCGAACCAAGACAGCATAACATACAATTTGTAAGCAGAGGATTGGTATAAACCAAGGCGGCTGTGCCTGAAGGGAAATGCGCAGGCTACGCTAGCCGAAAATCAAAATTTTCACGCACACCCAGGATCAACATGTAAGTAGGGGACCATGTATCGTTACCCTCGACGCGCGGATGCAGCGGAAGAAGACTCGCGCACGTAGAGAAAGTAGTCGTACACGCCCCGATCAGCGCGCCAACTGCTCGCCGAGGGGTCGCCGGTACTCGCCTAGGGGTCGCCGGTGACGGGGAGAGGTCGCCCGTGCTCGGGGAGAGGTCGCCGATCAGCAAGCATGTCCGCGAAAGTGGCAGCGCCTCTAAGGTATCCACACGTCCAGGAGTGGAACGTCGCGCGCCGGCGTGCTAGCACCACGTCGTGCGGCTAGGGTTTTCTCGGGAGAGGGAGGGGCGCGGCGGCTAGGGTTTGGGTGGAGTACATCTAACTATATCGCGCCGCCCCTGGCCTCCAACTTATATAGACGTGCTAATGGGCTTCTACACTAGAAGGCCCATTAGGACTCTATCTCCTACGTGGATCCATATCCACGCGCCGAAACCCATTAACAGAAGTGAATCCGTTAAGCATGTTCCAAACCGTTAAGTGTGTGACCCGTTAGGTTCATGTGCAAGTCGGCCGCGGACCCGGAAACCCATTTCTAGTCCACAGATTAATAGCGGTATCTAGCAACACATATTGACCCCCGAATGCACAGAATGATCTCATCGGCTGAACCTTGATACACGCGTACATACCGATCCCTTTGCCACGCGACACCAGTCAAGCTCAAGGCAAGATGTGTGCCACCCTTGTGATAGCTCGACCCATTCACTCGTTCCGTGTAATGGAAATAAGATGTGACTAACAATTAGTCACCTTGGCACGGCCGCACACTTTCCTTATCCATCCACACCGAGGGGCCCAGAGGTATCTCTCCGTTATCGAGGAGGGCAAATTCCATCTTGATCTATCACACCCTACGCCATGTTTAGCGGCATACCGTAAGTTACCTTTATAACTACCCGATTCACGGAGTAGCGTTTGATAACCCCAAAGTATACAACTACGCATTGGGACTCTATGATGATCTCGGTCTAAGGACCATATAGGTGTACCACTCGAGACAACAATCTGATGGCACTATTAAGATAACAATCTCAGCAGTGTCTCGGAGTAGGTCAATCCAACCATCCGTGTTCTCTAACACGTGTCCACATTATTGATTCGATATCCACAATATCTATGGTATGTGAAATAGTACCATCAATCAATATATGTGCCGATCAATCATTAATGCTCCTCATAATGATTCTGGATCAGGGATCAGTTTAGAATAATGTCATACAAACAATGTGTCTCACAACCAAGTCATACTTGATGAACAAAGTTATGACCATTATTCATGGAACCTCATAAGCTAGTTATCGAAAAGTACTTGAACAAAGACGTATTACATAATCATCTCATGATTGATCTAGGGCATATTCCCTTCAGTGCCTACGGGTACAAGCAAAGAATCGATTTACATCGAGACTGCTTTACCTAGGAGTTGAAGTCTTTCGACGAAGTTGATCGGTTTCGAGAGAAAAACTTATCTGTTGTTGTATTGAGTAGTTGTTGTTCTTTACATGCCCTAAGGGGGCTTTATATAGTCCTAAAAACCTAAGTCGTCACGAGGCCATTTACAAAACAAACTAGGAAAGATAACTCCTAAAACTAGTAATAAACACAATAAGGATACAAATCTCGACGGACATATCTATACGTGCAACGGTTAATTAACCAATCACAAAAACCTTCCAAAAGTGATTTCGTCTTTATCTGATTTTTCTATTTATCCGGTCACCTATCCCAATCATTTTTTCTTGTATCAACACCCTATGAGGAGAAAACCAAAACACACAATTGTTGTCGTGGTTTTCCTTTAAAACATTTTGTAAACAAATAGTTAAACTACAAATGCGATAAATTTTGAAAACAAATAGTTAAAAGTACCCCGTTATTCGCCCTCGACCGTAGGCACGACTATCAGGATAGTTGTACACTTTGCATAGGTTGCATGCTATACCATGCGATACAATGTACTCTCGCTGGAGGGCATCATCACGAGATCTTTAACCATCTAACTGTTGACTATCATCTGCTCTAAGAATTCCCCTTAGCACAAGATGACCTCTGGTTGGTTGTGTTCTCCTTTTGCGCTTAAAGGATGACGTTCAAAAGCTTTTTGCATCTTATCCACCACATGATATGTTCAAACCAAGAATTCAACGTGTACTTAGTCAATTGTTGGCCATACAAACACACATGGTCACATTGTAGTACTTAGCTCGACTATCTCAAGAAATAGGTCCTTATGGAATCTAGGTGGGTCCTGCCCTGGGCCAAATTTCGTGTTGCACCCATCTTGCAACCAGCCACCGGAGTTAGACTTTGCAAAATATTTTTGTTTGACAGTACCCACTATCAACTAACCCATTTAAAACATGGTAGATGACTCAGTGTGAATATAATAAGATTCTACCCTTCCCATCATTTCATGCTTGAGAAAAATAAATAAAAACAATAAACGGGTGAGTTTTGCAAACTAGGGAAAGCAAGATGCAATCTATCTTGCCTTGTTAGTACTATGGGTCTTGGGAACCTCCTTCGAACGGCTCCTGGAAACCTCCCAAACAGCGTGAATACAGACGATCTACACGTATATACAAATGTGCAAGAAACAAGAAAACAATCAATAGGTAATATAGCTCAATAAAATATATAAATTCTAGGCTATTTATAGAAAATAATGGCTCTGGAATCACCTAATTTGGAGTTTGGATGCTCCCGAAACAATTCATGGAAGATTTGGATAAATCAGAAATTACAGAAATACATAAACCGGGTTAACCAAAGAAAAACAGGTTATATAAACCGGCGTTTTGGGTGGCGCATGGGCGAGCAAGCGCAGTGCGCCCGTGAGTGGGGACACGTAGTAGCGTCGGATTGGCGGTAGCAACACGAGCGGGAAACAGGACGGCATGCGGCAGCTCGCAATTGGCCTGGGTGGTAGTGTGGGCACAGCGTGGCGGTGACTGTCGGCGTGGTGCGGCGTGGCGAACCAGCGAGCGACGCGTGGCGGGGTGGGTCCGACGTGGGCGACAATGAGCCTTGATTCTTGTAGATTTTGCGCCGTGTGGCGGCGCTGGTTGGCGGAGGCGGCGGTGGCAGCGGAAGGCCGACGCTGGCGAAGCGACATCTTTGGGTGCGGCGTCTTGTAAGCGATAAACAAAGACAATGACGGGCGCGTGGCAGCCTCCTGGTGGTAGGCGCGGACTCCGTTGCGGCGGCGGGATTAGCGTTTCGGCGGCAGCGGCGTCCAAAACTTCAATCTTCTCCATTTCTTGGCCAAATTGGGCGATCTATTCTCGACGAGATCTACGCCATGGCACAATCTAATCTAGGGTTTGCGCATGGCACATAAAGAGATATCTAGAAAAGTGTTTCGGTGGCTAGGGTTTTGGCGGCTAGGGTTATGGATTTGAGGATTTTCCTGATAGGGTGTTAGGGGAGGGGTCTTGGGGGGTTATATAGTGTCACGGACGACCTGGGCTGGGCCTAGGGTTAAGAGGGGTTGGATTAGGACTCGAATTCTAATCCGGGTAGTATTCTGATAGAATTTTGGCTTGTTTAGCAAGAAAACAGAGTTTCCTTTGAAGGATGGGGCTAAAATTTGGATGGTAACTCGGATTAGGCTTCTAGAAGCTTCCCTCCAAATTTGAGCTTGAGATTATCTCGTTTGCTCATTATTTGATGGGTTTTACGAGCTCCCGACAAAATGACCACTTCATGTAATCATGAGCTAGCCTGGATTTTGGGCATGAAATTTGGAGGGTGTCTAGATGTTGGCTTATAGGAATTACTAGAATTTTCCTAACAGGTTTCCTATGGTTTTGGGTTTAAACCTAATTTAAAATAATTTAAACTAGGGTTTTGTATATAACAATTCTCTTTTAATTATTTTTAATGATTTTAAAATACAAATGACGTACGGTAAAATAGAGGATGTCACAACAAAACACATAAGAAAATCGACGTCAATGGTGACGGCAAGGTTGTCGGTCATGAGAAAGACGACCCGCATGGCGGCAACGCTTCTCTGATGAAGCCTAGGGACAAAATAACCCGCTAAGGCTAGCCCTACCCCGACACTAAGAGGGGATCGAGGTGGAAGTTTACTAAGGAAACAATGAAGAATAGAGAGGTTCTTAGATTTTGGCGAACTCAACGTTCTCTGGACGTGAGATTTCCGTTCCTTCGGTCGTCATCTCCTGCTATTTCAAAGCAAAATGGGCCCGAACCTTGTTGTCCGAAGTGTTTGCAATGTATTATGTTTTCCTGGAGATGTTATCTACCATAATTGACTTGAGCTCGTCCAATTGTTTTACTTCCTTGTGTATCTGTTTAACCTTTTTTCAGACTTGCGTAACTGTGGATCTGCCGTTACTCTGGTTTACTGGGCAAGCTTTGGAATTTGGTTATATGCAAATCTTGTGAGATTGTGAGAAAAGCCCTCGCCGTGTGCTCTGTTAGTTTGTGATGTTTTTATGTCAAACCAGAGAAAAGTAGAATCAATTTTTGAAAAGTAGAATCAATTTTTTAGTTGGACACCCAAATAACATTAGGTTTTCATTTCATTTCACAATTCCAAGTGGGAGCCAAACGAAAATATTGGGGCATAGAATCCAAATCATGGCAATTCCAATTCAAGTAGAATGGATATTGGAATCCAATTCATTTTTCAATTCAATTCCTGGATACGAAACAGGGTTTTAATGGAATTCTAAAGGAGAAGATTAATGGGAAATTATGGCATCGGTTGCAACATGCAGCGAGGGAGAGGGAGAGATCGATTCCAGGGAGAGTCCGTTGGGAAAGAGAGAGAAGGGTCGGCTAGGTCAGCCCAACAAGGAAAAGAGATAGGTTCAAGATGGCCCAAGATAAGGAGATGATAGAAAATAAAAAAATAATAAACATTGGGTCATAAAAAATAATATATATTTCTTTCTAAATTTTTTATCAAATAAAATTACTAAAGATAAAATATAAATATTGCTTTTGAAAAGATCACCAAATATACGATTGATATTTTAAACATTTAACATATGTAACATAGGGTTACACAGTTATAGAATATAATTATCAAAAGAATTTTTATAAACAAATATATTATTTTTTATAAAAGCATCCAAATATTAATTTTATTTTCTAATACAAAAGCCTTCATTCATAAATCAATTTTAAATTATATTTTATTTCAAAAGTAACTTAGTTATTTTATGTTTTGAAATTTCTTAAATTAAAATTTTTAAATAAGGAAAATGCAATGCATGATTTCTGTTCTTATAAAAATGAGGATGTTACATTCATGAGGCCTTGCATGGCGTGGGGCACTTGACAAGCTCTCAGCAAGGCCCAGGCTGCAGTGCCCATCCGGCTCCTCGGAAACCTTAGCTGCATGGTAAGGCGCTAGCACACACCGCATGGCGTTCCTATCATGGACGTGTAGATACCATTACAGGCACCGTCATTCATGGACTTGCTGATTTGTGCAACCCGACGAGTATGTCTACTTTCTCTACGCATCGCGACCACATCGGCATGTTCCCGTACCACAAAGTGCGTGACTTGATTTCTGTTGCAACTGCGTGTCAAGGGTAACGATCAATGATCCCTTACTCGCATAATACCCTTGGAGTTCAGGGTAGAAGTTTTTGAATTGTTCTAGCATAGCCTACTCGTTCCCCTTTTTGTGTCTCATGTGATTGATTTTTTTTTCATTGTTAAGGTGCCTCTGGATTATCCCAGTGGCATAGGGATCTTAACAGTTTCGGCCACCTTTGTGGGATGGGAAAAGTCAACATTGATGATAATTGTCAGAGCTGTCAAGACCATGCTCCAAACTATTTAAAACAAATTAATTCAGAAGAATTTATTTTTTTTCAACGGTTGTTCCTTAAACATTGAGATAGGTTATCAATATGGAACTATGATGGGTTATTGTTTTGGTCGTCAACATTGGTTATTTGTGTCAACAACTATTATTTAGTTGTCGACAATGGTAACTATGTCGACAATATTGTGTAAAAAATTATGTTATTGCTCGACAAATAGTCATCGAGGATGGCAAATGGTCATCAAGAGAAAAAGTTTTCTTGTGGGGGATGAATAGAGCTTTGTGGAGAGAAACAAGAGATAGGGGAAGGAGGGGTGACTAATGAGTGGATGAAGCTTCCAAAGGTAGGAAAGGTGTTCTAACCATCCCCTTCATTGTTTTCTATCTCCCCCGACCATTGACTCCAGTTACAACACCTTTCCTACCATTGATTTAGCTCCCTCTCACCACGCTTTCCAGCATTCCATACTCAACGACAACAAAATCTGCTCGTGCCACCTCCCTCCTAATCCAAACCCATTTTCTTTAGCGTACTGATGTTGTTTCCTTCCCATGCTCCTCCTAGCCAAGTCACAAACCCATTATCGTCCTAGCCGCTAACAACTCATGCTCCTTTAATGACCCTCTCTTCAAATATTGCTTTTTTTTTCATAATCCAACAACTCTTATGCTCCCAACGACAACATCATCATGAATAATGTTGTTGTGGTGGTAGAAGTCGGTGAGGAGTGATCTATAATAGTTAGGTGAGGCGATGACAGGGAGGATAGGAGGAGGTGAATGTGGGGGGTGGAAGATGTGAGGTCAACTGGTAGGGAGGAAAGTGGATGAAAGATGAGGAAGAAGAGGTGGGTGGTGATAAGAAGGTGACATGAAGGTGAGAGGTGGTGATCACCCATGGGAGGAATAAGGAAGGAGAGAAGGGATGATAATGCTTGGGGAGGAAGAAGAAGGTGGAGCTCTCACGAGATGACAAAGGAGGGGAAGGAGGAAGGAGTATGGAGCAAGTTTATTTTGTTCATTTTGTTTTCTAATGTTATATTTGTAAGAGTCCGTGATTTATAATAGCATATCTCAAATCTTTTATAGAAAATATCTAAGGTTAGAAATTTGTAACAAGCTAGTTCACATTAGTATACATTTGATTAACTCTTATCTCTTGTTGTACCAATGCCATTCTAAGTACATACATGCACAATAAAATCTCTTGGGGGTCCATTCTTTTTGAATTATATTGTTTACGCTCATCTATTCATTTGTTTATCTTTGATTTTTAAAAAAACAAATGCTTTAGTATTTTTAAGTTCATTCTTCTTTGTGTCGAGGGGAAATTTAGTTATTTGCCTCTTGTTTCAAGTGGTTTCACTAAAATGCCACCCGTCTCTCAATGACATGTGTAACTATCTGTGTCTATGACAGTGAGACAAAATGTAATTTTAGCGAAGCCGCTTATTGAGAGCAACACCTATGTATCACATAATTTTAAATGGAAATTCTTCAAACCGTTTTGAAAAGATGTCAAAGTTTACCTTTTTGGTAGAGAAGCAAACAAGAGCATCTCTAGCTCTAAACCGTTCTGTAAAACACTATTGCGGACAGTCTCAGCCTCTATACCTATCCAGCAAGGTCTTTATCTTAGTCTACTCTAAATTTAGACTATTTAAACTTCTGATTTTTGTACAAAATTCAAACAGTGTTCAAAATGCGTGGAATAAATTTCATAATTCTTCTAAAATCGAGAGCAACCCATTTTAAATACTTTAAATTTTTTTAAAATTTTTTTCACTTTTTCGATATTTTTTTTATGTGAAATTAGAAGAAGCCACTTATGAAACTTACATCTATACTAGCGAAATTTGGCCGTGTACTGATGAAACTTGGCCAAGTGCTGATGAAATCTGATGAAACTTGGATGAAACTTCAATGTAACTTGGTGAAACTTGGATGAAACCTGTTGAAACTTGAATTGACCTGATAAACTGGAAGAAACTTTTATGAGACCTGTTGAAACTTGATGAAACTTGCATTAAACCTGATGAAACTTTGTAGTTCGACAAGTTTAACGAATACGAAATCCAAGTTTCAGTAGACGAAACCTAAGTTTCACCAGATAAGTTTGAAGAGTTATATGGCAACTTATATCTTGTTTTGTTCGTAAAAATACGAGGAACACGTTGGTGCAAACGGTTTTTGGATTAGAGCACCCAGTGAAAAATTATGGTCGTCAAAAGAAAAAATACCGTGGGCCTCACTGATGAGGACATCATCTACATGGATATGACCGACACTCCTTCCCCTGCTTCCACTACGGTCATGACAAGTTGGCGACGATTCACTGCATCGTCTACTTCTTATATGTCTACTATGATGGCTTCATCGACATGGTACTATCGACCGCCATCTTGGCCGGGTCGATCACACAGTTGGCCTCCGGATATGGCATCATCATTTCCGTTACTTCGGCCGCCACCTCGGCCGCCACCCATAATTGAAGGCGCAATCAAGAAAGGTGTATCTCCACCTCAGCCACTCCTTCAGGTCATAAAGGTCTTATCACTCCAAAGACGGCCCAAGAGAAAGCCCAGCTCGAGTCCAAGTCCAGTTCGGCCATCCATGCACAGCACAACTTTAAACGGATGCCCAGGCCACATACGATGTTTGTTTTTGACGTTCTACCACTCTACAGAAAGCTTAGGAGATAAGCCTTCCAACGGATCCATTTGCACCACAAATTTGTCATGGAGCAATGGGAATCGTCGTAACAAGGTGCTGCATCAATTAGTTGGGCCAAACTGGGCCTTGTAAGCTTGTTGGGCCGAGGCCCATGTGGTGGACGCCCTAGGGAAACCCTAGGACATCCAGCACTCCCTCCTAGCCGCCGCTCCTCTCATATATGGCGTAGACATCGCTGTTTAGACTGAGGTTTTGTTGTGTTTGGTAGACTCCTTGTGTGTCCCTCCCCGAGATTGCGCGTGTCGACTAGACCGCCGATACGGGAAACAGAACCTCACCCTTTTCATGAGTTGATTTATAAGTTATCATCTTGCTCTTGCTTGTTCTCGGTTGTAGCAAGTTCAAGGATCGATCGGGTTTCGACTTGGTTGATCGGTTCAGCGAGGTGGCGTTGCGATTGTTTGGTTGCTGATTTTGTGGTTAGTAGCCGATCCATCTACTTCGTTGCACACCAAACCGACGTATCGTTCCTCACCAGAAGATCGGGCCAACCTAGCGCGCATCAAGTGGTATCAGAGCTTCAGGTTGTCTGGTGAGATCGTCATCTTCGTTTAATTTTTGTTTGTCCTATAGTCTAGAAAATAGCCCCACAAAAAGTTTAATCGTCAAATTTCCCTTTTAATCCGAGCCCGTTTAGCCTTTGCTATTTCTTCCTAGTTTATTTCTTATTGAATTTGTGTTGCATCATTGTGTCGCTGCTGGTCTTAGTGTTCGATCTTTAGAGTTTCGAGTTCGAGTCATGTTTTTGTCGTAGTATTCGTCGTGTTCTTGTTCAGAGTGTTCTCGTGTGTCCACCGGATAGCAAATTCCCTAAAGCTTACCATCCAAGTTGTGCGATTGCCATATTTTCCAGATCGCGGGTTCCACACAAATAGCAGATAGCATTCCCTGATTTTGAGGCACCCCAAAACTTTCCTAACTGCCACATTCGGTTTCCATCAAAGTCAAATCGTGGACGAAAATCAAAATCAAACCCACGATTGGTTGCTTCCAGCAAAATCAAAGCCAAGATCGTGCCACTTGATCCATGCGTTATAAAAAAAAAAACTCATGATTTATTGCTTGGAAGATCACACAACCGAAACACCAGGGAATTGCCGTCTCCACTTGATTTCTTTCTTGCGTTGATTGGTCGTGTTGACAAAGAAAAGAAAAAAAAAAAAGAAAGGTCATCTTCGGCCAGAGTGAAAAAAGAGAGAAAAATATACAGTCGGCCAAAAAAAAAAATTCTCTCGGCCAGAAAAAAAAATTGAAAAAAAAAGGGAAAAAAGAGAGGAGGAAAAATTTGAGGAGTTTCATCTTCGTGCTTAGCGGCTGTTCTGTGACATTGTCTGTGATTAGGCTCGCGTCTCTAGCACGGTCAAACCTAGGACCAGCATAGTACCGATGTTTGAATGCTTATTCAACTTGAATTGACTAGCATGGTTATAGTTATTCCTTTGCTACATATTTGGCCCATCCAAGCTCCACCATTCTACTAGTCAAACAGGGGTAGACCTCGCTATCGTTTTATCACCACCTTTACTCGGACTATCACGAACCAGCCATCGATTGCACCGTCTGCTTGTGTGGTAAGATTTTGTAAGAGCAAGGTAAATGCTTGAGTGAGTGTGACTTGAGCGACTACACCTAGTAGCTCATAGGAAATATATAATACTTGTGTATTTTTCTTGTGTTCTACTAACAATGACAGGTCATAGCTTCCGTCGTCATGTGAAGAAATATGACATACTTGCACCACCTCCTCCGAGAGATATGTTTGATGACTATGATGCAGAAGATGCATGTCTCGATTTAAAATATTTGCGACAAGGTAAAATGAAGGTAAAAGAGTACTACAAAAAATTCATATCCTTGTTAAGGCATAGTGGATTAAATGACTGTGAAGAGGCAATTGAAAATAGATTTTTAAAAGGATTTAATGAGGAAATCCGAGATATGCTTATTCATGAAACTTATAGTTCTCTCTCCCAATTATTCAAATGTGCTTATAGAGCTGAACATATTTTTATTGAGTCCTTGAACGAATATCTAGCATCATTAGATGGACCCATTGCTGCACCTTTTCTTGCCACTAACACTAAACAGGGAGATAAGCGTAGCAGAGAGGAGGATAAAGAGGAGCACATGAATGAAGAAGAGATCATTGTCACGAGTAGAGAGCAAACCATTCAAGTTACGCCTACATTAACTGATGAGACCCCGCAAGGTAATGAAAAAGGTGATGCTCTTACTCAATGTGATAATAGTATTTGTGATGATATGCAATTGTCCACTACTCATGCTATTCTAGAGCAACAATTAGTGGAACCCATTACAAATTTTCCTTTGCCACAAGATGAAATGTTTGCTAATACTTGTGATAAAGAAGAGTTGTGCGATTGTGCTTCACTTATATCAATGCCACAACTAGAGAATGAACATGTTGTTCATGATTTGGAATCGAACATCCATTTTAAAATTGAAAATAAACATGTCATTCACATTATTAGTCAAAAAGATGAGCTAAAATTGATATCTTTCTTGAATACTTTGGGTTACATTAACTTTGACGGTTTGTGCAACCTAAATAGTTTAAAGGAAATGCTTTTTCAACATGCTAACATTCCATGGTTATCAAGAAATATCATTTATGCCATTGCTAAAAATAATGATAAAGGAGAGTATATGGTGCATCGAGTTTACATTTGTTCCAATATAAAACCATCTTTTGTTTCAAATGAATGCGCCCAACTAGAGGATGACAATCTTTCTAGCCATGTCATGCTAAATTTCTCTAGTTTTGACTCAAAACTTGTGTGTGTTCTTTTACCCCTTGTTGCTACTAACATTTTGCAGGAACATGTAAAGGAGTCGAGGACGACTCCAATTTAAGAAGGGGAAAATGATGAGGACATCATCCACATGGATATGACCGACACTCCTTCCCCTGCTTCCACTACGGTCATGACAAGTTGGCGACGATTCACTACATCGTCTACTTCTTATATGTCTACTATGATGGCTTCATCAACATGGTACTATCGACCGCCACCTTGGCCGGGTCGATCACACAGTTGGCCTCCGGATATGGCGTCATCATTTCCGTTACTTCGGACACCACCTTGGCCGCCACCCATAATTGATGGCGCAATCAAGAAAGGTGTATCTCCACCTCAGCCACTCCTTCAGGTCATAAAGGTCTTGTCACTCCAAAGACGGCCCAAGAGAAAACCCAGCTCGAGTCCAAGTCCAGTTCGGTCATCCACGCACAGCACAACTTCAAACGGATGCCCAGGCCACATACGATGTCCGTTTTTGACGTTCTACCACTCTACAGAAAGCTTAGGAGATAAGCTTTCCAACGGATCCATTTGCACCACAAAATTTGTCATTGAGCAACGGGAATCGTCGGAACAAGGTGCTGCATCAATTAGTTATGCCAAACTGGGCCTTGTAAGCTTGTTGGGCCGAGGCCCATATGGTGGACGCCCTAGCGAAACCCTAGGACGTCCAGCACTCCTTCCTAGCCGCTGCTCCTCTCATATATGGCGTAGACGTCGCTGTTTAGACTGAGGTTTTGTTGTGTTTGGTAGAGCCCTTGTGTGTCCCTCCCCGAGATTGCGCGTGTCGACCAGACCGCCCGATATGGGAAACAGAACCTCACCCTTTTTATGAGTTGATTTATAAGTTATCATCTTGTTCTTACTTGTTCTCGGTTGCAGCAGGTTCAAGGATCGATCGGGTTTCGACTTGGTTGATCGGTTCAGCGAGGTGACGTTGCGATTGCTTGGTTGCTGATTTTGTGGTTAGTAGCCGATCCATCTACTTCGTTGCACACCAAACCGACGTATCGTTCCTCACCAGAGATCGAGCCGACCTAGCGCGCATCACTCACTTTGCATCTTGATGCAAGGTCTGCGTGCCCTTCGGAACTTCTTGCGCCATGAAGTCCGGACCAACGGACGTATGCATGCAAGTGTTTCCCTTTAGAGAAGGGATATATAGAACGAAGTATAGAGATCCTCTTGGCAATGCTACAAGGTAACTACAAGTTTACAACCAGAAGAAATACAAAACACTTTCAGTCCTAACCCTCTTGTCTCTCCTAGAGCTGGCCAAACAGTAGGGCAAATGGGACTAACCAAGCCTACAAGATTGTTCAATCGAACCGGACCGGCCCGGTTCGGTTAACCGAACCGAACCTGGGCCGAGGCCTCGGCCCGTCGGGCCGACCCGGTTCGGTTCGTATAGTTCGGTTCGTCACTATAGCATATTTATTTAATTAAGTATATTCATTTATATATATATTTAATGATATATAGTGTATTTCGCAATTTATAGTGTATTTTTGTAAAATATAGTGGTTTTTTTCTTACTTTATTTAGATTTTTTAAATTAAAATAAACCGATCCATATAAAACCGGCCGGCCCGGTTCGCTGGTTCGCACAGTAAACGAACCGAACGGGCCCGAATCGGGCTGAACTGGGCCGGCCCGTTGGCCACCTCTGGTCTCTGCCGCCACACTCAGTGCGCTCAGATCCCGCGCGCTAGGCCGAGATCTCGGTATCTCACCGATCCCCCCAGCGCGCCGCGGAGGCCATGGCCGTGCCTTCCCCCTTGCCCATCCCGCGCTCCCCGCGCCCCGACGCTGCGCTCCCCGCCGACTCCTCCTCTGACGTCCCCCCATCCCTCGATTTCGGGGACCCGGCCTCGCTCGTCGCCCTCCGCTCCCTCACCGACGCCGGCGCGGCCACCCGCCTCCTCCACGAGTGCGTCGCCTACCAGCGCGCCCTCGACGCTCGCCTCGACGCGCTCCTCGCCCGCCGCCCCGACCTCGACCGCGGCGCCGCCTCCCTCGTCCGCTCCGCCCCGCCGCTCCTCTCGCTCGTCGCGTCCGACGCCGCCGCGCTCAGGGACTCGTCCTCGTCCACCGCCGCGCTCGCCGATGCGCTCTCCTCCCGTGTCCGCCACCTCGACGCGGCGCACTCGAGAGCAGAGGCCGCGCTCGCGCGCGCTGAGGCGGCGCTTGACCGGTCCCGCGCGCTCGATGCCGCGCGGCGAGCCCTGGCGGCGGACGACCTCACAGCCGCCGCCACCGCCGCACACGAATTCCTGGCAATCGACGCGCGGTTCCCCACCGACGATGACCTCCGCCGCGACCTACTAGACATCAAGCGCCGACTCGAGGGGCTCGCGCGACGAAGGCTCGCTGCTGCGGTCGACGCCCAGGACCACCCCGCCGTGCTTCGCCTTGTCCACATCTTCCCCCTCCTCGCCCTCGCTGACGAGGGCCTCCAGGTCTACGTCGCCTACCTCAAGAAGGTCGTCGCCCTCCGTGCACGTGCTGACTTCGAGCACCTCGCGGAGCTAACCTCTTCAACCCAGCCTACTGCCGAGCGTCCTGATTTTGTTGGCTGCCTCACCCGTCTCTTCAAGGACATTGTGCTCGCTGTTGAGGAGAATAATGCTGTGCTTCATGAACTCCATGGTGAGGATGGTGTCGCCTATGCCATCATTGAGCTGCAGGAGGAGTGCGACACAAGGGGCACCCAGATCTTGCGCCGATTCGCTGATTACCGGAAGCTTGCTCGTCTTGCATCAGATATAAACTCATATACAAAGGACCTTCTCTCAGTTGTGAGTTCTGTGGCCAACGCGGCAGGGGGTAATGAAGGGCCTGACCCCAGAGAGATTGAGCTTTATCTTGAGGAGATTCTTGCGTTGACACAGCTTGGTGAAGACTATACTGAGTTTATGGTGAACAAGATTCGTGGATTGCGAGATGTAAAGCCTGAACTTGCGCCGCAGGCAATGAAGGCCTTCCGTAGTGGTAGCTTTAATAAAATGGAGCAGGATTTGACTGGATTTTATGTGATCTTGGAGGAGTTCTTCATGGTGGAAAATGTAAGGAAGGCCATCCGGATTGATGAGCCAGTGCCTGATGGTCTCACAACCTCGATGGTGGACGATGTGTTCTTTGTACTGCAGAGCTGCTGTCGGCGGGCAGCATCCACTGCAAGCATCAACTCAATACTGGCTGTGCTTGGTGGGGCAACGAGTCTCCTGAGCAATGAGTATCAGGAGGCTTTGCAGTGGAGAATGAGGGAGCCAAACTTGGGTACAAAGCTCTTCCTAGGTGGTGTTGGAGTTAAGAAAACGGGGGAAGAGATTGCGACTGCCCTGAATAACATGGATGTGAGCTCGGATTATGTCCTGAAGCTCCGTCATGAGATTGAGGAGCTTTGTGCAGAGGTGAGTGCAATTCTTCTTCTGCCTGTGTGTATATTAAAACTGGCACATGGTTAGTATCTAAGCTTTATATGCATTCAATTGAGAAATATTACTAGGTTCATTTCTTCTGTTCTTTCTTGAATTTTTTAAATAAAAGAATTTTATGGCATTCTCTACAATCTTGTTTATAGCATCGTTATGCTATGAATGACACCAAACTATTTCACAACAAGGGTTGCATTTGCCTTTATTTTGTTGCTAGTTCTCAACAGCAATTAGTTATGCTGTTGATGGATCTTTAGCTGCTTCTCATATTTATGTTGTAAAATTGTTTTCTCAATAATGATAATGGCATCTTCTATATGAGACTGCCACTTCTGCCATTTTTATCCTTTACCTTAAGACATTTATACTGGGAAAATGGTCATATCTCTTCATCACTAACCTGGTTTTATAATCTTTTTATTCCATGTGTCTGATCGAAATGTATTGTTTTCATGTCTGGCATACTTGAAAGCCTGCCCAATGAAAGTCTGACCTTTTCAGTTTGGCAAATTTCTTTATTATTGTAGAGGTATGGGAACTGATTAGTTCACCCTCCTCTACTGCACACTAGGCCCAGTTCTTTTCAGCTTAATGGCTTAACGGCTTAACAGCTTAACGACTTATCTACGTTTTAAAAAGACATATGCTTTGAGTTTTTTGAGTCCATTTTTTTTGTAGTTTTGAAGATGGGTCCTAACGCTTTAAAAAATAAGTCAAACGAAATGGATCCAAATCTTGAGACTACCTCGAGAAGCGTTTGAAATTCAGCCATTTCAGCCGTTTAGCTGTTTAGCCGTTAAGATCAGCTCAAATGAACAGGGCCTAAAATCTTAGTTTATTATTTTTAAATCAGCTGAAAACATCAAATATTATAGTACGTTGAAGGGCTATTGAAACTGAGGTAGTTCGCTCACATCTACTGCACACTAAAACTTTTCTTAGTTTATTGTTTTTAATCAAATGGAAAATGACAAGTTTAATATTCTTAAGCAGTTAATTTAGTATATCTCTAAAGAGCTTTATCTATACCTTTTTTCCTCAAGCGATTATTTGATTATGATCAACTTGTTTGGATTTATGGCAATATAGATATCTAGTTTGATAATGTCCATTTTTAATCAAATGGAGCCAAATGATCTTTTATTATTTGCCTTTAGATTATTATTATGGGCTAAAGCAAAATGGCATATCAAACTATTTATACTTGTTTTTATCATGAAGTTATAGATAGATTTCTCTAGTATCACCAAGGGTCAAACGGAAACAATCTTTGTGATTTTTAGTCTCAGGGGTAAGGTTGCGTACACCGAGCCGAGCCGCCCTTTTGTGGCAGTTTCCTCGGAAACATTGCGCTGTGAACGAAAACAATCTCTGTGATTTTTAATCTTGCGTACACCGACCCCCCTTTTGTGGGAGTTTCCTCAGAAACTTTGGGGTGTGATGATGATAGATATATACCGTAGTCTGTTGTAGTTGCTTTTTATGATTCAAAATGTTATAAGACAAACCAAGATATAATCTATCAAGTGGTGGAGACATGACATCATAATTATAAATTTCTTAAAATAACATCACAACTATGAAGCAATCTTTCAAACACCAATTTTAACAGCACTCAATTTGGGCATTGTAGAAAAGATAAAGCATTGGCATCATAAGCTGAAATGTGTTGTGCAGTTATGCACAGTACCATATGGACCCATTTCGAAATTTGGTTCTGCTCTCTACGGCTTTATGGCTCATTGCCATTTCCAAATGCCAAACTCTTGAGCTTATTAGACCCCTTTTTTCCCCCACAAAAGCTGCTTCTCAAAGTTGTCGAAAACAAGTCAATGAAGTGGGGTGGTTTCTCAAAGCCGCTTGGAAAAGCCCTCGAAGTTCAAAGTTTCAATTCAGTAAATCTTGACGTTCAGAGTTTCAACAATTCAGCCTAGCCCAGTTTTGAGGATGAACTGTAGCTCGATTGGCTGCCGCTCCTAGGTTCGATCATTCTGATCGGCTCGGGTGTCTCACATATACAACATGGAGATAGAGGAGACAAAAGAGAAAGGAGTAAGGCGCACGACCATGGAGCAAGAGGAGAAGAAGAATGAGATAGACAAAGAAGGAGAAAGGCATGACCATGAAGCTAATGAGAGAGGAAGAAAGGCATGACCATGAAGCTAATGAGAGAGGAAGAATGAGATAAAGTATGTGTGAGAAAGACAAAGTAGAAGGAGAAAGGCACCCATGAAAGTGAGAAGAGAGGAAGAAACAGCATGATCATGAGGATGAACACAAGCCCATGAGCGAAGAAGTGAAAAGGAAGGATAAATTATGACCAATAGAACAGAGACAACAAAGGAGGGCATGACCATTACCGAAGAGGAGAGGAAGGAGGAAGGCACGACCATGAGTGAAGAGAACAGGAAGAATAAGTTGTGTAAGCACTGTTCTTTCCAAATTAAAATTAGATTAAAATCTACAACTTGAAATTTGTCATTTTTGTACAAACCACATGCTGCAGCACATTTCTTCTGAAAACTCCAAAAACTACTTTTTAATAGATATGTCTGCCTCCGAGCCTCTTTTTGAGGGTCATCAACATTTTATATTATAATGTACCATAGCTTTTCAGCTTCAAAGAACTATGCAGTTCTTTGTAAATGGAGGAAGTGGAGAATTTTTTCTTTATGATGGAAATAAATATATATTTTTTGTTTCTGTTGTTATGCAATGGAAATAGGGGTTTTCATGGCAACCCCGTGCATGACTATAAATGTAGGGCCTAAATTTGTTTTTTATACGAACAGAGCAAATGCTCACTATTGTCTAAACTATATAAAATTACAAACTACAAGCATGCCAGGAATGAAGTATGTTCTCCAATGTTCAAGCTAACAAAAAAGAAAAAGACCACTGACGAAAATGCAGAAATAGAATTTTGCTGAGATGACCGGTGTTTGTGGTGTTTTCCCTTAAATGATGTCTTATAGTTTGGATGTTAGCAATTATGTCTAGTGACACTTACTTGCCTAAAATGTTTATTTGTGGTTGCGACCAGTCCTGAATCATATTGTGGTTTATTGACTAAAGAAACAATTTTAGATCATGCGGTGCCGTATGAAAAGTTGAAAATAAATCTGGTTATTGAAGAACAACAT
Organism: Raddia guianensis; assembly: GCA_036346415.1. Classification (NCBI taxonomy): domain Eukaryota; kingdom Viridiplantae; phylum Streptophyta; class Magnoliopsida; order Poales; family Poaceae; genus Raddia; species Raddia guianensis. Next base: position 41,553,903 of record CM070535.1, on the reverse strand, counting down.
GCACATGCTAATCCATCCACATTGCAAATTAATATAAACAAGAATATCATATAGCTCAAAAATGTTGTATAGTACTTTGAATAATGCAAAACAAAATGTGAGCATGGATACATATACTACCTTGGACCTTTGAAAGCGGTTCAAGATTTGGGCAAGGTATTGTAATGATTAGAAGATGTTATGGTTTGAAATATGAAAGTTTACGTTTAAAATATGAAAGTTCCTAACTTCCTATAAATCTTGAGACACATTTGATGATGGTGGCAGTACATTCGATCATATGTACTTACGAAAAAACCATATATTCATACTACTTAATCTATTTTCATGTCTATTATTCTAGGATATGTGCAATCAACCATGAAAAACTTCGACCACAAATGTATAGATAGATTTATGACATGGAAATGATAATAGTAGATTTATCATCAAAACCAGTTTTGTAGTTTGAATAATCTGTAACAAAAAGTTAATGGCCACAGGTGTATATTTTGGACTGTGTTAGTGTGAAAACGACAGAGGGAATAATATTTTTCACAACAAAGGGAATATTATTTCCTTGTTCTTGAGATTAATTGGGTCGTATCTTGCAAATTGTATCATTCCTGTTTCAAAATTTATCTATCTTATGCAAAAATAACGAATAGTTTAATTATGTTAGGTAATTAGTAGTTTAATTTCAATGCAGTATTATAGTAATGATTGACAGCTTAAAAGCACTGATCGTTGTGGTTTTATACCAGGCTTTCTGTTCTGCTGACCGAGAGAAGATAAAGTCCTGTGTATCTGAGCTAGGTGAGATCAGTGCTTCCTTCAAGAAGATCCTTTACTCTGGACTGGAGCATTTAGTGGCATCTGTGGCTCCACGCATTCGTCCAGTCCTTGACACTGTTGCCACTGTTAGTTATGAGCTGGATGACACCGAATATGGGGAGAATGAGGTGAATGACCCATGGGTGCAGAAGCTTCTCCTTGCTGTTGACAGTAATGTTGTATGGCTCCAGCCAGTCATGACATTGAACAACTATGATTCTTTTGTGCACTTGATCATTGATTTCGTCGTCAAGAGGCTTGAGGTGATCATGATGCAGAAGAGGTTCAGCCAGCTTGGTGGCCTGCAACTTGACAAGGAGGTTCGCTCCCTAATTAATCATTTCTCAGAAATGTCCCAGAGACCAGTGCGAGACAAGTTCTCAAGGCTTTCCCAGATGTCAACCATTCTAAACTTCGAGCGTGTATCAGAAATTCTTGATTTCTGGGGTGACAATGCTGGACATCTGACATGGCTGTTGACGCCAGCAGAGGTGAGGAGGGTGTTAGGGCTTAGGATTGACTTCAGGCCTGAAGCAATTGCTGCTTTAAGACTCTAAACTGCGCGTTTATATGTACTTGTTAATTCTTTTATGTGATATAGCATGGAAATGTTTTCTGTTTTCGTTTGCTTACTGTCATGGACTAGCCCTGAGCAGTTTATGTGGCTGCTACATCTGTATTATTAAAGTAATATTGGGACACATTTTTTTTGCGGTTATTATGTCGCCACATCCGATACCTTGAACAGAGTATTTGATTACAACTTCCTTATTCACGGTTTCGGTTTAATATGTAAATTTGTTACTTTTGTACAGATCACTTGGATAATATTTTGTAATAATTTTTTTTTTACTATTTGGGGTTTTCCTCAAAGATTTTAATTTTTTTTCCTTTCTATGTCGTTTTTAGAGATCCCCAACCTTTAAGGCCTTGTTCTTTGTAGTATTGAGTAAAATTGAGTTTTACTATTGTAAAAGTCGAGAGTCATCGTAAAGGGGTCTTAAAAGGTTGAAAAATAATTAAAAAATGGTTTTAAGATCTTTGATACGAACACTAAAAGTTTTGAAAAAATCTTTACAAATTATTACAACATATATGCTATGTACAAATAGCAAATTTTGTTACAGTAAAACTCAACTCAACTTTACACTGAAAACCAAGTCATCACTTCGAGGTGGCTGAATCTAGGAAACCAAGCCATCACTAAGTCCGAGGTGGCTAAATCTAGCGACCGTGGGCTCTGGGGTGGCCGAATACGGCGACAATAGGCTTCTGAGAGCATCTCCAAGAGTGTTCAAAAAAATAGAGTCCCAAAAGGCTAGTTTTAGGACCTCCCAAAAAGTTTTAGGAGATAAAAAACAAACCCTCCCCCAACAGTTCCCAATAATTAGTGCCAAAAAAACAAACCCATCCTGATTTTGTTCGGCCTATTCGTCGCAAATAGTGGAGGCCGTACGTAGGCGCCGACTGCCGAGGCCGAGGCCGACCGCCGAACGCCGATCGTGATCTGCGGAAGAGGAAGACCCTGAGCCTCGGCGTGGAGCCACCGCGGGATGAGCCGCCACTGGATCCGGCTGGGCGGAGCAGTGGAGGCGGTCACTCGAGGACGAGGTGCTCCAGATCTCGTCGTTGGTGACGGACACGAGCACGCCGAGGTCCTCACCAGGAGCGGGCACGGAGCGAGCACGCGAGGCGGCGGCACGCGAGGAGCGGAGCAGAGCAGCAGAGTGCTCGTCTCGTCCCCCCCCGAGAGCCCAGCAGCAGAGAGCTCGCGATGAGGTTGGCGGTGGAGGTGTCGGACGCGCGGAGCCGGCCCCCAAGGACGCGTCCGGCCCCGCAACCCTTCGCCGAGGTAGAGTTGGAGGACAGAGGCGCGCACCGCCACCAAGCCCGGCGACCGCTCCCTCCTAGAACCGAGACGCTTGTTCCACGTGCAAGACCCTCCGTCTCCCGACCTCCCCATCCACGTCTCCGTCCTCCACGACCGCCGCCTCTCCGACCCCACGCCGCCCGCCCACACCTTCCTCATTGCCTCCGCATCTCCGCCATCTCCGTCGCCTCCCCGCCCAGGCCGTCCTCCACCGCTACCCGCTCGAGAAGCGCGGCCTCTTCCCCCGCGTCTCCGGGGACATCGCCCTCCGCCTCTACCTCGTCGCCGATGACGATCGCCCCGCCCACGCGCAGCTGCCCCTCGAGCCCGCCGCCGCCGTAGCCACCGCCGCACCGACGGAGGAGCCTCCTCCTCTTGGTGGTGGTGGCGCGTCATCGGCGTCGTCGGAACCCAACGACAAGAGCCAGCACGAGCCGCCGCCTCGCGTGCTCCGCTCCGTGCTCGCGGGCATCTTCTCCGGCGCCGACTAGATCCTCGTCGCCATCTTGAGCCCAAGCTCTCCGCATCCGGCCCTAGCTCAATCGCTTCTGCCGCATCTCGGAGACCGGGACCGGAAGCGGGGACTTCGATTCGTGCGCACCGCCGACGGCAGGAGGCGATGTCGTCGCACGAGGATGAAGAGAATGGCTCGAGGAAACGATTTTGCCGCGGTCCCGGCACGAACTCGAGGATTGGGAGCTCAGAGGCCTGGCGCAAATCTGAGGACGAGGAGGGCATGTTTTGGGCGAGCGAATATATTGGGCACCGGTTTAGGGAGCTGTTGGAGACTATTTTTTATTGATTTTAGCCAAAAACTGGTTTAGGGAAAGAATTTTGGGCACTGTTGAAGATGCTCTGAGGTGGTTGGATCTGGCGACGATGGACCCTGAGGTTCTCAAATTCAGCGAGGGCAGGGCCTCAGGATGCTCGGATTCGGTGATGACAGACCCCTTCCGTTTCTCACGCCGCCTTAACTTTGTCATGCCGTTCTGCGATTAACAATGGACCTGGTGGCTTTGAAAATATTACGTGTGTTCATGCTTCATATTTAGCTGTTCCATTGTTTGATACCTCTTTTGTAATCAATCTTTTAAAAAACACGTGTTTGTCTTTGTGTCTTTTTTCCTTTCTTTATCTTTTCTCCAGCGGTGAAGCATTGTGATCGTAAGAGCTAATATGCGATAAGGGATGATTGTTTTAAGACTCGAGGGTGTTTTGTATAGAGTACATGTCTTGGTGGAGAAGCTTCTAGTTTAGTAGACAAGAAGCTCTATGTAAAGATAAGGAATGATCTATGTAGATAAGACAGTGTTGGATTACATATCCTAAACTATTAAATATAGATATATTGTGTCGATATACTCTAACACCTCGCCAGATTAGGCTTTTGGCTAAGACCCATGTGGAGGGTACCCCGACTTGACGATGAATATATGTGATAAGATGGAATTTGAAGTGTTTCGAAGAATTTTTAATGTTGCATTTGTGAAAATTGCCGTGGAATTAGAACCAGACCATTGTGCTGAGCTTGTGCTAGGTAATAGTTTTGAACGGACGTGTTCCGGTGGAATTTGTTAAGCTGACATGTGGTGTGTTAGGGCTTGCTAATTGTGTTGTCACGAATGAATTATAATGTTGGTAATTTTGTGATAGACTAACCTTGCAGGAGAGGTAAGGTATGTTTGTTTCGTGTGTGATCACCTCTGTGATGCAGGTATCGGCGGGTACGAGGCTGACGCTTCGCGGGGACAGCTGGAGGCTGGTGCGTCCGGAGGTGTGCAGATGACTGGGTTCGATGACTTGGCGTCACATAAGGTGGTGTACTCGAGAAGCTTAGTCATGGTAAGGAATTCGAGTCAGCTGTAGGCTGCGGTGTCGGTAACCTGGTGGTGAAGCTAGTTGAATCGGTGGTCCCAGGCGTGGGTGGGCGACCGAGGAAGCTGTAAAGATATTTCCTCACCAAAGGGGTGAGTAGTAGAGTAAAGAGCTAGGGGCTAGTAATAGGGGAATTCCTCTTATTTTATTGGAAGCGAAGAGTCCACGCAAGGCTGTTTTCTTGAGTTGAGGAAGTGAGAACTGAAACAAGGGATTCTTCGCATGAGGATCCCGATGTCTTTAGTAGAGTGAAACATTATCCGTTTCCCAGAGGTACACATGTATGGGAAGCTCTACTCTGAGGGATGGATGGGTAGCTCTACTCATAAGACAAGCCCTACTCTAACCTGGGATGGGATAAGTGATTATTAAGGAGACCCTCCGCCCACTTCTCCTTCCCCCGCACCCACCTACCTATTGGGTGCGGGCCTTGCACTTCCTATTTTGTTTTTTAAAAAAAGGGACTACTACACCAGGACAATCTTCGCTTTTTATGCGATCGGCAGACGAATGAGATCAGAAAGGCTGTCATTGGGCAAACGATGCAATTGCTTCGGTGAGAGCAAAGCCCAAAATGGCATAACCAAATAATTGTATAGCCAATGATGGATTTCGTGCCACGGAATGAATCGAAGAACCGAGGACATTTCCAATACCGACAGCTGCTACTATTTGCTGGATTTCTCATTGGATGATTTTGGAAGATTCGTCGATTCTTCTGTTCTAGAAGAAGTTATTTTCTCATCTTTGGTTGGATCTTCGGGGGAATTTGTGATTCCATTTTCACCCCCGCCCTCACCTTTCTTAGGACTATCTAGAATATGTAGAGAATATTCCATCTCGGGAGTGTGTCTTATAGTGTGTGAATTGTACACCACTTATCCTGAAATAAAGGGTGGAGATGGGCTCTAGGGTTTAGGGCGTCTCACCCTTGGGCTACAAATAGAGGGGGAGGGGGAGCACCTCCACCTCATCTCCTTAGAGCTGAAAATTTTAGAAATAGATAGCGTGAGTTGGGTATGTTTTAGATGGCACTTAGAGTGCTTGTGGCCATAAGGAGTGTGGTTTGTAGTCCCCCAAATTCTATGAAATGAAATACTTCTTCTCCATGAACATATTGTGTTGATTTGCTTCTAGTTATTCTTAATCTTGTTTTCCTTTTTGTAGCTATTGTTTGGAGATGAATCTTGTTGATTTCTTACTGGTTCTTGGTGGTCTATGATTCCTTGAGCTTGCTAATATGATTTTCCACACGCTTTGCAACCATATGAGGGGCTAAAGATCAAGTTTTTGATTTGTTGCAAATCTATGTAGAAACTTTCCTTCGTGCAGCAGTCAGTAAAAGATTTTTAGAAAAACTCTAGAAAAATTATTTTGGGATGATTCCAGCTGGAAAAGATGCGTGACTCACATACCCATCTGTGATAAAACATTTATTTCCATTGGTTTCCCCATTTAGGAGATATGAGGTGAATACCGAGCCCCAAACTTGCAGTCTCGAGTTACTAACAGTTCTTGGTGCATGATTTTTCTTATTTTCTGTAGATGGAGTTTTATGCTGAATTTTAGAGGAGACCATCATGACTCATCCACGTAGGTATAGAAAAAGTTTTAAAATTTCTGGTTCCTTCCAACATCAGCAACCATTCTCTTTTTGCCAGACAATTTTCTGGGAATTTTTTTTACTTTTGGGAAAGTGACTTTGGTGTTTTGGATCTTTTTCTCAAAAGCAAGGTTTGAATTTATTCTTCTTTGTTCGGACATTTGACAACCAGGATTGTGATTACAAAATCCTAATATTCCATGGCTCTCATACACCCAAGTGAAGGGTACACATAGTTGTCAAATTGTTTTGGTTTTTGGTGGAAACGTCGTCAGAAAAATTTTGTGGCGTCTATTCACCCCCGCTATCCGCCTAGCTCGGTTTTTCGACTGGTATTAGAGCATTTGGTTTGGTGCTTCTTTGTAAATCTTGACCGAATTTTTAAGCTGATCCTTGTTGCTATTTGAGCTATGGCGGACAAGTATTCCACCAAACCCCCTGTGTTATTCAGAGCCGATTTTTTCTATTGGAAGGCTAGGATGGAGACATATGTAATGGTTCAGGAATACAATATTTGTCTTAAGTTCAATTGCCCATATAAGTTACCCAAGGAGGTGACGGACGCAAATCAAGCTAATGTGGAGCTTAATGCAAAAGCTCGAAATTTTCTGATTCAAGGCCTTAGCCGGGGGGAGTACGAGCTAATGTCGGACATCACCACAGCCCACAAAATCTGGACGACCCTACAAGCTTATCATGAGGGAACGACTTAGGTTAACTTGGTGAGACAACACCAACACACAAAAGAGTACAATCAATTTACTTAGAAGCCGGGTAAAACGCTTGACTAATGTTTGTCCCGCTTCACCAAAATTCTTGCCGATCTCCGTTCGGTTGAAGTCAAATATACCAATTGGGAGATCGCCAGGCACTTTCTCTCTGCATTGGATTTTAAGATCTAGGATGTGAAGGTGACTGCAATCCGATAGGCAGCCGATCTCTCAACGCTGACCTTGGAAGCGCTCTATGATAGTCTCAAGACTCATGAACTTGAGCATCTCTCGAAATAATCCAGTTCCTCATCCACAACCTTGATAGCTGACCCCTCTGGTTGTGATTCTTCTGATGTTGCCGGTTATCCTTCTCTGTCCTCTTTGAGCTGTCCAATGATTAGATGGACAAGATTTCTGAGGAGCAACTTGCCTTTTTGACCATGAAGTTCTCACATGCTTACAGGCAAGTGGCCGATCGGAGGAGAAGCATCATGAGGTGCTCCGGTTGTGGTGGCCTAAACCACATGAAGCGTGACTGTCCCAAGTCCGTAGGAGAGGAGCGGAATGACTACGTCGTGGCTGCACGGAACGCCTACGTCAACAAGAACCGCAACATCAAGACCAGTGATGGAGGTGACAAGAAGAAACCACCTAAGCAGCTGATGAAGAGACGCCGCATGGTCGAGAAGGTGCTCGCCGCTTTAGAAGAAGCCGTCATCTCTGATACAGAGGATGGACACTCAGATGATGGTGAGGATGATTCGCCGGAGAACGATGATGTGGACTACACCGACATGTGCTTCATGGCACACATCGACAGTGGCGGCAGCGACTCGGACATCTACCACACCGATGACGATGAGGTAACCGATGAACAAGGTCCCTTCTATTATGAACTCTTAGAAAAATTAGTTAAAATTCATGTATCCACACATACAGAGATTGGGATGCATCCATGCATGGTGTGCTAGCACCCTTGCACAGACGCCTGGGAGAGATGACGGCTAGGGTTTGGTAGAGAGGGAAAACTTGTGCACAGGAATGCATACCGACCTCTCCTCCACCTCCCTTTATATAGCGCCCACTATTGGGCCCTCTACGCTAGAGGCCCAATTAGGTCTGGTCCACATCATATGTATCCCACGCTAACTATGAGCCCGCATCATATGCGATTCATAATTTTCATTGGGCATATCCCAACATATATTGCGGCGGACTGTCCTGCGTACAGATGGTTTTATCTGCACGACAACATAAAGATAACTAGTTTGTGACATACCGTCCGGCGTGAACTGGAATCTTTCTGGAGAAGCACCGGACTAAAGAGAACTATCAAGGCAAGGCTTGTCCAGCGAGAACTTGGATCCTTCTGGAGAAGCACAGGACAAAAAGAGGGTGGTTGATGACTTGTGCGGCGTTAATTGGAATCTATCTGGAAAGGAAATATGGCAAGTTTTTTGGATTAGGTTGCTCCAAGTTATTTTCATAAGATTGAGAGAAATATTACCCAAAGGAGTAATAATGTGAAACCCCCTTAATAGTATGGCAAAGAACAAAAATACGTAGCTACAAGTTTGATACATCTCCCAAGCTTAAACTAGCAAAAATGTCCTTAATCTTGTCTTTGAGCTTGATGCCACACCACTAAGCTGAATACTCACAAAATGAGCCTAATTGCTCTGAAGTGAGTCCAATTAAGATTCTTGAGGTCATCATCACCAAAACACTTGAATAATTCAATCAACAAAAATTGGGGGGCCTAGATGCTACATGCATGAGTGGTATTGTAGACATGTTTAGAAATCTTAAAATTGCATAGAGTTAAAAACATTTCGATTGCTTTAACCCAAGAATTTGAAATGGGCACTTTTGAACTCACAGGAGGAGTATGAAAGTTTCAATGTTAGTACATCAAGACCTATTCCCTGTAATGATGTAACACCGAGAGAAGAAAATAATATTGATACAAATTAATAGAAAAACGGCTGACAAATTTAATTCTCCTTGTTTTCCATTTGCACAGCTAAAAATTTCAGAAGAAAGTGGTCAAACATTCAGCAGCCTCATTAGCCAAGTGACCAATTATGCAGTATATGGGAAAAACTCTATTGAACAGACAAGCACCGACACAAATTTTCAGGAGGATGTGAATGCCACAGGCTACATGGGGGAATACATGAGACTACTACAAATCCCGATTCCGTATGAGGTAGCATTAAATACAAAACAAAACAAATTTGTATAAAATACTGTTATATTGCAATGAATGCATTTCCATTGTATGAAAAATGCTGCTTTTAACATACTTTGAAACTATATAGAATTCAATGATTATGACAACAAGCAGATTGATCAGTAATGATTACATGGTTGTTAAAGATATGAAACATGAACATTTTCATGACATCCAAACAGAACATACAACACCTCAAAATAGTATGATAGAAAATAAAAATTGTAGGGAGAATACAAATGTAGAGCCACACGGAGAAGAAGGCCTTTCTATTGCTGACAGGGATGAGACTACTATGAATGAAGAAAATGTGGCTTGTGATGAAGGAATAAATCTATCTATACTCTTCGATGCAATTGATGAAGCACAACAACACCATGAAGATGAAGAAAACAAAATGATACAAAGAGTTGGAATGATTTTCACGGATGACAAGCCAGGTCAAAAGTACTACAATGACTACGCTTTCATCATTGGCTTCCCAATTGCACACACAAGGTTGGACCGAAAAACCATAATGAGTTGGCAAAAATAACATTGAAATGCAACAAATCTAGGAAGAGCGAGATCAAGCTAACCAATAATGGTGATGATAATATTAATATTGATGGCAATGTAGCACAAGGAGAGAGTACAAAGACACCAATGGCTACAAGGGGCAAAAGGAAAAAAATGTGAACAAAACAATAGGATGCTCTGCCACAATGGTACTAACAAAAATGAAAGGGACATAGACAATCACCAGAGTGGACCTCAAACACAGCCATGAGTTGAGCCCAGAGCAAGAAACTAAATTTCTTAGCTCACACTGTAATATCACATTTGAAGAGCAGAAATTAATCAAAAGCTTGCAAGCGGTGAAAATACCTAATAGAAAATCATGGCTCTAATTGCATACATAAGGGGCAACTTGGTAGCGGTACCCTTCACAAAAAGATGTGAGCAATCAATGATAAAAAAACCCGCAACAATACTAGCAAGGGAGATATGATGGAAATGGCAGAATACTTTGCAAAGAAGCAAGCAAATGACCCAATGTTTAATTACTTTCCAAAACTGACAAATCTAACAATGTGCAAAGCATATTTTGCTGCGAAGGAAACACAAAACAAATTATGAGATATGGTGGGATTTTATAAACTTTGATACAATGTACAAGACTAACCAATATGAAATGTCCTTTGCTCCTTTTGTGGGAATCAATGGACATGGTGACAATTGCTATTTTGGCTTCGCATTCCTCAAAGATGAAACAATTGGTAGCTTCTGCTGGCTCTTCTGTACATTTCTGATATGCATGGAAAACAAACATCCAAATACAATCATAACATATCAAGATGCAGTAATGAAGACAGCAATATCATAGGTGTTGACAAAAACTATACATAGGAACTGCTTATTCCATGTACTAAAGAAGGCAACAGACAGGACTGCCAGCACTTTTTAAGATAATCCTGACTTACACAAAGAATTTTTGATGCAGTGAACAATTCACTGACTGAACAGGAGTTTGAAATCTTGTAATGAAATTATGAGCAGACATGATGTGCAACATATCAAATATTTCAAGGAAATGTGGGAAACAAGGAAACGATTTGTGCCTGTCTACTTCAAAAAAAACTTTTTTCCATTCATTCACACTACTTCGAGAAGCGAGACACTAATGCAGTATTCGAAGACAATGTTGACTCAACATGTATGATAACTTTCATTGAAGTGTCAGAGAGAATATCAGATTCTTTGCATGTGAATCAATTACAACAAGAATCAATTACCAGGAACACAAAACCAAATGCATATTGGTCAGATTATTACTTTGAAAAACAAGACACAAAGTTCTTCAACAGGAAGATTTTTCACAAATTCCAGCAGCAACTGAAACACACAACAAAGTATCGCTTGGAGGAAATAGAATTTGAGAAAAGTTATGATTACTACAAAACAGCAGCAACTGCTATTAACGACGTTAAAATCAGGGACTAAATGGTGAAAATTGACAAGGACAATGAAACATATAGCTGCATTTGCTGTAAAATGGAAAAGGATGGCATACTTTGTGCTCATGTCCTAAAAGTAATGATACACCTAAAAATTGAAGAAATACCAGAAAAGTATATTTTCGATAGATGGACACCACAAAAACAGGCAAACTATCATCACATGTGGGCTGCAATCAGCAAGTAAAAAGACGGGAGCCAATTGAAATTCAACATCCTCTCAAGAAGGTTGATTCAAATAGCGTCAAAAGTCTCCTCAAACGACAAGAAGTACAGATATCTTGTTGCTGAAATAGAAATAATAGACCAAATTTGTTGGATATGGATGACAACAACATCCAACCAGAGACAAAGGGAACAAAAAACGCAATTACTATGCTGCAAGATCTAGAAGGTATTAACCCAAAGGGAAGGCCCGTGACAGTACCTAGACGGAGAGCACTTATGGAGCAAATGAGAACCAAGAACAAATCGTCATGTGCAGCACATGTGGCAAACATGATCACAATAAGACATGCAAGAAAAAGGTTAATTCATACAAAAAATATTAAAACTTATGAAAAGATTTGTACTACAAATCAACATAATTTTACAAATAGTTACAATTGCAAGCAGAAGATAACAAACAAGATCAATGGAGTGGGAAGATGAAGACCCGAGCTAGGCGACTAGAGGGGGGGTGAATAGACACCACAAATTTTTGACGCTACCGTTTTCACCAAAACCCGAACAACTTGACAATTATGTGTACCCATAGCATGCATGACTAAGAGTCATGGAATATGTGGGAGTTTTTGCATTCACAATCCTGGTTGTAAAGTGTTCAAAAGAGAGGAATCAATTCAAAGCTTGCTTTACAAAAGAAGATCAAGCCAAATGATCAAAGTAACTTTCAGAAAAGTAAAAGCAGATTTGTTCTCACTTGGAGGAGATGGATGCATGGTGGCTTTCTGGTGCACTTCAATTTTTAGGAATTTTTGTCCCTATTCCATAATTAGTCATAAGTTACTCAGACAAAAATCTCCTCAAAACTCTTTGTAGTGAAAATTCAAACAACACAAGCTGATTTCTGAAAAGCAAAAACAGATTCTTCAAAGTTTGTTTCTACTTGGAGCAGAGAGATGATGGCTTTCTGTTACTCCAACAATTGTGGGACTTTTTCTCCCTATGCAACCATGAGTCATGAAGCACTCCACCAAAAATCGCCTCAAGAATCCATGCGCAAAAAATATGAAAAATCAAACACCACGAGCTGTCAAGAACTTCGAGCATAAAGTTTGGCGCTCGGTTTGCACTTCATAGCTCCTTAATGGAGAAACCGGTGGACTTCAAATTAGCAACAAGTGAGAACAAATCTGTTCAAAAACTTTCATCCATATGAGAGGCAAGAGATCAAGTTCTTAACCATATGAGTCATGCATCTTTTCCAACTAGAATCATCCCAAAATGATTTTTCCAAAAATATTTTACTGAATGCTGCACGGATGAAAGTTTCTGGACAGATTAGCAACAAGTTAAGAACTTGATCTCTTGCCTCTCATATGGTTGCAAAGTGTGTATCAAATCATATTAGCAGCCTCAAGGCATCATAGACCACCAATAACCAGCATGAAATAATCCATGTTGTTCTCAAAACAAGAGCTCCAAAAAGGAAAATGAAAACAAGAAGTAGGAGCAAATCAACACAAGATATTCATGGAGAAGAATGATTTCATTGCATATAAGTTGGGTGATTACAAACCACAATCCATGTGGTTACATGCACTCTAAGTGCCACCCATGACACACCCAACTCACCCTCTCTATTTCTGAAATTTTCAGCTCTAAGGGGATGAGGAGGAGGTGCTCCCCTCCCCCTCTATTTATAGCCCAAGGGTGAGATGCCCTAAAACCTAGAGCCCATCTCCACCCTTCATTTGAGGATGCGTGGTGTACAAGTCACACACTACAAGACACTCCCGAGAGAGAATATTCTCCACATATTCCTTTGGGAAATATCTTCGTAGCTTCCACGGTCACCAGCCCACGCCTGGGCCCACCGGTCAGATGAACTTTGCCACCAGGTTACCGACGCCGCAACATCCAGCTGCCTTGGATTCCTTGCCATGGCTAAGATTCTCAAGTACATCACCTCATGTGACAGCCAAGTTATCGAACCCGGTCGCCTGCACGCCTCCGGACGCACCAGCCTCTAGCTGTCCCCGCAAAGAGTCAGTCACGTACCCGCCGATACCTACATCACTGAGGTGAACACACACGAAACCAACACACCTTACCTCACCTGCAAGATTAGCTCATCACAAAATTAACAACATAACATTCCATTCATGACATCACAATTAGCATGCCCTAACGCACCACGTGTTAGTTTAACAGTTCCACCGGACCACGTCCGATCAAACCATTACCTAGCGCAAGCTCAACACAATGGTCTGGTTCCAATTCCACGGCAATTCCACAAATGCACCATTTAAAATTCTTCAAAACACTTCAAATTTCATCTAGTCACATATATTCATCATCAAACCGGGGTATACGTGGGTCTCAACAGAAGAACCCAATGAAGTAGACAAAAACTAAAAGGAGGCCAAGTAAACAAAAAATGGTAAATATGATCAGATAAAAGGATGTTGAGAAAACTGGAGCAAAGGAAGTTCAAAAAGAATGGGCGAGGAGAAAACTACAAAGACATAAAAGCAAAAAATTATTATTACTATGAGTTATTACTATGTAGTTTTTATGTGGCAAAGTTAATTTTGAAGAAATTCTGTGTACTTAAATTATCACTATGATTGAATTAATCAAGTTTGCTGAGCAAAATAGATTTGACCAACAAGCTTATATTGTACTATATGCACGACTAAGAATAATCCATAAAATAAAACTTTTTGAAAGAATGAGAATATAAGACGTATAGGGGTCATACCTATCATGTTTTTTTGAAGAATCTGCCACTGTAATTCAATACTTCATTAAAATACATAAAACTAATTAGAAAACAAATGAAAAATAAAATTCATCAACCCCATAAAAGGCCAAAAAAATAACACAAGAAAAAACTATACATTAACAAACTTTGGAAGGCAAAAAGTTCTTAACAAGAATAGCCTACAAAAGCTAACTTACATATTCGCAAAGAAAAATATCGTTTACAAAGGACATTGCAAAAAAAGTGTTGGGCATGAAAATTAACATTCTATCAACCATTTGAATATTATAGGGATGTCTGTCAGTAAAATAGTATCACAGAAATACAAGATCCACTGTTCAGTGCATCATACACAGACAACAAAAAAATAAAGATTCCTCTAGACATTTTTTTTTTTTTGCGTATATAAGCCCTAAAGCACTACCACTCTTCAACAACTACGCAAAGCATGCTACATTTGCATGATTCAATCTCCAGAACATAACCAAACTGGATTATAGAAAGCACAAAAGGGTCCTGAAAAATAAAAACACATGGCCAGAAGTAAATTAAAAAACATAATAAATTGGAAAATGATGAAATTTAAAAATGATTGAACAACAATAACATTTTTTTAGGAAAGTAAAAAACAGGAAAAAACAAATATTAACATACTCATTTCAATTGATTCTGAACAATTCTCTTGGCTACTTATTCAAAATTAAATTGTGAAAAGAATAATTGGTTTGCATGCTGAATCCAGAAATTTGGAATATCATCTAAACTAAACTTGTTTATTCAATGAATCCCTAACTCCATTTCATAGCTCCATGAATTTGATCACAAAAATACCACAATCACGACAGCAAATTTTTAAATAAATATGAAGTACAAAGATAACTTATTATACGTTCCAATTGAGATTAACAAAAATTGGTAAAAAGCGAAGACTTACATGTTATGCTATTTTGGAACAATGGGGTACAAAATTTCAAATTTCTCAAAGTGCATGTTCTTACGAGTATACTCAACTCAACTATGCTAAAAGTTCTCAATCTAAAACGATCAATAAAAAAAATTAAAAGATAAACACCGTGATGTAACAAAAAAAAAAGAATAACCGACCAGTGTATTCTTGATTGACAGGTGAAATTTTGATTTCTCATCATACATATAATCCAAGATAACAAAACACTTCTGATTTAATTGAACAACAAACAAAAACCAATTGTTGTCCTTCAAGCAAGGAAAAAATAACTGCAAGAAGAATAAAAATATAACGCAAAATAGAAAAAAAATAAAAAATCATTAGGTGTACACTACAAAACTAACACAAAACTTAACATATTCATTTTAGGAAATTACCATGTCGTTTCTTAGTGAGAGGGTGTGCTGAAGCTGGTGAAATTAATTTGCCCTTAGCACTAGTGTTAAATGACATCAATTGATTTGGATATGTTTCAAGCCAAGCATCCTAGGGGAAAAAATAAATAAATGATAACATTTAATTATACTAACAGAATTAAATAACTATGTAAATAAAATAAAGGGAATAAGCACACAATACAACTCGAAAGTGAAAACACATGTCTACATAAACATCATGAACGAAATATATCAAACAGAAAAAATAAAAAATTAACCAACAATATTTAACATTCAAGATTCCTAGGATACCAAAAAGAATGACATGACATATAACTTAGTGCAACAGTATTGAAGAAGAAGTGCTTCTTTGGTGACAGTTCATTGAAGAATTTCCTGGCAAAACAATTGACTACCCAGCTTGCTACTAGACCTCAAGGCTTGAAACTGTCACCAAGAGCACTGAAGAATACATAACTTTTGTCGATATTGATAGCAACGTCTCTGTACAAAGAGAGATAGAAATAATTAATAAAAGCACTCTAAAATATGAAAATGGCAAGAACAAATATACTAGCTTCTAACCCTTTCACATTATTGTCTCCGCAAGCTTGACTAAAATATCATAATAAGTCTTCTCCAACGCAGAAACAACAGGCCTCCGTGCAGTGGTACAAAATGGAGTCAACTTCATATAAGATGGTTTAATAATTCTTGTGGGACCAAAACAAGCACACCTATCAGCAGTGTTTGAACCTCCAGACACACTTTGATTGCATAAGTTTTCCGGATGAGCTGAATGCATTGAGTTTCCTATAATCAAAAAATTGGCGGCAACATTTGGAGAATGTTGGGAACTCTTCAACATGAAAAAAAACACAAACATATACTTCAGACTAGTAGAAAAGCTTAATGAATTATGAGCAACATAGAAAAAACATAATATAAAAATATCAAACAAGGAAAAATTTCGCAAATTCAAACAATTGTTCAGATAACAGGTAAAACCCAAAAACATGTTCTATATATGACATATTTACATCAAGGATTGGTTTAAGAATATTCAAAGGAACTTCTTAGTCCACACAGTGTCGTGCAATAAAATCATCATTGCCAAAACCACCTTCTTCGTCAGAAAAAGGTATTGTTAACATCATTATGGGGTCAACTGATATTACATTTTAGCCTACAACATTAAAAAAATACAGTAGAAAGAAATTGAATAAATATACATATAAATGAATTCACCCAAAAAAATAATAGAAATGTGTAATAATGTACAAATTTTGAATCAGTATAAAAGAAAAGTAGTTATCGTCACGGTTTTCTACATATGTGACAAACATAATATGTTGAAGTTAAAATAGAGAAATATAATTCTTCGTACTACCTCCTCAATAGTATAAGAAAAATTCCATATAACAGAAATTTGGAATTTCAATATACCAGAAATGGAATAAAAGTCGATTTAACTGGAGTAAAATTTGGAAAAGAGATTTCGGAATAACACCCTCTTAGAGAAAAATAGTACTAACAGTAACACAAAGATAAGCAAAAAATTATAAAACTCTAACAGCATGTAAAACTACGATAAGCAAAAAATTATAAAACTCTAACAACATGTAAAACTACAGCGACTAACTTGAGGCGGAGAAGTAAACATATGAACAGAGGGGGGATCCATTATCAATTTAATATGCCGAAAAAAATAGATAAATGTACAAAAAAAGTTTTCACCCCTAAAAAATAATACAACACATGTTCATCTACGCATACTTACTTCATTATCAACATTGTCAACTGGATATACAAGTACAGGAATAGAGCCTAAGTGCGGAAAGAAAAAATATAACGTCAACTATGAGAAATGTGAAATAATATTACAATTATGACAAAAAATGTTTAGATAAAATTTAAATAAAAATGAAAGTCTCCATACCATGATTGACATCAACATCACCTACTCCTTGTGAATAATTGTGTTGGCCAGACAGCTAAAAAAAATTCCTTATTCAATATGCAATATTTACATGATCAACCAAAAAAAAAAATGGAACTTACGGGAGATTTATCAGAATGGATTTGTTGAGGACTTTCATAATTACGACTCCGAGTTAAGCTTGGAGTTTTAAGAACACCTGTTTTCCATTTAGAAAGTCACAATGCCACAGAAGAAAAATAAAACTAGACACTAAAATTAAATTGAATATACATTAATTTAATACAGATTTGAAAAATAAATTCAATCAGGGAAAAATAGAAGACGACAACACCAATGTTTTCCACATCCAAGACAAAATTTTTTTTGTTGAACTAGGAAATAAAAATAAAACTTTGCACTACCAGGATCATGCTCGTATGCACGCTAATAGTGCTAAAGAAACAATATTCCACAATAGCATAAGTAAAATCCATATAACACAAATTTGGAATTACAATATATCAAAGCTGGAAATAAAAAACTATAAATATCTGGAGTAAAATTTGGAATACAGAATTCATAATAACACCACCTAAAGATAAAATACTACAAAACAGTAACGCACGATGAGGAAAAGAATTAAATCTCTAACAAATATAGAAAACTAAAAAAAAATCAGAAATGTCAACCTAAGGTCAATTGTAACAGCACATATGCAAGAGACAGAGCGCGCTGGATACAAAGCAATGGAAAAGAGTACAAACCAATTTACTGTTGTTTTCATCAGTAGATACAAAATACGCATGAAATTCAAAAAATGAAATTACAAAAAAAATCGTCCAGCCACAACCAAATAAGAAAATAAATAATTAAATACAGTTATATGGAAACAAACCATACTACCCTTATGAATTCGTAGAATTGTTGTTCATCCAAAAAAATATCTGAGGACTACATGAGCCCCGGGTATCCTCTAGAAGGCCCATAAGGGAACGGATGGGGGCGATACGAGTCGGCTGATTAGGGTTGAAGATTGCTCGGGCTACACGTGCCTTGCGCCGCAAGAGAGGACCCGAGGATATGGTATATCCCCATGTAAATAGCAGATCAATGGATACATACCATGTAACATCGTAACAGAAACAGTTGCCATATATCCCGCGACGCTCTGTAATCCTATCCCCCCTACACTATATAAAGAGAGGGGGTAGAAGCCGTAGAGAGGGCTTCTTCGGTCATCATCATCAAGCATACACAACAACCTTGATCATCTTGCATCCTGCATATTGATCAACCATAATCCCAGAGCATAGGAAATAGGGTGTTACCTCTGTTGAGGGCCTGAACCTGTATAACCCTGTCTTGTGTTACCCATCTGGTTTGGTTCTTGATTAGCGTCCCCTCGTACAAATTCACTGCCGGCGGTGACCCCCCAGTTAGTCACCTGTCGACAGTTGGCGTGCCAGGTAGGGGGCAGCGTCAAGATCGTTTTTCAGATCACATGGCTTTTTCGAGATCGCCGTACGTCGACATGAGGCCAGGGGAGTCTCTTCGCTTTGGCGCCCTGGACTTCATCGCCGACAGCTTCGGCAATCTTCATCTCTCCCCCCCACGGGAGATCGTTCAACCAGAAGGTACACACAATCAACGGGACCCATTGCCTTTCGGCTTGGAGAATTCTGCTTGTGCTTTCTTCAGAAGGATCCGTCGGCAGCCTCACTTTGCACCCCTCAGCGAGGAGAGCGAGGAAGAGCCCCATGAGATCGCCTACCCCGGCCTGGACACCCTCCAGCCCGATGAGGTCTATAAATCTCTGACTGGATTTCTCTCCGGACTCAAGAGTCCTGCCGTGGCTTCCGCACAGGCCGCTCTTGAGATTCGGACAAGAGATAACCACTCGGGAAACCAATCTGCTAATTCGGTCGGATCAATCCGCTCAGATTCGGCAGTGTTCGTGGGTGTCATCAACGGTGGCCAACCCATTGGACAGAGCGAACAAGTTAGCCTCTCCGCTTCTGACTCCGAGTTCGACGGGAGCGCTGAGATTCGCAACTATCGTGAGGTTTTCGTCCTCGGGGCGGAAGATCATCACTCCACCTCCCAACCAGTGAGACCTGAGGCAACCGCTATCGTGGCGGCAGACCCGGACTCTCGCCGAGTGGAAGACCGAGATCGCGCACGTCAGCTTCGCACTCGCGGGCGCAACGTCCAGAACGAGCTCTGCGCGGTTAAGCTAAGGGACAAGGAAGTCTACAACACTCCCCAGGCCAATGTCATCGCGTCAAAGACTCTTCTTGAGACTATCGCGCCGCAACTCCCAGAAGGCAGCCCATGTATCCAGGCCCATGCTCGAGCGACGGCCATGGTAGAGATGGCGGCCATACAACAGAACGAGGCAATACCGGCTCCGACCGCCTCGGCTCGCAGTTGATCTACGCGTAATCGGAACCGGGCTCGAGCCTCAGCGGCAGGTGACTCGCACCAGTCGCCCGCACGTGATCCACGTCAAGACATCGAAGCTCGGCGGCGGGAGCGCGGTAACGACGAGCGGGACTCTTGTGGCCACCATATCCGTCGCAACGACGATCAGGCCAAGAGCACCGCCAGTCGGCGTGACCACCGCCAGGAGCAGCGCCAAGGCCCGCGGCGGGAGCATCGCGAGAGATCCCAATAGGAGGCGGCCACGACCACTGGAAGGAATTCGGGCATTCACCCCGGATCTTCGCCGAGTGGTTTGGCCGGATGGTTTTAACCTCAAAGGCATCGACAAGTTCGATGGTGAGAGGGATCCAAAGAATCGGCTGCGAGTTTACGCCTTAGCGATCCGTAGCGGCAGAGGTGATCGAACGTCATGGCGAACTATTTGCGGTCGCTTTGACCCCAACCGCCCAGACACAGCTAACGGGACTCGAGAGAACTCTATCGAGTCTTGGGACGACCTCGAGAGCGATTCATCTCAATTTCAAGGGACCTATGAAAGGCCCGCGGGGAGATGGGAGATTGGATAGTTACATAGGCGCAAGAGCGAAACTCTTCGTGAGTTCATCAAGCGCTTCACTAAGAAGAAGAATGAGATCTGGGCGTTTGAACAAGCAAATCATTGATGCCTTCTTTGCCGGGTGCAAATCCGAGGAGTTAATCAGGCAGATGACCCGGGACCCCCCGCGTAATCTCAAAGCCATGTTCACGATGGCGGATCAGGAGGCTGAAGCCGAGGAGGCCATCGCAAATCACCGCGGAGGCACTGACGGAGGCCCCAAGAAGAAGCCTAACAATGAACAAGGCAAGCCAAAGGACAAGAAGCGAAAGGGAGACGAGATGGTCGCCAACGTTGAGCGTTACCGACCTAAGCCCCCCAACGACAACGACTACAAAAAAGTGATGGATTCGGTATGTCCCTTCCATCCTCGAGGTAAACACTCTGCCAAAGACTGCCTTATTCTGCAGAAGTTCGCCGAGAGCTCCAACCAGTCAGCCAAGGGCGGTCAAGGCAGGAAACCCGATGGAGATTACCAGGACGCTGAGCGCGAAATCAGCTATATCTTCGGGGGCTCTGATGCGTACGAGTCCAAGCGGAAGCAGAAGCTTACCACTCGGGAGATCAACGCTATCATGCCCCCAACTCTGCAATACTTGCGCTGGTCCGAGGTGCCCATCACCTTCGATCGAACGGACCACCCGGATCGGATTGCCTTCCCTAGGAGGTATCCACTGGTTTTGGATCCGGTCGTTCAAGGGAGCAAACTAAAAAGGGTCCTGGTCGATGGCGGGAGCGGGATTAACGTCCTTTTCGTCAAGACCTTCGACCAAATGAAAATCCCACGTTCCGAGCTACGGCAAGGGTCATCTCCGTTCCACGGGGTAATCCCCGGGACGTCCGCGATACCACTCGGACAGATTTCCCTACCGGTCACGTTTGGGACCAAGGAGAACTATAGGACCGAGAGTCTAAGCTTCGAAGTGGCCGATTTCGAGACGGCATATCATGCTATCTTGGGAAGGCCGGGGATTGCCAAATTCATGGCGGTTCCCAACTACACTTATCTCGTCTTAAAGATGCCAGGTCCCAACGGTGTAATCACCCTCCCTGGTGACGTTAAACAGTCCCTGCTCTGCGACAACGAAAGCTGCGAGATGGCGCAGGCACTTGATTCTTCTGCTGAGATGGAGAAGATCCGACTGGAGGTCGCAAGCCTTCAGGAGGAAGGGGACGTCCCCGCCAAGAAGCAGGCCAAAACATCCATCCAAGCAGCCGAAGAAACTAAGAAGATTCTGCTGGACCCGTCCGACCCGGCCAAAACGGCCGTGATTGGGACAGGGCTCGACAGCAAATAGGAAGACGCGCTCGTCACTTTCCTCCGGACCAACCGGGATGTGTTCGCTTGGAAGCCTTCGGACATGCCCGGTGTTCCGAGGGAAGTGATCGAGCACTCTCTTCACGTCAACGAAATGGCGAAGCCCGTCAAGCAACGCCTACGAAGATTCGCCCCGGATCGGAAGGACGCCATAAGGAGTGAGATCACCAAATTGCTGGCCGCTCGGTTCGTCAAAGAGGTGTATCACCCCGACTGGCTTGCCAACCCGGTCCTGGTGTAGAAGAAGAACAAGACATGGCGTATGTGTGTCGACTACACCGACCTCAACAAAGCGTGTCCCAAGTATCCTTTCGGGCTTCCCCGCATCGATCAAGTGGTGGATTCCACCGCCGGGTGCGAGCTCCTGAGTTTTCTGGACGCCTATTCAGGCTATCATCAGATCAACCTGAAGGAGGAAGACTACATCAAAACGTCGTTCATTACGCCCTTCGGCACTTTCTGCTATATCACAATGCCATTCGGGTTGAAAAACGCTGGCGCGACTTACTAGCGCACTATACAGCGGTGTTTTCACACTCAACTCGGACGCAACGTGGAGGCATATGTCGACGACGTCGTCATAAAAACCAAATCCAGATGGGATCTCATAACAGATCTGACCGAGACATTCGAAAGCCTAAGGGCATTCCGGATGAAGCTAAATCGAGAAGTGCGTTTTGGGGTTCCGTCGGTAAACTACTCGGATTCATCATCTCCAATCGAGGATCGAAGCAAATCCGAAAAGGTCGGCGCCATCCTCAAGATGAAGCCTCCGCCAACCAAAAGATGTCTGTAAGCTCTTTGGATGTATCGTGGCACTTAGCCGATTCGTTTCCCGACTTGGGGAGCGAGGCATGCCTTTCTTTAGGCTCTTACGCCGACAAGACGATTTTCAGTGGACAGTGGAAGCACAGCAAGCCTTTGAAGACCTGAAGAGGTTCCTCACCACACCGCCGGTGTTGGTCCCTCCCATGCCCCAGGAGCCCCTTTTGCTTTACATTGGCGCGACGACTCACGTCATTAGCAGCGCTTTGGTGGTGGAGCGAGACGAGGAGGGCTCCCTCCAAAAGGTACAGCGTCCGGTCTACTTAAATGGCGAGGTATTGGGCGAGTCAAAAATAAGGTACCCACAAGTCCAAAAGCTTCAGATATCTTTGTGTTACTCACATCGCGGAAGCTCAAGCATTATTTTCAAGAGCATGAAATTTGGTGGTCACCTCTTTCCCGCTTGGAGACATACTCCATAATCGGGGCCTTGGGAGGATTGCCAAGTGGGCGATTGAGCTTGGAGCTTTTGAAATAAAGTTCAGCCTCGACTAGCCATTAAATCTCAGCGTTGGCCGACTTCGTCGCCGAGTGGATGTAAGCCCAAACCCCCCAGTGACAAAGGATAATCTCGAGTACTGGACAATGTACTTTGATGGTTCCCTCATGCTCAGCGGCGCGGGGGCTGGGATTTTGCTCATATCACCGACTGGAGAGAAGCTACGCTATGTCCTCCGGATATTGTTCCCCGTCAGCAACAACGTCGCCGAGTACGATGCACTCATCCACGGTCTACGCGTCGCCATGTCGCTCGGTGTCAAACGGTTAATGGTACGCGGAGATTCTCAACTCGTGGTCAACCAAGTCCAAAAGGAGTGGTCTTGTATCGGCGACAGCATGGCGGCCTACTGACAGGAGGTTCGCAAGTTAGAAGACAAGTTCGACGGACTGGAGCTTACTCACTTGCTCCGCCGCGACAACGAAGCAGCAGACGAGCTAGCGCGGATGGGATCCACTCGGGCCCAGGTCCCGAGTGGTGTCTTCGTCCAGGAGCTACGCGCGCCGTCGATCAAGCTACCATCTGCATCAGGGGAAGATCAAGAGAAGCAGTCAGAACCCGATACAGAGGTACTATCAATTACTCCCGGATGGACTCAGCCCTACTTAGATTATCTTCTTCGTGATGAGCTGCCTGAGGATCGAAGCCTAGCCGAGTGCATCACACGCCAAAGCAAAAGCTATAAGGTAGTCGGGGACGAGCTTTTCAGAAAAAGCAGTTCCGAGGTATTAAGGCGTTGCATATCTGAGCAAGAAGGCAGAGAGCTACTCAACGAAATCCATTCGGGGGAGTGCGGGCATCATGCGGCAGCAAGCACCCTGGTGGGCAAGGCCTATCGACAGGGGTTTTTCTGGCCAACCGCGGTCACAGACGCGGAAGATATAGTACGCAGATGTGATGGGTGTCAGTTTTTCGCACGGTAGATTTACATGCCGGTGCAAGATCTTCAGACGATTCCGATCTCTTGGCCCTTCGCCGTTTGGAATCTGGACATGGTGGGCCCCTCAAGCAAGCGCAAGGCGGATTCACTCATCTCTTCGTCGCCATTGACAAGTTTACCAAGTGGATTGAAGCCAAGCCGGTTGCTGTCATCACGGCAGCCAAGGCACGCGACTTCTTCCGGGACATCGTTGTGCGTTTTGGCGTACCCAATCGCATCATCACCGACAACGGTGTTCAGTTCAAAAGCAGCGAGTTTCAAGATTGGGGCGAGGAGCTGGGCATCAAAATCTGCTACGCTTCGGTGGCCCACCCAAGGAGCAACGGACAGGTTGAACGCGCCAGCGGGTTGGTGCTACAAGGGCTCAAAGCCGAATTTTCGATCGCTGAAGCCATCACGCAACGCTACTGGGTTAAGGAGTGGCGAACACCCTTTTTCCTAGTCTCGGCTCGAAGCGGTCCTCCGATCGAATTGAAGTTCCGGTCTCCACGGGTTGCCGGTTACGACGATAATCAGTCGGATGAAGCAAGGTGTGAAGACCTCGATCGGCTCGAGGAAGCCAGGGAAGCAGCATTGATCCAGTCGGCAAAGTACCAACAGGGCCTGCGTCGCTACCATCAGCGCAACGTCAAAGCTACACTCGACGGCAACCATTGAAGATCATCACATATGAAATATCCTGCTCAGAGATTTAGCATGGATTGGGGTCTATACCTCTGTTTATGTTGGACTCCTCCACATGGCGAAATCGAAGCTCGGTGACTTCGCGGTGGAGTTCTTCGATCTGGCCGCGATATTGCCGCTTAGTGGCATACAGCGCGTTGTCAAACTCGTCGCGCGTTTTCAGCTCGCCCACCGTTCTCTCCATGCATCGGTCTTCTGCTTCGACCTCTCCTTCATGCGCTGCGTGGAGAAAGAGGGAAGGTTAGTGGGATGCCCTTGTGCGGGACAAGGATTCATAGCAAGAAAAAGATGCTTGCCTTGTATATCTCGGCTTGAATGGCGGTTGCTTGGTCCAAGACCTCCCACTCTTCGGCTTTCTGCCCGTCGTCGACCTCGTAGCCCTCCATCCCCTTCCGCCATTTCAATCGGAAGGGTGGAGTGTGTGCTTTGGCGGAAGGGCGAGGAATCTCCTCGATCTCTGGCTCTGAGCTCTCTGGAGCCGGAGCAGAGTTTTTCCCCTTCGCTGACGAGGGTTGGCGCTAGTGGCAGATGGGCCAGGCACGGTGGGCTTGGCTGAGTCCTTGGAGCTTGGCGACTCATCATCCTTCATTGGTTTCCTACAAGCATTCGACGATCTTTCAAGACACGTGTCTTTACAAAGCATGAACTTATGGTGTCACAAAAGAATATCTATGCGACGGGACGTATTTCATCTTGAATTTCATGCCCGAACCACTCGGGCCCGATCCGGGAGGTTTCCTCGCCCTAGACGCGGCCTTCAGGTCGGCAGACTGGCGTGGCGGGGGCTCTGTGGCTGCGCGGCCTAAGCGGGTGGCGACTTCGCCACTGGGCGACGGCGGCGGAAAAGAAGCGGGACGGTGTCATCCTCTTCGTCGTCTTCGTCCGAGTCCCCTGGAGCGACCCCCCTGCCTTTTTTGGCCGGAGGAGCACTCGTCGAGCCTTCGGCAGGACGCTTGCGAGGTGCCTCCTTGGGGAGCGGAGCCTCCGGGACCGGGGGAGTGGAGAAGAAGGCCTCACGCCCCTGCGACACATTAAATCACATTAATTCTGATTCTACATCGACAAACCGTGGTTGAGTTGAGGAGGATCTCTTCCTTACCGCTGGTGGCAAGTACCCCAAATGGTATGAAGCCGGGCATTCCGAAGGAGTTATTTTCGAGCCCGGAGAAAAAAGCTCACCCACTCGGCTGATAATCTCCTTCTGCGTAAGGTTCTCACCGGTTTCCGGAGTGGCGTCTTGGGTCCCCGAGTACTCAAAGGCGGGATGAACCCTCTCCTTGATGGGCTGGATACGATGTTGGGTATAGTTCCACACTACCCCCACACCGGTCAGCCCAGCAGATTTGGCTCTGCGGAGAAGAACAAGAAGTTCCTTCACTTGGCTTCCCCCGTCATCGGCGGAGAGAGAAGACCAGGAGGGACGGACTGTGGGGCACTCGCCGGAGAAGGACGGAAGGGCGGGAGGACAGTTGGCACAGTAGAACCACTATGAGTGCCAGCCCTTGTTGGAGGTTTTCAGGCGAAGGTCGAAGTAAAACTTTTTAACCCCTTCCCGCAGTTGGAATCCCGCGCCGCCTGCGGCCTTCGGATTGTCCTTGTTAGGGTAGGGTTTGAGGAGGAAAAGGAATTGGAAAAGGTCGAAATGGGGAGCGATCCCCAAATAGGCCTCGCAGACGTGAACGAAGATCGCGATGTGAAAGATGGAGTTGGGGTTCAAATGCGAGACCTCAATCCCATAGAAATGAAGCAAACCCCGGAAGAAGGAGGAGCAAGGAAGGCTGAAGCCGCGGAGGAAGAAAGATTCGAAGACCACTACCTCGTCCTGGCGAGGGGTGGGGCAGGATTCGCCGGCGGCGGCGCGCCAAGACACTAACCCTTCCGACGGGAGCACGCCGAGGGAGACCAGCTTCTGTAGCCTCCGCTCAGTCGTGGTGGACTTCATCCACTTCTTCGCGTTCTTCGCTGCCTCAGCGGTGGTGGGGGATGGTGGAGCCATCGCGATTGGAGACGGGTGGCGGCGGAGACGACGGCGGAGAAGAACCCTAGTGGCGGAGTCTGCTGGGAGAAGCTAACTGACTGGCGCGAAGAGTGAGCGAGGTGAACTAATTTCGTTCCCCTGTTCCTAATTTATCGCAACGGGCGAAGTTTTGCATTCTGGGTCGGGCCTTAGTCTAGCGCTGGATGCGGCCTTTCCGTGAGGGGCCCGATAACCACTCGGCCGGCCGAGTGGTTCCCCCGAGAGGTCTGCGTTCTGTGCCGATCGCTGTCTAGGAGGCAGACGAGCCAAACCGCTTCGGATGAAGCGGCCATGGATTCGAGATCAAATCGAGGAGAAGCGGCATTACAGATTCAAGATTGAAGCAGAAACACGAAGAATGATGGATATCACAAAAGATGTTCATTAAAGGGCTCAAGGGCCAGACTACATTTTCCGCGGCACGGCACATTGAGCTAGGGCTCATCGCCGGCTCGCGGAGATACAAAGAAGAGATAACCTATCCCTCTGAAGGCCACTTCACATCGAGGATGGAGAAGATGAGCGCATCTTTGAGGGGGGTGCGGGCCGGGAAGAGTCGCAGATGGTCGGCGACCAGAACCCTAATGGCGCTTTGAGCCGTCCTTTCTGCGTATTCCTCCCGCCAGCGAGCCCACTCGGCGGCTGTGGCGGCTTTAGACTAGCACGCACTTAGCCGCGCCGGTGCTGCCGCCCGAGGATCCATAATCTTTCCTTGGCTCTCTGCTTGTTGAGGGAGAAGAAGAGGAGAAGAAGACGAAAACTCGAAGGCCGAAGGTGAAGTAGTACTCAGCCCCTCGGATTTCTTTTATACACAGAGGAAGTTCAAGGGACGCGCCTGGTAATCTGTTTCGAACACAGTAAAACCATCATGACGATGGGACGGAAGTGGGAACGAGTACGGTTTCCGACGGAAGCTCGTATCGCTCATTTGTGTGAGAAAAGGGCGCAGCAACGCCGCCATCCCCTAATTGGGCTTGGGCTAAAGCGCAAAGGGCAACCCCTTAACAAAGCTTTCTTAACACGCCACTAACGGTGGCAATGTGTTAAAATCGAGCCTAATTCGCCTCGGTGCACCACGGAGGGCATATCACGGCGGCGTAAAGTTAAAACATTTCGCGGCATACCCCACGTTGGGTCACTAGCTAACCATGCGTTCGAGGTTGGGTGTTGGTGAAATTTGGATTCAACTTCTTGAGGTATGCCTTTATAAGGTCGCCATTGTATACCGCTATCGAATACAAGTACCTCTCGGCAAAGTCGTATCCAATCAGTGCGCCCTAAGGGGCATAAGTGATCCTTCCTGGTTGGGATGAGATACCACCGGTGAAAGGTGCGCCCTGTCACCCTCAATTTTAACTTACCTTGAGGGTCGACGATCCCATGCACTAGCCCTGGATCGAAGCGCTAGCGGAAGACCAAATAGCCGATACAAGCATACATCGATAAAATAAATTCCTGAATATTACATCACAGTAGTCGCCCTTAGGCGACTTTAGTGAAGCGGCCCATACAAGCCTTAATTACAAAAGGATAGTTGAGTACTGGCGGACACCAAAATATCTGCTCAAAAGATTCCCTATCGACTAAGGTCCAACAATGATCGGCGGCCCTAAGACTCCTCGGGTCTACCATGGTCTGTCCGTCGTCTTGAGACATCGTAAGGGTCATCTTGACACCATCATCTAAGGAATGTAAGTAGGCGAGGTCAGCGTCATCCAAACGCTGGCTAGTTAACACTTCCCTTAATGCATCTAGTGCAGAAGGCCTTATTTGGAGGGAAGGGTTATTTTAATTGCGTAAAGCCAAGTTTATAAGACTTTTGAAAACCACCTAACTAGCAATTTACTATCACTTGTATTGTTATGAATAAATCAGAGTTTTCCATCATAATCATGCATTCAGAACCCAAATGACCAACCAAACACACCAACCAAACCCATAACAGATCAACTCTCACTCGAAACACGACCCGACTTACACAATCACCTCAATCCATACCGACTTATACCCAATTAACACACAAATTGACTAATCCTCGATCATAACCCAACCACTTACACAATCACCATACCGACTTATTTGTTTCTCACGAACTTTCCTCTGGTTGCTCCCAACCGGACTTTCTACGACTTATCGGCCACAGGAACTTTTTCTGGTTGCTCCCAACCAGACTTTCTCCTGGTTGCCCCAACCAATCCTAGTTCTGCCATCATTCCAGGATTTGGCGAAATCCCGTTGCGGACCACACATGCCATGGCATGATCACCCCGGCCTAGTAGGGTTGCCGGCCCTCACTAGCCGACCGTCACCCTCGGGATGTGTGGCCATTATCACCCTCGGTGATGGCCCATTCCGGCCCCTATCGAGGCTGGTCCCAGAGGGCCTCCATGAGCGCTCACTCTGGCGATCCACGTCCGGTGCTCGCGCGATGGCCACGCGTTGTGTTGGAACCAACACAGGCAGCGATCTTCCGCTTCGCGTGTTTATCCACGCCCTCTGGGTAAGCCCAGCTAAACCCGGCACTAGGCATTCGTGCCTAAATCATCCATCAGATGTCCAAATCCAACTAGGGCAACCCACCATTCTTTCTCTACTTCCACGGTCATCGACCACACCATATCACACACTTGGACTTTCCCAACCGATCGACCCAACCGACCAAGTATCCCGTATTCATACCCACAAACACAATCAGCCCAACATGCATCTACCAAATTAAGCATCATATGTCATATCATATTAAATGAGACTAATGAATGTCCGGTGAATGTCGGTTCACCGTTCCGTGGCGATTAGCCAGAAAATTTGTTAAGCCTAAGCCGGTCTAAGCAAGTTTTACCCATTAGGTAGGGTTAAAGTGGTTACCAGACTAATCTTAGGCTAACAAGAGCAATGACAATCAAGGCAGTCATTAAGGCTAAACATTTCAAGGCAGGCATGTATAAGTATAACATGATTAACAATTAGGCATTTTAATAAGCATGCATCTTTAATAAGTAAACAACATAGTTTAAGAAAAACTGGGTAATGAGCATGATATTAGCGATGTTAATCCGCACTAAGGAGAGTCGCCGTCTCTCCCTAATACAGATCACATCTAAAGAGTAAGTGTTAACTCGCCTTGTTCCGGGAGGTGGTCCTCTTCAGCGTCTCCAAACCTTCCCTCAGGGTCGCCTACGTCTAATCATACCAACAAACCACAATTACTACTAATAATGCAATGAAACTCATGATGCATGTTCGATATAGGTCCTAGCTTCGTCATTAAGCCTAAGATCAATTCGCGAACCTATCTTGCGTATGATATGTTATGCATGCTATTGTGCATTAATAAATAGTATTGGTAATATATATAATAGTCTCTAAACCCAAAATACGATTTAGTACGGTAAGTCGCAAGAGGTGATTAGGGTTTCGTTAACATAAAATAGCGTGCGTATGTTGATATCGTTGGAAATTTCAACTACGCTAGGTTTAAAGTTCAACGGGGTTAACAAGGTAGTAAAGTTTCTAGATAAAGAGTTGATTCTAGGTTTTTCTTGAACATTATTTAAATATATTTCTTGTTCAGCATCTTAACAGCTTATTTTAAGGAAAATGCAATTGACTTGTTGGTGTCTAAAGTAAAATATCCCTATGAGCATAAGTACAGTTACACATACGTATTTAAATGCAAATTCCGAATATTCTCAGATTTATGCAGACACTCTCTAATAACATATTTTCTAATAATTATTTAGGATCTGATCCCTTAATTAATAAACAGCAATTACCTAAATTCATCTAATAATTTCTATTTAAGCAACCTCTAGTTTTCAATGTACAGTCTTAATTTTCCTATCTGATGAAGGCTTTTCATATTTTTATAAAATCAAATATCATCTCTAGTATTTATCTAAATTTTTCTAGAATTTTTGGAAGTGGTTAGCTATTTTTAGAAATTCAGAAACTATATTCGTATTTAGCTAATTGGCAAATTGCTGGAAAATCCTTTAAAAGCGGTCGGGCCGAGCCAACCGTCAGACGGCCAAAGCAGCGATTCGCCCACGGCCCATTTTGCAAGACGCGCCAACAAGCAGCCTAAGGCGCCACGTCAAGGCGTATTTTAAAAAGCGCTTAATCGGCTCAGCGCGCCAGTAGAGGAACGCGTCCACTTAACCCGCCAGTGGGGCGAGACCCACTCGTCGATGACCGAGGCGGCTCGATCTCGGCAGCGTGCGAGGTGATCCGACAAAGCGGACCCGCCAATCGGTGGCTCTGACCCTATCGGTGCACGAATCTCGCCGCGTGATCGGACGGTGCTCCGTCGTCTTCTTCCTCAAAGCCGGCGGCGTGGCGAGCGGCGGCGGAAACAGCGCGGCGGCGCTTACTGACCTACTCCGGCCAAGTGCGTTAGCGCATTGGCATCCACAGCCCCTAAGATTCCTATGGCGCTTCGCGTCGAGGCCGAGGTGGCTTGGGCGCGGCGGCTTGGCGGCGGGCGGCAGAAGGTTCGCCGGAAAACAGAGCCGCAACACCGATCTACAAGCTACGGGCACGGACGGGAGGCTAGAGGGGTCGAGGGTGCTCACCACGGGCTTCGCCGAGACGAACGGGCTCGAGGCGGTGGCGGCGAGTAGCCTGACGGCGGCCAAACAGGCGTCGTGAGCACAGCTCCACCGGCGGCTCCACTCAAATTGGGTGAGAAGCGTTAGGGACGCACGAGGAAGCTTGAGGCGGGAGGAATTGGTCAGGGGCTCACCAGAGGCGGAATAGCTCATGGCGCAAGTCTGGGAGGAATTGGGAAAATGGTGGAAGACGGGGCAGAGAGGTCTCGGCTCGGCTTTAAGAGGGGGTGAGCAACCGATTGGGCCCTGAGCTCGCGCAGCGCCATGAACAGTAATGGTGACGTGACGGAGCTGGCCACTGTGCGATCTTCCGGTTTGCAAGTGGGGGCGGGGCACAGTGCGGGCTAGGAGAGGCGTAGCCTTTGACGAAGTGAGCCGAGTGACGAAGGCGGTGGCGAGAAATCACGCAGGATCCTTCTTTGACGGACCGACGAGCTCCGTCGTTTATCCGTGGTCCGGGCGGCGGACCAGTCTCCCGAGGCGCGGCGGTGGCGAGCCCGAGGCCGCCAACCGGGTCGACACGTCGAGCACGCAGCGAGGCGGCGAAGCTCAACCACGACGCGACGGCGGCGCAGCCTCAAAGACGGCGGCAGAGCACGCGCAGCAGGCAGAGAGAGGAAGAGAGAGAGAGAGAGAGAGAGAGAGAGAGGGACCACAGTGGTGACGATGGGTCCCACGTGTCGAGGGTTCAAAATTTTAAACGAAATTTGAATTGACACAAATTTTAAATTCATCCCCAAATTGGGGTGTTACATTTATGTTGGGCCAGTTACAGCTCTTATAAGTTAAGGCGGGCGCTGTGTTGATACTTTAAACGCTAAGATTACTGACATCTTTCAAGCAAGATGAGGTTATAACGGAGTGGCTTAAGGCATACCCCATCTTTGGGTCGAAGAGCTGCCCTTGTATAGCAAGAGTGGGTGCCTGTGGCCGAACCCTTCGTTGAGGTGATGTGCCCAATGGGCGAGTAAGTGGAGTTTGGTATCGCGAAATCTAGGCGTTATTTCAACACAAAACTTAAGATTTCTTGAGTTCTTTACAATCTCTTTTCAGATTACAGGAGATATAAGCGAAACCGATCGGCCAAGCATCGACTCGATCATAAAGCACTGGGACTCTTGTGGACTACATGGGCCTGGGTATCCTCTAGAAGGCCCATAAGGGAGCGGATGGGGCGTCTGAGTCGGCCGATTAGGGTTGAAGATTGCTCGGGCTACACGTGCCTTGCGCCGCAAGAGAGGACCCGAGGATATGGTATATCCCCATGTAAATAGCAGATCAATGGATACATACCATGTAACATCATAACAGAAACAGTTGCCATATACCCCGCGACGCTCTGTAATCCTATCCCCCCTACACTATATAAAAGGAGGGGGTAGAGGCCGTAGAGAGGGCTTCTTCGGTCATCATCATCAAGCATACACAACAACCTTGATCATCTTGCATCCTGCATATTGATCAACCATAATCCCAGAGCACAGGAAGTAGGGTGTTACCTCTGTTGAGGGCCTGAACCTGTATAACCCTGTCTTGTGTTACCCATCTGGTTTGGTTCTTGATTAGCGTCCCCTCGTAAAAATTCACTGCCGGTGGTGACCCCCCAGTTAGTCACCTGTCGACAATATCTGCTTTATACATCCATAACATTCAAAAACATATCTAAAAATTAAAAAGCCTTTCAAATTAGAAACATATGTGCACAACAAGGAGATATCATGTGGAAGAAAAACGAACCTTCCTCAGTAGGCTTGTCGTTACCAACAAATTGAACAGACATTCCTTCAAGTACATCCTCGGTATTATAGTATCGTTATCCGACCTTATACTTTGTGGTGCCGAGGATAGGACGTAGATCACGTGCATGCATCATGTTTCCCGTTTTGCATCAGTAAGTAATTATTGGATTGTATGTGTGATTAGACGTAGGCGATTCCGAGGGAAGGTTTGGTGACGTGGAGGAAGAACTTCCACCTGAGCAAGGCGAGTTAACACTTACTCTTACAGATGTTTGCCCGTATTAGGGAGAGGTTGTGACTTTCCCTAGTGCGGATTAACATCAATATAATCATGTTCATTACCCAGCTTTTCGTAAACTATATTTGTTTATTAACAAAGTGCATGCTTAATATATATACGCCACTTGCTAATCATGTTATAAATACACATGTATGCCCTTGTATTATTTAGCCTTTATGACTGTTTTGTTTGTCATATCCTTGATTAGCCCAATAATAGTTTGGTAACAACTTTAACCCTCATAATGGGTAAAACCTGCTTTAGACTTGTTTAGATCCAAATAATTCTTCTGGCGACTAGCCACAGAACGGTGAACCAATATTCACCAGCCAGCCAGCCATTCATTCATTTATTCATTCAAAAGATGTGACATGTGACAGTTAGGGCAAATAGATGAGTGATGGGCTGGGTGTTGTTTGTGGTTATAGCTATGTGGTGTGTCGGTTCGGTTTGGTCGGTGATCGGGATAGATCGTGTGTGGAAATGTCTTGGAATAATGAGATGGAGACTAGATGGTTGGGAGGTTGCCCCAGGGATGACATCCTGATGGATGACTAAGCCACGAGATGCCTATGCTAGGTTTAGCCAGGGCTTACCTAGGAGTAGCGCGAAAGAACACACGTAGCGGGGAGATACCTGCCATCTGGAGGATGATTCCAACACAACATGTGTCCATCGCGTGGAGTACGGGTTTTGGATCGCCAGTTGCGAGCGCTCTGCGGAGACCCTCTTGAACCACTCTCGATAGGGACCGGCTTTGGTCGTCACCATTGGTGATGGAGGCCACACTTCCCTAGGACGACGCTAGACTAGTGCGGGCTGGCAACCCTCTAGGCTGAGGAGGGCAATCTATGGTAAGTGTGGTTCATAATAGGATTGCCAAATCCTGGAAGGATGGCGGGTTTAGGAACAAGTTGGGGCAACGTAACTCATTTTAAAATTTGGCTTTACACAAATAAAATAACCTTTTCCCCCAATCATGATCTTCTACTCATTAAGTGCATTAAGGGAAGTGTTAACTGGCTAGCCAGCGTTTGGATGACGCTGACCTCGCCTACTTATACTATTTTAGACGATGGGATCGAGGTGGATCCATACGAGTGTCATGAAGACGATGGACAGGACCCTAGAGAGCTTGACGAGTCTTAGGGTTACTCCGGTCGCTTGCAAGTCACAAAGGCGTGGAGATATTCTTTTGGATAGCTGCAATTACTCTGAACTATGTTTTGTATTAAAGGCTACTGTTGATCGCCTTACTGAAATCGCCTAAGGGCGTAACTTGGACATGTAATATTTAGGGGTTATGTTTTAATCAATGTATGTTTGATTCGGTTGTGTGATCTTCCGCACTAGTGTATCAATTCAAGGACTAGTGCATGGGATTCTGACTCTCAAGGTAAGTAAAATTTGAGGGTTAACAACGCAGGCGCCTGCGAAATAGCGACTCCCATAATATCTTCCACAGTTGCCGCATGACTTTGTTTGCCAGAAGAATAGAAGATTCGTTCTCTTGGCTGGTGTAAGTTGTTGGCTGTTTGCCATGATCACGTCTAAACTTGGTTGTGGCATAATTTTGGTATTATATCAATATTCAATCTTGTTAAATATTTATAATCTAGGCACACTATAATCAACCATACAAGCGTCGTATATTTAGCTCATAATTCTGTCTTCTCAAGTACGTTCAAGGGACTCCATAATACAATATATAGAATAAAAAGAGTTTCATGCTGTCATTCTGGGTTCACATCCAAATTCGGAAACACAATCCGGCTTTGTCACTCCCAAATTCGGTTCGCGCCAAGGTTGTTGCTTCTAGATGCAAAATTAACGAAATGGAGTGCCTTCCCAAAGCGAAAACAGAATGAACGGATAAGAAACATTAGCTTCAAGGAAGAACTAACGTGGGTAATATAACTCTCCACTCAGCATTGTTAATACGTATACACATCTCTAAGGGTTCATAGTTAGAACCGACACAGATGAGTGAGTATGTGTATCGGTTTTAGCCATGAACCAGCACAAATATTTATTCATTTATGCCAGTTCTTTTGCTAGGACCATTATAGATATCCTTGCCATGTTCCGCTCTTTACAAACCGGCACAAATGAGATCATCTGTGCCAATTTGTAATGAACCGACACAAATAAACCTCCATATATAAGTGTTTTTGGTGTAGTGGTGTCCTGTTTCATAGGCCTTGTTTGTTTAGCTGAAAGTTGCTAAAATTTGTAATATGAAAACGTTGTGACCACTTGATAGACGTTTTAAAGATTTCAAAAATTATGAAAAAAATATTTTACAAACTCTAAGACCTATTTAACACCCCATAAAAATAACTATAAAGTATTGCATCATTTGTCTTATACAAAAATAATAAATTTTTATTTACTTTAATTTAATTTAAGCTGAAACAAAGAGAAAATTACACTGTTACCCCCTGAACTTGCAGCCGATATCACTTAGCCCCCTGAACTTCAGTTTTACTTTTTCGGCCCCCTAAACTTGTCTCCGTTTGCACGCTAGCCCCAAAACCGTTAGGGCATAATAAAAAAATTCAGAAAATTCATGAAAATTCCAGAAAAACTTATAAAAAATAAAAAAATCATTAAAGAAATTCATAAAATTGCAAAAAAAAATCAGAATAATTATAAAAAATTAAAAAAATCAGACAAATTCATGAAAATTTAGAAAATCATAAAAAACATTAGGAAAATTCAGAAAAATCACTAGAAAATATAAAAATCATGAAAAATTCAGAAAAAATCATAATGTGGGGCAGCT
This sequence comes from Raddia guianensis, assembly GCA_036346415.1. NCBI lineage: Eukaryota > Viridiplantae > Streptophyta > Magnoliopsida > Poales > Poaceae > Raddia > Raddia guianensis. The sequence goes on along the minus strand of CM070535.1, from coordinate 41,517,874 downwards.
AAAGCGACAAACAATGTGGGGTAGCATAATTTACCATGATTTTATGGTATTTTTAGATTTTTTTTGAATTTTTATGATTTTTCTGAGTTTTATTATTTTATGTTTTTTATGATTGTTTGAATTTTTTAATGAAATTTTTATGATTTTTCTAAATTTTTATGATTTTTCTGAATTTGTTTATGATTTTTCTAAATTTTATTATTATTATCTTAATTTGCACGATTTGTTCTGAATTTCTGAATTTTTTTTGAATTTTATGGTTTTTTAATGTTTTTCATAAATTTTTCTGGAATTTTCATGAATTGTTTGAATTTTTTTTATTATGCCCTAACAGTTTTGGGGCTAGCGTGCAAACGGAGACAAGTTCAGGTTGCCGAAAAAGTAAAACTGAAGTTCAGGGGGCTAAGTGAGATCGGCTGCAAGTTCAGGGGGTAACAGTGTAATTTTCTCCTGAAAAATCAAGGCCATAGTATTACTAGTACTACCTCCTTTTTTTTATTTGACATCTTTGACTTTTAAGCACGTATTTGACCATTCGTCTTATTTAAAAAATTAGTACAAACATGCAAAAAAATAAGTCATGTTTAAAATATCTTTATTGATAAAACAAATCACAACAAAATAAATGATATTTACATTTTTTTTAATAAGACGAATGGTCAAAGATGTGTTCAAAAGTCAAAAGCGTCAAACAAAAAAGAACGGAGGGAGTACTAAATTCGTTCTAAAAAACCTCGGCTCACTTTCTTCCGCTAAAAATCGATCGGACAGGATTAGCCCGCGTTTCAAAGCCATGCACAAGCCTTGCCTAGGATTACGACCGCGTAAGGCGTAATAACTAACACGAAATGCAGAGCAACTGGCAAGTGCTTCGTTAAATAACTTCTGAGTTAAAAGTAATAGGAAAAAAAAACTTGCACATGATTTTTCTTCTGTGTTGAACCCATGTAGAGATTACGAAGTACGAACCATCTTCTTGCACAATGCAATAACTATAATGGATGGTGTGTCAACCCTCAATTTTAACTTACCTTGAGAGTCGGAATCCCATGCACTCGTCCATGGATCGGTTTATTAGTGCGGAAGATCACGTAGCGATATAAGCATACATCGATTAATTAGAATCCCTGAATATTACATACCAAGTTACGCCCTTAGGCGGATTTAGTAAGACGAACAATACCAGCCTTATATTACAAAACATTGTTAAGAGTTTGCAACTATCCTAAAATATGTACCCAAAAGAATATCATATTGGCTAGGTGTCGGACAAGCGACTGGAGCAACCCCTACGACTCATCTGGCCCACCAAGGTCCCGTCCGTCATCTTCGTGGCACTCGTAAGGATCCACCTCGATCCCATCGTTTAAAAGAATGTATGTAGGCGAGGTCAGCATCATCCAAACACTGGCTAGTTAACACTTCCCTTAATACATTTAGTGTATAGAAGGCTTTACTTGGAGGAAGGGGTTATTTTATTTGCATAAAGCTATATTTAAATGATTTTAAAATTATCCTATCTAGCATCAGATAGTAATTGGTTGTTTATGTACATCAAGAGTCTAACCTCTTAATAATGCTTCCCAAACTCAACTGACCAACCGACCTTTCCGACCAACCCACAATATACCAACTCTCGACCAACATACACTTGACTTTGTACTTCACCATACCAAACTTCTTGTTGCCCCCAACATTTCCCTATTTCTACCATCCTTCCAGGACTTGGCAATCCTCTTGTGGACCACACTTGCCATAGCCTGCCCGCATCGGCCTAGGGGGTTGCCAGCCCGCGCTAGCCGAGCGTCATCTTGGGGAAGTGTGGCTTTTATCACCCTCGGTGATGACCCATGCCGGTCCCTATCGAGAATGGTACCAAAGGACCTCCGCAGAGCACTCACAGCTAGTGAACCGAAACCCGTACTCCGCGCGATGGACATGCGTTGTGTTGGAACCATCCCTCTGATGGCAGCGATCTCCCCGCTACGCGTGTTCGTCCGCGCTCCTCCTGGGTTAGCCTTGGCTATACCCAGCACAAGGCACCTCATGCCGTAATCATCCCTTAGGATGTCATCTCAGGGCAACATTCCCACCATCTAGTTTCAACTTCTTTGATCGTAGACATTAACCCATCTGGTCCGTCCCGACCAACAGACCAAACCAGACCGACACCCCTCATAACCATGCCCACAACCACATACAGCCCATCATGCATCTACTAGCCCTAACTATCACATGTCATAACAATTTTAAATGAAAGAAATAAATAACCGGTGAATATCGGTTCACCGTTCCGTGGCTCATTGCCAGAAGATTTGTTTAATCCTAAGCATGTCTAAGCAGGTTTTACCCATTTGGTAGGGCTGAAGTTGTTACCAAACTAATCTTAGGCTAACAAGGTTTATAACAATCAAGGCATTCATAAAGACTAAATAGTCCAATGATAGACATGTATAAGTATTACATTAATAACAATTAGGCAGGTATGTAAGCATGCATTTTAAATATTAAAACAATTAAATTTGTGAAAACTGGGTAATAGACAATGAATATATTGATGTTAATCCACACTAGGGAAAGTCGCAATCCTCCCCTAATACGGGTAAACATCTACATGAGTAAGTGTTAACTCACCTTGCTCGGGTGGAAGGTCCTCCTCAGCGTCACTGAACCTCCCTTCGGGATTGTCTACGTCTAAGCACACATACAATCCAATAATTACCTCCTGATGCAAGCAGAAAACATGATGCATGCATGTGCCCTAGGTTTTACCTTCGATGCCATTATATAAGATCGGGTAATTAACAAAGCTAAGTTTCGTATGATATGCCATGCATGTCCAAGTGTATAAATAAATATTATTACATTATATAGTAGTCTAGCTACACCCAAAATACGATTTCATACGATACAATCATAATTGGGTGATTAGGGTTTATGAAGCGACATACGATGACGACATGCTGAACTATGGTCTACGAACGGAGTTATGTTTATCGGGGTTGACATTTTCTAGGTGCCCCTAAATATAGGGTGTAATTCTAAGTTATATGTTTTAATAAAATTTATATTCTAAAGGCAACACCTATTTTTAAGTAACAAGGAATTTACCAATGATTAGTTGTTGTTTATCAATTTAATATTCTAAAGAATACCTTGGACTTAATGGCATTTTTGTAAAGTTCCATTATTGCATTTATCTAGCCATTATATTATCTTAAGATTTCACAGGATCATATTCTTTGTTTAAAATAACTAATATCAACCTAATTCTAGTTTAATTATTTCTTATATAGGAATCCTACTCATTTAACTAAACAGTGCCATTATTCCATCACTGAGGTTGTTTTCATATTTTTATAAAATCACTAATGGTCTAAACTATTTATCTAAATTTTTCTCGAATTTTTGGGAGCCCTTAGCTATTTTAAATAAGTCATTAACTATTTTTGCACTTAACTAAATGATTAAATCGGTGAAAAAGGGTTAACTCACACTGGGACGAGCCAACCGACGAGCCGGCCCAGCGACCGCTTCGGCCCACGGCCCACGCGAGGGGGAGTCACCCCAACCAGTGGCGCTACCACTTAAACTACCTGGTGCGGCTAGGGCCCACATGTCAAAGACGCAGCGCCTTAGATTTAATCGCGCGCGCAGGGGGTTTCCTGGAAGGTGGGGCCTGCGTGACACTGACTCAACTAACGAGCGGACGCACGAATCCTGGCTCACATCGAGCCGTCCACCGTCATCGTCTTCCTCCGGGTCATCGACGTGACCGACAGTGGCTGGATTCAGCGCGGCGGCGCTACAGCCTCACTTCGGCCAAGAACATTAGCACTTACGCATCTATGGCTTCCTACGGACCTAATGGCACCCGTGTCGAGAGCAGAGATGGCCGGACACGGAGGTGCGACGGCGGTGGCGAAACCGAGCGTTCGCCGAAGTCGCTGAGCTACGAAATGGATCTACGAGCTAAGAAAATTACGGGGGAGCAAGATAGGGCCATGGGCATGCTCACCGAGCTCAGAGATGAGCGCGTGACGAAGTGGAGATGGCCAGCTGCGAGGATCCCGGCGGCGACCGAAACAGGGGCGGCGTCGCCAAGGCTCCTCTGAGCGGCTCCACTGAAATCAATCGGGGCGACAGGTTAGGGGACAGGTCAGGGTGCTCCAGGCGAAAAGCATCGATCTGCGGCTCATGCAATGGGTGGGATGATCTCGGCTTTATAGGCGCGGTGAAATTTGGGGGCAGTGGGAAAAGGGGCCGGCGGGGATGCTCTCAGCTTTATAGGCGCGAGGTGATGATGCCGACCCGATGGCACAATCAACGGTGCGGAGGAGCGAGCAGCGGCGACTAGGGCTGGAACTTTAGCTCGAAGCTCGCGAGCCGCTCGAGCTCGGCTCGGTAAAAGCTCGGCCCGTGCTCGGCTCGTTTATAAATGAGCACGAGCCGAGCCTCATTTTCAACTCGTGGTCATTAGCGAGCCGAGCCGAGCCAGAGGCTGGCTCGCTCGGGCTCGGCTCGTTTTGGCTCGTTTACATGCTAATGCTATTTATTCTATCTCTTAACCATTAGAAAATGACATATCATATTGGCAAAAGAGACCATAAAATAGCACAAAAGCCACATATGCATGCACAAGTTATTTTGATACTCATATGTACAATGCTAACTTATATTTTGCAATGGTTAATGCCTTATAAAGTTGCGACTAACGAGCTGAGCCGAGCTTGCTTTCTAGCTCGGACCCCTTGCTCAGCTCGGCTCGGGCTTGGCTCAGTAACGAACGAGCCGAGCCGAGCCAGAGGCTGGCTCGCTCGGGCTCGGCTCATTTCCACCCCTAGCGGCGACGGGACATCAACGGCGAGGTGACGGGCATGACGCAGCAGACGCAGTGCGCGGCGCGGCAGGGTAGGCAGAGCAGAGCTGCAGAGCCGAGCGGTGGGGTGGGGCCACCGAACAGAGGGGGGAGAGAGAGAGAGAGAGAGAGAGAGAGGAGAGAGACATGGCCCACGCGTGAGCGCAATTTTCAACCGAAATTTGAAATTCAAGCAAATTTTGAATTTGCCCCCAAATTAGGATGTTACATGGTGTGATGCAAATCCTAACTACCAAGTCTTCTACGACCGTGGACCATTCTCGATAGTCGATACACGAGCATTCCACAATTTGATGTGGACCATTCTCGATCTAGAATTATAGATACAGTTTTTGACACCATAGAAAAAAATTGAACTTGTAGATATAATTTGTATGAAATATTTATTAATATCCCAACTCACATTAAAGTGTGGCCATCAACAAGAAGTTCGCATTTTGATTTTTTTTTTATTGCAGCTTACATGCTTTTAAAAATGTAAAATAAATTAGCACTACAATTTCCCTACCACCACAGAGCAGTTTTAGTGATGAGCTAAAGCAACAATGCATATACCTTCTCCTTTCTAAGAAACAGTCGTAGAGACCTCCACGATAGTGCACCACGCACCAAAGATAGCCCCGCGCCACAATGAGAGGGGGCTGCTCCCCATCTGGGCCGACACTCCTCAGAGGGGAGAGTAGTGGGGGTGTCACCCCTCAATTTTAATTACCTTGAGGGTCGACGATCCCGTGCGCTAGCCCCTGGATCAGTACGCTAGCGCGGAAGACCACGTAGCTGATACAAGCATACATCGATAGAATAAAATCCCTGAATATTACATCATAGAGTTGCGCCTTAGGCGACTTTAGTAAGGCGGCCCATACACGCCTTTCTTACATAAGAATAGTTCAGAGTATAGCGGACACTCAAAATATCTACCCAAAGAAATCCCTATCGACTACGGTCCACCAGCGACTGGAGAGGCCCCTAAGACTCCTCGGGTCCACCATGATCATGTCCGTCGTCTTCGAGACACGCGTAATGGTCATCTTCGATGCCATCGTCTAAAGAAGATAAGTGGGCGAGGTCAGCGTCATCCAAACGCTGGCTAGGTAACACTTCCCTTAATGCATATAGTGTAGAAGGCTTTTATTTGGAGGAGAGGGTTATTTTATTTGCGTAAAGCCAAGTTTATAAGACTTTTAGAAATAACCTAACTAGCATTAACTAACACTTGTATTGTTATAAATAAATCAGAGGTTGAAAGAGGATCCTAAGGCATAGAGGGGGGGTGAATAGGCAATTTTAATTTGTCTTTGATTAATTGTTGATTAAGCATCAAATTAATAGTGACCCAATCCTAGTGTCAATTGATACGCAAGCGGAAGCGATAAACAAGTTAACAAGCAACTAAGTCATGGCATCACAATCAACACATTCAATGCAATGGTAGTAAGTGCGGAAAGTAAATAAGAGAGCGACACGGTGTTTGTTTGACCGAAGTTGAACCGCAACTCCTACTCTCCATTGAGGCTACCCTTGCGCAAGGACCGGCTCGCTCTCGAGCCTCACGCCTCACTTACTTCCGGTAGTCGTTCCGCCACTCCGCGAGGTGGACTCAAATCACCCGTGACACCGACTCTAGAGTAGCCACACGCCAAGGCCTACTCTCAAGCCCACGCCCACGAAGGATATCTTCAAAAGTAACAAGCCAAACGCCCGATCATGCGGATCGAAGGACTTCCATGAAGCTCGGTATTGGGGTTTGATGGATTGTGGCTTTGGATGATCTTGTGGGTGGAGGAATGGCTCTAGAACACCTAATTGATGAGCTATGAATGTGGTAGGTGAAGTGGAGCAGCAAACCTCAAAGTAGCCGACCACTAGGTAGGTATTTATAGCCCTAGAGCAAAACTAGCCGTTGCCCCTCGGAAGAGGACAAAAGACTAGCCGTTACACTCTACGGACGCCGTCCGAGCAGACTCCGGACGCCGTCCGACGAGCGCGTCTTGCTCAGCAAAAATAGGTTTACGGACGCCGTCCGTCCCCACGGACGCCGTCCGACAACAAGGATCGCGCAGCGCCGAAACCACCGGACGCCCCAGACGCCGTCCGACGGCGAGAAAGCCCGAATTGAACCTTATCGGACGCCGTCCTGTAACTACGGACGCCGTCCGAGCGCTGAGTATGTCTAAGGGACCGGACGGCCACCCAGACGCCGTCCGGCGTAAAAGAATTTTCGAGCTAAAATTTGTGGGGAATTTAGGTGGGTTTCTCTCTCTAGAAATCTCACAAGGATATATATGGGTATTTTTAGAAGTGGTGGACTACGAAACCGAGTTTTCAAGAATTCATAAAGATCCGGCATAGTCCGAGATATTGAACCCTTTTGAAATCCGACGAAAAACAAGAAATAAATCTAACTACTCCTAATTTATCGTGACCTCTTCTCTCTTGGTCACGCATTTGAAATCTTGGAGCAGCTCGAGAAAATTGTCGGCGCTTCAAATTAGGGTTTATAAAATCGCCGAGTCTTCGCTAGGGTTCCGAGAAGTCCAAAAACCCCCTAGCCCTTTATATTAATTAATTTTATCATCAATGCCACTAATAAAAATTAGGGCTCAACGATGCTCACAATCTCCCCCTTTGTGGCACTTGATGACAACCCAAAAGAGAATAAAATTTTTGAGCTGCAAAAGGGTTAGTGCAATACAAATATGCGAGCAATTTTAAATTTAAGACAACCACAACTCGACCACAAGGAAGTGCAAGTAAAGGAAGCTCCCCCTAAATTCATGCAAAAATTAAATTCAGAAGCCAACAAGGTTCAAATGTCATAAAACCAACCAAGGTATCAACCACAAATTTCAACGAGTATCGAGGCATCAAATAATATTACAGGTAAACACAAGGTAAACACAACCTCGATCTCACTACCCCCTCCCCTCTACTACTCTCTAACTTCTCCCCCTTTGTCACCAAGTGACACAAACGGAAAAAGGTCCTAATCTTGCTGATCTTGATCCATGTCGTCGCCTCCGTCATCTCCACGGCGCGGTAGAGGAGCCACGACCTCTGGGGCGCTTGAACAAGGGCATATGAGCTGCAGTGGGTACCGACCGAGGTGAGGATGGATCATCATAAAAGCTGGGTCGGTTGTGGGTTTGGCAAAGAAAAGTTGAGATGACGACGACTTCTCCACCCGTGAAATGAATCTTACGGGAGAAGGATATGACCGTGGTGGAGGCACAAAAGAAGGAGCGAGCCTGAAGGAGGGTACACCCAAGGATGAACCGGTAGTGGGTAGGCAGGTGGGCGAGGAAAACTCTGAGTCTGCTGGAAATCCTGATAACTGTTGTGGGCATGTGAATACCAACCATATGGATTTGCCCCTTCTGGCACTGGCATAAACATTGCCCCCATGTACTACACAGCTGACTTAAATTCTGCGAACTCATCTGCCAAGTACGTCTGCTGCCCTGCCAAGTCTGTCATCTCTCTGCGGGTGGCTGCCACTCTTCTTTCACCTCGGTGTGAAAATTTCTCATATCGTGTGCAGCCCCTCATCTCACCTATCAAAGCATCATACCACGGAGGAGGGATGCTGAAGAGGAGCTCGCACAGTCTTGGCACAAATGGTCGCATTGGGGCAGCGAGGAGCAAAACAGGAGTGGTGGAGGAGCATCATCACCGAGTCTAGCTAACTTGGGCTTGCTCCCAAGAGAATTCAAGAAGTTCTTCATCGATGCTTTTTGATTACATTGTTCCAACTCCTTACTTCATCATTTGTTACACGCTCTGTCACGGAGAGCAATAGACCAATATAGGGAGCTAGAGGTAGTGCCCTATTAACTTCTCTCGAAGATGGCGTCATCAAATTCTCCCAAGAGGTAGCTCCAACATTGATGGTCTTGCCTGTTAGAAGAAATAACATGAACCAGCTGCAAATGGGAAGAATTCTATCGCGATTGCCACCTCGAACAAACAATGTGCTTCTGAGTATAAGATTAATAAGGCGGACTCACATGCAACCGATTTGCCTTATCAATACTAATTTCTTCATCATCAAGATCCGGTACATAAATCGACTTGACCAAAGGAGGATATTTGCCCTCGAAACCATCTTCATAGCACACCTCATTCAAATCGATTGCGAATCTGGAGTACCCAAGGCGTGATTCATCTCGCCATTGTGATCCTTTGAACACGTCCATCAACTAAATGATAATAGTTTGACTCTGTCTCGTCTTGACAATCGGTAAAGTAGCAAAGAACTCACGGTTCCTTTCTTGACTCAGTCAATTTCTTGTTGGAGATCAATTCGCTAGGCACGGTGTGGTGCTAAATATGGTGTGAACCTCGGGCCACCGCCTTCTTTGTGATCTCGATCCGATCTACGGTGAGGGTCCCTAGGACCAGTCGAGGGAGCAGAGAAGCACATGTACAATTGTTTCTGAAACTTGGTGTAGAACCTGAAGTCCCTGGTATCCTCTCGCCTCTGAGGGAACCACTTCGCATAAGAGACGGACCTTCTCTTTCTCAGAGTCTCCATAGATAGTTTCAGAACCTGATCATCCACGGGGTCGTCCTCAGCGACCACTGTCTCAGTGACATCTTCATCAATCGGGTCCTCAGCATATGTCTCGTCAGCATCCTCTGCGGTGGCGAAAGAAGAACCCGCCATCCGAGTCCAATGGAACCCTTGATCAGACTGCTGCTGTAAATCTGCTCTAGACACTCTACTTGGGCGAGGAGGAGCGGCACTGCTAGCTGTCTCATCGATGTAATCCGGATCGCCCTTACTGCCGCTGTCGCGCCGACCACTGAGGGTCCTGCCCAGAGCCTTCCCGAACTTCTTCAATGATTTCGACATGATGAATCACTTCCTCTGATAATATGACCACTGACCAGAACAACCTTACTGCCAACTGTCACGACCAACGATCCACTGACACGGTGCCAACCCACCACGGTCCAACCCTGAACATGAACGCGGGAAAAACCTATTCAAAACCTAGAACTCGGTAAACAACGAAATTTGACGGGAAGATAGGCGGGAAGCCGTTACCGAGTCCTAAAGGCGAAGGAGGAAGACGCCGGCGCGAGGAGATCGCCCCAAGGCCCTTCCCGGTAGAAAGGAGGGATCTCGGCGGAGGCGAGCGCCGACGACGGGGCGTCCACTTCAATCCACGCGGAGGAATCGAAGAGGACGACGAGGGAGGCCGCCGGTGGTGGTGGAGATCGCGGAGGTCGCGGAGGGTCTTCCGGTGAGGAGAAGGGGCGGCGGCGCCGGTTTGGGAGGAGAGAGGAGATCAAATGGGGAAAAGAGAGGCGGAGAGGTAAGTTATAGCGATTCAGCGATTAGGTCTGTCGGACGGCGTCCGACGATTACGGACGGCGTCCGGCAGCAAGAGTGCGGCGCTACGAGGAACCTCGTCGGACGGGGTCGCGGAGAGGCCAGACGGCGTCCAACGGTGAGTTGCAGCGCGGATAACGCTCTGTCGGACGGCGTCCGATAGCTACCGGACAGCGTCCGACAGGAGGTATGCGGCGCATGCAGCACGCGATCGGACGGCGTCTGAGAGTGGCCGGACGGCGTCCGAAGAGGGCTGAAAACGTGCTGGCACCGACGATGGGCCCCACCAATGCGAGAAATATTATAAAAAATATTTTGAAGTGAAGATCTCCATTTTTTGCTCAAAATTCAAACGAAGATTCAAATGTGAGCAATTTGAAGAGATTTTCTAAAATTTAATTTTGAAGGGATAAGATTATAATATGACAAGTGAAATCAAGTCAAATTTGAAAACCCAAATTTTGATCTTAGAGATCAACAAAATGTGCGAACCCAAATTTTGCCTTGATTTCTCATATAGGCATGAAAACCGAGCATAGGGGTTCACTTTAGAGTTTAAGCACATGTTTTTGAATTTTGGTTTCTTTTCAAATATTTTCAACAATTTTGATGCCATATGATTTTCAAGAGAACAAATATGCATATGGAGCAAATTTTTCAAAAAAAGGTAAGATTTTCAAAACTAGAAGTTTGAAATGGTAAGAAGATAAGGATAGTCTATTAAGCTCAAATTTGTTTTGGCTTGAAATATAGGACAAGAATGTGTTCACCCAAAATCAAATTTATCTTTTCACCACTAGAGGGAGTGTTGAGATCATGAGTTGAAACTAAACTCCCCCTAAATGTGACAAGGGTCAAAAGCAAATGGAAAAATTCAAATAAGACCCAAAAATCACGAAAACCATTCAACATGCATTTGATCTATCTAGTATGTTGAGTTCATTCCTTAATTTGCAAAACCGTGCCTCATCCAAGGGTTTAGAGAAAATATCCGCCAATTGGTCTTGATTCAAGACGTAGGCAAGCACAACGTCACCCTTTGCAACATGGTCACGAATAAAGTGATGTCGGATGTCGATGTGCTTTGTGCGGGAATGTTGGACGGATTGTTGGCTATTTTCACCGCACTTTCATTATCACATAGGAGTGGCACTTTTTCAAATTTTAGCCCAAAGTCACTAAGCATCCGAGTCATGTACAAGAGTTGAGCACAACAACTCCCCGCCGCTACATATTCCGCTTCATGATAGATAGCGCCACGGAGTTTTGCTTCCTCAAGTCCATGACACGAGTGGCGATCTAGCAAGTGATAACCCCGAGGTGCTTTTGCGATCAATTTTGCAACCGCATAATCCGAAGTCGGAATAGCCAAGAAGCTCAACACGCGCTCCTTGGGGTACCAAAGACCTAGACTACTAGTGATTTTAGATATCTCAAAATGCGTTTTACGGCAATAAGATGCACTTCTTTAGGGGATGCTTGAAAGCGAGCACACATGCACACACTAAACATAATATCGGGTGAAGAAGCGGTAAGATAGAGAAGCGAACCGATCATGGAGCGATAAAGCTTTTGATCCACGGGCTTTCCATCTTCATTTAAGTCAAGATGCCCATTAGTGGCCATTGGTGTTTTGATCGATTTGCAATTGTCCATTGAAAACCGCTTGAGAAGGTCCTTTGTGTATTTCTCTTGACAAATAAAAGTCCCTTCTCGAAGTTGCTTGATTTGAAATCCAATGAAGAAGGTGAGCTCTCCAATCATAGACATTTCAAATTCCTTGGACATCATCTCGCCAAAGTCCTTGCATTTAGATTTGTTAGTGCATCCAAAAATAATATCATCCACATATATTTGACAAATAAATAAGTCATTTTCAATTGGCTTTAGAAACAATGTGGAATCAATCGCACCGGTTTTAAATCCCTTTTCTAAGAGGAAATCCCTAAGACGCTCATACCATGCTCTTGGAGCTTGCTTGAGGCCGTATAGCGCCTTAGTGAGCTTATAGACATGGTTTGGGTGTTTGAGGTTTTCAAAACCGGGCGGTCGCTCGACATAGACAAGTTCATCAATAAAACCATTTAGAAAAGCACTCTTAACATCCATTTGAAAGAGAGTTATGTTATAGAGAGAAGCGAAAGCCAAGAGTAACCGAATAGCTTCAAGTCGAGCAACGGGGGCGTAGGTTTCTCCATAGTAAAGTCCTTCAATTTGTGTGAAACCTTGCGCCACCAATCTTGCTTTGTTTCGCACCACTTCACCGTTCTCATCTTGTTTGTTGCGGAAGACCCATTTGGTTCCAATGACATTGTGATCCTTCGGTCTTTCCACAAGCTCCCAAACTTTATTGTGGGTGAAGTTGTTCAATTCTTCATGCATGGCGTTCACCCAATCCGCATCCGCCAATGCCTCATCAATGGTCCTAGGCTCAACAATAGACACAAAGGCGTGATGCTCACAATAATTAGCGGTATGAGAACGGGTTCTTACGCCTTGATTGAGATTGCCAATGACTTGATCTAGGGGATGATCCTTGGAGAGAGTGCGGTGTTGTTGGGCGGTACTTGTAGATCAACATCTCCCCTTGAGCTTGATCAACTTCAAAGTTAGCATCACCGCCCACCGCTTGATCTTGAGTTGTTGGAGAGGTGTCTTGAACTTGATCATCGATGGAGGTGGTGGGGGTGATTACTTCATCTTTTGGTGCCTCCGGTGAGGGTCGAATTTCCCCCAACTCCATAGCATCATGCGGTGGCTCATCACCTACATTTCTTGTCTAATCTTGCTCATTTTGCGAGCCATTAGTTTCATCAAACTTGACATCATAGGCTTCCTCAACTAGCCCGGTAGAATTGTTAAAAACTCGAAAAGCTTTTGAGCGAGAAGAGCAACCTAACATGATACCAATGTCGCACCTCTTTGGAACTTACCCAAATGAGTCCTTTTCTTATAGATGTATACCTTGCAACGAAGACTCGAAAATACGAGATGTTGGGCCTTCGTCCCACTAGTAATTCATATGAGGTCTTGTGAAGGAGTCGGTGGAGGTAGAGGCGGTTGATGGCATGGCACGCCGTGTTGATGGCTTCCGCCCAAAAAGCATCGGCGTGTTGTACTCGTCAAGCATTGATCTTGCCATCTCTATCAAAATACGGTTCTTCCTCTCCACCACTCCATTTTGTTGGGGAGTGTATGCACGAGAATTCGTGCTTCACACCTAACTCATCACAAAATTCTTCAACATTTGTATTAGCAAACTCGGTGCCATTATCACTCCTCACCTTTTTAATAAAAGAGTCAAATTCCTTTTGAGCTTTCAAAGCAAATCTTTTAAACACATCACCGCAAGAGATTTATTTGTAAAAAAAACACCCAAGTGAAGCGAGAGAAATCATCGACAATCACATGACAATAAGAATTACCGCCTATGCTCGCATAGGTGGTTGGGCCAAATAAATCCATATGCAAAAGTTCAAGTGGTCGGGATGTAGACATAAAAGTCTTAGTCGGATGAGAATTAGCCACTTGCTTGCCGGCTTGGCATGAGCTACATAAACGATTCTTCTCGAATTTGACATCCTTCACTCCAACAACCAAGTTATCTTTAAAAACCTTTTTCAAAGTGCACATTCCAACATGTCCAAGACGTCTATGCCACAACCAACCAAGAGTGGTTTGAGCGATAAGACAAGTCTTGATTTGAGAAGTTTCACGGTTTGAAAAATCAACCAAATATAAGTTTTGAAACCGGGTACCTTCAAATGCAACACTTTGATCCTTAGTGGAAACAACACGAACTCCGTTGATCGAAAAGAAGCAATTAAAACCCAAATCGCACACTTGAGCAACGGAGAGGAGATTAAAGTTGCAAGCTTCCACCAAGAGCACATTAGAGATGGATAGGTCATTAGATATTGCAATTTTACCTATACCCTTTACCTTTCGCTTGGAGTTATCCCCAAATGTGATCTTGTGTTTGGGGTCCTTCTCCTCCTCTAGTGAGGTGAACATACTTGAGCTACCGGTCATGTGTTGAGTACAACCGCTATCGAATATCCAATGCCGGCCGCCGCTCTTGTAGTTCACCTACACATACAATTTCAAGCTTGGGTTTTAGGTACCCAAGACTTCATCTTGGGTCCTTTGGAGTTAGTCATCAAACATTTGGGCACCCAAATAGCTTTTACATTCTTCTTATTATTTGGTGCACCAACATACTTAGCATAAGTAGAGCCATTTTTCCTCATAAGCATGTAGCTAGCATCAAGCACTTGAGTTTTAGACATGAATTGAGATGTTTTAGCAAGAGGACAAGCAATGGCTTTATGTTTTTCATTTTTACATATGTGGCAACGGGTCCCTCCCTTAACAAAAGTTAGCTTGGGCTTACCCCAACCGCCCTTGGGCAAATCCCCGGGATGAAATCCCAAACCATGCTTACCCAAGGTATACCTTTGCTCCCGAAGCACCTTGTCAAGAGAGTTGTTCCCCACAAGAAATTTAGCCAAGCTAGAGTCTAGTTGCTTAATTCTATCCTTAAGAAGCAAATTTTCCTTAACTAGCTCATTAGCACATTTAGCAACACCACAAGTACCAATTGAACAAGCATTTTCATTTGGAGAAGTAGCACTAGTGGGTGAAGATGAGCTAGCATTGGGTGTGATCGTGGGTGACAAGGTAAAGGATGTGTCATGAGATAAGCTAAGAGAACCGTCTATAATGTCAATTAAATCACAAGTCACACCAACATTGCATTTTTCAATTGAGCAATCAAGCGGAGTTTCAACATCAACATTAGAGCCAGCAAGTTTATTTTCTAGAATTTCAACTTGCAAATTTAGAGCTTCATAGTCATCTTCTAGAGTTTCATGCTTTTCTAACAAGTTCTCAAATTCATTTGCAAGCTCTTTATGCATCTTCACTAGCTTCTTTCTCTTAGACTTTTCTTTCTCTAGAGCATTATTCAAATCATCAATCAAAAGCTTAAGCACACTTTTAGAGAGGTGCTCATGTGTTACCTTCTCCTCTAATGCCATAAGACACATGGGAGGTGAGGGGTTGTCGATGGCGACTCGGATATCTTCGTGTTTTCATTATCGGAGGAGCCCGCCAAGAACCTTCATCATCGGTGATCCATTCCCCAATCACCTCTTCTTGTATATTTGCGGTGAGGCAAAGCTTTTGCTTGGGAAGAGCCGGAGGCGTTTTCCTTGATCGCAAGTCCGGCTAGCCCATGAGCTCTAGTATCTTCTTCTTCGGAGGAGGATTGAGAGGACGATGAGCTTGAGCTATCTTCCTTCTTAGTCTTTTGACCGGCAAGAGCTTTCTTCTTATCCTTTGATTTGTGATCACTCTTGCGGTAGTGACGATATTTCTTCTTGTCATCTTCCTCATCTTCCTCTTGATTCCTTGCCTTGTGCTTGTTCTTTTTACTTCTTGGGCAATCCGCCGCAGTGACCCTTCTCTCCACATTCATAGCAACGCATCTCGGAGATAGGTCTTCGCCTTGAAGAGGATGATCCACCGCGGAAGCTCATCTTTTGATCAACTTTCTTGACCGCTTGACAAGGAGGGCCAATTCTTCAATCTCCGGAATTGCATCATCGGAGTCTTCATCATCTTCTTCAATTTCAACTTTCTTCTTTCCACTTTTGGCTTTGGCGGGGAGAGCGATTGACTTCTTGTTGAGCGGAGACTCTTCACTTTCAAGAAGCCGCATCTCATATGAGTTGAGTTGCCCGAGGAGCTTTGTCGGTGTCATCTTCTTGAGCTTTGACTTAGATGCTCGAATTAAGGTCACAAGTGGATTGAAACTAAATGGCACAACGTCAAGCATCTTCCGACAAATGTCAATGTCTTCCAAGACCTTCTTCTCCGAACATCCGGCAATTTCATTCACGATGGGGTTCAACCTAAGAAACATTTCGTTAACACTTTCATTAGGAAGCATCTTGAATTGATCAAATCTTTTTCTAGCACGAGATAGCTTCTCCTCAAGCATCTCTAAGACTACCAACATGAATTTCTCTAAGATGCTTCCAAATGTCATAAGCTTTAGAGATTGCCAATGCTATCAAAGACTTGGAAGACACACTAGAGAGTAAAGTATTTCTAGCAATGGCATTAAAACGTTTGTACTTAGCATGAACTTCATCAAGAGCAATTGTTCCGGCCGGAGGGTCCGGATAGCCGGTCTCACAAGCAACCCACACATCATAGCTAAGTGCCTCTAAGTAACATTGCATCCTAATTCTCCAATAGTTGTAGTTTGTTCCATCGAAAATAGGAGCTTTTCCAATTTCTATCCTAGGCCCCTCTTGAGCCATCTCCTAGCGGTTAAGCTAATACCGGAGAACCTAGTTGCTCTGATACCACTTGAAAGAGGATCCTAAGGCCTAGAGGGGGGGTGAATAGGCAATTTTAATTTGTCTTTGATTAATTGTTGATTAAGCATCAAATTAATAGTGACCCAATCCTAGTGTCAATTGATACGCAAGCGGAAGCGATAAACAAGTTAACAAGCAACTAAGTCATGGCATCACAATCAACACATTCAATGCAATGGTAGTAAGTGCGGAAAGTAAATAAGAGAGCGACACGGTGTTTGTTTGACCGAAGTTCAGAGCCGCAACTCCTACTCTCCGTTGAGGCTACCCCTTGCGCACAAGGACCGGCTCGCTCTCGAGCCTCACGCCTCACTTACTCCCGGTAGTCATTCCGCCACTCCGGCGAGGTGGACTCCGTCACCCATACACCGACTCAAGAGTAGCCACACGCCAAGGCCTACTCTCAAGCCCACGCCTCCACGAAGGATATCTTCAAAAGTAACAAGCCCGAAACGCCCCGATCATGCCGGATCGAAGGACTTCCATGAAGCTCGGTATTGGGGTTTGATGGATTGTGGCTTTGGATGATCTTGTGGGTGGAGGAATGGCTCTAGAACACCTAATTGATGAGCTATGAATGTGGTAGGTGAAGTGGAGCAGCAAACCTCAAAGTAGCCAGCCACTAGGTAGGTATTTATAGCCCCTAGAGCAAAACTAGCCGTTGCCCCTCGGAAGAGGACAAAAGACTAGCCGTTACACTCTCTGGGACGCCGTCCGACGGGCTCGGACGCCGTCCGACAGAGCGTACTGCTCAGCAAAAATAGGTTTACCGGACGCCGTCCGGTCCCCACCGGACGCCGTCCGACAGCAAGGATCGCGCAGGCGCCGAAACCACCGGACGCCCCCCAGACGCCGTCCGGCAGCGAGAAAGCCCCGAAATTGAACCTTATCGGACGCCGTCCGGTAACTACCGGACGCCGTCCGACAGTGAGTATGCAAGGGACCGGACGGCCACCCAGACGCCGTCAAGCGTAAAAGAATTTTCGAGCTAAAATTTATGGGGAATTTAGGTGGGTTTCTATCTCTAGAAATCTCACAAGGATATATATGGGTATTTTTAGAAGTGGTGGACTACGAACCGAGTTTTCGAGAATTCAAAGATCCGGCATAGTCCGAGATATTGAACCCCTTTTGAAATCCGACGAAAAACAAGAAATAAACCTAACTACTCCTAATTTATCGTGACCTCTCTCTCGCCGGTCACGCATTTGAAATCTTGGAGCAGCTCAGAAAATTGTCGACGCTTCAAATTAGGGTTTATAAAAATCGCCGAGTCTTCGCTAGGGTTCCGAGAAGTCCAAAAACCCCCTAGCCCTTTATATTAATTAATTTTATCATCAATGCCACTAATAAAAATTAGGGCTCAACGATGCTCACAGAGGTTTCCATCTTAACCATGCATCCCGAACCCAAATAACCAACCAATCACACCAACCAACCCATAATCGACCAACTCTCACTCGAATACACGACCCAGCTTACACAATCACCACAATCCAAACCAGCTTATACACAATTAACACACAAATTGACTAATCCTCGATCATAACTCATCCTGCTTACACAATCACCATACCAGTTTATTTGTTCCTCTTGAACTTTCCTCCTGGTTGCTCCCAACCAGACTTTCTCCTGGTTGCTCCCAACCAATCCATACCACTTCTTACACCGGGCAGTTTCTGCACTCTGCCAAACGCTTCCTTAATACTCCTGGAAGTTTCAGCACTCTACCAAACGAATACCTAGGGCAGTTTCGGCCAAACGAATACCTAGGGCAGTTTCGGCACTCTGCCAAACGAATACCTGATTAGTTTCGGCACTCTGCCAAACGAATACCTGGGGCAGTTTCGGCACTCTGCCAAACGAATACTTGGCAGTTTCGGAACTCTGCCAAACGAATACTTAGGGCAGTTTCAGCACTCTGCCAAACGCTACTTCCTACAGCAGTTTCGGCACTCTGCCAAACGCTAAAGCCATTCCTAAGGCAGTTTCGGCACTCTGCCAAACGCTAAAACAATTCCTAAGGCAGTTTCGGCACTCTGCCAAACGCTAAAATAATTCCTAAGACAGTTTCGACACTCTGCCAAACGCTAAAACAATTCATAGGACAGTTTCGGCACTCTGCCAAACGCTCCCTGGCTAAACCCGGCACTAGGCATCTCGTGCCTTAATCATCCCTCCGGATGTCCAAATCCATCTAGGGGCAACCCACCATTCTTTCTCTACTTCCACGATCATCGACCACACCACACCACACACTTGGACTTTCCCAAACGACCAATCCAGGCCGACCAATTATCCCCATAACCAAACCCACAAACACAAGCAGCCCAACATACATCTACCAGTCCTAACTGTCATATGTCATGTCATATTAAATGAGAATAATGAATGTCCGGTGAATATCGGTTCACCGTTCCGTGGAGATTAGCCACAAGATTCATTAAGCCTAAGCCGGTCTAAGCAAGTTTTACCCATTAGGTATGGTTAAAGTGGTTACCAGACTAATCATAGGCTATCAAGAGCAATGACAATCAAGGCAGTCATCAAGGCTAAACATTTCAAGGCGGGCATGTAATAGTATAACATGATTAACAATTAGGCATTCTAATAAGCATGCATCTTTAATAAGTAAACAACATAGTTTAAGAAAAACTGGGTAATAAACATGATATTAGCGATGTTAATCCGCACTAAGGAGAGTCGCCGTCTCTCCCTAATACAAATCACATCTAAAGAGTAAGTGTTAACTCGCCTTGATCTTGTAGGTGGTTCTCCTTAGCGTCCCCAAATCTCCCTTCGGGATCGCCTATGTCTAATCAAACCAACAAACAAATATTTACCTACTAATGCAATGGAAAACATGATGTATGCCACGATCTAGGTTAAATCCTCGGCATATGTACCAAGCTCGACTAGCGAATCTACTTTGCGCATGATATGCTATGCATGGCACGGTGCATTAATAAATAATACTAAGAGTATATAATAGTCTACTAAATCCCAAAATACGAGTTCGTACGATAAGGTCGCAAAAGAGTTATTAGGGTTCATAGGCATGACGAATATCGGAAATTCCACCAACGTACGGGATAAGGTTCGTCGGAGTTGGCAATAAACTAAAGGTTCATGGGATAAACCTATGTTATATTTCTTTATTAAATTATTATCCAAAAATCCTCTCTTGGGTAAATTTTAATAAAGAAAAGCTAGCTATGTATTGATTGTTCACTAATAAACTTCCCTTAGATTTATATTTAAATTAATGCGTAAAAGTAAACTATTCCAGAAATATTAATGCATTTATACATCCAGATTTTCTAGCGGTCAGTTGGTGTAAAAATCAATAATTGGAAATAACCACCAAATACCCTAGAGTTAAATTAACTATTTAAATACAAGAAAACCTACAAATTTAACTATCAGTGCCAATTAAATGATTCTAGGGATTAACTAGAGTACTAAAGGCATTTTAGGGTGTCCTAAAAATTGTTAAGGCACATTTATTCAATATCTTTTATGAAGATTATTTGAAGTCTAGGTCATTAATTAATAAACAAGCACTTCCCTAGAGTTAACTTAATCATTTCTATATATGAAGTTTCTCATTTTCAACTAACAGTGCCAATATCTTTTATACAGTGGCCATGATCATATTTTTATAAAATCAGCAATGGTCTCTACTATTTATCTAAATTTTTTTAAGGAATTTTGGAGCTATTTTCCTATTTTAATTAATAAATACTAAAGTAATTATGTTATTAATTTTATATAAAAATGTATTAGTGAATTATACCAAGTTATATTTTATTAGTCTCTATCAGACGTCTAGTATCTTACATAATTTTTCCTTAATTTTGGTCGTCTCCTTCTATTTTTAATAAATAGAAACCATAAATCAAAACACGTAAATTGTTGCACTCTAGCTGCTGGCATCATGTTGGCGTCGGTAGTCTTCAACCTCAAACCAGACACACGGCCCGTGGAGAGAGATGGCGATTGCGGGTGCTACGGACCACCGTTTTGGCGTTCTTGGTCTCTACGGTTCGTGTCGACAGCGCGCTTCTAACGGTGCTAGTTACATGGTCTGCGGTGGTCGGACACGGCGGCACGGCGAGCTATAGCGGCGGCGATACATGGGGTGCACGGCAGCGGCACTACGGTAAGGCTACGACCGAATTGGACGGTGGGAGAGCATCGGGGAGGGAAGTGGGTGCTTACCGAGAGATGCAGGAGCTCGGATAAGGCTCGAAACGGCATGTCGACACGAGCTCCACGGCGGCACCGAAATAGGCCAACGGCGGAGACGATCTCCGGCCATGCACTAGCCAAATTAGATGAGGGGAAATACTCGTGAGGCCTTAAGGATTCTTAGGGCCGAAGGAATTGAAAAATAGCGAACCGAGGAAGAAGATATCGACGGATAGATGCTCGCCAAGGGTTTCGGTTCGGCGAGGAATTCCGGCAATACGTCGGCTCCGACGGCTTCGGTGGCACTTGGTGGTGCTTAAATGGTCACGGGGCGAGTTTAGGGCCTAAAGACGTGCTTGGTGATGCATGGAAAAATGGGGTGGAGTAGAGATAGAGCGGCGTGGGCTGGGCAGAGCTGCAGGGCATGGCGAATGGCAGGGCATGGCGAGGTGACCCGTGCACGGCGCGGCTATGATGGAGGGAATGCAGTGCGGCTGGCAGCAGTGCAGTCTGATGGCATGGCGTGGCTGGTGGTAGGGTAGGTGCGGTGGCCTTGGCGATGAGGGAGCGAGGGAAGGAGAGGGAGAGAGAGAGAAACAGAGAAAAGGAGAGAGAGCTACTCTGGAGTGGGGCCCACATGTCAGATGGGATTTGAATTCAAGCTAGATTTGAAATTTTGTGAATTTTTGTTGAAATCCCCAAATTGGGGTGTTACAGGGGGTACATGGCCAGGGCCGCAACCTCTCTGGAAGGAGACGGGAGAGACATATATCGAGTAGCAGTGACCATTGAGACGCCGCCGGTGACCGACATTGGAGGCACAAAGTCACCATTGGAGGGAACGATGGGAACTGAAAGAAGTTTTCCACGACATCATGACAGTGCCCTCGACAAGGAGAAAAAAAGCCTTCAGCAAGCAAGCGACGACCACGAAGCTGCTACTATTGCCCGTCTGGAGCAGAGGCCAAGGTTTTCACCTATTCGGGAAAAGTGCATCATGACGAGGCCTGCAAGGAGGGAACAAAGTCAAAAGTGACGCCATCGCCAAACCATAAAGCTAGATAGGGCTTTCGCTCGCAACTGTTGGAATAATTAGCACTTTCAGGTTTATTTCAATCAGGAGATATAACACGCACAACTACTGAGTGATAGATAAAACAGGTTGAAACCACAGAAGCACGACCTAGATACACGTGCAGAAGAAATACACGTATATCTCTCTGGTGAACTTGCGAAAGAGACGACTTACTGGACTTTGTCGCCGCGTCGCGTCTGCACTGAGTGGCGGCGAGGTTTGGTTCAGTTCTCCGAATCGGACGCCGTCTTGGAGAAGGAGTTGCCGCCGCGAATCGCGACGGCGTAGTGGAAGAAGTCCTCATGAGCGAAGAGGAAGCGGCGGCGATCGCGCGGCGCTTCCCAAAACCTGATTCGCCCTACCGGTGCAGGAGCTCGAGGCGATCGGTTCGGAGACCTGCTCTCCCGAGCGGTGTGCGCCGCGCGCAGGATGGGAAGAGCGAAGCGGCGGCGCAGCGAGGGAGGTGGCAAACCCTAGGAGCGATCGATCGATGCCTCACGGGCGGTGCGGTGGCAGATTTATATAGCGAAATCGTGAGGCAAGCGGATCGCGAAAGCAGGCGCGACCGAGTCCAAAGACGATTTGTATATTCCATATCATCCCAAAATCCGGAGAGCAAAAGGAAAAAGCGCAAAAGAGGCTGCGTCTGCGCAAGCACGAGGTCGGTTTGGCGGACCATTCACGCAGTGCCGTCTTGCGCTTGCCTTGCCTGCTTGCCCGACCCGGCGAGCGAGCGAGGCGCAGCGTGTGATTCTCTATTCTCTCTCCCATCACATTCTCTAGTGGGATGGAGCAAGCTCTACTATTTAAGCATGTCCTCCCTCCTCCCACTAGCAATATGGTACTAAAGAAATTTCACATGCCTCATGCATACATGGGCCTTTGAGATTTTCAGGAATTATTTAGATATTAAATGGGTCAGGCCCAATAATTCTAACAATCCCCCACGAGCTCAAAGTCCCATCAAGTTTGCTGTTCCCAAAAGCTGTTTATATACCGGTGTTTGGTGACAATGGACTATGCCTTGAATTGCACCTAGACATTTAAGTTACACTCATTCACAACTTGGACAATGGACTCGCCTTGAATTGCAAGTTTTGTGTGAACAAGTTTCACTCAAAGCCAAGCGATACTTGGTCGTCAATAGGCTATCCATGGGTGGAGCATATAAGTCGTACTCCATGGTCTCTTCATGAGCTTACTAGAGATTACCCAAGTCTCATAGGCTGCGACTTCCTTGATCGGGCTCATATAGGTGTGTTCTTTCAAGATGCTCGTAGGATGACATCTTTGCTAATTAAAGCCAACAGAGAACAACATTAAGGCAAATGCCAACCTGCCATCTGATTTGAGAGTATTGCATCTCACATGGAATGGGTTAGGATATACTCTCATCCACTAACCAATAGCATGTTTTCCCGGGACCTAATTCACGGGATCTCCAATCACATAGGTGGGTTACCGCTATGGTGTAACTCACGTGGGTCTCATACCCGTTTCCTCGATGCATTGTCTATCACACACCGTGATAAACCCTTTGTAAAAGGATCGCGAGTTTTAGCCGTTTGAATATAATCCAACGCTATCACTCCGGAGTTTCTCAATTTCTGACAGACTTGATCGTCTTTTCACATGTCTTGAGGACTTCATGTTGTCCTTAGAAGCTGTTCACCTTGACAATCCTTTGTTTGATTATCACGGTTCGTGAGGATAGCCGAATCGACTTTTCAACCACCGGAAGATCCATCAAGAGTTCACATAACCACTCTGCTTCAACGGTGGCGTGTCCAGCGATCAATTCTGCTTCCATTGTTGGCGTGTCAAGATAGTCTGTTTGCAAGACCTCCACGAGGCGCTCCGCCACCATGAGTGAACACATATCCACTTGTGGCCTTTATCTCATCGCGTCGGATATCAATTGGAATCACTATACCCTTCGGTATTGTTGGGTATCCCGTATAGTGCAAACCAAAATTTGTAGTACCCTCGGATAGCGCATTACTCTTTCGAGTGCTCGCCAATGATCATCTCCGGATTAAAGTAAACCGGCTCAACTTGCTAACGAGAAAAAGAGATGTCGGCCTTGTAGCGCTAGCTAGGTACATAAGTGACCGATGATTTGAGAGTAAGTCAAGTGATCTCTAGCAATTCTCTTGTTCTTTCGAAGCACAATGCTAGGATCATAGGGTGTTGGAGAAGTTTTGCAATCAGCAAAGCCAAAGCGATTCAAAACTTTTTCCACATAATGGGATTGCGACAAAGTGATCCCATCCTCACCCTTCAGTAGCTTGATATTCAAGATTACATCAGCCTCTCCCAGATCTTTCATATCAAAATTTTGAGACAAGAAAGACTTGACCTCGTGAACCACATCAAGACTTGTCCCAAAAATTAATATGTCATCCACATAGAGACACAAAATAACATACAGCCCCCACCATACCGATAATATACACATTTATCGGCCTCATTCACGACAAAGCCCGCAGGAAGTTAAAGTTTTTTCGAACTTCTCATGCCATTGCTTAGGAGCTTGTTTAAGCCATACAAAGATTTCAATAACCTACACACCTTGCCTTCTTGACCTTCTACTACAAATCCATCTGGCTGATCCATATAGATCTCCTCGTCCAACTCTCCATTTAGGAAAGCTGTCTTAACGTCCATTTGATGAACAATAAGACTATGTGAGGTAGCCAAGGAAAGTAGTACACAATTGTAGTCAATCTAGCCACGGGTGAATATGTATCAAAGAAATCTTCGCCTTCTTTTTGGGTATAACCCTTGGCCACAAGCCGAGCCTTATACTTTTCAATAGTACCATCAGGCCTAAGCTTCTTCTTAAATATCCATTTACACCCTCTGGGTTTGCAACCATAAGGTAGTTCTGTGAGTTCCCAAGTCGATTCGCAAGAATGGAATCCATCTCACTCTGAACCGCCTCTTTCGATGAGTCTGCATCGGGGATGCAAGCGCTTCGAAATCGACATGGGAGTGTCATCCACGAGGTACACAGTGAAGTCATCACCAAAGGATTTTGCAATCCTCTATCTCTTGCTCCTCCTCGGAGCCTCACCGTCATCCTCCTCAGGATTTTCCTCAGGTGTTGGTTCAGGATATTCAATTTGAGTAGAAGGTTCAGGAATTATCTCACTAGTTTTACGAAGCTGCTATGCTCAATTTTCATAGGAAAGATGTTCTCAAAGAAAGTAGCATCATTAGACTCCATGATCGTGCCAGCAGACATATCGGACACCTCGATCTTATCACCAAAAATCTCTTAGCGCTACGAGGAGCATAACCCGGATGGACACAATCTCATTGTCTTAGGCCCAAGCTTGCGCTTCTTTGTGATTGGCACATTGATTTTCGCCAAACAACCCCAAGTCTTGTGAGATAAGAAAGTGATGGCTTTCTCCTTCCATATTTCATATGGGGTTTCTCCTTATTCTTTGCGAGGACTTTATTCGGGACATGACATGCGATCAACACGGCCTCCCCACCATGCCTTAGATAAACCCGCAGTGTCTAACATGGCATTCACCAAATCAGTTAGAGTGCGGTTCTTTCTTTCAGCCACCCCGTTTGATTGGGGCGAATAGGGAGGCGTCCTCTCATGAATAATTCCATTTTCCGCACAGAATAAGTCGAACTCACTAGAGAAATACTCTCCACCACGATCCGACCTAAGTCTCTTAATTTTCCTGTCTAACTGGTTTTCAACCTCAGCCTTATAGATTTTAAAGAAGTCTAGAGCCTCGTCTTTAGTTTTCAACAGATACACATAGCAATATCTAGAAGCATCATCAATCAGAGTCATGAAATATCTCTTTCCACCCTTTGTCAACACACCATTCATCTCACAAATATCTGAATGTATGAGCTCTAGAGGTGCCAAATTTCTCTCCTCGGCGGCCTTATGAGGCTTACGAGGTTGCTTTGATTGCACACAAGTCTAGCACTTAGAACCTTTGTGATGGAAAATATAGGGATTAAACCCATACTGCATAAGCGAGACATAGAACCAAAATTAACATGACATAAACGTGAGTGCCAAACATCAGCCTCACTCTCAATAGCATGATCACAAATATGGTTCACAACTTTATGACAATTATCAGAAAGGGAAAAGCGGAACAAGCCTCCGCACTCATAGCCTTTGCCAATAAACAAACCATGTTTCGACAAGACTACCTTATTGGACTCAAACACCACTTTAAACCCATCTCTGCGAGAGAAGGGACCCGCTAACGAGTTCTTATTGATTGAGGGACATCTTGCACGTTCTTGATTGCGATCTTCCCGAAGTAAACTTGGATCTACCGTGCCAACACCAAGAACAAAAGCATTGGACCCGTTCCCCATCAAAAGCGGTGAACCGTGGAATTTGCACGATAAGAAGTGAACATTGAAGCGTCGAACACACATGCACATTAGCCCCGATATCAATCCACCAATCGGTGGACTGATTCCTTTGAAAGAACGATGGGTAAAACATGCCCATCGGTTCCCTCACCGATGTCGCCAATGGTCACATTGAGACTTTGAAATGCGCCAGATTACCCTTTTGTCTTTGCGGTTTGGACACTTCTTGGCCCGATGCCCAACCTCACCGCAAATCCAGCAAGGCATCTCATCCTTGTTCAACTTCTTCTTCTTGAATCACGTGGTTTGCTTGACTTTATTCTTCCCTTTGTTCTTGCCATGCTGTTGGACAACATTGGCGCTGGACTGTCCCTCGACTCCTTTCCCAGGTGCATCTTTAGCCCGAGCTTTCTCTTCAACATCTAGAGACGCGATCAACCCCTCAAGGAGATCTCTTGTCTCTTATGTTTTAGAGATGTGGCAAAGTTTCTCCACGAAGGAGGTAACTTGGCAATAATGCTGACCACAAACTTATCGGGTAACTTGCACTTAAGGAGTTCGAGTTCCCTCACAATGACCGATATCTCATGAGCACATTCGACAACGAGCGGTTATCAACCATCTTGAAGTCGTGGTCTCGCTCCATGACATACGATTCCTTTGCCGGCGTCGAGATGCACCAAATTTATTACTCAGCGCATCCCAGATCTCTTTCGCATCTGTGATGTTCATATACACATCACACAGACGGTCAGAGAGCACACTAAGAACTGCACCGCGGAATCAGGAGTTAGGGTTCCCTCTGGTTTGCCATCCTTTACCCAGTCCACAGCTGCACCTTTACTTGCCATCTCTTGAAATTTACTCCACCGAATTTCTCCGGTTTCAGAGCATCAGCAAAACGAGCCATCGATAAACCAAAGTGCCTAATAATCAGGTTTTTGGATTGTTGGAATAATTAGCACTTTCAGGTTTATTTCAATCAGGAGATATAACACGCACAACTACTGAGTGATAGATAAAACAGGTTGAAACCACAGAAGCACAACCTAGATACACGTGCAGAAGAAATACACGTATATCTCTCTGGTGAACTTGCGAAAGAGACGACTTACTGGACTTGGTCGTCGTCGCCGTACGATACGAGTGGCGGCGAGGTTTGGTTCTGGTTCTCCGAATCGGACGCCGTCTTGGAGGTCGCCGTACGATACGAGTGGCGGCGAGGTTTGGTTCTGGTTCTCCGAATCGGACGCCGTCTTGGAGAAGGAGTTGCCGACGCAGATCGCGACGGCGTAGTGGAAGAAGTCCTCATGAAGCGAAGAGGGAAGCAATGACGATCGTGCTGCAAGCACGAGGTCGGTTTGGCGGACCATTCACGCAGAGTGCCGTCTTGCCGCGCGCCGCCCGGCCCGGCCCGGCCCGGCCTGCCCGGCCCGCCCGGCCAGCGAGGCGGCGGCGGCGTGTGATTCTCTATTTCTCTCTCCCATCACATTCTCTAGTGGGATGGAGCAAGCTCTACTATTTAAGCATGTCCTCCACTCCTCCCACTAGCAATATGGTACTAAAGAAATTTCACATGCCTCATGCATACATGGGCCTTTGAGATTTTTCAGGAATTATTTAGATATTAAATGGGCTAGGCCCAATAATTCTAACAGCAACAAGCTCTCCCAGAGCCAACTTGCCAGGAAAAGGCAACATTGAAGGGGGGCAAAGCCGATGAGACCAGTACAACGCCACCAGAGACATGGCGAGCAACAACCCGAGCCACCGAAACTAGCCACCTCAAAAGTATGAGCATAAGGTTTCATATATTAGAAGTCATACGATTATGACTTAATGAAAGTCTCTTTCAAATCAAAATGCATCAAATCCTATTAGACCAAAGAGCAAGTCTTGGAAGTGGTGACTAGCAAACAACCAAAGAAAATTAGTATGAAGCATATGGTTTATCCACCATATGACAAGAAAAACATGTGTGAGTTTCAAAGCATAACGGTCACGGATAATAAAAAAAACAGGTATGCCAAAACCATTACGATAGTTAAAAATTAAACTTCATGCTAATTAAGAAAAATCCACAACATCAATGTAGTGGGCCTCGATTATAGTTGCATTGATCTGAAGTATGCTTTTAGTTAAATTCAATAGAAACATGACACCATCCATTGTAGTATTGTATATTTATTTATTTTTTTAATCCAATATATTATGTGTAATGCAATAACTTCAAAAATCTAGCCGTGCAAATACACGAGTCACCATGCTTCTATAGGTAAATGAGTTGGATATATGCTTTCCATTTAACGGAGCACAAATGGTGTTTTTTTGGGTGAACGCCACAATGGACGCCTTCATATCGATTTTGCTTGATGACATAAGTGAAGTACTGATGAAGCATGATGAATTATGAAACATCGACTTTGTCTAGTAAAACATCGGTGAAGTACTAATAAAACATACAATAATTCCTAAAAAACATACAAGGTGTTCATGACTTACGGATGAAGTAATGATCATATATTGTGAAGCATGGTTAAAATATCATGTTTCATGGGAGCAAACGTCATGTTTCGACGGAGTAAAAAACATGTTTCACAAAAAAACAGACAAATGTCTCACCATTTTATACGCCCCTCACCGACACAAACTCATGTTTCACGAGAACAAAACATCATATTTTGTAGGAGCAAAAAATAATGTTTCAATAGAGCAGAATCATGTTTCACAAAACAACAAGCAGAAATGTCTCCTTGTTCCTTCCAATGGATTACCAAGCCCCCTCATATGGGGAACTCTAGGAGGGGCCGGCTAGAGTGTTTCCAAAAGTAGTTTGTTGGAAGTGGTTTGATGATGTGGATAGACATAACATCGCACATGTGTCATTTGAGAGGATGATTTTTCCATATCAAATACAAAAAGACCATAAACATTTTCAATCCAAAGTGTGGAAACTTTCAGGACATTGTAAAGTAGATGGTTACTTAATAGCTCGATAATGCTGGACCGAATGGTAAGGAATTACTACATCGATTATTCGTTTGAACAACCTAGGCTTGAAAAAACCATAGGCCCCAAAGCACTACTAAATTGAGCATTACACAATCCATTCTTGTGAATAAGCTCCGTAAACTATTAAGTTGCATGCCTAAACATGTAATAGTAGTGAGTGACTTAACTGCACTGGCTAGGATCCGAACTCGAGACCACTGGCTCTAATACCATATTAAGTTGCATACCCTGATCAGTTCACTGAAAAGTCTAAGATGATGAGGATGGATGGACAACACACTTAAACTTCGTATTTTCCAACACTCGCCTAACTTGTAGGATCTATCAATCCTCAGACGTGGAATAGGTGTGGACTAATTTATTGCGCTGTCAGGACTTGAACTCACGTTTAGCTCTGATAACATGTTAAGTTAAATGTGTCGATCAATTTATTGAAAAGTGAAAAACTGAGCTAGGCGGATAGAGGGGGTGAATAGACACCAAAATTTTTTTTCGACGTTTCCACCAAACACCCGAATAACTTGACAACTATGTGTACCCTTCACTTGGGTATATGTGAGCCATGAAATATTGGGATTTTGGAATCACAATCCAGGTTGTTAAGTGTCCAAACAAAGAAGAATCAATTCAAACCTTGCTTTTCAAAAATAGATCAAGCCAAAACACCAAAGTCACATTCCCAAAAGTAAAAAGCAGATTCCTAGAAAGTTGTCATGCAAGAAGAGAGTGGTTGCAGCAGTTGAAAGGCACCATAAATTTTCAAAATTTTTCTACACCCATGTGGGTGAGTCTTGATGGTATTTTCCAAATTTCAGCATCAAAATCCATGTACAGAAAATTAAAAAAAAAATTGTGCACCCAGAACTGTCAGAACTCGAGACTTCAAGTTTGGGGCGCAGTAGTCACCTCATAGATCCTAAATGAGAAAACCGGTGGACTTCAAATTTTTACCACAGATGGGAATGTGGGTCATGCATCTGTTCGAACTAGAATCATGCCAAAATGATTTTTCTAGAGTTTTTAAAAAATCTTTTACTGACTGTTGCGCGGAGGAAAGTTTCTTGACAGATTTGCAACAATAAAGAACTTGATCTCTGGCCTCTCATATCATTGCAAATAGTGTGGCAAATCATATTAACAACCTGAAGACATCATAGACCACCAAGAACCAGCAAGAAATCAACAAGATTCATCTCCAAACAATAGCTCCAAAAAGGAAAATAAGAGCAAGAATAAATAAAAGCAAATCAACACAAGATGTTCATGTAGAAGAAGGATTTCATTGCATAGAAGTTGAGGATTACAATCCACACTCCTTATGGCCATAAGCACTCTAAATGCCACCCAAAACACACCCAACTCACCCTTCCTATTTCTGAAATTTTCAGCTCTAAGGGAATGAGGAAGAGGTGCTCCACTCCCCCTCTATTTATAACCCAATGGTGAGATGCCCTAAGCCCTAAAGCCCATCTCCACCCTTCATTTGAGGATCAGTGGTGTACAACTCACACACTACAAGACACACTCCCGAGAGAGAATATTCTCCACATATTCCTTTGAAAAATATCTTTACAGCTTCCTTGGTCGCCAGCCCATGCTTGGGCCCATCGGTCCAACCTGCTTCGCCACCAGGTTACCGACGCCACAGCCTACAGCTGCCTCGGATTCCTTGCCATGGCTAAGGTTCTCGAGTGCACCACCTCATGTGACCGCCAAGTCATCGAACCCGATCATCTACACAGCTCTGGACGCACCAGCCTCCAGCTGTCCCCGTGAAACGTCAACCACGTACCCGCCAATACCTGCGTCACAGAGGTGATCACACACGAAACCAACACACCTAACCTCTCCTGCAAGGTTAGTCCATCACAAAATTACCAACATTATAATCCATTTGTGACAGCAAAATTAGGAAGCCCTAACACACCACGTGTCAGCCTAACAAATTCCACCCGACCACGTCCGTTCAGAACTATTACCTAGCGCAAGCATAGCACAATGGTCCGGTTCAAATTCCACGGAAATTTCCACAAATGCACCATTAAAAATTCTTCAAAACACTTCAAATTTCATCTTGTCACAAATATTCATCATCAAACTAGGGTACCATCCACATGGGTCTCAACACTCCCCCTTAATGAATATATTGACAAATCCTCGAAAAATATTTTGAAGTTTTTGGATTTGTCAAACAAGGCATGGTGGAAATGCCGAATCACGCTTGGAACAAAAGATAGGAACACATTTGTTCAAAATCTCCAAGTCGTGAAAGTCAAATCTTTCCAAGAAATTCTCCCCCTTTTTCAAGAATTGTATGTTGATGTCTTTTTCAATTCTCCTCCTTTTGACAATATAGACATCAAGAAAGTGGGGGGGGGGGGGGGGATCAAGCACAAGGCATGTGCAAATGCAAATGCAAGTCCTAGGGAGCTTTGAAAATTATCCATTTGAGCGAGAAGCTCATGTCAAGAATGCTCTAAGCAATACAAGTTAGTTCGGTGCTCACTAATTCAAAAGATGCTAGTAAATTGGTTTTTCATATTAGAAGATGTGGCTTAGAAAATCACAATCAAATATTGTGGCATGACATGGTATCAAGACGGCTTCAATAAAACACCACATGCAACCTTTTGAAATCCAAGTAGCTTCAAATCGACAGCTCAACTAACTAGCATTTTCATTTTTTGATTTTTTTCAAACACTTTTGAATGTATCCAAAAATTTAAAGCGAGCAATTAATAGCAAAGCACATCCCAATGGTCACTGGAAATGGCCACCTAGGTCACTCTCCTCTTGTGTGTGTTTTTGCATTTTTGATTGAATTTAGGTAGGAGAGCCTCTAGCCTTAATGGCCGACGGTGCCTAGCATTAAACTGAAGGAATCACACGTCTTGACTATCCGATTCCCTTCAAAATTCATGCCTCTTATAAGCAATGGCAAGTCATCTCATGAAGGATAACCGGTGAAAACTCTCCAAAACTTGAAATTGCATATTTTTGGTTTTCCAATTTACAAAAGCAAGATTTGGCCAATAAAAGATTTCACCAAGTTGCAAGGACGACAGTAGGAAGACTGCAATCGCCTCATCAAGCAACAACAATCAGAAAGTGAAATCTTATGCCACATTAAAGGTTTGGAAAAACCAAAAGCAATGCCATTTTTGGACTAAACACCAATTGAACGAGCCAGCGTAAGCTAAAAAGTAAATAGTCTCGGCATCTTCCAAAACCTAAATTCGAAAGCGTAATAGACAAAGATCCAAAGCAAAATAAGTCTATATGCTAGTGCAAAATTTCCTGAAACTCCCCCTCAACAAGTGAGTCAACATTTTGCCCAAAAATGATGTGAAAGCTGATAAAAAAAATAGAGTCCGAAAACCAAGAAAATGCAATTTGGCTAACTACAAAGAACACCTCGGATACTAGAGATACGACACAGACCCTGTCTACTCAGAGACCTATAAGACTATGTGGGATCAAACTAGTCAGAGGAGAGAAGGAAGCCTATTACGCATGATAGCAATCTATGCACAAAATGAGAGGTCCGTGCCACAGCACGCCAGAAGTCTAAGTGAAGAGTGCTGACTGCCTAAACACAATTTATTTGAGCCCTAATGCAACCCAAATGTAAATGTAGGTTAAGCGAAAAGAATATATTACATATAATACAAGTAGCCCAAGCTCTCCCTTGAGAGTCTCAAACTTAGCCTTGTTCAGTGGCTTGGTGAAGATATCATCCAAGTGACGATCGGTCTCAATAAACTGCAAGACTATATCACCCTTCTCCACATGGTCTTTAAGAAAGTGATATCTCAGGTCAATGTGCTTTGTCCTAGAGTGTTGCACTAGGTTTTTGGCAATGTTGATGGCAGAGGTGTTGTCACAGTGAAGTGGTACAAATGGGACCAACACGTCAGAAGGCCAGCTGCGACCGGACATGTAGGGCCCACCGTATGTGTACCGTATTTGCCTGCGTATTCTTGCCAGATATGTGAGCAGGTGGCCATAATGGCATATTTGGAACGCGAAACAAGCTTAAATGGCATTTAGGGCCGACCCCATTTAGTAATGGCAATTCTGGTTTGCGAAAATCCAATAATGGCAGATATGCTAAAATCCCAATTTTTTACTAATGTTATAAATTTACACTTTTAAATTTAAATTTTGACCATATTTTGATAAAATTTGGAACGGTTTTTTGGAAATTAATTTTAACTATTCGACTAACAATATCCGTATCCTTGTGTTATCCGATTTGTATTCGATCCGTATTCGTAACCGATGTTATCCAGTATTGTATCCATATTCGACACATTCGTATTCGAATTTGTATCCGGTAAAAAATACGGATACGGATATGGATAGAACGATATCCGACCTTATCCGATCCGATCACATCCCTAGTCTCGAAGTAGGTCTGTCCGACTACCCATGTTCTCTAACATGTGTCCATACTATTAGTTTGATATCTCTATATCTATGGTATGTGAAACATTACTATCAGCCAATACGTATGCTGATCAAATCACAACCGCTCCTCGTGATGATATGGATCAGGGACCCATTTATAATAATGTCACTTAACAATGTGTTTCACAATCAAGTCGTACCCAATGGACAAAGTCATGACATTTATTCAGGGAACCGATAAATAATGTTATCATATGTACATGAACAAAGACGTGGCACATTCATCACTATAATTGATCTAGGGCATATCTCTTTCAAAGGCAACAGTGGTCGCCATCGGAGTAGAGACCGGCTCGCTATCAGACATGGCAAACTGACTCTACAAGTCTTTTGTGTACTTTCTTTGGTGAATGAAGGTTCCCTCTGGTGTTTTCTCGAACTGAAAGCCGAGAAAGAAGATAAGCTCCCCCATCATGCTCATCTCAAATTCTGAGTTCATCACCTCTGAGAACTCGAAAACAAAAGCAGAACAAGAACCACCAAAGATAATGTCATCGACATACACTTGCACCAGAAGAAAATTAGAGCCAACCCTACGGGTAAACAAGGTCTAGTCTACCTTACCTATTAGGAACCCATTACTCACCAGGTAGGTCTTAAGCCTCTCATTATCGGTGATCTAAACCAGGCAGATTTGTCTCGTGGGAGATTCGTAGTTCGGTCAGGGGGAATTTCGCCGCTCGCTCGCTCCAACTCACTCTCGTAGGGAGGCACCAAATTTACCCAGGTTCGGACCCCCTATGTGGGTAACAGTCCTACTCCTGCAAGGGTGGTATTCTCTGGTGTTTGAAACGCTCTGGCTGGAGAGCTCGTACAGCAATGTGTGTAGAACAGATGGGAACCAACCCCCTCTCCCTCTGCCCCTGTTCCCTTTTATACTGAAAGGGGCGGACAGTTGCTTAGAGAGAGAGAGACAGAGAGACGGAGAGAGAGAGAGAGACAGAGACAGAGACAGAGACATTCCATTGGTTGGACTCTAGTCACGGCGCCCCCCACTTGCTCCTGCTTAAGTCTATATCTTTAATGGCTTCCTCCGATCGTCGGGGCTGACGGGACGTGGGAGACGCCTGACACAGGCGCCACTCCGCTCTGCCATCGCACAGTGATGGAATAACCACTACAGAGCGGCGGATAGGGCTACAGTACAGGCAATCATCTCTCTCGGTCTCACACACCTAAACCCTTACATTTAATGCCGCTGATACGCTGAACATTGGAGATGCCTTAGCCGAGAAGCTTCCTCCTCCTTTCGCGCGGATGCCTGCCGAGTGGGGCCGGTGCCTACCAGCTCGGCAGGGCGCCACGCGTCCTGCTCGGGCTCGGCGTGGGGGTCTGATCGCCTGCTCTACGCCGAGCTGCCACAAGTCCTGCTCGGGCTCGGCGTGGGGGTCTGATCGTCCGCTCTACGCCGAGCTGCCGCGCGTCCTGCTCGGGCTCGACATGGGGTCTGATCACCCGCTCTACGCCGATCGACCACGCGTCCAGCTCTTCTTTGGCGTGGGTACCCCGGTGCGCAGTGCACCGACACTCATACCAGGCCTTGGGTGCTTGTTTTAGCCCATATAAAGCCTTGTCAAATATACATGATGAGGGATACCTTAAATCCTCAAACACAGGATGTTCTTCACATACACTTCCGCCTTAATATAGCCATTCAGGAAGGCACTACGGACATCCATTTGATATAGCTTAAACCCAATGGATGACATAAATGCCTATAAGATCCTGATGGAATCATGTCTAGCCATAGGAGCATTGGTCTCATCGAAGCCTATCCCATCGATTTAAGTGTAACTCTAAGCAATCAATCTAGCCTTGTTTCTAACCACTACCCTATCGTCACTTTGCTTGTTCTTAAACACCCATTTAGTTCCTATTACATTATGTCCTTTAGGGCGTTCAACAAGCTGCCACACTTTGTTCCTCTCAAAGTTCACTATCTTTTCATGCATTGCATTCACCCAATCAATATTAGAAAGTGCATGGGTGACGTCCTTCAGTTCAAAGAAAGCAACGAAAGCAGCAGATAAGAAAATGTGAGAAACCCCAGACTTCGATCGGGTTAGCATCCTCTTGCTCAATCCACCGATCATCTGTGCAGGGGAATGATCTTTCTAGATGTGATGAGGAGCCTTAGAAATGGCCTCTACCTCGGGAGCAGGAGAGGTAGGATCAAATCCACTGGACGAATCAGATTTTATAGGTGAGAACCTAGAAATACAAGGTGAGAGCTGAGTAGAATCAGAAGGTCAGGGATGTGACTGAGGAATAGCATTGGAAACTGGAGGCGCCACCGTTGGAGCTAAGTCATGATCAAGTTCTGAAGAATCGTCATCTTCAATGCCCTTCTCCTCAACAAAGATTGGCTCAAAAGACAAGTCTGAACCTGAGATATCTGACCTTGCCCCCGGCATAACCTCATCAAAGGTCACCTCACAAGTCTCAATAACTATCCACCTCTCACTATCCCAGAGGCGGTAATTCACTGCAGAAGATGTATACCCAAGAAAACTGACATTTGAAGATCGAGATTCAAATTGGTCTAAATTTCTAGACTTCAGAATAAAGCACTTGCATCCAAACACTCTGAAATGTGAAACACTTGGCTTACACCCATATCGAAGTTCATAGGATATGCGATGCAACTTGGACCACAGAGACAGGGTGTTTCAAACATAGCAAGTTGTAGAAATAGCCTTAGCCTAGAAATACCTAGGAGTAGAATATTTATCAAGCATAGTCCTAACCATCTCTACCAAAGTGCTATTCTTCCTCTCCACAACACCATTTTATGGGGCGACGTGCGGTGAAAAGAATTGATGCTCAACACCAGAATCAGAATAGAAACTTTCAAATTGTGCATTTTTGAATTCAGTGCCATTGTCTGAATGGATTGCACGATGCGAACCTAGGTACTCAAAAGAAAGCTTATGAATCAAGGAATGAAAATGGCCAAATGTTTCGTCCTTGTTCACCATGAAATAGCATCACAAATCAGCACGCAGGCTGTTATACAACAATATGGCAGCCCAAATTACAATAAACCATAGCACGCAGGCTATGAAAATTACATCAATGCATCACATACGCACAACGGATCCATACCATTCACATAATTCCCTGTAAAAACTACCCTGCGATGTGAACAAGTTTTCTTTAATGGACACTACTGCGACTATCACGACGGTCCCACAGGGTTCGACGGGGCAACGCCCGTAGAAAATTTTTCAAGGAGCATAGAACTTACCTACGAAAATGCTATGGAAATTCAATCGGATTGATCAAATCAAGCCGATCCCGAGCCATCAGAATGCCTAATTTCCATGAGATCCTTGAGAAGGCGGTGACCACATCGTTCTCGATCTGTTGGCACGATCTGTTCCACACAGATGTGGACTACATGGGCCCCGGATATCCTCTAGAAGGCCCATAAGGGAGCAGATGGGGGACGACTCAAGTCGGTTGATTAAGATAGAGACCACTCGGGTTTCGCATAACTTGAGCGCCAAGGATGTTCCCGAGGATATAGCCAAGCTCCATGTAATTAGGAGATTAATACTTGCATACCATGCATCAGTATAACCGAATCTGGTACCATGTATTGCGTGATACCGTGTAACTCTATCTCCCCTTGCACTATATAAAGGGAGGGGGTAGAGGCCATAGGCATATACGATCATCATAGCTTATATTGCATCATTGCATCCTACAATCATAATCCCAAAGCACAGGAAGTAGG
Organism: Raddia guianensis; assembly: GCA_036346415.1. Taxonomy (NCBI): domain Eukaryota; kingdom Viridiplantae; phylum Streptophyta; class Magnoliopsida; order Poales; family Poaceae; genus Raddia; species Raddia guianensis. The sequence continues at coordinate 41,480,416 of CM070535.1, read as the reverse complement.
ATATTACCTCCGAGTTGAGGGCATGAACCTGTATAAATCCCTGTCTTGTGCTACCATCTGGCTTGGTTCTTGAGCGTGTCCCTTAAACAAATTCATTGCCGACGGTGACCCCGATCAGCCACCAGTTGACAACGGGCTACTACCCCGATGGTGATACCAGCCGGTAGGTGTAATGCACGGCACGAGACAGAACAAGCACGAACTAATATTTTTTAGCGTGTAGATCCATTAACTCATATCTCAAACACGCGAGGTCCCCTCAAGCAGGTTGCACGCATGCAACCTCGATCTGTTGGCTAATATAATCGACAGCACGTGACGAAAGTCCAGATGGTGATTCCAGCCGGTATGGACCAGTCACGACAAGATGTAGATAAGGCACGAACTAATCTTTTTGGCCTTGTAGCGTTACCAACTAGTACCTCAAGAACCCTATACCGTTTGATCATATCAACCCATGGATTTCTTTCCCTTCATTAACGGTCTTGTAAACAAAGGATCCTTCGGAAAAGACGATCAAGAACGTGGCACTCATCGGGTTTAGCCCCTCGACAAAGTGTTGCATGAGCATGGGCTCAGGAACACACAGGTCAGGCCCCGAACTGGCCAACTAGATAAATTATACCTAAGCTGCACCCACGTTTTCACTCTCAGACTGACGGAAGTTCAAGACTTCCTTTCGCAATTCTACGATTTTTGGGAGAGGGAAAAAAGCGAAGCAAAAATTCTTATGAAGAGCTTCCAAAATACCGTTAAGGTTTTCTACGGTCAATTTGAACCACGATTTGGCTGATCCTGTCAGGGAGAATGGAAACAATTTCCATTTCAGCGTTTGTCGAGACATTCCTTGAATTTCAATGATAGAACAGTGTTGTTCAAATTCATGTTTCATCGTTTGTCGAGACATTTCTTGAATTTCAATGATAGAACAGTGTTGTTCAAATTCATGGATATGGCTATAAGGGTTCTCACCTTCTGATCCGGAGAAAGATTTCTCCCGAACCATAGTTGTCAGGCCTTGTTCAAACTCAAAGCTAGGTGTATGGATATGATGGGATGATGGTGGGCGCTCTAAGTACTTGTCCTTAAGAGCCGAAAACTGATCGATATATGTGTCGTCAATTTGGAGGTACATGGACAAGCAAGGTTCGAAACTAGAACAGCTACCGTTCCCTGACAACGGCGCCAAAAAGCTTGTTGACGATTCTTATGCCTATTAGAATTGATCCGCAAGCGCACGGATATCACAGTAGCTTTCACCCCCGAGTATTCCAAAGGTATCGATTGAAGGAGAACACAGTGCTACAATAGCCGAAAACAAAAATTTTCTACACGACTAAGTAGTAAGTCGTGGCTACACTAAATAGTTTGCGGATTCACCGCATGCTATATTATCAATAAAGTTGTTTTCTCTTTACATATGACTGTCGAATTTGGGTATCATGAAATTCCTGAGTAGTGGTGCTAATATTTGCAATATGCGTTGTTTAGCCACTCGGCATGTGCATGGGGAGAAACTTAAGCGCTTGATTCCTAGCACTAGGTGGCTAGATCACTCGGCAAAAAGCGTTACACGAAAAGATGGATAAACCGAGTACCCGAATAAATGACATTAGTAGTATCGATGATCAATGACTGGATATATAACAAAGTTAACCTCATGGAGTTCAAAGCGTCTACAAATTCAAATTCTCTACCAAGGTGGCGGAAGTTTCTCTGGCTTCTTCCATAAGAGTGGAGGCATCTTCTTCGGAGCAGGCGAAGCCCTGTCGCACGGCGTCAAAGTCTATGTCAATATAGTTCGATTTCATGATGGCCAGTGCCTGGCTCGTACAAGTCATTGCCGCTTCTTTTGCAAAGGCCTTAAGCTGTGTAGGAGCATCCTCGAGTTGTGCCATTACAACATCGGCATCGGACGGCAACTCTTCCTCGGGGTGGAGATATTGAAGCACCGGAGCGACCGCCCTCTGAATTCGGTTGCGAAGTTCGACGGCGGACTTCGCCTTTTCGTCGAAGACTTAGAACTGGGCCTTGGTTTTCAATTGATAGGATGTGAAATCAGTTGGTCAGAATAACGTGATCAGGGCCCCGATAGGACTGAGCCAAGGAGAGCCAGAGTTCGAGAGTTTACCCTTCAGCTCCTGAGCCGACTTCTTGGCTTGGGTGTTGGCCAGGAAAACTTCTCCCTCCATGGCCTTCTGCCTCGGCTCCATCACTTGTTGGTTTTCCCTCAGAGCTTTGTACAGAAGGGATTGACCTTGAGAAGTACTCCAGAATAATATCAAGTTTGAAATCACTCGGATGGTTCCTTACCACAGATGGTGTTGGCTTCTTCTACGTGGCGGAGCCATAGTTCGGTAACCTCCTTACGGAGCTCCTCGATTTCGCCACGGGATTGTGACTGCTGCGCGTATAGCGCGTTGTCGAACTCGTCCCTGGACTTCAGCTGGTTGATGGCCTTCTGGAGGCACTGGGTCTTCTGTGCCGCCCTCTTGCTCATGCGCCGTGCAGAGGCAGGAGGAAGCATTAGACACGTTTCCGATTGAGATAAAAATTCGAGACATGAAGAAAGTCCACCTCGAGCATATTGACACTAAACTTCGCTACGTTCTGCAGCGTCTCCCACTCATCAGTCTATTGTTCGTCATCAACTTCATAGCCTTCCATCTCTTTTCTCCATTTTATGATGAGCGGAGGAGCATTGGCACTGGCGGTGGGACGAGGGATCTCCTCGATTTCCGGTTCTGTGCTCTCTACAGTCGGGGCTCGGATTTTTCCCTTAGCCTTTGAAGGTTGATGTGCGTCTTGGGGTGGCGGAGCAGTAGGCTGAGGCGCTGCATGCTTGGTCGACTCCTTGATCTGAGTGGACTCCGCTTGAGGACCAGACGGCGGAGGTGCAAAAGTTGCGGGAGTCTTAGTCTTGATGCTGGTTGATGAGGACATCACTGACGAGCTCGCTGTCACTGACGAGCTCGCTGTCACTGACGAGCTTGCTAATGGAGTAGAAAAGCGACAAGACGGCATGAATCCTCAAGCCATACCATTCAAGCCTTCATCGACTAAAGTTCAGAAAGTTAGTTATAAGGTTCAAGAAGTCCCCGACCACCGGGCCCAAGTCGAGGGGACGTCGAACTCGCTGCCGAGTACGGTTTGGACTTCTAGGACCAGTACACCTTCAAACGGACGTCCAGATCACATACGACGTCCAAATGAGGTAAATAAGGACTCTACGAAAACTTACGAGATAAGCTTTCCAACGGATCCAACCACGCCTCCAAATTCCAACCAAGTCAACGGGAATCGCGAAAACAAGTTGACGGAAAGAAACTTCCCGGCGCTGCGTCGCCGTATTTTTGGGCCCAAAGCCCGTGTATCCCTAGAGTAAGGGTTGAGCACGTGTGGGCACCTGTTTGGGCGCCCCTCCTCTGACCGCCGCCTTATATAAGTCTCACACCGTGCTTCGTCTTAGTTGGGTTTTGTTTAGTTGATTTCGTCACGGTTGTGTGAGATATCGCTTTGTTCTTCTTGTGTCGGCTAGACCAACAGGACCAAGTTTCTGAACCGCATTATACTTAATCTATATTCGTAATTGTGATTGCTTATCTTGTGTTCTTTCTCGTTCTTCGGTTGCCTGCAGGAATCGTCCTTCGTGGACAGGTCGATCGTGCCTCTGGTTCGGTCGATAACAATCGTCGTGGTGGTTTAGCGATCGCCGGGATTTCCAGTTCCTTTGCGGGGTTGGAAGCCGGATCGTTTAGGTCTCCGTGACATCTACCGAGTTATCCTTGTCGTTTCTCACCAGAAGATCGGGACCCCGCGTCCGCGCCCATCAAGTGGTATCAGAGCATCCGTTGCCTGGTGAGAAAATTTTCGTTTTCTGTTTAGTAGATTGGTTTTGTACCTAGAGTTCAGAAAATTGCCACACACAAAAAATAATCCAAACCTTTTTGAGCCATTACTATTACCACATAGTTTAATTCTTGTTGAACTTGCATTACATCGTCGAGTCACTGCTGGTCTTAGTGTTTTGATCTTTAGAGTTTTGGATTCGAGTCATGTTTTTAGCACAGGTGTGTCCCTCCTCGTGTTCGCGTGTGTCGACTAGACCACCCGTGACGAGAAACATAACCTCACCCCTGGTTTCGTGATTTATCAATTATCATCTTGTTCTTGCTTGTTCTCAATTGCTAGCAGGTTCAAGGATCGATCGTGCCTGGCTCGGTTGATCACCTCGTGTGGTGACATTGCGATTGTTCGGTTGCTGATCCCATGGATTAGTAGCGTAGCCACTACACCAAATCGACATATCGTTCTCATCAGAATATCGGGCAGACTAAGTGCGCATCAAGTGGTTCTGCCCCGGGAGGTACTTGAGACGGGCTTCCTGTGAGTGACGGAAAGTTTCAAGAAGATGATTTACCTATAAATAATTAAAGAAAGAAGTTGCGAGGGGAAACCTTTGTGACGTGGTGAATTTGACCCCATGCCTCTCCAGGTGGTTTGACCACTCAGGGTGGAACCGGAGGACCCTCTTGGCCCTGATGCAGCCCCTGGGCTGATAATTCGGGGAGATGGAGGGCTTGAAGCTTGCTCAGCGGGAGCAGGACTAGACCTTGAGTCTTGACGACGTCGGCGTAGTAGTGGGACATCACCTTCGTCTTCATCCTCATCCAAGTATTTAAAGACAATTCCCTTGCCCTTCTTGACTGGAAGAGCATCAGCTGAGTCCTCTGCATGACGTTTGAGTGGTACCTCCTTGTGGCTGGGGCTTCGGGGACTGGATGGATTGAGAAGAAAGCAGCGCGTTCCTACAAAGGAGTCAAGCTTGGTCAATTACGATGGGATTTCATAACGACAACCGAAGTTGAGGGGAATTCTTTGCTTACCGCTGGAGGGGGGTTTGACAAAGGATATGGGCCCGGGCAATCCTCATTGTCTATGAGCGTACCCGAGGCAAAGATATCAGCCACTCGGTTGATCAGAGATTTTTGGGAGATCTGGTCTTCGCTCCCCCGAGTGGCATCCTTGGACCTCGAATATTCAAATCCGAGGTGCCCTCTTTCTTTGTTGGGCTGGACACGGCGGAAGCTGTAGTTTATAACTACGCCGATGCCGGTCAGTCCCTAAGCCTTTAGATCCCCAAGGAGGGGGAGCAGTTCTCTAACCTGGGTATATTCGCTCTCGGCGAAGGGGGAGGCCCAGGAAGTGCGGACTGTGGGGCATTCTCCTGTGAATGATGGAAGGATTGGAGGGAGGTTGGCACAATAGAACCACTCAGAATGCCTGTCCTTGTTTGAAGCTCTCAAGGGAAGATCGAAATAGAATTTTTTGACCCCTTCCCATAATTGGAAGCCAGCGCCGCCCACGGCCCTAGGGAAGTTTTGTTGGGGAAGGGCTTGAGAAGAAAATAGGATCCGAAAAGGTCGAAATGAGACGCGATCCCAAGATGCGCCTCACAAATCAGGATAAAGACAACAATTTGAAAGATGGAATTGGGATTGAGCTGAGTCAATTCGATCCCATAGAAATGCAACAGCCCCCTGAAGAAGGAAGAGCAAGCAAGGCCAAAGCCACAAAGGAAAAAGAACACGAAGACCACCACCTCGACAGTGGGGGAGGACTCACCGGTGGTGGCGCGCCATGAGATCAGCTCCTCCGAAGGGAGCACGCCGGTGGACACAAGTCTCTGCAACCGCTGGTCTGTGGCGATGGACTTCATCCGCTACTTGGCGCTCTTGGTCACTTTCGGGGGTGGCGGGAGATGGAGGAGCCATTGCTGGATGGGGATCAGCGGTGGTGGAGAGCGCGAAGAAAGGAAACCCTAGCGGCGAAGTTCGCTTGAGCTGACGAAACTACTGACGCGAGAAATGAGCGGGGTGGAGAGATTCGTTCCTCTCTTCCCCGGACTTAAGGGGCCATGTTGCATATTTCGGGTTGGGCTTTATTTGGCATTGGAATGCGGCCTTTCTAGAGGGTGCTCGGTTAACCACACGGGATTGCCGAGTAATGTTCCTCGAGAGGTTCGCTGAGGTGTCGGATACTGGTTCGGGAAACACGTGGTTCTGACTACTCGGATGAAGAGAATATTACTCGAAGATTTGCTGCTTGATAATCGCAAGAGAAAGCAAAGCGGAGAATGACAAAGTTTGCCCAAAAGGTTTTTCACTATGCCTCTTAAGCCAGATTACAGGGTAAACTCTGCGGCATAGCAAAGTGAGCTAGGGCTCGTCGCTGGCTCGTAGAAAATCAAAAGAAAAAGGGTAAGGATTACCCTAACGGCCACTTCACATCAATGATAGAGGCGACCAGTGCATCCTTCAAGGGGGTACGAACTGGAAAGAGTTGCAGGAGGCCTTGAATAAGGACTCTGACGGCTTCTTGGGCGGTGTGTTCCGCATGCTCCCTTCGCCATTGCTGCCAATCAGCGATGATGGCGGCTCTCTCGAATGCGGCTCGTGTGAGTTGTTCGGAGACACCGGCTTCCCACGAGTCGATTAGCTCTCCCTGACCTTCCATTGTAATGGCGAGAAAGAGAAGAGATTTAGCGTCTTGCTGAAGGGGAGGAAAAAGCTTGAAGACTAGATGTGGAGCAATGCGCTGCATCTAGGCCTTTTTATACATGAAGTTCAAGAGACGAGCCTTGCAACTCGTTCTGAACACAGTAAAACCATCATGGCGATGGGACGGGAGTGGGTGCACTTGCGTTTCTCGGCGGTAGCGCGTGGCGCTTCGGCTTGGTGAAAAGGGCGCGAAAACTCTTCGCCTTCGTTAAAAATGGGCTTGGGCCAATAATCAAAGGGCAATCCCCTTAACAGGCTTTCTTAACAGCACGCCACCAACGGTGGTGATATGTTAACATCGAGCCTAATTCGGCCTCGGTACACCCTTGAGGGCATATGACCGGAAGCGCCACATTTAAAAATGTTTCACGGCGTACCCCATGTTGGGTCACTAGCCAACTTTGCATGTTCAAGGTTGGGTGTTGGTGAAATTTGGGTATTGTTTCAAAGGTATGCCTTTTAAAAGGTCGCCATATGTACACCACTACCCGGATACAAATACCTCTCGACTAAATTGTATCTAATCGGTACGCCCTTAAGTGGATCGCTAACTGATCCCTTCTCTGGTTGGGACATGTACCACTCGGCTGAAAAACGTGCCCTATGATGAGCCGAGTGCTAGTTTCTGCAATGCATGGCCAGGCGTCTGATGCCTCACACACTTTGAACGCATAACTCATAGCATGCCGCAAGATGAAAGCTGTGATTGTGTGGCTTAAGGCGCGCTCCATGATGGGCCGATTGCTATTTTCACAATGTGAGAATGGGTGCCAAGCAGCCAAATTCGTCAGTTGGATTGATGCGCCAAATAGGCCGAAAGCCAAAATTTCGGTATTGTTGAGTCGGGCATTGCTTTCAACACAAAAACTAGAGATTTCTTAAGTTCTTTACAATCTCTTTTCAGATTACAAGAGCCATGCAACAAACTAGTCTCCCGGACATTTGATTCGATCGTAAAGCACTCGAGGCTACTGTGGACTACATGGGCCCCGGGTATCCTCTAGAAGGCCCATGAGATAACGACTAGGGGGCGATCCAAGCTGGCTGGATAGAGATGAAGACCACTTGGGCTACGTATAACTTGGTCACCAAGGATGTTCTTGAGGACAGGGTCTAGCTCCATGTAATTAGGAGATTCAAACTTGTAAATATCTGTGCATATCATGTGCTGGTATAACAGAATCTAGTATCATGTACTAGATAGAACCATGTAATCTTATCCCCCCTACACTATATAAAGGGAAGGGTAGGGGTCATAGACATCATCATCATGGACATTTGCATCGCCATCATCTGCGAATTCACGTAGAAACATAATCCCAGAACACAGGACACAAGTATTAACTTCGAGTTGAGAGCCTGAACCTGTATAAATCCTTGTCTTGTATTACCATCTAGTTTGGTTCTAGCGCATAGCCCCACAACAAATTCATTGCTGACGGTGACCCCCGATTAGCCACCTGTTGACACATATCACCAACATCGATTTTCCACGAAGAATGAGAAGAGTTTAGTTTCTAATCTTGACTTGGCTGGATGGATATGGTCGAATGACAAAAGCGGGGTAAGATATTTCAGGCCGAGTGGTTCTACTAAAGGTATGCACTACTCAAGAGTATAAGGTTAATCCACACACAATTGCTACTCTGTATCGGGCTCGGTCGATTCACTACCACCCACTATCAGTTAAGAACACCGAATGGTTATGATCGCCCTCCATTGGGCTCGACTAGGCTGAGACTAATGGGGCGGACTCCACAAACTTCCGCATGGATAGCAGGGCTATCACCACCTACCACCTATCACTCAGTCGTTGAAACAGGTGTCTACAAGGTATTAACTAGTCTAGACACCACGTCTATACCTAGCAGTACTACGTATCAAGGACATCACTCAATACGCACTATCACTAAACCTGGCACTAATATCTATTGAGACACCCAAGCACAAAGATTTAGCACTCAAGATCTAGCACGAGCCTAATACCAACAGAGACAATGCATAAGAAATAAAGTTGATTTATAAATAAATGATAAGATTAAGCGTTACCGATAGAAGACGAAGCAGAACTTACACCCGAGTTCAGCTCCGTAGCTCTAGTGGAGGGTTGCTGACATGCCAGCTTCTCCTCAGCAATAAAACTCTCCTCTCTCTCACCTACTCTACTTGATATGTGGGCAGTGTAATGCTACTTTCTGTTTTTCCCGCACTTCTCTGTGAGGAGCAAATGAAGAGAAGAGGCTCTATTTATAGTGCATCGCAGCGAGTGAAGGGTTGCCACTTGTAGGGACAATTGTCCTCTTCTCCTTAGCTTCAGTTGATCCCGGCCCTCGGTTTCGCATGGGATCCCTCTTTAACTGTGTGGATCATCCCCCTAAGGCGGTTTTGATAATTGAGGCCAGTAAAACTAATTTTCTTAAGAGCCAAGGGATCCAGGTGTTAAGGACATGCAGCCATTTGATCAAACCGATGTGCATGGGCGCTGTGGATAGCCTCATATTCTTCTAGGATCCCTAGAGAAAGAACAGTCCTAGCGTGGAGCAGGTGCCGGTCGGCCGGCCCTATCCCGGTCGGCCGACCGGGGCTATTCTCCGGTTTGGGTCCACTTTCGCTCAGTAGGTCTCTACAGACACAAACTTACCAAAACTTGTGGAACTTTGTGAAATTGCACATTTTTAGTCCATGTTCCTTCATTTGGGAGCTATGCTAACAATCGGAAGTGTATGAATAGTTATATAAATTGATCATCAACAAGGGCGTGGCTCTAGTGACTGCTTTGACGGCTACCCCGGCTTTGTCAGCAATCGGCTCAGTGGGGGCAGCCCGAGCTACACCTACCAGTTCACTGGCATCTTCAGCTAGCTTAGTGCCATATAGGCGCAAGCTATCACCGGCGGAGATGGCCGAGAGACGGGACAAAGGCCTTTGCTACAACTATGATGAAATCTATTTTCCGAGGCATCGCTGCAAGAAACTCTTCCACTTGCAAGTGATGGACGAGGATGATGAGGAGGCAAGACAACAAGAGGAGGAAGGACTGGCCCTGTCCACCATGGCAGTCTGCGGTCCTAATAAAGGTAGCGCGATGCAAGTGGCGGTGAAGATGGGAGGGCTCGTATTGCTCAGCCTGATCGATAGTGGCAGCACGCACAATTTCCTTGCAAGCCAGGTTGTGTCGTTGTGCACCAGATGGATATCCTTCAGGTGGCGAGCATGGGACAGCAGGTGCGAGTGGCTAATGGGGCGCACCTTCCTTGTCTCGGCAAGATACAAGCAGGTGACTTCTACATTGATGACCACAAGTTCAACGCCTCGTTCTTGGTGATTCCCTTGGTCGGTTTCGATGTCATCCTAGGGGTGCAATGGCTACAGACGCTTGGCAACATCTGCAAGAATTTTGATTCCCTCCACATGACATTTGTTTTGGGCAACAAACAAGTGGATACCCAAGGTCTGGGTAGGACTTCTTCCTCCCAAGCTCTCTCCCTCGAAATGCAACAGCAAGAGGAGGAAGTTGAGGCCGTCCTAGGGGCGTATGGTGATCTTCTCCAAGAACCCTGGGGGCTACCACCATCCAGATCGTGTGACCACGACATCTGCCTTAAGAAGGGTTTCGATCCTGTGGTGCTCCGACCTTACCGCTACCCCTACCGCTAAAAGGACGACATTGAGAAGCAATGCGACGAGATGCTGGCCTAGGGCATCATTCGCCCTAGTTGGTCCCCCTTCTCGTCTCGAGTACTGCTCGTTTTGAAGGAAGACGGGTCCTGTCATGTTTGTGTCAACTACCGCGAGTTGAATGCTCGTACTGTGAAGGATAAGCTCCATGTCTCCCAATATTTTTCCAAGCTCGATCTTCATTCGTGATACCACCAAGTACGCATGACGCCCGAGGATATTGAAAAGACGGCCTTCCTTACCCATCATGGACACTTCAAGTCTCTGGTTATGCCTTTCAGATTGTGTAATGCTCCTCGACCTTCCAGGCTCTTATGAACAAGGTACTAGCCCCATTCTTCCAAAAATTTGTACTTATCTTTTTCGACGATATTCCTGTCTATAGCAAGGTGTGTGAGGAGCACCTCCATCATCTGCAACTGGTCCTGGAATGACTACGACTTCACCAACTCTTCCTGAAGTGTTCCAAATGCACCTTTGTTAAGCGCGCAGTCGGCTGCCTCGGGCACATGATTTCTAGCGAGGGGGTAGAAGCTAACCCTAATAAGATCCAGGATGTGGATCACTGTCCTGCACCTATTTCAGCCAGGATTCATAGCTTTTTAGGACTCCTAGACTATTATCGGCTCTTTATCCATCACTATGCTACCATCACCGAGCCCCTTACCAACATGCTCCGCCGCCAAGAATTTAGGTGGACTCCAGAGGCCAAATGAGCCTTCAATGGTCTCACGCAAGCCCTCAATTCAGCCCCAGTCCTCCACCTTCCTAACTTTGGCTCCAACTTTGTGGTGGAGTGTGATGCCTCTAGTACGGGGATGGGGGTAGTTTTGCAGCAAGAGGGACACTAAGCTTGCCGCTTATGAGCGTGAGCTGATCAGTGTCTCTAAGGTCATTCGCCATTGGCGACCGTGCCTGTGGGGGCGACCGTTCCTCGTTCACACCGGCCACGTTAGTCTCAAGTATCTCCTGGAGCAAGCCTTGGTGACACCTCCGCAACAGCATTGGCTAAGTAAGCTCATGGGGTATGATTTCACGCTGGAGCACAAGCCTGGGCGCACTAATCAAGCGCTGGACGCATTGTCCCGCCTCCATGTGCCGGCGGCAGTCTGTGCTACTCTCTCTATGCCGGCTGCCACGGCTCGTACTCAATGCGAAGATGGTCTATGGCGGGACCCTGAGGTCCAGCGCCTTGTCGCCCAGCTGGCATTGGCAACTCAAGCATTGCGTGCGGCTGAGGAGCCAGCCGACCAACCTCGTCGACCCCCTGTCTAGACCAAGGGTGCCCCAAGCCGACGAACAGGCCCAGCATGACCTGGATTCCACATAAGCATTATCCGGGGCAGCGGTTGGTGTACGGAACCATCCGGCCATTTCCCTGCCCGTCTGGACTTCCTATGGAGGCCCTTTCTTCTGCTCGGGGCGTCTCTTTATGCCCTCCACCTCACACTTACGAGGTCACATTGTCAGAGCGGTACATGATCTCAGTCATGAAGGCATTCATAAGACCCTCCATCGCATACAATAACACTACTATTGGGAGGGACAACAACAGTTCTTGGCAGATTATGTGGGTAAGTGTGCCATTTGCTAGCAGCACAAGACAAGTACACTAGCTCCGAGTGGCCTTCTTCAGCCTCTACCAATTCCTAATCAGGTATGGGCTGATCTTTCTATGGATTTTGTCGTCTCGCTTCCGAAATCACAAGGAAAAGCTGCTCTTCTAGTGGTGGTTGACCTTTTGTCCAAGTATGCACACTTCATCGCTATCAAATGCCCCAATGCAGCTCCTGTTATCCCGGAGATTTTCTTCGACCAGATTGTTCATTTGCACGGCATGCCAGAGACAATTTTGTCGGATCATGATCCCATCTTCCTCATCACATTTTGGTAGGACCTATTTAAGCGGTGTGGTACGCGACTTTTGAGTTCTTTGGCATATCATCCACAGATGGACAGCCAGACTGAAGTGGTCAATCACACCATTGATATGTACCTTCGTTGTTTGGCCACCGACAAGCCTTCGACATGGGTACAATGGTTGCCTTGGGCAGAGTTTTGCTACAACTCATCGTATCATTCTGCTCGTTGCATGACTCCGTTCGAGTTAGTTTATGGCTAGCCACAACCTCCGTCGGTGCCCTATACCAGAGGAACCACTGCGGCAGACGCCGCCGACTGTCAGCTTGTGGATAGAAATGAGCTTATGGCACGTGCTTGACAACACTTAATGACTGCCCAGAATCGCATGAAGCAAACTTATGATAGCCATCACCGTGATGTCACCTTCCCAGTGGGCTCTTGGGCGTGGTTCAAACTTTAGCAAAACCGCCAGTTATCTCTGTGCTAGTAAGCCCAACATAAGCTTTCTCCTCGTTTCTTTAGAACATGTGGGTGAGGTCGCTTATCGATTGGCATTGCCACCTACTTCTCGTCTTCATGATGTATTTCATGTGTCGATGCTCAAGGCCTTCAAAGGGCCCATCCATCGACGATGCCAGACATTCCTGAGGATGTATCTTCCCCGTCTCCAGAGCCGGTGCAGCCTACGCCACATCTTCTTTTGGGTCAACGCTTTGTTCGTGGACACCGTCAATTCCTGGTGCATTGGGCTGGCGAGCATAAGGAAGCGGCCACTTGGGTGGATTCCATTGAGCTTCGTCATTCCTTTGCAGACCTCAAGCTTGAGGACAAGCTTGCTCCCGAGGGGGGAGTATTGATACAGCCACGCCTGGCCCAGTTTACTTCAGGCGCAAGAAAAGGACGGGCCTTGCAGAAGATGGCGCGTGAAGGAAGTCTTTATCCCTTAGTTATCTCTGTTCTTTCCTAAATTAGTTATTTCCATATTGTTATCTTTCCTAAGCGTTATGTAAGGCACATGCGCCAATCTCATTAGCACTATAAATAAAGAACAAATCAGAAGAGGGAGGCACACTAACCCAAAACGAGGACTCAGGCATTGCCGACGATTAAATGGTCGGTGGCTTAGTACAGCCATTATCCTCACCATAGGGCGACGCAAGTAGATGGCACTCCCATCCACCTATCGTTCTGGGAATCGACCGGGTACTCAGCTATACGATCTAGAGCATCCGTATCACAAACACACACGCCTCCATGGTCAAAACAAAAGGATTGTTGAGGTCGAGTACCACCAGGACGAGCGAAGCCACACTTGTGATGCCGATAGCCTATACATGGAGCGTGGCAACCGTCTCGGGGTCTTCAGCGGGGGTGCCAACACCGGTACCAATGGCGTGGCTGGTACCGATCAGGAACTGTGACAACAGGGCAGGTTTGACAGATAGGGGGTAAAACCGGTCGCGTTGACTGTGAGCTAGATCAAACTCACTTGGGCCCAGGCCTAGCCCGAAGTGGCCTACTCCAAGCCGACCGCCTGCCAAAGGGGCCATGCCCCCACCGAAATCCCCAAATTGGCCCCCGAAGCCCACCCCTCCACCGAGAGAGCTGACGGGCTAGCCGCTGCCGCCGGCGGGAGAGACGGCGGAGCGGGAGCCACCGGTGGGAGCGATCTGGCGCAGCCAGGCAGGGAGGTAGCCGGCAGCGCCGTGGCCGGTGAGGTGGGAGATGGCAGGGGCAAGGCCACCGATGGGAGGCGCGGCGACGAGGGCCGGCGCTCCGGCGGGAGGTGCGGCAACGACGGGGGAACCAGTGTGGTGCGGCCAAGCTGCGCAGTAGCATGCGGAACTGTGTCCAGCAAGGTGGGTGACGACACCGAGCACGTCAACCCCGATTTTGGTGGGGTGGCCACCGACGCCATGGGAGAAGACGGATTCACCACCGAACAAGGTACGCCCGTCCCCTCCACTGGAGCTGCCGTTAGGACCAATGTTCTTCATGTAGACGAGGTTCGGTTGCACGGGAGGAGCGCCAGAGACAGGCTGGACGAGGCCAGTAGCATTGAGGGCCTCGCGAACCTGAGGGGGAGAGCGGCGACAACGGCTTTTATCTGAGCTGCCGCGCGAGGGCAAGTTGGTTGGCTGGAACCAGCGGTGCGATCAGGGAAGGAGAGGTGTCGGTCGTCAATGACGTGGTTGTTGCCGAGATGGGCGGAGATGCTGCCGCTAAGGAGATGTGCAGGGCCTCCGAGGAGGCTATTGTCGACATCCACTACAGGAATACGTACTTTTTTCGTCTGCCCGAATAAAATTCATCGGCCAAAAAACAACCGATGAAATTATACAGTTAATTTCGTCGGTTTCTCTAAACCGATGAAATTATATATCTAATTTCATCGGTTTTCCTGGGCCGACGAAATTGTAATGACAATTTCATCGGCCTGAGTGGCCGACGAAATTACATTTGAAAAAATCCACGGGCCATATTCCGAAAGGGTATTTTCATCGGCCTGGGCCGATGAAAATAATTTTAGAAATACTTTTTTATTTATTTTCGTTGGCCTGGGCCGACGAAATTAGTTAAAATATTTTTTATTATTGGAAATATGGTAGGCTATATTCTCAAGGGTATTTTCGTCAGCCTGGGCCAATGAAAATAAATTTAGAAAATACTTTTTTATTTATTTTCATCGGCCTGGGCCGATGAAATTAATTTAAAAATTTATTATTATTATTTTCGTCGGCCGAGACCGATGAAAATATAATAAAAATATATATTTTTTAAATTCATCGGCTTATGCCGATGAAAATTTATTTAAAAATAATTTTTTAAACTAAATTCGTCGGCTTTGGCCGATCAAAATATTTGGATCCTAATTAACCTGGAACCAACTGCGCCAGTGCTATCTGCCCAACCGCCATAGCCTAGCTCTGCCTTGCCATTGCGCCACGACCTGTGCCGCCCTCCTGCTCCGCCCACAGCCTTCCTTTGCCGCTTGCCGCCCGCCGCCGCCGCTGGAGTGACACGGGCACATTTAATTGTGCTCCGTGTCGGTCCGAATTATCCACGTTTTTTGGACATCTTGTGAATGGACGACCTTAGTCGTGGTTTGTATGACATGTTGTGAGATCTGAACGAAATTTCGTCAGCATAACCCTGTTGTTCTCCGATGCACTGCATTTCAACGTGCACTCGGAGAACAGCAGGGTTATGCTGCCAAAATTTTGTTCAGATCCTACAACATGTCATAAAAGCTGCGCTAAGGTCGTCCATTCGTGGGTGGGTTTAGGACCTATCCTTGTCTAGAACCTTGGTACGATTTAAAACCCATATAGAAATAATTAATACTGACGGCGTGTTCTCCGCTCAACCACTGCGGATCACACCCCTGGTCAGATTTTTAGCCTGCTAGCCAACTCGATCAAGCTCGATTCGATTCGAGCGTCGGGCACAACAAGGAGCGACTCGCAGATTTACCCAGGTTCGGACCCCCTTGCGGGTAATAGTCCTACTCCTGCTGAGCCTTAGCTCTTTTCTGATTGTGGTTGAATGGGAATGTGTTTACAGGGTGTTTCGAATGCACGAATGCTAGTGCTCGTATGCTCTCGCCCCCCTTCTCCCCTCTCTCTCCTCCCCTTTTATACAAGCTTCGGGCTGGCGGAGAGAGCCGAGGGGTAGGTAAGCGTCTGATGCTCTCAAGTACTCGACAAGACACACAGAAGAGACAGAAAACGCATGCCCATGCCACGCGGGCGCCCCTCGCGTGCCGCAAGTGGCCTCGACCCGCCAGATCCACCGGTGAGTCTGCGGGTGGCCCCCCTGCTCCTCCCGACGCAGGCGGCCTCCTCAAGCAAACCATCTCTCTGCCGGTCAATTCTTTGCGCCCACAGGATGTACTTTCGAGACTGCGAGGGTCATCAGAAGCGGTAATCATTTCTTGATTGTCTACCGCGTGATGTCTCATTAAATGCGCCGTCGTTTAGGCGGGGGAGCCTTCGTCCCAAGACTCCTACGCAATGCTCCTGCCGCTGGGCCCCACCTCACGCGTGGGACCCTCGCTGGTCTCAGAGGGGCCCACGCACGCCGCCTGGCCTTGGGGCCCTCGCCTCGTCTCCAGAGGGGCTCGCCCGCACCCCCTCGGGCGCTTGGGCCCCGCTTTGTTCTCAGAGGGCTCGCCACGCGCACCCCTTTGGCCTTGGGGCCCTCGCCTGTTCTCCAGAGGGGCTCGCCACGCACTTTGGCTCGGGCGCTGGGCCCTCGCCTCGTCTCGAGAGGGCTCGCCCGCGCACCCTTTGGCGCGGGCCCTCGCCTCGTCTCAGAGGGGCTCGCCCACACCCTTTGGCGCGTGGGGCCCTCTCGGCCTCTGAGGGGCTCG
Source organism: Raddia guianensis (assembly GCA_036346415.1). Lineage (NCBI taxonomy): Eukaryota > Viridiplantae > Streptophyta > Magnoliopsida > Poales > Poaceae > Raddia > Raddia guianensis. Next base: position 41,463,943 of record CM070535.1, on the reverse strand, counting down.
CCCACGCTGGGGCCTTGCTCGCCCACGACGCGTGGGGCTCTCCTGGCCTTCGAGGGGCTCGCCACGCATGGCTGGGCCTTGCTCGCCCGCCGACGCGTGGGGCCCTCCTGGCCTTCTGAGGGGCTCGCCCACGCGCTGGGGCCTTGCTCGCCCGCCTGACGCGTGGGGCCCTCTCGGCCTTCCTAGGACTCTTTGTACCCCGGTATGTATTACACCGACAAATACATTAAATTTAATACCATCAAAGATGGAAGGTGGTCGAAAGTGGATGTACGATGGTTGGAGAAGCAACGAGGCGCCGTCGAAAGAATGGATGTTGAAGACCCAAGATTTTGTGAATTTTGTTTACGCCTCGAATCCTGGTGGTGGCCTGGCTAAGTGTCCTTGCTCCAAGTGTCGTAACTTCTCACGACATGTCAAAATGACCATGGAGCATCATCTATGCAAGTATGGGTTCATGCCAGATTATCTTATATGGTACGAGCATGGAGAGTCAAGGAAGAGAACATGTCAATTCCAATTGATATAGTAGATGATGAAGAGAATTTGATGGGAGATATGATGGATGATTTCATGGAGCAGTTTGAAGATTCCCCCGGGGTAGAAGTCGAGAAGTTCTTTAGTCTTCTCTCTGCCTCGCAAGATCCATTGCATGAGTCCACAGATGTCACTCAACTTGCAACTGTTACAAGAATAAAGGCAATTAGGTCAAAGTACAACTTCTCCATAGCATGTTTCAATGATATTGTTGAATTGATATCGGACATTTTACCAAAACACCACAAGATGCCAAAGAATTTCTATCAATCTAGAAAGCTCTTGAGCAATCTAGGGATGTGTTATGAGAAGATTGATGTGTGCGTCCAAAATTGCATGTTGTTTTGGAAGGAGAATGAAAAGGAGGACCATTGCTTAATATGTGGTAAGTCCAGATATATTGAGTTTGCCAAAGAAGATGGGACTATACAGACAACAACCCAACCGATGAAAGTGTTACGATACTTGCCTCTCACAGAAAGGTTACAACGACTGTATCTATCTAAATCTACTGCAAAGCACATGAGAAGGCATAAGGAAGGTGTTCGTCTTAAACCAGATATGATGTGCCATCCTTCCGATGGTGATGCATGGAAGGCGCTGGATAGATACGACGCAGATTTTGCCCAAGACCCCGAAAATGTGCGCATTGGGTTAGCAACTGATGGGTTTACTCCTTTAAACACAAATGCGTCATCGTACTCGTGTTGGCCTGTTTTCGCGATTCCGTATAATCTTCCTCCTGCATTATGCATGAAAGACGAGTACGTGTTTCTAACCGTTGTTATACTTGGTCCTGATCATCCTGGAAAGAATTTAGATTTGTTCATGCAACCATTGATGTAAGAGTTGAAAGAGCTATGGAGTGGGGTGCAAACGTATGACATCAGCAAAAGGAGTATTTTAACCTGAGAGCAGCGTACCTTTCAACTTTCCTGCGTACGAGATGTTCTTGGGATGGAGTACACACGGCCGATTATGTTGTCCAATATGCATGGGTGATACAGATGCATTTCGTCTAAAGAATGGTTGCAAATTCTGCTTCTTTGACTGTCATCGGCAGTTCACTTCTACCAGTCATCCTTTCAGGATGGAGAGTAATGCGTTTCGTAAAGATACGATAATAACAAAGGGTCCGCCGAAGCGTTTCACAGCACGCGAGATTGCTGATTGGCAAAGCAGATTGGTGCGCATGGAGGATGGATATGAAGGGTTTAAGGAGGAACATAATTGGACTCACATATCTTTCATTTGGAGCCTTCCTTATGCTACCCATCTAATTCATTGGCACAATGTGGATGTTATGCATCAAGAGCGCAATGTTGTAGAAGCAATTGTCAGCATTTGTTTTGACTTTAAAGACAAAACAAAAGACAGCTGTCGACGGTTGGGATATTGACCCAAGTCAACCAAGGTTCTTCAAAGAGGAGATAGGAGACACGCCGAACAACCACGAACAAGAACGAACGAGCAGAGAGGCGGGGTTTTATCCTAGTTCAGGCCTCTCGGGAGAGATAATAGCCCTACGTCCAGCCTTTCTTTATATCAAAGAGAATTACAAGGTGGAACTCGGCGAGATCAGCAGGTCTCAGCGAGTAGTATGCGAAAATCTATTGGCCAGGGATCCCTAAACGCCATAAGGGCCCTGCTTATATAGTACGGAGCAAACCGACCTACCGAGGAATACCGGGCCGGGCTAACTACGAGTACGTAACGAACTCAGTACATGCCAAATATAACCTACGGTAGATAAGGTAATCTCCTAATCTTGGGGATCATGACTCCTAATCCAATCCAGGAAACCACGTCCGGGTCTTCTCGTAGCCATGCAGAACTCTGTTCGAGTCGGACTCAAACAGGAAGCCTTGGCCATTACGCATCGTGCCAGCCAGGGAGCTGTTCGGCAGGATGCACATGGGCCTGATAGAACCTTCCAAGGAGCTAGGCCCTGGTAGGCTGTTCGATTGGGCCGTCAGGGAGTGGGCCATGGCAATGGGCCGTAATCTAATCCCCGACAACAACATTAAAGCTCGTCGAGATATGGCTGAAACATGTGACCGACCTACCCTTGAGGTATGATCAGACCAAGCTGGACATACAGGGAAGCTTTGTGCTGCATATTGTCTTAAACCAGCTGAAAAAAAGGAGGTGCTTTTATGGTTGAAGAAGGTTAAATTTCCAGATGGCTACGCGGCGAACCTGAGACATGCAGTCAGCATAATTACTGGCAAGATAACTGGCCTAAAGAGTCATGATTATCACATTATCATGGAGCGATTGCTTCCTATAATGTTTTGTGGTTATTTCGAAGAAGAAGTTTGGACAATGTTGGCAGAACTTAGTTTTTTCTATAGACAGTTGTGTGCTAAGGAAATAAATAAACACAAATGATGAGAAAATTAAAAAAAGATATACCAGTTCTTGTATGTAAGATGGAAAAAGTATTCCCACCAGACTTTATGAATGTTATGCAGTATCTTTTAGTGCACTTGGCATATGAAGCGGAGGTTGGTGGGCATGTACAGTATCGATGGATGTACCTCATAGAAAGAAACCTAAAAAAACTTAGAGCAACTGTGGCTAATAAAGCACGAGTAGAAGGATGCATTATGGAAGCATTTTATCTTAAGAAGATATCATACTACGTGAGCACATATTTCGCAGATGAGGACAACTTTAATGCTCGTGTGCCACGATATCACACAAGTGATGAAATTCCGGTGAGTGATCTTGAAATATTCCGATGTAATGCAAAAGTCGTAGGAGCAAGTATGAATTATGAGTTGTCAACAGAAGACAGGAATCTTGCGTTGCTGTATATGTTCACCAACATGGATGAAATGGACGGCTATTTCGAGTAAGTGTTTACAATTAAGTATTTTTTAAGTGACAAAATGTATAATTTACCTGTCTATTTTTTATATAGGATCTTCGATCAACAAAATTGGAAAGCGAGACAACAACCAAAAGAAAATGAACTTGAAAGATTAAGACGTGATGGTATACAGGGTGGTCCTAGTTTTGTCACCTGGTTTCGAAAATATGTAAGTTCTATTTGCACTTAACAATAAGTCGATATGTAAACCAATATCTTACTAGATGCACGACCTTTGCAGTGCATGGTTGATAGTACCGTCCATGAGGACCTAAGACAACTTTCACATGGAAGCACTACGGCAAGAAGCTACGGTCGTTTTGATATCAACGGGTTTCGCTTTCATTCTGCATCTTTTGAATCAAGACATCCATAATTAGCCATGACAAATAGTGTAGTTGTCACTACAGCATATGGTGCTGATGGTCGGAAGACCAAGTATTACGGCATTATTCAGAAAATAATTGAGTTTACATTCTGGGGGTCGAAACAGTTAAAATTAGTTTTCTTTCATTGTGATTGGTTTGATCCTAAGACAGGAACAAAACGTAACAACAAAATTGGTCTGGTTGAAGTGAACCCGACATCACGGTTACCAGGATATCATCTATTTGTACTTGCACACCAAGTTGAGCAGGTATACTACATGTCGTATCCATGTACAAAAGTTGAGAACTTGAAGACATGGTGGGTTGTTCATAAGGTAAAGCCTCTGGGTCGTTTGTCCATTCCAAGAGACGATGAGTATGTAGAATGAGAGATTGACAATACAATTGACGAAGCATATCAAGAATGTCGTTTGCCACACTCATTTCAAATAGATACTGCACTGGCCCATGACTAAATAGTTGGTGACCCCGCAGATGTTATTATTGATCCTGTGAGGTCTAAGAAGCGTACAAAGAAACAAACCCGTCACGCCTTGGAAACTCTCGTGTCGTTCGTAATACAAATGTCACCAATCAAATTCATGAGCCCGATGACTTCTAAAAAAGTGTAATTGATTTTCTCATTTTGTTGTTGTTTTCATATGCATATATTTTTTATCATTTCACTAACTTGTTATTTTTTTAAATAGCCTGATGTTTTCACATCGCAATAAAGGAAAAGGAAAGAGGAATGACTCTTCGTCTTCGAAGAGCTCGGGTACTGGTGCAGCATCTTTAGTTGGTTCTCTCTTTAGAGGCAGCAATTCACAACAAAGTCATTGAAGAGAGTTGGAGAGATGCCTTCAACAAGTTCAGTTGGAGACGTCTCCACCAGAGGAGCCAGCTCCTCTGGTGGACTCCGCTTCTCAGGAGGTATTATACCTATAGATCCAAATTGTTTCATTATTTGCACTTATATAATATGATTCTTGAGTTCCTATTTCAGGATTTTGTGCAGGATGGGGATGGTGATGGGGATGGTGATGGGGATGAGGAAGCTCTTGGGGATGGGGAAGAGGAAGGTGATGGACTTGGTGAGGGAGAGGGAGCGGATGAAGAGGAGGTTCTTGCACCTACCTTCAGGTACTTATTGTATGTTGTAAATATTCCCTCTACATTATTATGCAAATTATGGTACTTATAATTTTGTGTTTTCTTATTTCAGGTATAGGTCCAATAACCATATGAGCAGCGCAGTTAGTGACCCTCGTTCACGAAGGGTGATCATTCCCCATGGTGAATAGTGAGCATAACTTAAGTTCATTACCTTAATTATTTGTGAAAATTCTTCTGGCAAAAAATGTTGTTTGAAAGTTATACTTTGCAGGCAATGGATTGATGTTGCATAGGAGGGAGAGAACAGGCTGACGCCCGTGAACGCTAACTTGAGAACTCTCTGTCGATACCACTATTCAAGTATGGTAGTAGTGCAAGGTGTTAGCCAATCGGCGTTGAATTGGGACCACTATAAGTTGGCTGCAGATGGACAACATGGCAATGTTTCACGGAGGGTCTGGATAGACTTTTGGGTAATAAAAATAAATACTAACTTATTTTCTTTGTGTACATTGTTACTTGCAACGCTTAATTTGTTACTTTTTTTTTACTAGGAGCGATATCGTTTGCCTAACGGACAAGAGAGGACATTGGAGGCGAAGGCCACCTATGTCTTTGAGAAGGCTACTAAAAAGGTGGTAAAGGATATGATGTCCAATGCTCGTATCTCGACGGTGTGCTTATACTACAAGAGGTTCAAAAATAAAGATATGAATAGAAAGCTAGGAGCTTCCTCAATCTATCTAAGAGAGGACGAGTACCTCCAGGTGGACATTCCTTGGCTTAGGAAGAGCCCTGATGCTTGGTAGGCACTTTGTGCTTATTGGGCATCACCTAGATTTGTTGAACAGTCTAGGCAACAGAGCACCAACAGAAACGCGGGCCCGAGAACGACTCATCGATATGGTGCCGATAGACATGTTCATCTCTCGGGCCACATGGTATGAACCACTCATCAAGTCTTATAAATTCTTTGTATTTTGGTCATAATTCTGTTGCGCAACACATATAATCGTTTGCTTTGCAGGAGGCTGAAAGTGGGGTTGCGCCAAGCAATATTGACACATATGTCCGAGGCAACTTTGGAGGCAATGCAGCACAACCTGATCAACTTTGTAGTGATGCCGTGACACAAAACCTGGTAATGATTTTCAGGTTAATGACATGACTTCAAGTTAATGATTTTCTCATTATTAACTAACATGACATCAAAACATTGTAGGCTCGATATGGGGAGGAAATGGTGACCCGCCATGGGGAAGACTATGATTGGAGAAAAGAAGAATTAAACCCTGTAGCATTTTACGCGAGTGGTGGTGGTAGAAAACATGGGAGGTTTGCTATGTTCAACGGGGTGGTGGATTCAAGTGAGACCTTGGCAGGGGCGAGGTCGTCTCAGTCCTCTACTGGCAGTTCTCGTTCCTCACACGAGACAACTCTCGAGCAGCAGTTGAGCCAACAGCAAGAGCTAATGAGGCAATCCCAACAATACATGATGGATTATCAGGCATACCAACGACAACACTTCGAAGTAAGTATTCTTCTTTACCTTAAAATTGCTATGTGAGCTTTATTACCTTCATAATTGGTGAAAAACAATTTAACGGTTGAAATTTGTACAAGTAACATCACTTGTTAGTTTTGGACTAAAATTGCTCTATTAGTCTTGTTTACCTTTCTAATAGATGAAAACCAATTTATATGGCTATGATGTGCACCAAATTGCTTAGTTGTGTAGTTTTTTACTTTAATGCCTCTTCAAACATTATGACTGTTATCAACCTATAAATGATAGATATATGCTTTGTGTCTCTTCTAGGCGATGTTTCATGCTCACTTTGGCGCCAACTTTGAAATGCCAGAATTTTGGCTCCCGCCTCCTCCTCCTGGCCTTTTTCCCCAGGCGCCAAAACCGGTAATTTAGTTTCTAGCTACTTTCTAATGCATTTCTATTTGTTAAACTTTTGCATTTTTAGGTTCACACATTTTTTCCCTTAAAATGTTTTAGGGCTTTTCGACAACGCCACCTGCTGCTCCCGTTCGAGACAACGCCGCTAGTGCTTCGGGGACACCTTCTGTCAGTCAATTTCTGAACTCCGGAGGCGAGGCAGCAGGTAGCGGGCGTGGTTCACACTCTCCTCGAACCTAGAATTTGTGTTTTGGTGCTGTTTGTGAAGTATCATGTGTGTAACTCAAACTTTGAACTATGTATGCGATGATGGACTATGTATGCGATAATGAATTATGTATGCGACAATGCACAATGTTTGTGACATATAGACTATGTATGCGACTCTGTATTTGATTCTACTGTGATGACAATGGGATAAATGGTGATGTGGTTTATTTAATTTGTGATGAGATTGAGTTTATTAATTGTTGGAATTTTTTTGTTTATAACTATGAATTTTCTATAAATAACTGTGATTTTTCGATTCCTATTTCATGTTTTTTTACAAAAAAATTAATATTTTCGTCAGCCTAGACCGACGAAATTACTGAAGCTATGAAACCCAGCAGGCTGTTGCCCAGTAATTTCATCGGCCTAGGCTGACGAAATTAACCTTATTTTCATGGACCCAGGCCGACGAAATTACTTTCGTCAATTAACCTTATTTTCATGGACCCGGGCCGACGAAATTACTTTTGGCTTAATTTCATCGGCCTAGGCCGACGAAATTACCATGCCACGTCATCATCTAGCCGTGCCGCCGCCTGGTCAACTTATTTTCATCGGCCAGGAAAACCGACGAAATTACCATGCTACGTCATCATCTAGCCGTGTCGCCGCCTGGTCAACTTATTTTCATCGGCCATGAAAACCGACGAAATTAAACTTATTTTCATGGGCCCAAGCCAACGAAAATAAGTGTGCCATGTCATTATCGACCGTTGTCACCATTGTCGGTGAACATATTTCGTCGGCTCAGAGAAACCCGCGAAATTACATTAATTTCGGCAAATTTATTTAAACGGTTTGTAATTTCGTCGCCGATATTTCGTCGGGTTAATTTCGTCAGCAAACCGACGAAATTACGTTATTTTCATCGGTATCGGCATTAATTTTGTCGGTTTTAGGCCGACGAAAATAACACGTATTCCTGTAGTGGCCATTGGGAGAGCCGTGGAGGAGGCGGGCTCCATGGCAGGCGACGACGGCTGCATGGCAAGGGGCAGCGGCTGGATTAGGGTTAGGGTTAGGAACGAAAATTATGCTCTGATATCATGTTGGAGAGAGATTAGCAGATTAGATTATTGTATTGTCAGTAGGTGAAGCATAAATAGTACAGGCAATAGGCCTTCCCCAAGGGCCCAATATACTCTAACAATATTAAATCTGTTTATGTTAGAAATTCTCGCAAGCCCTTTTGCCACTAAAATATTGGTGAATCCACTTCTGTGCTGGAATTCACATTGTATGGCCTCTTATATAATCTAAATCGTGCAATGTCATATTATGCAATTCAGGATTTTGAACTTCCATTGGTTTAGCTGTGAGCATTTACCAAGCCTGCTTTGCGCTAAGCACTGCTCTCGCGATACATAAGATGTTCAGGCATGCAAACTGGATATGTATATGCTTGCTGCATTACAATCTTGCTTAATTTATTTTGGTATGTATTGCATATGCCCTCTACGGTGCCATGTGCACGATACCATGAATACCATGCTTGCTTGGGCTGAAAGCTATTGCAAACTCCATCACTGATATGATAGTGACAAAAGGCTTGTGCGAGCTGCACATACAGGGTTATTGCATTGCACCCCAACTTGCTTAATCATTTTGGTTTGAACGTTAAATGCTCTCTTCAATGCCGTAAGAGGAATGATGATCTGCTTAACAATAAAAATCTCGGCTAATTGAAATAGGACGCATTCTTTTGCTCATTATCCTCACTTGTGCAAACCTTGATTGAGTCAAAATGGAAACCATCACTGTATTACTTTTGCAAGTAACTTATGTGTCGCGGTTAAGCACTGCTTTGTTACTTTAATCCCCTTCCGATCAATTTCAAGCCACCGGCCAATTTTCTTAGAGTACTCACATCGATCAAAACTTTGTTCAAAGTATATTGCGATGTCGTGGTTCGCATGTTCTTACTTATTAACTAACAATGGATCTTAATGATATGTGTCACATCTCTTTATTGAAAATCAGTATCTCCAGCTCCAAATTACGGCAGAGTTGCTAATGCGGGTGCTTTGACTTTGAGCATTAGTTAAATCCCCTTCGCAAATCTTGCCGGTTCACGGATTTCATCTTCACCGAGTATAGGGTGCAATTATATTATCCTTTGCGAGGCCTGGAATTTCAAGGTTTTCACCTTCGCCAAATGTCGGAGGATATTACATTGCAATCTGCAAAACTCGGAAGAGGGCATACCGGCTAGTTACACCCGAAAGGGAACAAGGTACTTCGCCAAAAAAAAAAAAAAGGATAAGGGAAGCAAATGACCTATTCACCAAGGGGCTCCGGATACATAGAGCAAAGTCCACGTGAGGTGGCCGGCACTAAGTTGTTCAGAGGAAAGTCTGCACGAAGCGGCTGGCGCTCAGCTGTTCGGAGGAAAGTCCGCACGAAGCGGTCGGCGCTCAGACGTTCGGAGGAAAGTCCGCATGAAGCGGCCGGCGCTAAGCCGTTCGAAGCAAAGTCCGCATCGACCGGCCGGCGCTCAGCCATTCCGAGGAAAGTCTGCACGAAGCGGCCGACGCTAAGCTGTTCCGAGCAAATTCCGCATTAGGCGGCCGGCGCTAAGCCGTTTGAGGCAAATTCCGCATCGAGCGGCCGGCGCTCAGCCGTTCGGTGGAAAGTCGGCACGAAGTGGCCGGCGGTCAGCCGTTCGAAGGAAAGTCCGCACAAAGCGGCCAGCGATCAGCCATTGGAAGGAAAGTTCGCACGAAGTAGCCGGTGCTAAGCCGTTCGGAGCAAAGTCTGCATCAAGCGGCCGGCGCTCAGCCGTTAGGAGGAAAGTCCGGATGAAGCGGCCGGCGCTTAGCCGTTCGGTGGAAACTCCGCACGAAGCGGTCGGCGATCAGCCGTTCGGAGGAAAGTCAGCATGAAGTGGCCGATGATAAGCCGTTCGGAGCAAATTCCGCATCAGGCGGCCGACGCTAAGCCGTTCGGAGGAAAGTCAGCACGAAGCGGCCGGCGCTAAGCCGTTCGGCGAAATGTCCATATGAAGTGGCCGACGCTAAGCCGTTCGAAGCAAATTCCGTGTCATGCGGCCGACGCTAAGCCATTCGGAGTAAATTTCGCATCGATCGGCCGGCGCTCTGCCGTTCAGAGGAAAGTCCGCATTAAGCGGCCGACGATCCACCGTTCGGAGGAAAGTCCGCACGAACCGGCCGGCGCTCAGGCATTCGGAGGAAAGTCCGCAGCCGGCGCAAAGTGGTTTAAAGACAACTAATTTATCGAGTGTTATGTCCCCTCTTCTAAGGGCAACTGCCTAAGCCAGACAACATATTTTTAAGGGGAAAAAATTGGTTTTATCCACAAGATGTTTTTGACTAGTGTAGCCAGCTCGTTTATAATTTGAAGGTGGGGCTGGATTTGTTGGAAAGATGGAGAAGTTATCTTTCCAACAAGTGTGCACATGCCCCAAACGAAGTCTGTTTGTATTTTCTATGACGTTTTGAAATCATACTAGTTATTGAAAGTCGAGTGGAATCCCTTTGTATTCTCACCATGCTTTGTGGCTATTGTTACTGATTTGATGGCTCCTAGCTGGTTTTGATGGCTGTTGTTGGTGATTTAAAGCGTCCTAGCTGGTTCATGCCCAAGTTGATAAGCATAAGAATATTATTAGGGAGTGCGGTCTATTTTCACAATTAGAAATATGCAACCCGAGAAACGAATTCACCTGATAGTTAAGTTGTCACGCGTGGGCTCGGGTAATTGGTCCTGGAATGCTGATCGTTGGCTGCTGGTCATATTCTTTGGTTGTTGATCACATGGGTGTATCCGAGGTAGTAATGTCCTCATCGGAACGGGCTCGAGCCTGTTTTCCTAGCTCAGGTAAAGGCCGAAGCCAGCTTGGCGAGCCAAACAAGCTCGACAAGACATGCTCATGTTGTTGATTGGTAAGACATGCTCGTATGACCTATGATGATGATCTTGTTTGATAGTATTATGTTGGTGAACATTACATTGTTTAAACTGTGCTATAAATAATCATGTTGCACATATGATTAAAGCCTTAAAGGAAAGTCATGCTGGTTGTCATTGAGTATAGGCTCGGCGAGCTAAACGAGCTGCTCGCGAACCACTGACGAGCTGAGCCGAGCTAAAGTTGTAGCTCGGTAGGATCACCGAACGGAGCCAAGCTTGGCTCGCACCTGACCGAGCTCGACCGAGCGAGCTTGGCTCAGCTCGGCTCGTTTCCACTCTTATCTATAGATGGAGAAATGGAAGTGCGAAAGAGATCTAATGTGTTACTCACTCCAGTTGCATAATACTTGTCGTTTTAGGTTTGTTCTAAGGCAAGTTTTTAAAACTTTATCTACAAAATTTTTTAAAATTATTTGAATTGTGTAAAAAAAAATCGTACATGTAATTTTTTTTAAAATTTCATGAATTTTGTAGATATATTTTAGTAATTGATGATCAAAGTAGCATTTTGAAAACCGTGTCAATTTACAAAACGATAAGTATTATGGAACTGGAGGGATTAATCTGAAAGAACTTTGTTTTTGAAAAAAAGAATGAAAGAAAGCGAGGAAGCTGCACAAATCACGAAGATGGTGAAAATATATGGATGAACTTAACAGCAATTTTGCTTTTCTCTCATCGCTGTCTTCAACCTCCTTGCCTTCTAGCTACCAGCTCATGTCCTCTTCCCTAGCACGACGCGGCAACACTCATTCGACACCACCAATTTCCAACTCTGCAGCTCGTCTCCCACAAATTCCACCACGGCCACAACTGACTTGTCATGCAACGCATATAGTTTATTTATAACCATACATAAGAAGATGATTCAATGCCAGGCGTGCACGAGCGCGCCCACCCACACACATATGTTTCCATATACTACACCGGGGTATAACTACACCGCCGAAAATAACTATAAAATACACCACATGTAATTATAATTCTTACAAGAATTAACCATCGACCGTTACCTTTGTTTGCTGTAGCGATCAATTGTTAATTGTTGTAAGAATTAGAGTTACATGTGATGTATTTTATAGTTATTTTCGGGTGCGTAGCTACACCCAGTGTAGTATAGCGGGACCGTGTGTGTCTCTCTATATATAAACTCATAGAGAGTTGGCCTAGCATCAGTTGCAACTTACGAGGACTCCCGTCCGTCACGCTTTGGGCCGTCTGATCTGGAGCAGACAACCGTCGCATCCCACTCGCTCGCTCTTGCGCACGCCTAGGGCGAACCGACAACCGTCGCATCCCACTCGCTCGCTCGTGCGCGCGCCTAGGGCGAACCGACAACCGTCGCATCCCTCTCGCTCTCTCCTCCCAAATCGCAAAACCCTAACATCTCCCCTCCCGTCCCCTCCCGTCCTCTCAAGTCGTCGCCGCCGCCATGGACGGTGATGGGGGCTGCATCCATCCATCCATCCAGCGCCCTCCTCCTCCTTTGCTGGTTCCTAGCCGCCACATCGACCTCGTCACACGTAGCCACCAAGGAGCTCGTCGTCCCCAAGCTCTCCCTCTCCTCGCCAGATTTGACGCCATGGAGCTAGTCGTCTCCAAGCCACCGACGCCATGGACAGAACTGGAAGCTGCATCCATCCGTCGCAGCGACCTCGTTGTGCACCGCCACCTCGGAGCTAGCCATCCCCAAGCTGCGGCGCCCCTCCTCTCTCGTCGTCCTCTTCAAACATCGCTGCCCTGGAAGCTGTGCATGATTCCTCTTCTTCACTGTGTCATGCTCCTTCAGTCCACTTCATCATCCTGCTGCACGGCACATAGTGGATGGAAGTGAGGAAGATGAAGTTGAGCATTGTACAAAGTGGTCGAACTCCTGTAATCGGATTGTTTCATTTTGCATTTGTAATTGCACAATAGAGGTCGCGACGACGCCGTGATGGCTTGGGGATGACCGCGCAGCTTCGGGACGAACTTGGCGCATCGGCTAGCTCCAGGTCTAACGCGCCAGCAAAGTAGGGACGATGACAAATTAAGTAGGGACAACACAGCTTGGGGACCATGGCGGCAGCGGCGGCTGGTGTGGATGGGGATTCTAGAATTTCAACATTTGAGCGAGAGGAGAGAGGAGTCGGGTTGGGGCTAGTTGCGATGGGGAATGAAGAGGGAGAGAGTGAACGGGCCGGTTTAACCGATTCTCCCAGGCGCACGCGTGCGGGAGGGTAGGTGGGATCGGATGGCCGCCGGCTCAAGATCCGATGGCTGTGGGCGCGACCAATAGATAGGCATGTCAGTTGCAACTGATCCAGCCCAACTCTCTCTCTCTATATATATCAATCAAATAACCAGGCTCTTTTTCGTGAGAACAAAATGACCATAGAACATCAAAATAAAGCATTCACATTAGACAGTCATGCTAGGAAGCTACTCCAAGTTTCGTCTATTTACAGCGTGACTCTATTGTTTCCACCCATCTGGCGGCCATCTTATGTCACAATCACGGGCAGGTTCAGCGAACCTGGATTCTTGATTACAGGAATCACCGCGTAATTACCCTTTCCAAACGTACTTGGAGTATATAGACTTTGCAGCAAAACGGATTTGACGGAATAACGGTGCAATTACTACTAGTAACTGGTAGTAATTACTGACGCCGGAAGACGTGCTCCTCGCCGGTGTCGTGGTCGACGTGCCGGATCCACCGGCTTGCGCTGCCGCCGGCCCGGCTCTGCAAGCTCGGCCCCTTGCCGACGCCGACGTGCAGGACCTCGACGCCCTTGCCGATCGGCAGGTATACGGACCGCACGACCCTCGTCCCGGCCGCCATGGACGCCGCCAGCGCCGTCGCGCCGCGCCGCCGCCCGCCGCCATGGCGGACCACCACCATGCCCCTTGCCCCTGGCCTCGCCGCCGAGAGCACCGCCGCCGAGTCCCACCGCCGCGCGTCCACCACCAGCAGGTCCACGCCCTCCAGCGCCGCCATGGCCTCGTCCGCCTCCCCGACGACCACGGCCGCCGCCGTGGAACTGCACGCCGCGTAGGCCCCCGCGGAGCGCTCGTTCAGGAGCACGCAGGCGTAGCGCCCGCCCGTGCCACGCGCGGCGGCGGCGAGGGCGACGCTGGTGGCGGCCGGGCGGGCCGAGCCGTCGTCCTCGCCGCCGGAAGCCGAGACCTCCGGCGCCTCGACGACGAGCCGTGCGTTCCACCCGCCGGCCATCGCGGAGACGAGCTCGGCGACGCCCGCCGACCCGGCGAGGCCGGCCTCCGCGATCGCCCGGACGCCGTCGATGTAGGCCCTGGACGCCTTCTCCGGGCACCACACGAGCTTCATCTCTCTCGGCGCCTCTGGCAAGATCAAGAAGAAGAGGAAGAGTAGGAAAGGGAGCAAGGAGTCGTGGTGCGCGTGTAGAGGCCGACGCGCAGATATAAGTAAGCGTCGGCGTTGACAATGCGGGGAGGTGGATGCGGATCACGGTAGTGCGAAAAGGACGGCACGATTCGGGATGAGGCGGCGGGAGGAGAGGAGTGGATGTGGAAAGGCGCTTCGTCGCGGCCGCCATGGACGGTCCAGGTCGGCCGTTCGTGAGGGAGGGGCACGGCATGGATGGTTCTGGTTCCATACGTGCCAAGACCTAACTAAAGTCAATCTCTGTCTGCTCCTGCGTCATGGCCACCTGCTACTTGTTAGGCCCCACCGTGCGCTGGGCATTCCCTTCTGGATCACAAATGTGTCAGGGCGATCACTAATTGTTATTTTACTTGTTATTGCTTTTAAAAAAAAATTGGATAACAGTGCTATATTAGAATGTGTTATTGAAGCGCACATGTTTTGCTACCAAGAAAAATCAAAGGAAATGCTTTATAATTGATTTGCCTAGCCACCTTGTCGGGATCCACTTCTAGACTAGAAATACTATACAACATGTCACATGTGGTTTCTACATATGTCATTGGTTTTCTTTTATAAAAAAAATCAAAAGATTTACCACTGCAAAATGAAACCCAATTACTTTCATGCTCCATTGCATTGCAAGAATAGGGTTTGGTGGGGGTTCATGAGTGTGTGGTTAATGGGATGTACTCCCGCATGCCTAGATATGTCTATTTGGTGATACAAGGTCACATCCATATATGTTTGTTTGATGGGGTAATTCATAATCTGATTGTTTGATTAATAGGATAGTATGGAACAACGGTACTAGGACATGCAATTGGTTAGGAAATAGAGATGATGATGCCAGAAAGAATGGTTTGATTTGAAGAATATTATATGTGTATGTGGTACATGTGAGTTCAATTTTTTTGTCAAACACTTTCGTATAACTTTTATTCCATCTATACCTCTTTCCACAAATCAAATACTCCCTATTGTATCTTTTGTATCTTTGATGCATGCCCCGTCTTTTTATATGTGACGGGGATCGGATGACGTGCACAACGATAATTAATTGGTGCCGCGTCTAATCATGGCTTGGATGAGGCTTTGTCGTCCGTGCCAAGCCAAGGCGCCGCGAGCGAGGATGCTTGGAGAAAATACCCGATCAAGGATGCTCGGAGGCACTACCCGAGCAAGGACGCTCGGAGGCATTGCCCGAGCGCACCCCTATCCAAGGGGCACCCAAGTTAGGAATACTTGGTGGGAGATCCCGAGCCACGGAGGGCTCGAGGACATTTGCGCTAGGGCTGTTCTCAAGCCAGGTCCACTAAGAATACATGTGTCAAGAGTAAGTTGTTCGGGGGTGCTTCCCCGCAAAGAATCGACCCTGGCTACCCCCACTCTTCATGACCCAAGGTGACACGTCTTTCTTGGGAGACACAGAATGTGCGCCACGAATAGGACGGCGCTGGAACAATGCGGGTACAGCTCCAAAGCGTTAGGCTTAGACCCAGACTAACGAATAAGATAGATATCCACCACCTGCTGTAACACTACCGGGTCACGCCCCCATAGGGCCCTACAACGCTCGCGGTGAAGGAATTATATGCCCAATTGACAATCATAGGCTACATCAGATGTGAGCTCAAAAATATGTAGGACCACGCATGACATGGGCTACATGCACAGTGTGAGACATGGGCCATGGACCAGGCTGGACTCTAGCGTAGAGGACCTACAGTGGGGCTACACATAGGGTGGCGGTGGAGAGGCACGTGACAGCCGTATGCAGAAAGTTAGGTTTTCCCTCTCCACCAAACCCAAGCCGTCATATCTCTCTCGCCTGCGTCCGGCGCTAGCACGCCGCCGTGGGTGGATTCCAATTACCGGATTTGTGTGTATTCTCGTAGAGGCGCAACACTTGGGGCACTAGCTTGATCAACCACGAGACGAACTGGAGAAGACCACGTGACCTACTCGCGTCTTGAATCTGCTCGTGATCTTGTTTCGCGAATTCCCGTTGATCCGGAGGGAATTTTGTGATGGGGCTGGATGCGTTGGAAATCTCTCGTCAAGGGCTTGTCTATAGTGTCCAATATCATCACAAACGGACTTTGGATATGGCCGGGGCGTCCTTTTGAAGACAGGCTGCGCGGGGGCGTCGCGAACCGTGCGAGGTAAGTTGGATTGTGACGTGGCTTTTGCCGTGCAGGTTGGTGGACCTCGCCACACAACATCGGGGTACAGCGGAGGCGCGATGAACCTCGGCACGCGTCAAGAAGTTCTCAGCTCGTCTCGATGACGAGACGTGCTAGACCTCGGCGTAGACCGAGACGTCGGCATAGCTCAATGTCGCCCGGGGATCGCTCGATGGACCTCAGTGGATTTGATCGGGACCTCAATGGCGGACATGATGCTGTCCAGCGAGGAAGAGACGCTCGATCGGCTCGGCGCAGACAGTGTCTTCCACATGACGACGTGCAGATCAGTGAACCGGCTTCATCGACTCTTTTTCCGCTGCACTGCGGGTCGTAAGGTGACGAATTCATGGTCATCTACTCGCAGGGGATCTTGGCGAAGGTTTTAGCATGATGAAATTGTTCCATGTGATCGTTGCATCATACATGATTTCCCAACAGTGGTATTGAGCTATCATGTGTAGTTTCAATACCAACCACGCACGCGCATGTCATGGACACGTAGCACCGAAGCAATCTCTTTTAATATTGTGATTTTAACCCAAAGATGGACCTTATCAATTCTAGAACGTACAATTCATTGCACGCACAAACCTTGCCGGCATGCTAACTGAAGTACTAATCGCAATCTGTGGGCTGTGGTGCAAATCACTAATTTCATCGAACCAATAACATTCAGTTGTTGAAAACAAGCGACCAAAAAATGGAAAACCACACTAAGTTGCAAAACCAATAACATTCAGTTGCAAGAATTTTGATCCAACCACACTAAGTTGCAAAACCTTTCTATCAGACATAGTACAAGGCGTTAATGAATAATCACGCAATCATAAAGAAAACACAAGAGCACAACATGTAGAGGGGAATTCTGCTTTATTAGATTGATTCTCGTACAATGCATCTCCACCTCTATTTATTCTCATTAATTAATTAGGATTTCAACTAAGTCCATATGAAACCTGCCTATAGTGGTCCGGCAACCAAGCCATGGCTTGCTAGACGCCATAGCCACGGCACAGGCCGAGCCCCTAGCTAGGGTTCCGCATCAAATCTCACATACTTTTTTGCAAGAAAAAACAATCAATTTTTAGAGAAAAAAACATTCTGGTTCTTCTTCTCCCTATCACTCTCCTCTTCTACCCTATTTTTGGCCTAGACGAGAAGGCTCCCCTCTGCATATGAGGGTGCATGCGGCCATGCTAACTCCTACGTGAACCACCATGCGGTGCTCACAGATGCCCACACTGTGTGGGGGCATGGTGGCTTATGCAAGCACTAACAAGGAGGGCGGTGGTTGCCAAGGACAACACACAAGGGGGAAATGGCTCAACCAAACTAGGGAGAGAGGGAGAGGAGGATGAAGAAGACCCAATTTCTCATTGGTGAATTGCATAGAAACTACCTCAATGGAAGCAAAAAGATAACTACAAAGATGGAGGAGGCCATGGCACTTGCTAATGAGGGAAGAAAAAATACTAGAGTATCACTTATACATTAGTGTTTCCTCATATAGACGGCGTAGTAACGTTGGGGGCCACTTCTTTACGGTGTTAGATTTATATTAAGATAAATGCTCCGATCCATATACGTCCAATGGGGACGCATGGACATGGACGCACATGAGAAGTTTGCAACGTGCGTATGTGGGTGGGACCTGTTTGGTCTCTGTTTTTTTTTGTAGCAACATTGCATCGATCGTCTCGCTCTGAAGTAGCAATTGTGCCTTCCTCTCTATCCTCTTTTCCTATCACTCATGAGTCGCCTTCCACTACTACTCGCAAGCCTATTGTGCTCACCGACACCTAGCAATGTCGCTGCTCTTGCCTCCCCTAATCACTAGTGAACCCTATTTCTTTATCTCTGTTCTCTCTCTCTCCCCCATCTATTCTCTTTGTACCATCTCTTCGGTAAGCACGATAAGCGAGCTTTGCGAGTTCGATTGTAGAATTAGGTGAACACAATGTGGAAGGTCATCAAATCTGGAGAACAAGTGGCATGGAAGGAGGTGCATCCTTGTTTTTGCCATAAAACTTGGTATCTTGCTTGGTAAAACTCTGTTTTGTTCTCATGAAACTCTTACATGCATTAGGTTTTTTAATAACTGCAGGAATGAGGTTTTATTAGTAGCTTACCCTAGTTTCACCGGTAGATCTTCAACTTTTATAAGTAGGTTAGCCAAGTCATAAAAGTTTCATTGCTCCTTCATCAATTTTCATTGATAATTTTTCCAATTTTCAATAGAAATCATCCAATTTTTATTATTTTCACTCATGTTTCATCAATACACTGTCAAGTTTCATCCGTAGTACCCTTATGTTTCAATAAAAATTATTCATGTTTCATCAGCTTTGTCCATGTTTTCATCTATATATTGAAAGTTTCTTCGATAATTTCTAGTTTTTACATATGTTTTTTAAGTTTCAATATATATTATGACGTCATGCGTCTGATATGTTGTTTGCCTTATACTAATTAATGGATAACATTATTTTGAGGTATCTTAAGGTACGAGTCACCAAAAATGGTAAATCGGCCTATACTCATAAGCAACTGGTTTAAATAATATCTGACTTATTTTCGTTGGCCAAATATCAACGAAAATAGGGGCAAAGAAAGGAAAATTGGTCAACGAAGGTGCGATATTTTAGCAATCATGTAATTTGTCCAATCTCGAGAGAGACACCAATGTGCAAATTTTATGAAATGAGATTGTTTACTAAAATTTTAATTTTAGATGTGGACTTGGCCTAAGAGTTTGAAAAACGGTTTAAAATGTTTGGCTTGCAAAAAATAAATATGCCATTGTAGATTATATCTAAAATAAACACCAGAGCCGACTTTGCAGGAGACAACGGACGACCAGTTGGGCATGCGTGCAAGGAAACACGTAAAACGCAAAAGAGGGGAGAGAGGACTGACGTGCGGTACGACGTACTACGAAGGAACGGACGGGAGCCAAAGAATAGAAGATGCCGTACTTATCTAGAGGGGATGTACGAGTACTTATTTATGACTTCCCAAGTCAAGCTCGTAGCTCGCTTGTCTTGGTAAACGGCCGCCATTGCTCGTTGCATGCCCATTGGATTGTAAAATTGCGCATTACCACCCTCCTTCACGCCAGCTGTAGTGTTGACTCGGTTTTACATTAATTTACACGAACCTGCTTAAATTCTTTATATTACCCACTGCCCTGGATAACGATCGGCGTTAATTGGATGTCATAACCAATGGAGTTAAAGCTTGTAGAAGACCAAGGCACATTCATATGCAGATGGTTCAAATTTATTTAGGCAACATATATCAATCAACCTAATTTTTTTTGGATGCTTAAATTGAAATATCTACATCAAATTTCTTTATTAGAAAAATCCATGTTGAAAAATAATGAAAGATAAGAACGGAGTATCAAATAGAGTCAAGTTTGCTGAAGTTTACGTGCGAAATTAAGTGTTGTCGTGAGCTGTATTTTCATCTGCCTGAAAACTGGAACTGGTAGTAGTTCGATTCAGCTGGCTTAGATGCAAGTTGCTAGTGCAAGCACGTATGTATGCAGATGGAGACAAGTAGACCACAACAATATCTGAAATAAAGGTGCGCAAAATCTGGCAGATAAGTTGAAATGGTTAGCGGACACTTGTAAGATATTTCCACAGAACAAATTAATATTTGGTTGCACATCGAAGTCAAATACCGGGGTATAGTACAGATCGAAGCAAGCAAACCAAAACGTCATTGCAAGCTATATTGGATTGAGATGTTGACCGAGAAGCAATGCAAGATGACAAGCGACTTCTTTACAACACAAGTTGTCTTAGCTGCCACACCTACGTCTCTTGTCATCGTGTTCCTTTCGAACGAGCGTGCTTATCTGGTTATAATGAAATGTTTCGCGTTCAATAACGCGCATACATACATAAATACATGCATGCATGCATGTTTCGCGCGCTGGCGCGTGTGTGGACATCGAACATGAAAGCCAGTAAAAACCGTGAAAAAAAATTACTACTCCTTTCGTTATTCTTACTGCCCACTCTGATAAAATAGCATGTCGTCCTAAATCTGCCTAAGTCAAAATTTTAAAATTTTATCTACCATTTTTTTAAAAAATATCTAGATTGGGCAAATGTAAGTGGATCATACATATAGGTTCATCTCAAAAAGTACACATAAATTTTATGAGTTTTTAAAATAAATTGTAATGTTAATTGATGGTAAAAGTTGTATTTTGAATACCGTATCAATATAATGTGCAAAACGACAGGTTTTCATACAGAGGGAACAGTAGTTATGCATCTGAACTTGTTTTTTTCCACGATATCTAGCATAATCCTTTGGGAAATTTAATTTATTTGTTGGTGGTAGGAATATTATTGTCTAAACCAATGCTATGATAATGATAAGTATTTCGATCGCTACCACAGAAGACTCCTTCAAATACAGCCTTATTACTAGCTACCAAGTGTCTTGCACCGGTAGTGGTAACTTAGCGCTGCCACTTCGTTAAAACATGGGCTTGAATATTCGTTGAGGATTTGATAAGCGGTAGTGGTAGTAACTTTCAATGCTAGTAAAAGCGAGAAACCTTATTCAATGTTCTTGTTTCATGCCCCCCGTAAGATCAAGCCTCCCATGGACTAATTGATTTTGGTAATTGATGGCAACTAGGCCGTACAGCTGGAACGCCAAAGATAAGGACCTTTGTTTAATAGTTCTTCTATTTTCCTTGTGTGCGTCTTTAGCTCAACTACATCTCTCTGGTTGCAGGGTCCCACTTAGCACATGTCATAAGGGTTCCTAGAGTGCCAGGTATTAGCTTTTAGCGAATCATCTAGAGCGAGTCCACCTGTCTAGGTTCGAGAGAGTTCGGGAGAGTTCGGGGGAGTGACAGCTGTTCAGGGTTTCGTAGCCGCCAAGTTCCCAAGCCAAATATTCATTTACGCTGAAACCTCCGCCCAAATGATTTGAACCTCCATTGTGTCCACAAATCGACAAATTGTCCCTTGACCCAAGCGTGGTGACGAGAGAGGGCGAGCGAGGCGGAGTCGATAAATTTAGCCTCTGTTGGACAGCGTCCGATCGCCATCGGACGGCGTCCGTGAGCCAAGCCAAAATTTTGGCTAAGTCCGAGACGCATTTCTCTCGCCGGACGGCGTCCGACCGCAACCGGACGGGTCCGGCAAACATGAATTTCCCAAAGAGAGCTTGAAAATGGCTAAGTCCCAACGAACCGTCCTCAGCCGGACGGCGTCCGTCGAGACCGGACGGCGTCCGGTGAAGTAGAAAATCGACGGCGATGGGCATCGGACGGCGTCGGCGAAGGCCCGACGGCCGCCGCCCCACACTGCCGGACGCGTCCGACGAGTTACGGACGGCGTCCGACGACAGCTAAACCAGCGACAAAACACTGGCGGGCGCTGCTTTTGCTGTGATGGAAGATTGCCGGACGCGTCCGTAAGCTACGGACGGCGTCCCGACAAGCACAAAACGTCCCAAACCTTCTGTCGGACGGCGTCCGACGGCGACCGGACGGCGTCCGATCGGGCGATCTGAATCTCGCGATTTAATCTGGATCGTCCATTTCTAGGGTTTCGTCTTGGGGCTATAAATAGGGGCTAGGAGCACGGGAGAAACTGGAGAGAGCCTACCCTAGCAGCCACCTTTTTGCCCTAGCCACCTAGAGAGCTCCTCCCATGGTTCCCACCTCCATCTAGGGTTCCATGTGCTCCATGTGCTTGAGAGATTGAAGAGAGAGTGAGGAAGAAGAAGAGAGCATCCCCTAGCCTCCTCCTCATCATCTCCAAGGTTTGTGCCCTCTCCATGGTTGTCTTGCCATCCTCCATGGTAGGATGAGGGTTGAGTGAGTGTCTCCGGTCTTGTGCTCTTGGGATTCTTGCCACCGGGAGACATCGTCGTCGCCGAGCTTCATCAAGCATACCGCAAGCAAACCCTTCTCCGTGAAGGTCACCGTGCTTCCCACGGTGCTTCCTCTCCGTTCGTCGGGGTGTGCAAAGTCCGCCGTGTGTCGGCGGCCATCTCCGTGTGTCGGAGGTGCCAAGGTGTCCGTGTGTCGGATCCAAATCCTCCATGTGTTGGGGGTACCTCATGTGTTGAGGTGAAACCCACTGTGTGTTGGTGGTCGGTGCCGTGTGTCGGCGCCGTGGGTGTGAGAGCTCTCGCGTGTGAGAGAACTCGCCTCCGTGTGAAGGTTTGGAGCTCGCCTACCATGTGTTGGTGAAGAGCTACCACGAGTGAATTGAGGGCTAGGGACGAAAGGGTCCCGACTTCTCTGTGTGAGAAGTTTCCTCAACGGAGACGTAGGTGCTCATGTGTTGAGCACCGAACTTGATAAACAACTTGGTTTGCGTCTCCCTTCTCACCCATTTACTTCGACTTTGAATTAATCGCTGCGTGTGAGTGCCATCGAGCCTCCTAGTAGTCGCATGTGCATTATTGTGATCACTTCCGCAACTAGACTCTAGATCAATCGATAGCTTGGGTTCTTAATTTGACTAAGTAAATCAAGCGAATCGAGAGAAGTAAAATTTGAAAAGAGCCGATTCACCCCCCCCCCCCCTCTCGGCCTAGGATCCTTACACCCCCTTATCCACATCAAGCTATGAAGCGGCCAAAATGATCCATAGTAGTGGATACATGGACTCGGCCAATATGCTCCATAGTAGTGGATACATGTATCATATCCTGAAAACTTAGCGAAGTCAGGAATCTTGTACCGATCAGGATAAAGAGATATACGGCTTACAATAGCCGATAGACCTGGACTTGAGTTGTAGGCCGAACTACTCCCTTAGCATGTTTGTGATTTGATTAGTGATGTCTGTATGCTAGTGCGACCTCTGCTGATGCGATCTATACATGTTATCAGCTTGTTGCTCCAAGGACCGGGAGACACCCTAGGTGGGTAGTAAGGTATTGTTTGGTTTGAGCAATAAGATGGTGAAATAACCAATTACTTGTTTGGTTTGAGGAATGGATCGTCACTTTTTCTAACATCTAATGCAAAATGAGGAATGGTGTCATGCTACCAAAATTGATGGGATGAGTCCATTTAATTAGGATGAGGTGGTTTCTCGATCCAAACATGCTATAAGTTGACTACGTGGAAGTGATTTCTCAACGTATGCATCATATGCGTAATAGTTGCATGGTCCTTCTAGAAGAGTAGCGCTCGTCGCGCATAGGTATACTATTGTTTATATTAGACTGTGTCCAAACATTTCCCATAATTGCATTTCATTCCTATTCTTTGACGGGAATCCCTTCCCATATTTCATTTTCTTCTCATCCCTACACTCCAACATTATTCTCTTTCTCATTTGCTTCTCTTCTTAACAATATAATTTTAAACCACCATCCCAACCACCATTTCATTTTACCGCATCATAGGATATTTATTAGTTACATGTACGAAGCTACGTGTTCGGACTATTGGGCCAGATTTTTTTTTTCAAATTGAATAATAATTACATACATGTAGCTAATTTTAATACATAGCTATAATTTGTCCAGTGAGCGATGTACGTTGATATTTTTCGGAGAAGGAAAAAAATTTAGCGGACTAAGAAACCGCTGAAACCAAAGCAATTGGCGGTGCTCAATTGAAGATACCACATTCGCGTAAGTTCGTCGTAAGTGAAAAATCAAGCACTTGTATAATCACCGAAGAAATCGCAGGAGAAAAAGCAATCGCAAAAGGAATCAAAATGAGATCTGTTAGTCAAGGTTATCATAGTATACTGACTGCTGGTATCAGCTTTTTCAGCACTGGTAGGTCAGAGAGGAGCTCTTTGAGCCATTCTGCCTCTACTGCCGTTGAATCTACTGCTACTAATTCAGCCACTATGGTAGAGCGTGTAATGATAGTCTGCTTGACAGATTTCAAGGACACGGCCCCACCTGCTATAGTGAATACATATCCACTAGTAGCTTTCATTTCAGCCGAGTCACTGATCCAGTTTGAATCACTAAATCCTTCTAAGACTGTCGGATGGCTAGAATAATGGATACCAAGTCTCATGGTACCTTTAAGATACCTAAGTACTCTACGTAGGGCAACCCAGTGATTATCTCTCGGATTGGCCATGTAACGGCTCAATCTGCATACAGTATACGAGATATCGGGTCTTGTTGCACTACAAAGGTACATCAAGGATCAAATTATTTGTGAATAAAGAAGTTGATTGACTACTTCGCCAGTGTGCTTACTCAATCTCAAATTAGGATCATATGGTGTGGAAGCAGGTTTAGAATCCATGTGCCCAAAACGGGTTAGGATCTTTTTCACTTAATGGGTTTGCGAAAGCGTGATCCCATTCTCTTCCTTTATAAGCTTAATGTTAAGTATAACATTGGCTTCTCCTAGATCCTTCATATCAAAGTTTGAGGATAGAAATTATTTTGATTCTTTGATGATATCCAAGTCAGTCCCAAACATTAATATATTATCTACGTATAGACATAGAATGACACCTCGGCCCTCGATAAATCGATAGTACACACATCTATCTGCCTCGTTTACACAAAACCCGGCAGATGTCAATGTACCATCTAGTTTCTCATGCCATTGGCTAGGCCCTTGTTTAAGACCATACAAGGATTTAATCAAGTGGCAAACCTTATTCTCCTGCCCCTTAACTACAAATCCGTCTGGCTGCGACATATATATCTCTCCTCATCCAGCTCTCCATAAAGAACAGCGGTCTTAACGTCCATTTGATGGACATGGAGTTGTAATGCAGCAGCTAATGCAAGAAGCACATGGATTGTAGGTAATCTCGCCACAGGAGAATAGGTATCAAAATAATCCTCTCCCACCTTTTGAGTAAAACCCTTAGCCACTAAGCGGGCCTTGTACTTTTCAATAGTACCATCAGATCTCCTCTTTTTCTTAAAGATCCATTTGCAACCCACTGGTTTGCATCCACCAGGAAGATCGGTGATCTCCCAAGTTTCGTTAGCGACGATGGAGTCCATCTCGCTACGGACTGCCTCCCTCCAATACTTTGCATCAGGAGATGCATATGCCTCTGAGAGGTTTCGAGGTTCATCATCTACGAGGTAGATGGAAAATTCATCACCAAACGATTTTTCAACCCTTTGTCTTTTACTCCTCCTCAACTCCAAATCAGGAGTAGCCTCAGCCACTTCAGGAGGAATAGAGTAAGGTTCATGGGAATCATCTGGTGTTATTATTTCATTAGCAATCATAGGAAAGACAGACTCAAAGAATGTCGCATCTCGAACTCAATAAGATCATTTACAGCGACTTCGCTCGTCTCGGTATTGCTGATTACACTTGGGTGGTAGCGGTATTGGATTTGCACTGCATGGTATCTGATTACAGTGGCAACTGATTAGGCCGGTTGAAACAAACACAAGCCAATGGTATTAGATACCTTCAGTAATTGGATTACGTTACAAAAATCTGAACCAAACACCACCTATATAGCATGCGCTTCCTATATGCTGTAAATCTCACATATGTATATCATCACGTTTTAGCTCTTGGTACACGAGGGAACACCACAAATTTGTGACACTAAGCCTAAGGCACAACTAGCTCTTGGATGCAAACCAGTGGGTGCAAATGGATCTTTAAGAAAAAGAGGATACCTGATGGTACTATTGAAAAGTACAAGGCCCGCTTAGTGGACGTTAAGACCGCTGTTCTTTATGGAGAGCTGGATGAGGAGAGATATATATGTCGCAGCCAGACGGATTTGTAGTTAAGGGCCAGGAGAATAAGGTTTGCCACTTGATTAAATCCTTGTATGGTCTTAAACAAGGGCCTAGCCAATGGCATGAGAAACTAGATGGTACATTGACATCTGCCGGGTTTTGTGTAAACGAGGCAGATAGATGTGTGTACTATCGATTTATCGATGGCTGAGGTGTCATTCTATGTCTATACGTAGATGATATATTAATGTTTGAGACTGACTTGATTGTTCTGACACATGATGGAGAGACTGAACATGCCATCTCTCTCGTACCCCTTGCCAATGAAGGCACCAAACTTGGTCAAGATGACCTTATTTGATTCAAACACTAATCTGATACCCTGACGACATAAAGCCGTGCCACTGATCAAATTACGTCGCATCGTGGGCACAAACAGCACGTCGTGAAGATCCAGCGTCTTGCCTGAAGTCAACTTCAAGCAGACCTGGCCGATTCCTCGTATACGTGCTGACGCTCCGTTGCCCATCAAGACAGATCCGCAACATTGATCCTGAAATGAAGTAAATGAGGCTCTGTCAGCATCTATATGACGCGTAGCACCCGTATCGATCCATCAATCAAGTGATAAATCAGCCATAAAGGCTCTAGGTACATACCCTGTGGAGGAGCTAGGAACCACCTCCGCAACGTGCACCTGGGCCCGAGGGCCATTCTGCTGTCCTTACGTGGATGACATATTGCTGTTTGGGACCGACTTGGATGTCATCAACGAAACAAAAGAATATCTTTCCTTGAACTTTGATATGAAGGATTTAGAAGAGGCTGATGTTATTCTTAACATCAAGCTTATAAAGGATGAGAGTGGGATAACTCTGTCTCAATCCCACTATGTGGAGAAGATCCTAACCCGTTTCGGGCATATGGATTCTAAACCTGCCTTCACGCCCTATGATCCTAATTTGAGACTTTGCAAACACACTGGTGAAGACGTTAATCAACATCTATATTTACAAGTAATTGGATCTTTGATGTATCTTTGTAGCGCAACTAGACCCGACATCTCATATGCAGTATGCAAGTTAAGCTGTTACACGGTGAACTCGGAAGATGATCACTGGGTAGCACTACATAGAGTACTTAGGTACCTAAAGGGCACCATGAAGCTTGGAATCCATTACTCTTGCCATCCAGCAGTCTTAGAAGGATTCAGTGACTCTAACTGGATTAGTGACTCGGATGAGATGAAGGCTACTAGTGGATATGTGTTCACTTTAGCTAGTGGGGCGGTATCCTGGAAGTCTGCTAAACAGACTATCATTACAAGCTCAACAATGGAGGCTGAACTAGTCGCCCTAGATTCAGCGGCTGTGGAGGCAGAATGGCTCAAGGAGCTTCTTTCTAACCTACCTGTGCTGGAAAAGCCAATACCAGTAGTCTTAGTATACTGTGATAACTAGACTGTCATAGTCAAGGTTAAAAGTAGAAAAGACAATATGAAGTCCTCGAGGCACATTAAAAGAAGACTGAAGTCTACTCGGTATGCGAGAGAGACGGGTGTCATTGTTGTAGAGTACACTCAGCCTAGTAGTAATCTAGCCGATCCTTTTACAAAAGGTTTGCCTAGATCAACTATCGAAGCAGCATCTATAGGAATGGGGTTGATACCCTGCTAGTACTAACCAACAATGGTAACCCATCTTGAAAGAGCGGAGATCCCATGAATCAGGCTCTGGGACAACTAAGCTATGTGGTACTGTCAGCACATCCATTTGATCCCATTTGCTGCAGTGCTATATCTGTATGGCAGGTTGAGGTGAAAATCTCTTAATGAGTTTAGAGCCCTAAGGGCTAGGGAGCTGTTCTACAGAGTTCCCATGAAGAACAAATCTATGTGAGCTGATTGTGTGGTCGCGATCCGTGAGAGGTTGGGGTACTCTTTAGTGAGCTCATGAATAGATACAAGGACATGACCGTAAAGTCCTGCCCCGCTAGAGGTGCAGTTTTGCAGCCTAGTACTGTGTCTCTAGGATAAATTCCCTCACACCGAGGCCTTGGATCAAGGAGTAGTCCTCCATTGTCTGTGTTGGGTTGGATTACTTTAGACTAAACTTTGGTTCAAACCTTTGCGGTACCTTTGTTGAACAACAATATATTAAACGAGTTTCATGACGATAATACTTTGTCGATTGCGGCAAAAGGGTGGGGATTGTTGGGCTTTTGCCCTTTTGAGCCGGTGGGTCTTTGGCCCACTAAAAGACAGGTAAAAGGGGGGCAGCTTCGCTGCCCCTGGCTAGTTGTGCGTGCACAGCTAGGGTTCATCGAACCCTTGTTGTCTTGTGGCAGCGGCGGCCGTTCCCTCACCTTCGCCTTGCGCGGGCGCGTGGTGGCGTCGAGAGGTGGCCGGAGACTTCGGGGAGGTCATTCTCCTCGCCTATATGGGGAAGTCCCGTGCTCCTCTGACTCTTGCTCTTGACTCTCTCGGTTTTTCTCCTCCCACTTTCTTACTGCACGCCGCCGCTGCTTTCGCCGGTGCCTCGGCGCCTTCGCTGGCCAGTGGGTGCTGCCTTGGTAATGCTTCTCTTCGACTCTGGTTCCCGAGGCCACGGGGTGGTCGTCATGAGCTCGCTACTGCATTTCTCTGCATCTCGGGCTCCTTCTGTTGCTTTGGCTGTGGCGGAGTGTCGGCATCGTATCTCCGATTCATGTCGTCGGTAGTGCTTCCTAGCACGGCAAATTGTTTTCTGGGACAGTGCTTGTGCACGCTTTGCCTTGACATTGTTGGTTAGAATCCAACGCACCGTAAGTGGTCTCTCTCTCTCTCTCTCTCTCTCTCTCTTGTGGAGTAGACCAGTCGGAGGTTTGGGGACCTATTTCTTGAATAGGGGCTAACCTCGATTTGGGTATATGCACTGTTCTTGTGGGCTACTAGTGCTGCTCGATGATGATTGCATTGTTTGAAATTATAATGAACTTTTTTAGGGCTATTGTATTGTGTTGATAGCACTGCTTATGAGTCTGTTCCTGTGGTAAATTCATGCTACTGTTCTTTGCTATCTTGTGATTGAGAACTAGGGGCTGTTTTAGGCTAGTTCATACTGGTTTTTCGAGCTGGTATTATATAGCTGTATTGCTGTCCAAACTGTCATTGTATTTGTCACAGTTGAGATTATATGGTCTAGACCTTAAGCAGTGCAATTCTTCTTTGTTTATAGCCCTAATTTCAGTTAATTATTTCTGTGATATTCACCCTCAAACTGTTGTTGGCTGGCTAAAACATTTAGCAACCCCAGTTTGCAATCTGAGAGCACTAATAAAGTTAAAACCTTGAGCTTAGTTGCTGGGTTTATCTATTTGGCACCAATGGTATTTGAGTTGATCATGTATTTATATGTCTTTCTTGTCATATTTGGAGAATACATGAGATATGGTATTATTGCGTTGCTTATTATTGTTGCTGTACTTTATGCAAATCATTTTGTTATCTTGCTCATACTGCAATTTTTACAACAATTGGGCCCTGAGCGCTAACTACGGCCTTCCAGCTGCGCGTCACAACCGGTAGCTACAAGCGCAGCCGGGCTAAGCGAAATTTAGCCTCGGTACACCCCATGTCGGGTCGACTACCGGCAGAGCTACAAAAAATACCCATCTCTTGGTATACCCCATGTTGGGTCACTAGTTGGTCACTGCATGTCAGGATCAGATACCAGTGATGTCGGTATTGAGTTTCGATGGTACGCTCTAATTGGGGGCAATGTTGTGCACCTCAACCCGGGTATGGATACCATACGGCCAAACTCTATCCTTAAGATACGCCCTGTGGTGGGGCCGCCAGCTGTATCCCACTCCTGTCGGGTACAGGTACTGTCTGGCTGACAACAATGATATGCCCCATGTTGGGACACTAGATGTGTGCGCACCCATCGGATATAGGTATCATTGGGCCAAACCCTATCCAGATGGTATGTTCCATGTTGAGCCAATATCTTTACTCTACAAGTACAAGTACCATATGGTTAAAAATACGGTATGCCCTCTGGGGCCACTAGCTATACCCCACTCTGGACGGGTATAGGTACCGCTCAGCTCTTCAGCCAAAACCAATGGTACGCCCCATGTTGGGTCGCCAGCTGACATTGCAAGTCGAGTACAAATGCCGCTCGGCTCTTCAGCCGAAACCACGGTATGCCCTCAAGGGCCGCTAGATGTATCCTTATCCGGTCGGGTACAGGTACCGCTTGGCTCTTCAGCCAAAACCAATGGTACGCCCCATGTTGGGTCGCTAGCTATATATCACAAGACGAGTGCAGATACCACTTCATCAAAATCAAAATGATGCGCCTTACAAAGAGTCGATTGCCAGAACTCCGGCAATCCCGGGCTGGGTATCACTAACAACCCTCTATGAGTCCTTCACAGTCTCCTCGCAGATAGCGGGCAAAAGCTAGTCAGCAAGAAATATCAACAATCTACAAGCACTCGGCATGAAGTATGACTCATCCAAGGTGCGACAAAGAGGAGCAACAACTCAACTATGAAGCACTCGGGGGCTACTGTGGATAACATAGACCTTGGGTACCCACACGGCGGGCCTAAGAGACGACTCGACAGGGGATGGACCAAGTCGGGTGGATAAGAACGTATACCACTCGGACTCTAGAAGGCTTGACCAGCAAGATAGAAGTATATCCCCTAATTAATAGGGAAGGTACAATTGTAATCCTGGATAACTGCGTATTTGGTTAGAGGATAGATATTGGAATCCCACCTCGTAACCGACCAGGACTCATCCTTGTAACTCCACCCCCTCCACTATATAAAGAGAGGTAGGGGGCCATAGTTCGGCATCCAATCCAATATCCTCGCCTCATAACACAACTTGAGGTCGAGAACACAACATAAGAGAGATCTCCCGATCATCTTGTACAACATATACTCCATATAATCCCAGAGCGCAGGACTAGGGTATTACCTCCACCATGAGGTCCTGAACCTGTATAAAAAAGACCCCTGTCTTGTGCTACCATCGAGTTTGGATCTTGTGCATCGCCCCGTATATAATCATTGCCGACGATAACCCCCGGCTAGCTACCCGTCGACAATGGGCGTCTTGGGGCGGCGGATCGGTAGGTTGAGGTGCTACATGTTGGGCCGACTCCTTGATTGGAGTAGGCTCTGCCTGAGGAATTGGTGGTAAAGGAGCAGAAGGAGCGGGAGTCGATGCCTTGGTTTAGGATTTGCTTTTGGAGGTACCCGAGGAGGGCTTCCTATGAGTGACAGAAGATATCAAAAAGGCGAGTTCTCTAAAGATAATTGACAGATTAAGTTACGAGGGAAAAGTTACGAGGGAAAACATTTGTGACATTTGTGCCTCCTTCTGACTAGGGGCTTGGGGACTAGATGGATGGGGAAGAATGTGGCGCAGTGCTGCGAAGGGATCAAGTTCAGTTAGTCATGATGGAATTTCTTAATGTCAATTAAAGTTGAAGGGAAGGAAGTTCTTTGCTTACCGCAGGAGTTGTGTTCGACAAGTGATATGGACCCGGGCAGTCTTCATTGTCTATGAGCGTGCCCGGGGAGAAGAGATCGGCCACTCGGTTGACCAGGGACTTCCGGGAGATCTTATCTTCACTTTCCCGATTGGTGTCTTTAGACCCCAAATATTCAAATTCTAGGTGTACTCTCTCCATGCGGGGTTGGACATGGCGAAAGCTATCGTTTATGACTACGCCGACGCCGGTTAGCCCCTAAGCCTGAAAGGGGATATGACCTAGATCAATCATAGTGATGATTGTACCACGTCTTTGTTCATGTACATATGATAACATTGTTTATCGGTTCTCTGAATAAATGACATGACTTTGTCCATTGAGTACGACTTGATTGTGAAACATATTGTTAACTGACATTATTCTAAACGGGTCCCTGTTCCATATCATTACGAGGAGCAGTTATGATTTAATCAGCATACGTATTAGTTGATGGTAATGTTTCACATATCATAAATATAGAGATATCAAACCAATAGTATGGACGCATGTTGGAGAACATGTGAGACGACCCTCCCAATTACCACATGTTAATGGCCTCATCATGCCATGACCATGAGGTAATTGTGTGGGTTTAGGCTTATACACCCGAATCACATATCCACTTTAATGCCACTTCGGATGCGAGCCCAAATCAGAGTTATGCAGCAGAACAATAATAGGAGAATCTCATGCTTTATTACATCATGAAGCCATGTAGGGCAGAAAGTCTGTGATTAATACAACAGAACTTAAACTTACTTAAGTTACAAATAAGTCTACCCAAAATGATGCCATGATGAGAAGTTAGGCCCGTTAGTATTCCTAATACAAGGCACCACGGAAGACATCCTCCTAAGAATCCCTGTCTTCTGGAAGTTGTACAACTCCTAGCGACCATCGCGCTCCACAATGCCACAGTAACAACCAAAGTCTCCACCCGACATACCATCTAACAAGGGATTAAATAGTAAGAGTGAGTACAAAAGTACTCAGCAAGCAATAATAGCAGTGAAACTATAAAACAAAACTTCTGCTCTTACAAGACAAGCCTATGCCATCACCTTATTCCCCATTACCAATCAAAATACAGGTTTTTATTAAAAGAGTTGGTTTCTTTTAATTTAATAAAAATCTACTAGCACTCGTATATGAGGCGGACTTAGCCTCCGTAATCTCCATTTCAGGAGACTGGCATGAATTCATGATTTTACCCTGCGCAGGTTTATACCACTTTACCCGTAGCCGCCCCGACAAGTCGGGACCCAGAGTGTTTATTCTACTCGGTAGGTTACATCTCCAACCCGGTTGCTGGGCGATGCTGGTGCCTTCGGCAGGACGCTCCTTACTCACAACCCCGTCCCCACACACCACCTCCCGCAAACCGTTCTACTCATTCCAACGCTGGTCGATGAGTAGCCTTTTGGCATAGTATAGTGCCACCGGTCGGGGAAACCATGGGTCCGCTCACCTGGGTACGCTCACCCACCCCTCCTACATAACTACATACCCAATGTGGAGAATGTAACCACTTCATAGACCAACCTCCTCTGACCGCATCGCGAGACTAGGGTTGATACGAATTTATACGGCTCTGTATCCGAGTGTAGGTGGTTGTCCTTATATTCTACCATGCGAAGGGCCCTGCCTGACCTCTGTATCTTTCCAGGGCACCCTTCACCCACCATAATAATGCTAACGACTCGATCGCTCCATCGATCGAGCCACCCCTTCCTTCCTCCTTGATGCAATTTAATTTCTAAGAAACGCAGTAATTGCAATACATGCTAGAGGTGTATATGCAGAAAAATAAAGTATAAATCTAAAATACACTAGTCAGTATCAAAGGAATGCTTGCCTCCAGCTGGGTCAAAACAATCAGCACCGACAAAATCCGATGGAAAACTCTCCGATTGATTTAATTCGTCTCTTGCAATTTATAATAGTACTAAAATTTCAATTTCAATTTATACATATAACTTATATATGTTGGTGATGTGATTCACTTTACTTTATTTTGAATAATATTCTTAGGATTTCTTCTGCTTAGTAATTTGATTGTATTTTAAACTTGAATAAGTGCAGCCTCCATTAACCCAGGTCAATCATCTACAAACCGAGCCGGTGCCAACCCAGTCCAAGCCGAGCCGGAGGCTAGCTAGAACAAGCCGGCTCAAAACCAAATCCCTAGCCATTCCCTCTGTTCTCTCCAAATCTCTCTCTCTCTCTCTCTCTCTGTTCTCTCCAGCACGAGGGGTGGCCTGGGGGGGAAAATTGGGTGGGTGACACCCAATACGCAGGTCTCTTTGCTCATGACACTAAATACACATGCACCAGGACGAGTGACACTGTGGCTGCGGATTTCATTTGCCTGTGACATTACAGCCCACTTCCTCCCAATTTCCCCTGTTTCTATTTGCCCTCTACAAATATCTTTTTTCACAGACCGTTTAGACCGGACAAAAACCAGAGGGGCTCTCGAGCGGGAGAACGAGACACATCTTTTCCCGCCACCCGCACTAGGGCGCGTCGTGGAGGCGACCTCGACGGCGACGGTGACCTCCACGACGACGGCAACAACGGAGACGGCGACCTCTGCGGCGACGATGACCACCGCGACGGCAACTGTGACGGCAACCTCCACAGCGATACCCCGCCGAGCTTGAACCCGCCGGCGGCATGATTCCCCGCGAGGAGAGTCCTGGAAGGTGAGTTCATCCCAAACCATCCCCTGTACATGAGCAATGTGAGAAATCCCTTGTAATTTGTTGGATTGGCACTCCCTCCTGCTAAAATGAGCAATGTGAGAAATCCCTTGTAATTTATTGGATTGGCACTCCCTCCTGCAGTCCTGCTAAACATGAGCAATGTGAGAAATCCCATGTAATTTGTTCAATTTTTGTCTGCCATATTGTCAGCTGATTCATACTTTATAAGAAAACTCTTGAATATGAATCTTGTAATTATAAGAGCCTCTACAGTTCTGATTCGAAGTGCCATGATTTTCTGTTTCCTTTGGTTCATCATAGTCACTCACACACCATCACATCAGGTCATATGATTTGCACTAGTCTAATAGATTCATAAGTATTTTAAGAACAGAAGCAAGTAGCCTTAATTATTTGTAAGTGCCATGGTAATATTGTTTCATGTTTGTATATGACAGCGTAGAGTTCTTCCTTACTTGGTGTAGATCAGCACTTTAGCTTCATCTTTTGGTTTATTCTCTTCTATACTTGGTTGAACATTAATTTAGCTATTTTAGGCATAGGTATTCATTGTCTTCTGCTGTTAATCTACACTGAAATGCTTGATGGAATATAATTGCCTGCCCTCGTGCTAAGTATCTCTTGTAGAAGCACCATTACGATCCAGAGGAAGTTCTTCACATTGCATCAATATTTTGTTTGTGTTATATTTGATCTGGAATACTTGTGTTAAATTTGTTAAATTTTCTGTTAGGATTCATCCTAACAAATCTTTTTTGTTGATTGTTGGAGAAATGAGGTCGATGCTGCTTTTACAGTAGATTGGGACAATCTGTTTGTAGTGGAAAGTCCATCAAATGAGTTAGTACAAGATGAAGTTGGGCAGCAGATTGGGAAAGCTTCAGCTATGTGCCAGTGGTCGAGGAGGAGGATGTTTATGTGTTACTTGGACTTAGAAATGATGACGACAGAGCGGATGGAGCAGAAGACCATTATGTTGAACAAGAAAGAACATCTGATGTTGTTGACAATGGTGGTGTAAGACATGAGGCAGACTCTTGTGTGCAAGATATGGTCCCAGATGAGGGAGGGCTTCAATATGATAAGGAAAATCCCCCAATGACAGAGGGTAGCATTTATGCAACAATGCAAGACTTTCGAATGGCACTCAGGCAACATGCTATTGTGGGGCAATTTGAGGTAAAAACTGAAAAAGCAGAATCAACTAGGTTTAGAGGGTATTGCAAAGCTAAGGGTTGTCCATGGGCTATTGTAGCAAAGTTGATGCGGGATGGAGTATCTGTGAAGGTATTAATTGTAGAAATAAATTAATTCTTGTGCACTTATTTGTATCTTTTCTAGCTGATGTGTCACTATGCAAGGCATTGAAATTATTTTTTGTGCTCTAGGTTACATTGAACAAAAACCAGCACTCATGTGCATCAACTGGCAGGATAATGACAAAGATGGCTTCATATCACTGGATAGCTGAGCAGGCAATCCCATTTCTAAAGGAGAATCCAAATATTGGTGCTACAGAAATTCAAAGTGAGTTGGAGAGGAAGTACAATGTATCACTTGAATATGGAAGAGTGTGGAGTGGTAGAAAAAAGGCTGCAGGACAAGTTTTTGGGACATGGGAAGAAAGTTTCCTTGTTTAGGTTCAAGGCAGAGGTTGAGTTAAGAAACCCTGGTAGCATTGTTGAGATTGGTTTACAGCAGGATGGGGAAGAAGTTTACTTCCACAGATTCTTTTGTTGCTTCAAGGCTAGTATTGATGGTTTTCTAAATGGTTGTAGGCCATATTTAAGCATTGATTCCACAGCATTGAATGGCAGGTGGAATGGTCATCTTGCTTCAGCTACAGGTTTAGATGGCCATAACTGGATGTTTCCAGTTGCATTTGGATTTTTTGATGCAGAAACTACATACAATTGGACCTGGTTTATGCAGCAACTACAAAAGGCCATAGGGAATCCACCAAATCTAGCAATCAGCTCTGATGCTTGCAAGGGCCTAGAGATTGCGGTGAAGAATGTGTACCCTTGGGCAGAGCACAGGGAATGTTTTAGACACTTGATGAATAATTTCATAAAAAAGTTTCAAGGTCCAGTGTATGGGAACATGTACCCTGCTGCTAGGTCTTATCTCCCATCGAGGTTTGATCATTACATGTCAAAGATATACAATGCATGCTCAGAAGTTGCACTTTGGTTGGCTAGGTACCACAACATGTTATGGATGAGAAGCAAATTCTCAGAGGAGATAAAGTGTGACTATATTACCAACAATCTAGCTGAATGTTGGAACAATTGGATTAAGGATGTCAAGGATCTACCAGTTGCAGAGCTTGCTGACACTATTAGAGCTAAGACAATGCATTTGTATCATCGGAGGAGGATGATAGGTGAGAGACTTCAAGGAAAAATGTTGCATGCTGTAGTGTATGCGCTTAATGCAATGACTAGAAGCTTGGGAAAATTGAAAGTCCTTCCTGGTGGTAAAGACACTGCAGAAGTTAGTGAGGTCTCCGAGGATTTCGAAATAGTTAGACATGTGGTCAAATATAAAGAGCATCAGTGCACGTGCAGAGAGTGGCAAGTTTCTGGGAAACCCTGTCCACATGCTTTGGCATTCATAATTACTCAGAGAAATGCAAAGATGGATGATTACCTACACCCTTATTTTTCAGTGAAGTACTTTAAGCTTGCATATGCCGGTGTTATTTCTCCGATCACCAATAAGTCACAATGGCCTTATGTGGATCTTGGCTACAAGGTCCTGCCGCCCTTAGTAAAAAGATCGGTTGGAAGACAAAGAAAGAATAGGATAGTAGGGTGCCTGGAGAAAACAAGGGTGAGGAGCCAAGGAAAGTGGCAGGTGAAATGTAAGGGGTGTGGGGAATTGGGCCATAGGCAAACATCCACAAAATGCCATCTTAATGGCACAAAGAAAAGGTTTAACCATCATACCTATTTTTTCTGCAATTTTTCTCTTCAATTACTTACTTCCGATACATTGTTCATATTTGCAGAAAAAGTCGTGCCAAGAAAGGGAGACCAATGGATACATGTGAAAGCACACCCAAAAGGCAGAAGGTGGCGCACAACAATGACAGCAATAGTCCTGGCCCTGTGACCAGAAGGTGAAAGTTTAGTAATTTATAAAATGCTTGGTTTGATGGCATCTAACGTTAAATCTTAAATATTTCGATGCAGACAATTGGCATTGAGCAATGGAGAAGGGAGCAGTCAGCAACAGCATACTACACCTCCAAGGGCTAGAAGATCCTTCCAAGCCCAAGAACAAGCTGCAAGAAAATTGACTCCAACAAAAACAGGATCCCCCAAAGGCAAAGAAAATCTGACTCCAAGAAAGACATCTCCTAGAGGCAATAATCATCCTGCCAAGAAGATGACTCCAAGGAAAATGGCTTCGAAGGATGCTCATTTGGTCTTTGCAAAATGGCTTTGATGTGGTTGTTTGTTGTTGACATGCCATATTTTGTAATATCCTAATGGAGTGAACATGTATATATTGTCCAGCTCCTAATGGAGTGAACCTGTATATATTTTGTCCAGCTCCTATACTAATGGAGTGAACCTGCAGTGAACTTGCTCATATATATGTCTTATGTTATATGGATTTAACCCGATGGAGTTAGCCTGATCATGTATACCAGTATATGTTTTATTTTTTATGGCTACAACTTGACAACCACATTTGGAGTGAACTGTGTTCAGGATTACTTTGGCAAATAGTCTCTTTCAGCTTCATTTTGTATGGAATCAAGAATTATCTGTGAATAATCATTTTTCATCGAAAGATTGAGATTCGTGTGACTTTGGCCTTGAGGGTTGAAATTTGAATGCGGTGATCAAATTTTCCAGAATGCTCTTTTTATTTTTGTAGGTACAGCTTTGGCCTTCAGGTACAGCTCTGAATTGGCCTTGACGTACAGCTCTGATGATCAGTATGGTAATGCAGAATAATTGTACAAGTCAGTAGGCCTGATTGCATTTGTTTGTGCTGAACAAAGTCTTAGGCCTGATTGCATTTGTTTGTGCTGAACAAAGTCTTTTGATGCTTAGTTTAGACTCAAGACTGAAAAATCAATGTTCAGGAAACAAACAACAGAAATAGACATCCAAAATCTTGCTTATACATTTCATTGATCATAACACTTTTAGTCAACAAGATCAAGACATCAATCCAACCTCTTACAAAGCAATAATTCACTACAAAGAATTAGTCAACAATTGTCGCTACAAATAGGATGAACATGCTTCAGAACTTCTCACATATCCAATGTACCACTTCTGAAGATCAATTTCTGCTACAAAGTCTTAACAAAACGATGAACAATTGCAGCAAAGCATGAGCAACATCGAGGTCGCCGTCTCCGTGTGGTGTCGCCGTGAAGATTGCTCCCGTGATGGTCGCCGTGGAGATCGCCGTCCAGGTGGCATTGCCGCCGTGGAGGTCGCCGTTGTGGAGGTTATCGTCGCCGTGCCTGCCATCGCCGTGCCTGCCGTCGCCGTGGAGGTCGCCGTCTCCGCGATGGCCGCCGCCGCGGTCTCGCCTTCGACGATGAACCCTAAAGCGCGAGAGTCGGGGAACCCCTCGGTCGCCGTCTCCGCGGTGGCCGCCGCCGCCGCTGCGGTCAAGGTCGCCTTCGACGACAAACCCTAGCGCGGGAGTCGGGGAATTCCTCTGGTTTTTTGTCCCGGTCTAACCGGTCTGAGACGAGGGAAAACTGCGAGAGAAATAAAGAAATCAGGGCAAACCAGGGAAAGTGGGCGAGATGTCACTAGAAAAAAGAATTCGTACGCGCAGTGTTTTCCAGCCCGGGGCATGTGTATTTAGTGTCATGAGCAAAGAGACCTGCGTATTGGGTGTCACCCACCCAATTTTCCCGGCCTGGGGCGGCGCGGCGGCCCGGGGTGGCGGCGCAGCAGCGGCACGGGGCGGCGGCGATGCGGCGGTGGCACGGCGGAGGCCTGGGGCGGAGGCGGCACGGCGGCGGCGGCAGTGCCGGCGGCTCTGCCTTGCCCCCACGCCGGCGAGCTCCACGTCCCCCCTCTACTTCTACCACGCAGGCTACTCTTTCTACTGCTCATCTTCTTCAATGAAGACCCCTATTCTTCCCCTCCTAATTACTCTGATTTACATTATAGTGGTGTGGCCACTGCGATCTGTTCCATATGTTCTTGGCTTGCTTGGCTAAGTGCTGAGGATTAACAAGATATTTACTAGAATGATTTAGCGCTTTGGCTGCCATTGTTGAGTTTGAGGTCCAAGGTGAGGTGACACTGTCGGATGGCGGTTGTGTTGGTACCTACTGGTTGCTCCTGCGCCGAGGAGTAAACAGCGACCTCTAGGGCCACAGAACGGCAACCACGGCGTGGCTCCCCTGGTCCTAGCAGCTGTAGGTTGGGAAGATGCTGCCTTACCCTTTGCTGCTACTAGTAAAATGAGGAAATGTGTGCATGATGTGGGTTTTGGTGGTAGAGATTGCTAAGTGACCTGCATGTGCATTTGAGGCTGTGATCCAGTGTCCGGTGTCTGTTTGCTGTACAAGCTGATTTGAGGTGTATTAAGACATGTTAGTGCTAGATGGACAGATCGTTAAGTAATGTTCTACATATTTTCATTGAGATGAACGTGCACGTGCTTGGAGTGACAAAGATGTTGATTTTTCATATATGCATATTAACTGATGAGGTGGGGATGGTGTGGGTGCTATACTTGGATGTAGATGCATGTGCATTTCCACAACTAGAAATTAGAAAGAGCTGATCATGCGTGTGGTCTTACTATGTTGATGCTGGTCTGAGTGGTAGCAGTGGGAAGCCTAGCCCAGCTGCTCACTTGCTCCTTCTTGGCCGATCTACTCCCTCCCTGATGGCTCCTCCATGCTCCTGAGCTTGGATCAGCAATGCAGCAACTCCAGCTCCTCCAAGATCACCAAGGTCATCACCTCCTCCTGGGTGCTTGTTGCCACCTCCTCCTGGATGTTTGCTGCCTTTCCCTAGCTATAGTTTCACAGGTCTATGCTGTACTTACTTGAAGGGAGAAGGGTGGAAATGGGAGTGGGGTTTGGGTGCTGCCCGTGCTAAATGGGAAATGGCTTAGCTGGGTGTCTGGGGAGCATCCTCCACGTATCTCTGCTGCTGCCAAGTGTTACCTGGTTGCTGATTTGGTGGTTTCCAGGAAGGGAAACTATGGGCTGGTTGCTGGTTTTGTTGGGGAACAAAGGTCCTCTATGGCTGTCCTCATATGGCTGCTTATGTGACCCAATTTCTATTGGTTTGAGGGCTGCCTTTGGACCTGTTGTACTGAGGTGTGGATGGTGCTGTTGGGCCTTAATTGATGGGCTATCTCTGCTGATTTAAAGCCTAATGGTCCTGGGAACAGATATGTGTGTTGTTGGCTTGAGTTTTGTGCCTTTCTTTTTTGGGCTGACTCTACATGGTTCCATGTGAGCTTTTAATTTGTTGCTGGTTGAATGCTAGTTGAATTTAATCTCAGGTTTGTTTAAACAGTCGAGTGATGACAAGTAGCGGTGAGGGAGATTGGCTGGCCCCGGACAGCCTGGTGTCCCTGTGATCACTTTGCTACATAGCTCTGACGACGAATTTTCTTTTTATAGCCAGTATCTTTATATACAACCTCCTTTAGTTCAACTTTTAATCCGAATTACTATTCGCTTATAAATATATGCTGCTTTGTTTTTCAGGTTAATGGGTTGAAGAAGCAGGCAGTCGAGAGGAGATCAGTGGCATCAGGATTAGAAAGTGATGTGGCTTAGCTAGCTTAGTTCCTTGCCAAATGCTGTACTAAGTTGAAATATGAAACCCTTAAGAAAAAATTTGCTTATATGACTGCTCATATGTAAATGTCACCGTAAATTGTGTTGTAATAGTTAATGTTAATTGATATGCGTTGAAATACTATTCTTTGTGTCGCTGCATTTATTTGTACATGTCTCTGCCCTTTGAAATTGCGACATAACACTTGTATTTATTGGGGTGTGGGGTAATAAAGTTTTAACTTTCGTCGATGTTGTTGATTATATTTGTTTTGTGATAATTAGTTGCGACATAATCGATCCTCGTTGATATGGTCAGTTAAAAGTAGTAGGGTCTAAATGTGGATTAGCCATATATACTTCCATGACACAGATGAATATTTGCAGGGGGTTGTATAAGAACTATTTGTTTCTGATTGGGATAAGAGCCTTGCATGACCGGTGTACATATACATACCAGGGATAGTATAAAGGACACTCCTGTGGTTACATTCTAGGTTTAAGATGATTTAAATATACATTTTAGCACTGATGGGTTTTTAGTCTGAGTATGGCTTTAGCAAGATCAAAAACTGTCATGGTTGCTTAATATTCAAGAACGAAGGGAGTGTAGTGTAGATGTGTATGTGCGGTATTATTAAGCTTAGATCTTGCCTTCGCATTGAAGTGAAGGGAGAGGTGATAGATTCGAAATCTTAATAAGGAAATTTATTTATTAATAATTTGCGATCACACAACCTTCAGACGAACTTGAGCATAGTTCGTGGAATCTAGTTAAGCTTTTATTATATTCTTTCAATTTGTTGATTTATTAGGATTTGATTGTTTTTTGTCAATAAATCATTGATGTAGACTATCGTGCTATGTCAGGCACAAGTATTAGAAAACTTTCAATGCTAACTGCAATAAAAATGGTAGCCACACATGTTCTTTACAAGAAAGACGGAATGGGAACTTATAAGAAGGAATGTGGCATGAGAAATTTGAAATGAAGGGTTGAGTTTCAAGGCAGTGCGAGAATGGAAGTATATTGTTTTCAGAAATTTTTCTACGGATGAGATCATGGATAGGTAGATTGAAACAACTATATATTTTTCTTTTATCTACACCATTATAGCTAATTTGATTCCAAGTATACTTGCTAAGAGTTGACGGGTGTTTCATCCTACCCCCCCCCCCCCCCTCGAAATCGGTTCTAAAAGAATGGGTTTGGATAAGTTGTTCCATGATTATCCTGGTTTAGAAGATATGATTATTCTAGTGTCACAATCTTGTAACCAGAATAGGGTAACTCTTGATCTGCTAGTGTGGCTCACAAAGGGGTTATGGATAGCTAACATGACTGAGCGTCAAGGGGATCATCCCTAGATGTATTTCCTAGACAATGATATGTGTGGGACTTTAGCTTTGGTGATAGGTAATTAAGTTATGATTTTTTTTATTTTATTTTTAGGGATAAACATTGGAAGCCATATACCGTTAACCCCAAGAAAGGTTGTGCGAACTTTACGATGGAGTTTGGGTCACCTTACTTGAACTTAGGATGTCATTGTTGAACAGTGTGCAACAGTTCCTCTGTTTCTTCTTCTTGGAAGAAAAAGGAACACAACAATTATCGGAATTAAGTCTCATTTGGGTTATGGCTTTGTTTCTTTATTTATTTATTTATTTATTTATTTATTTGCATTTGGTTGATTTAGGTGGTTACAGATATTTGAGAAATGGACACATCCCCTTGTTTAAGGATATATGACCAAAACAAATATATTGCTATTTGATTTTTAGCAAAATAGATTTTTCTTAAAAAGACTTTTTAGTTTAAGAAAAGAAAATGGAAAATTTGCCCATGGCACTAAACCATTTTTTTTACAACAATATATCCTTACTTTGGGAAAAATGCGCCCACAATCACAGCTCATTTTCTTTAGTTATGCAATGATCAAGACATAAGGAGGATATTGTGCTTCTTAAAATTGAAGAAATTTTTGCATTTAGACATTACGTATTTTTTATGCT
The DNA here is from genome assembly GCA_036346415.1 of Raddia guianensis. Lineage (NCBI taxonomy): Eukaryota > Viridiplantae > Streptophyta > Magnoliopsida > Poales > Poaceae > Raddia > Raddia guianensis. The sequence goes on along the minus strand of CM070535.1, from coordinate 41,420,605 downwards.
GATAGAACATTGGGGAATGGTAAATACAATAGTTGAAGGTAAATTAAATTGGGATATGGGGTGCATCAGATTGACTTGACCTGGTTAGAGCTGTCTAGCTCAACCATTTCATTATACGGAATGAATAGATCATTCACAGTTTTTTATTTATTTTTTTCATTTATATATATTTTTTTGATACTATAGAATATTAGGAGAGTGAGATTATTGTTAATAGCACTAATTTATAGAGAAGATAGTTCAATGACAATTTTTTTTGGAATTTAAGTCTTTCACGTGGTTATTAGTGCAGCAGGGAGAGAAGCAAGGAGCGCCACTCTTTCCTCACAAAAGCGTACCTGCAGAAAAGCAATAACCACTCCAACACAGAAACAAATAAAAGAACCAAATAGGAACAATGACAAAATAAATTTGGGACTTCTCAAGCCCAGCGACGCTTAGGCCTTAGGTGCTGAGAACCCTCGAACCACAAGTTCGAGCGTGCCACGGACATAAGGATCCGGGAAAACAAAGAATTCATGTCCACCAATTCTACCTAAACTTAATTGTTCTTAATTTATATAGATAAGCAGAGATATAATTATTTATAGCACACAAAGAAATCAAGGCATGGTTAATGGCAGTAACCTACATGCCAGTTTAAAAATCAAAGCACATCATAATGCTCATAGCACTTGATTTTTTTTTATCCTACTCGCTCTGGGAAAATTAAGAACTAATGCCATCAGGTCAACATGACGATACTAGCAGGAACTAAACTTATTAACAACTATGTTTAAGCACCATTACCACAATTCAGTAAGTTTCTTAACATTTCAAATCATGCAAAAAGAAATGCTCAAACAACAGTAACTTAGATTTTCTGATCACACTCTGCTCAGATTTTATTAAATTGTAATTAATTGCTACTACACTTATTTATGGGATTTCAATTCTAGGTTACTAGAAACAGACAGTGTTGGCCGTGAACCTACTACTCCAAATTAGGCAAAAGTCACGTAATTGATTTTTTTTAATTAATGTTAGAACCAAGGCATTCCTGCTCGGTACGTGTGAATACCGCTAGAGACGCTGCTGTACGCAGATGCGCTGTTCGGTTGGATCGTCGGCGAACCTCGGCGAGCACTCGGCGAACACCGGTGAACCTCGGCGAGCACTCGACGAACACCGGCGAGCACTCGGCGAGCACAGACGAGCACTCTGTGGTGATCTAGACGAGTACATCTACTTCCTCTATGCGCGAGAAACTGCTTCTGCTGCATCTGCCCGCCAAGGGTAACGATCTGCGATCCTCGACTTGCATGTGCTCTTGTGTGATTCGAGGTAGAAAAATTTTGATTTTGCGCTCGCGTAGCCTATCCGTTTCCCAGCATAGCCTTCAAATCTCCAAGTAGGGGAAGCAGTTCCCTAACCTGGCTATCTTCGCTCTCGACGAGAGGGGAGGACCAGTGTTGGAGCCCGCTGCGATCCTGCCATCTCATGACCCGCCAGCGATCCGGCTCCTCCCGAGACCAACACCTAGTCTCGGGCCCAGGTCCCCACATCTATTGGCCCAACTGGAAGCACAACCCAGTTCCTAACCCAACTCAGCCCAAAATACTAGCCTGAAGGGAGAGAGGTGCCTCCACCTTTTAAGTTGTGCTCCCCCATCACCAATAACCGATGTGGGACTAAACCCAACAATCTCCCCCGTCACACATCGGACCATCTGTCCTACACCGTGCGATCTCATGGAGACGTTCCGGGTTACCGACCATGGCTCTGAAACAACTTGTTGGAGCCCGCTGCGATCCTATGAGATCTTGCATCGGCGTAAATTTCTAACAACCAGGAAGTGCAGACCGTGGGACAATCTCCCGTGAATGATGGAAGGACTGGAGGAAGGTTGGCACAATAGAACCACTCGGCATGCCAGCCTTTGTTTGAAGTTTGCATGAGAGGATCAAAATAGATTTTCTTGGCCCCTTCCCGCAATTGGAAGCCAGCGCCTCCCACGGCTCTAGGGGCTGATTTGCTGGGGAAGGGTTTGAGAAGAAAAAGGGATCTGAAAAGATCGAAGTGAGGCGTAATCCCGAGATACGCCTCGCAGAGTGAACAAAGACGACGATTTGGAAAATAGAGTTGGGATTGAGATGCGTCAATTCGATCCCATAGAAGTGCAGAAGCCCCCTGAAGAAGGAGGAGCAAGGAAAACCGAAGCCGCGGGAGACGATGGAGCCATTGCTGGTGGCGGAGCGTACGAAGGATGTAGACCCTAGCGGCGGAGTTTGCTGGAGCGGATGAAAATGCTAGCGCGAGAAATGGGCGGGGTGGAGCGATTTGTTCTACTGTCCCCGAAATTTAAAGGGCCACAGAGCGTATTTTGGGCTAGGCCTAATTCAGTACTGAAGAGCGGCTGTTTCGGTGGATATTGAATTAAAACCACTCGGGTTTGCTGAGTGATGTGCGTGGAGAAGAGCACTGAAGTACTGAATGGTGGCACGAGGTACGCATCGGTCTGATTGCTTGGATGGAGGCAAGGTCAGTCGGAAACTCGAGATTTCACAATGGCGCAAGAAGATTTAAATGAAGAGAAATCTGGTTCACCAAAAGATTTTCATTACGGCTCTTGGGCCATATTACAAGGGGAACTTTGCAGCGCAGCACAATATGCTAGGGCTCATTGCTAGCTTACAAAGATTCAAAAGGAAATAAAAAAAGGATCACTCTCCCTGGAGAGGTGGATGAGGGCACCTCTAGTACCATCCTTCAGCTGGATGCGCACATGGTACAACTGTGGAAACCCGCGGATTAGAACCCTAATGTATTCTTCAGCGCGGATTTCCGCGGCTGCTACGCAGAACTGCCTCCAGATATCATCTAGAGCAGCATGAGTGGCAGCATTGGCGACGGCTTGTTTGGTGGCGGCCGCGGCCCACTCGTTGATCTCTTCTCCTTGGCCTTCCACTGCGATGGGAGGAAGAGGAGAGGGGGTTTGGTGTTTTCTGAGAAGAAAAAGTTTGAAGACTGGATGCGGAACAATACGCTGTATCTGGGGGTTTTTATACACAGAAGAATGCGAAGAGACGCGCCTCGCGACCCGTTCTGAACACAGTAAAACCATTATGGCTATGGGATGTGAGTAGGTGTGGTTGCGCTTTCCGGCGGAAGCGCGTGACGCTTCGGCCGAGCAAGAAAGGCGCGAAGACCCTTTGCCTTCCCCTAAAAATGGGCTTGGGCCTAATTCGATTAAGCAAAGGGAAACCCCCTTAATAGGCTTTCTTAACAACCCGCCATCAACGGTGGTGATATGTTAACATCGAGCCTAGTTCGGTCTCAGTACACCCCTAAGGGCAAATGACCGAAAGCGCCACACATTGAAAAGTTTTTCATGACATACCCCATGCTGGGTCACTAGCTAACTTTGCATACTCAAGGTTGGGTTTTGATGAAACTTGGATACTGTTTCGGAGGTATGCCTCTTTGTAGGTCGCCAGTTGTATACCACAACCCGGGTACAAATGCCTCTCGGCCAAACTTTATCCAATTGGTATGCCCTTAAGTGGGCAGCTAGCAGATCCGTTCTCTCGCTTGGACAATTGCCACCCGGCTGAAAGGCGCACCCCATGCTGGGCCGAGTGCTGGTTTCTGTAAGACAGGGCCAGGCGTCCGATGCTGTACACACTTTAAATGCATAACACACAGTAAGCTGCAAGATGGAAACTGTGATTGCGTGGCTTAAGGAGCGCTCCATGATGGGCCAACTGCTGTTTTCTCAAAGTGAGAATGGGTGTCAAGTAGCCGAACGCATCGATAGAGTAATGTGCCCAATAGGCTAATAGTCTGAATTTCGGTATTACCGAACCGGGCATTGCTCTGTACACAAAAACTTAAGATTTCTCGAGTTTTTTACAATCTCTTTTCAGATTACAGGAGCTGTAACGAACCAGTCGGCAAGACATCTGACTCGATTGCAAAGAACTCGAGGGCTACTGTGGACTACATGGGTCCTGGGTATCCTCTAAAAGGCCCACGAGGTCATAACTAGGGGGCGACTCAGACAGGCTGGATAGGGATGAAGACAGCTCGGGCTACGTACAACTTGGTCGCCAAGGATGTTCCCGAGGATAGAGTTTAGCTCCATGTAATTAGGAGATTTGTACCTGTAAATGTCGGTGCACATCATGCGCTGATATAACAGAATTCGGTACCATGTACTGGATAAGGTCATGTAACCCTATCCCCCCTGCACTATATAAAGGGGCGGTAGGGGCCCTAGAGGGATCATCATCTACTCATCTTCTCATATGCATACCCATAATTTCAAAGCACAGGATTAGGATGTTACCACTAAGTTGAGTGCCTGAACCTGGATAAATGCTTGTCTTGTGTTACCATTGAGCTTGGTTCTTGCGCATAGCCCTAAAAAAAATCTATTTCGGACGGTAAACCCCGATTAGCTATCAGTCGACAACATGATTAGGGTATTACCTCCATTGTTGAGGGTATGGACCCGTATAAAAAATCTCCTTGTCTTGTGCTACCATCTACCTTGAGATCTTGCGTCACCCATATAAATTCTATTGCCGACAGGTACCCCCAAGGTAGCAACCATCGACATTGGGCTAAAGGAATCAATGGAATGTAATGGTCTCATGTTCTGGAGGGAGGTAAACCTTTGGGTTTCTGAAAGATGTCATAATACCCTTCTAACCTCGTTTGCACCTCAGGTGCTATAGGTTTTCTTGCATATTGTTCTTCTCCTAAATACAAATATATCATATGATAAATATCTCCCCTCTTGCCCAATTTAACCAATTGGTTGACTATCATTTGATAACATGTGGAAGTATTGTCAGCAATGCCTTGCAATTTGAATGATTTACTCTCAGTTTGATAACTAATAGATTTTGTCCTCCAATCAATCCACATTGGACTGTATTGTTCAAGCTATTCCATGCCAAGGATAATATCATAACAACCCAAAGGTAGCACTCTAAAATTGCTTTGGAAAGTAGATCCTTGGATGAGATATTGTAACTGATGCACCCTTTTGTTACTACATAACTTGCTTCCATTAGCAATAACCACCTAAACTGGAAGTATGTCCTCTGTTGGTAAATTTAGTGCTGACACTAATGATGTGTTGACGAAATTACCAGTGCTTCCTGAATCCAACAAAATGGAAATTGATCTATGAGGCAGTAAACCCATTAAATTGATTGTACTCGGGCCTTGGACCCCATCCATAGCAAATTGAGATAAATCCAAATGTTGCTGGGCAATTGCAGTGGTAGTAGGATTGAGACTACTAGTATCCACCTCCTAATCATCTTTAGGAAAAACAGCCAAGAGTTCCTACACTACATGAATAGGGATTGTTGTAGGGCACTTTTGCCCTAGATCACACTTTTCACCACACCTCATACACAACTCGTCGATTTTTGTTTAACTGGGGATTGTTGTTGGCAATGATTTCTACGGGGTTATGCGCTGGATCCAAACTCGATGGTAACACGGGACAAGGGATTATACAGGTTTTGGACCTTGCGGTGGAGGTAATACCCAATTCCTATTTTCTTGGATTATGATGGTGATCTGATGATCTGGTATTTTGTACCTCCATGAATCTCCCGAACAAGGGTCCCCTGTCCATCTTATATGTCGGTTACAATGTAGGATTCCTTTTTATATCCTTTCTTGCCGCAAATGTAGTTATCCAAGATTACAATCATATCTTCCCTATTTGAGATATACTTCTATCTTTATCTTGTACTTGCCTTACATGGTTGGCTAGCAGGCCGGGTGTACCCTGTGCTTGTGTAGCCGGTTCGGCCCACCCCTTGTTGAGTAGTCCTCGCAGCCCGCCATGTGGATACCTGAGGTCCATGTATTCCACAGTAGCCCCCGAGTCCTTTACAATTGAGTTGTTGCCTTTCTCGTCGCACTCCAACTAAGTCATGCTTCACGTCGAGTGCTTCTAGTTCTTGACATCGCTTCCTGACTGGTTTTTTCTTGAAGACAAGTGCTCCGTTACATGCAAGGAGATTGTGAAGAACTCAATAGAGCTCAATGTGTCAAAATTTCCAAGTGCTACCCAGTCCAATTTTCAAGATACCGGTAGTCGGCCCATCATAAGACGTACCGTTGTCTAGATTGGGTTTAGCCGAGTGGTACCCATACCCGTCTATCGCTGTATTTAGCTAGCGGCACACTTCAGAGTATACCCTCGAAGCCATAATCCAAAATCAACTCGTGATATCTGGTTCCGACTTGTGCGGTAGCCAGCAGTCGTTCCAATCATTAGCCATATCACAAGAATTTGATTTTCAAATTGGTTTCTTAAATACCCAATAATCGTTTGACTAGGTGACCGGCAAACGGCCTATCATGGGGCGTACCATATAACAAGTTTTGTTTGGTCGAGTGGTACCTATACCCATCTATTGCGGTGTACAGCTGGCGGCCCTTTCAGAGCGTATCAATGGCATAGGCTTGTAGCTAAGCCGTAGTTGGCGGTCATGGCGCTGGGTGACTCGTGGCCGAAGACGCAGGCTTGTAACAGAGACGTAGTAGGAGCTCATGGCGCAAGCTGGCTCATGGACGAAGGCGTAGACTTGTAGCCAAGCCATAGTAGGTGCACATGGCGCAAGGTGGTTCATGGCCGAAGGCATAGGTAGCGCACGTGGCGCAAGACCTTGTTTGCTCGTGAACGATGTCGTAGAAGGCACTCGATGAAGGAGAAATCCTCGAACTTTCGAGCCTTGCGGAAGGCGGTATAATGGCTTTCAACATTTGTCATGACGGTGCTAGGAGCACGATTCCTATCGGACGTGAGCCCCCTGTAACATGTAAAGTACGATTTAAGCAGTATCTGAATGAAAAAACAAACACTCGGATGTAATGTCCGACTGCTTTATGTATATAATTTTTATGCTTTTTCTCCTTTTCCTCTTTGATCTTCAATCCCCCAAGTAATCTTTCTTTTGTTATGCACTCTACCCGACTAGTCTAGCCCCCGGGCGTCGGGAATTGAATCAAGACTCAATTCTCAGGCATGTGTATGGAGTGACTAAAGTTCGTCGTTCGTGCGGTCAGAGCTTTACTACTTGGAATAACCACTCGGATTCCTTTGCGATAATTAAGAGAAAGTACCAAAAGTGTACGCAAGTGCACCTATTAGGTGTAACCCCCGACTTCTTAGTTAGAGACCAACTAAGTAGCAAGTGAAGAAACAACTCAAAAAAACATCATAACAATGAAAACTTAGTTTATAAGCTCCTAGCACATACGTAGTTTGAGCCGTACACTTGAACACGCGTGGCGGCATCATGGTGCAGGCGTAGGCGTATAGCCGAACCATAGACTTGGACGCTCGGGGCGCGGACGTAAGCGTGTAGCCAAGCCGCAGTTTTAGGCGCTTGTGGCGCGGTCATAGGCGTGTCACCGAGCAATAGACTTGGGCACTCGGGGTGCTGGCGTAGACGTGTCGCTGAGCCGTAGACTTGTACGCTCGTGGCGCAGGCGCATGCGTGTCGTGGAGCCATACACTTGGGCGCTCTGGGCGACGGCGTTGGCGTGTGGCCGTGCCGTAGACTTGGGCGCTCGGGGCACTGTCGTAGGCGTGTCGCCGAGCCGTAGACGGACATTAGTGGCGCGGCGTAGGCGTGCCTCGGAGCCGTAGACTTGGGCACTAGTGGCGCGGGCGTAGGCATGTCGCGGAGCTACAGACTTGGACGCTCGTGACACGGGCGTAGACGTGTCTCTGAGCCGTAGACATGGCACTCCTGTCATAGGAGTAGGCGTGTCAATGAGCCGTAGACTTGGTCGCTCGTGGCATAGGCGTAGGCGTGTAGCAGAGCCACAGATATGGGCGCTCGGGGCACAGCTGTTGGCGTGTCGCCGAGCCGTAGACATGGTCGCTCGTGGCGTAGGCGTATTGTTAAGACACATGTGGAGGGTCCCCTTGGGTGATGATGAATATATGTTACAAGGATGAATTTGAAGTGGTTTTGAAGTTGTCTTGTAGGCATTGTTGGATTTTGCTAATATTTTTTATTAGTCCCGTACTGTCCGGTCGTGCTAAGTACGTTTTGGCATGGTGTTTCTGGTTTTGAACACGAGATTCTCTGTTGATGATTGTATGATGGACTAACTTTTCAGGAGAGGTAAGGTGTGTTGTTTTTGTGTGTGATCACCTCTGTGATGCAGGTATCGGCGGTACGTGGCTGACACTTCGCGGGGAAAGCTCGTGGTTGGTGCGTCCGAAGGCATGTTGGCGACCGGGTTCGATGACTTGGCAGTCACATGAGGTGCTGTACTCAAGAAGCTTAGCCATGATATGGAATCCAAGACAGCCGGAGGCTGCGGCGTTGGTAACCTGGTGGCGATGATGGTTGGACCGGTGGGCCCAGGCATGGGTGGCAACCGAGTAACCTGCAAAGATATTTTCCCAAGGGAATATGTGGAGAATATTCCGTCTCAGAAGTGTGTCTTATAATGTGTATTGTACACCACTCATCCTGAAATGAAGGGTGGAGATGGGCTCTAGGGCATAGGGCATCTCACCCTTGGGCTATAAATAGAGGGGAGGGGAGCACCTCCTGCTCATCCCCTTAGAGCTAAAAATTTCAGAAATATAAAGCGTGAGTTGGGTGTGTTTTCGGTGGCACTTAGAGTGCTTCTAGCCATAAGGAGTGTGGCTTGTAATCCCCCAACTTCTATGTAATGAAATTCTTCTTCTCCATGAACATCTTGTTTTCTTCTTTCTTTTGTTTTCCTTTTTGGAGCTCTTTTTTGGAGATGAATTTTGGTGATTTCTTACTGGTTCTTGATAATATATGATGACTTGAGGTTTTTAATATGATTTGCCACACTCTTTACAACAATATGAGAGGCAAGAGAGCAAGTTATTGATTTGTTGAAAATCTATTCAGAAACTTTCCTCCGCGCAGCAGTCAGTAAAATTTTTTAGCAAAATCTAGAAAAATTATTTTGGGATGATTCCTGTTGGAACAGATGCGTGACTCACATCCCCATTTGTGGTAAAAATGTTAAGTCCACTGGTTTCCTCGTTTGGGAGCTATCAGGTCAATATCGAGCCCCAAACATGCAATTTCGAGTTCCTGACAGTTCTTGGTACATGATTTTTCTTATTTATTGTACATGGGGTTTGATGTTAAAATTCGTAGGATACCATCACAACTCACCCACATCGGTGTATGAAAAGTTTGAAAATTTTTGGAGCGTTCTAATAGCTGAAACCACTTTCTTCTTGCAAGACAAATTTTCTGAAATCTGCTTTTACTTTTGAGAAAGTAACTTTGATGTTTGGCTTGATCTCTTTTTTAAAAGCAAGTTTGAATTGATTGCTCTTTCTTTAGACACTTGACAACCAAGATTGTAATTCCAAAATTAACACTAATTTCATGGTTCTCATTCAAACAAGTCATGGGTACACATAGATGTAAAGTTGTTCGGGTTTTGGTGAAATCGGTAGCGTCGAAAATTTATGGCCTCTATTCACCCCATCTAGCCGCCTAGCTCGGGTCTTCACGTAGACATGTAACAGAACCATAGACTTGTGCGCTTGGGGCGCTGGCGTTACCGTACGTGTCACCGAGTCGTAGACATGGTCGCTCGTGGCGTAGGTGTAGGCGTGTTGCCGAGCCGTAGACTTGGGCGCTCGAGGTGCCGACGTAAGCTTGTCACCGAGCCGTAGAGTTGGTTGCTCGTGGCGCCAGTGTAGATGTGTCTCCGAGCCGTAGACTTGGGCACTCGTGGCACCGGCGTAGGTGTGTCGCGGAGCGGTAGTTTCGGGCGCTCGTGGGTCCGACAGAGGCGTGTTGCGGAGTTGTAGTCTTGGGGGCTCATGGAGCGGGCATAGCCATGTAGCCGAGCCATAGACTTGCACGCTCAGGGCGCCAGTGTAGGCGTGTCAACGAGTCATAGGCTTGGTTGCTCGTGGCGTAGGCGTAGGCGTGTCGCCGAGCCATAGACTTGGGTGATCGTGGCGCCGGCGTTGGTGTGTCGCCGAACCATAGACTTGGACACTTGGGACACCGGCGTAGGCGTGTTGCCGAGTGGTAGAGTTGGTCGCTCGTGGCATCGGCGTAGGCGTGTCATAGGGCCATAGACTTTGGCACTTGTGGCACGAACGTATATGTAGCCGAGCCATAGACTTGGGCACTCGTGGCGATGGCGTAGGCGTGTCACCGAGTCGGAGATTTTCACGCTTGGGGCGCCGGCGTAGGCGTGTCACCGAGCCATAGACTTCGTAGCTCGGGGTACCGGTGTGGGCTAGTCGCGGAGCCGTACAATTGGGCGCTCGTGGCGTGGGCGTAGACGTGTAGCCGAGCCGTAGACTTGTGCGCTGATGGCACGGTATTAGGCATGTCGTTGAGCTGTAGACTTGGGCGCTCGTGGCGTGGGCATAGGCGTGTCACTGAACCGTAGACTTGAACGCTCATGGCACAGACGTATGCATGTAGCCGAGCCGTAGACTTGAGCGCTCGTGGCGTGGGTAAAGGCGTGTTGTCGAACCGAAAACTTGGACGCTCGGGGCGCTGTCGTAGCCGTGTCACCAAGCCGTAGACTTGGCCACTCGGAATACCGATGTCGGCGTGTCACTGAACCGTACAGTTGATCCCTTGTGGTGCCGGCGTAGGCCTGACGCTCGGGACACCAGCGTAGGTGTGCATCCAAGCCGCAGACATGGGCGCTCAGGGTGTAGTTGTAGACGTGTCGCTGAGCCGTAGACTTCGGTGCTCGTGGCGTAGGTGTAGGCATGTAACGGAGCCTTAGACTTGGGCGCTCCGGACACTGGCGTTGCTGTACATGTCGCCGAGCCATATAATTGTTCGGTCGTGGCGCAGGCGTAGGCGTGTCGCCGAGCCGTAGGTTTGGGCGCTCGTGGCGCCGGCGTAGGCGTGTCGCCGAGCCGTAGATATGGATACTCGTCACATGGGCGTAGGCATGTCACCGAGCCATAGACTTGGGCGCTCGGGGTGCAGGCATTGGCGTGTCGCCGAGCCGTAGACTTGGGCTCTCCGGGCGCGGGCGTTGGCGTGTCGCCGAGCCGTAGACTTGGGCTCTCGGGGCGCGGGCGTTAGCGTGTCGCCGAGTCGTAGAATTGGTGTCTTGGGCCGCCTTCATAGGAAGCGAATTACAATTCCGTTGTGGAAACACATGGCATCCGATCCATAGACCTGATCGTATCGAAGTAGTCGTCGACGTCCCGACCAGCACCGAGTAGCACGCACCGTGGTCAGGGTCAAATAGCGCTTGCTCGCCGAGTTCTCGGTCGTTGTCGACGAAGTTGTGGCCGTGGTTGGAGACGATCTCTGCGCAGTCGGCAAAGGTTAGTGAAGGTCTTCGCTGGTCCTCAATGTCTCATGAGGTTCGACACGCCTATCCTCAGGCCATGGCCGGCACCGAGGACCTTTATGAACTCGTCGAGATTCGTGATCTCGTTTCTAAGTTTGCCTTCAAACGGACGCCACTGCCACATGCGAGCTCGAATTTAAGTGTTCTTTATTTCATTGAAAAGATAACGAGATAAGCTTTCCAATGCATCAAGAATCACCCCGAAACTCATTCTGAGTCAACAGAAAATTGCGATGCAAGTTCCGTCCAGATTCTGAACACGAATAGATCGCACCTTCATCTCGCGTTTGCCTCACGGTTGATGAAGCCAACGCCCCACGCTGGGTGCCACGATCGTCAAGTCTGAGTGAGTTGCTACTGATAACGGCCACCATCCGAGATTCATTCTTGGTCGGGTCCTCACCGTATCCTAGTTGGGAATTGACCCCTCGGTGAACTATTCGTCTTTAGGTGGTGGCGTCATTCCCCAACACGAACGTCAGTCTGAGTGACGTGTAGTTAAAGTCCCTCTCAAATCGGATCTTGTCCGAGTCCGAAAGAGTGGATCTTGGAGTGTTGGTGAAGTCTCTCCCAGATCGGATCTAGTCAAAGTCTAAAAGAGTGAGTATAGACCTTCGGTGCATTACGCGTTGGCATGCAGCGATGGCGTTCTCCAACCCGAAGAGGAGTCTAAGCAGGTCGTTGCTGAAGTAGCCCTCAGATCAGATCTGATCCGAGTACAAGAGAGCGAGCTTGCCGAAGTTTGCCGACGATGAAATCCAAGCTCCCAAAGCAGAAAAGATGGTTGGGTGTGAACGCGACGGCGACTCCGGTGATTGCAGCCATTGAGCTTGCTGAGATTGATCTTGGCGCTACCCCTACCTGACGCGGCAACTGTAGATGTTTGTTTAACTGGGGGATGTTGTTGGCAATGATTTATATGGGGGTTATACGCTGGATCCAAACTCGATGGTAACACGGTACAAGGGATTATACAGGTTCAGGCCCTCACGATGGAGGTAATACCCTAGTCCTGTGTTCTGGGATTATGATGGTAATCTGATGATATGTTATTCTATCCCTCTATGGATCTCCCGAACCAGGGTCTCCTGTCAACCTTATATAATGGGGGGTCAGGATTACATAGTAGAGTTTGGGTCGGTTACGAGGCATGATTCCTATTTCTATCATTTCTTGGCGAATACATAGTTATCTGGGATTACAATCATATCTTCACTACTTGGAATAGAGTTTTATCTTTATCTTATATTTTCCGCACAAGGTTGGCTGGCAGGCCGGGTGTCCCCTGTGCACGTGGCCGGCTAGGCCTACCCTCTGTTGGGTAGTCCTTGCAGCTAACCATGTAGATATCCGGGGTCCATATATTCCACCCTTGTGCCTTCCTTTGTGCCTTGAGGGAATCAAATTTATCCCATGATCTTTGTTTACACTCAGATTTGTTGTCTTGAGGCCCATTTCCAATAATACCTGTCTATATGTACTTGTGGTAGAGTTTTGCTACTGAATTTAGAACTTTTCTTAGGCTCTATCCTTGGAAAAACTCTCTTGGAGCTGTTAACTACCTCTTGTTCTTGTAGCAGAGCTAAAGATAAAGCATAAACAACTGTTTTGGGCATATGCAACACTAAAGCAGATCTGATCTCATATTTCAAACCCTCCAAAAAATTGTTCACAAAAACATTTTGTCGGTGTCTAGGAAACGCACCTCAGAGGCCGCGGGTCCACGGACAGGCAGGCGAATTTGTAGTTGGAGTGAGGCCCAACAACAACCCTTCCCAAGGCCGGGGGGCTGAGCTCATGAGGCCTCAGTCGCCTTGATCTTCGGACTAAGCACAGTGCGACTTGCGATTCGGGTACAGATCCGTCGTACGTTGAGAGAGAGAGAGAGAGAGAGAGGGAGAGAGAGAAAGCAATACAAACCGTGAAGACATAAGAGATTTACCCTGGTTCGAGCCCCCACTACCGGGTAATAGCTCTACTCCAGCCTTCGTTGATTATACGGTGGAAAACAGTACAAGAGATGCCGAGACAGGGCTTGGAGGCGCTAATCCCAAGCTTACACGGATGTTTCGGACACTCAAGTGGCTAATGACTACGACTACTGCTCAGGAAGCTTCGGATTCTGGGTGTGCTGGAGAGATCGAGGGCCAGATCAGATTGAGGATCCTCCTCGCTACGTCGGGCAAGTCCCTCCCTTAATAGGCCCGGCCCCGCACCTATCTCTGCATTAGTGGCGGTGCCCTTGTCCCATTCTAGGGCTCCGTCCTGTCTGTGGCATGCAAAGAGAAGCTGGTCTGGTTAATACTGGACACATGTTCGTCTGGGAGTGCCTATACGGGGAGAAGCCTGCTTCAGGGAGAAAGCACTTTCCCTTTATCCCAATATAGCATTGACTACACCGAGCCAGCCTCGCGCCACCCGTTGGGGCTGTCGCATTGCGTAACAACCGCCGCTTTGTCAAGAGAGCAAGCGACAAAGGCGAAGCTCGCTCACAGTCTTCTCCCCGGTGCGGATCCCGTGGAGACACAGCTTGTCGACGGTTGAGATATCGATCTCAAGTCGCTAAGGTTCTTCAAGTGTGAGATAGGAGACACGCCGAACAATAGCGAACAACAACGAACAGGAGACGGAGTTTTTTATCCTGGTTCAGGCCTCTCGGGAGAGATAATAGCCCTACGTCCAGCCCTTCTTTATATCAAAGAGTATTACAAGATGGAACTCGACGAGATGAACAAGTCTCGGCGAAATTATGTGTATACAAGCGAAGATCAGGTGTCTATGAGATGCCAAGACGTAAACTCGATACCCGATGGCCCCTAAACGCCGTAGGGGCTTGGTTTATATAGTGCAGAGCAAACCAACCTACCGAGAGAATATCGGGCCGGGCTACCTACGAGTACGTAGCGAACTCGACATGCCAAATATATCCCGAGGTAGATAATGCAAACTCCAATTCTTGGGGATCACGACTTCTATTCCAATCCGGGAAGCCAACGTCCGGGTCTTCACGTAGCTGTGCAGAACTCTTGTTCGAGACGGACTCAAACAGGAATCTTAGGCCGTTACGCACCGTGCCGACCAAGAAGTTGTTCGGCAGGACGCATATGGGCCTGATAGAACCTTCCGAGAGTGGGCCCGGTAGGACATTGAATGGACCGTCAGGGAGTGGGCCATGGCAATGGGCCGTGATTTTATCCCCGACAGCTAGCCCCCGAGACTCAAGTGGAAGGACTCACTAGAGTGGGGTCGTCCTCTTGAGACTTAAAACCACTAAGAGGGAAAGTATGCTGTTACGAAGACTTGCAACAATCGACCGAACAGGTTAAGGTTCAACCGAACAGAACTTGTTTGGGACCGAGCAAACCCGATCAGTACCGAGCAACTCCGTTGCACCGAACAGGGAATGTCATCCGCTCGAGCAGAGCACTCAGCCTTCAGCGCGGATGCTGGAAAAAAGTAACCGTTGGCAGATCTCAACGGTAACTTACGCTGCGCAATGAAAACAGGCGACCGTTTTACCTAGCCGTTGCGGTAAAAACTAGCCGTTTTGTGACGAACCGTTGCAGAGCTGCTCGTATGGGACTATAAAAGCTCCCAAGCCGCCCGCGGCTAGCCACTTCTGCTCTCGCGCCTTTCCTTCCCTAGCCTTAATTCCAACCGCACTCAGCATCAAGTGCCCAAACTCCACCACCAAACCTGCTCGTCCAACTCTGGGAACCGCCATGGCCAAGTTCGTAAGCACTAGCACATCCGAAGAGGACTTGAGAGTTTGGGAGGAAGAGGGCCACATCGACGCCAGCGGTGGAGGTCGCCTGGGAGGAGGAAACTCGGAGCCGCTGAGGGAGAGTTCGTCAACTTCGAGCGATTCGCCTTTGCTGGGTTGAGGTCTCCGAGAGCGACTTCGTAGAGGCCTTCTTGAACATCAGCGGATTGGAGGTGGCGAACCTCAATCCGAACAGCGTCCTCCAGATGGTCGTCTTCGCACACCTGTGCGAGGACTATCTAGGCATTGATCCTCCGGTGGGGCTGTTCCTTCATTACTACACGGTAACGAGGAGCAGCTCCGCCGCTTCGGCGCTGGGGTGCTACTACCTCAAGCTCCGGGCCACCGCCGACGACGCGCCGTACCTCCGTCTGCCGCTGCTCGACTCAATGGGCGCGTGATGGACGAGGTGGTTCTACACCCGGTGGAGCGACGACAGCAAGCTCATCTTCACCGGGAAGGCGCCGGCGAAGGGAACACCGATGCCTCGGCCGGAGATGTCCGCCGAGGATTGGTACTTGACGAGGAAGATCGCCTCGCTCGTGGGCCTCGGGCTCACTGGCAGGGAGATCATCCGGGACTACACGGCGAACAGGATCTGTCCGCTGCGGAGGAGACCCTATCCCTTCTATAAGATAGAGGGATGGGAGGACATCTCCAGGAGAGCACTGGTAAGTGCCTTTAAGACTCAACCTTTCTTTGATGTCTCCTCCGGTCAGAACTAATGTGCTCTCCGCCGGGCAGAAAAACCAACCGACGCATGGGTGACCGAGCGAGTCGACGCCATGCTGAAGGCAGCCAAGAAGGACGGCGAGGTCACCGGCGAGGTGGCATACACCTGTCCGAGGAGCGTGCTTGTCTGCACAGCCGAGGTATTGCTCGAATCCTCGTCTATGTCGCTGGATTCACATCGTTGTAGATGCTAACATTCACTTTTCGAACACGCAGGAGGACCAGCTGATCCTCGGAGGGATCGTGGAGGAGCTCTCTGGGTCGGAGAAGGAGAGAGCGAAGAAGGGCAAGGCCAAGGCGGCCACGAAGCCCAAGGCGGCGGCCGAGCCAACGCGGAGCTCGCCACGCCATAGCGGCCGCCAGCCCTCGAAGAAACCTGCTGCGGCAACGGAGCGCGTCGAGCATGCCAAACGCACACACGGCCAACCGAGCGGGAAGCGACCAAGCCCTTCCCTCCTCAGCGAGCAAAGCGACGAAGAGGTAAGGATCACGACCCTCTGGCTTGGGCGTTATGCGCGGGCTCACCCGGGCCACATAATGCGACTGCAACAGGTCGCCGAGCAGAGGAGACTCGAGGAAGAAGTCGCGCGCAAGGAAAAACTTCTTGCGTTGCGTGAGAAAAGCGCTCAGCTCAGCAGGGAGCTGAGTTCGTCGCCACGAGCGTCCGGGAGCCGAGGCGAGCAAGGCGCCAAGGAGCCCCCGAGGAAGAGGCGGAAAGTTTTAGCAACAAAGAGAAAGATCAAGTCCTCCGCGGCAGGTATGTAGTAACGAATCTTTCGTCTTTACAACTTTCCTAACCGCGTCAGGCTCAACTATCCCCTTTTTCATCAGTTGCCCAAGAGGAGATTGCCACGGACATGTCGACGAGGCAATCGAGCGATCTCTACTGCCCGAGCACCTGCACGGTGCGTCGCGAGCAGTGAGGTTGGCCAGCCTCAAGAACAAACTGGCAGCGTGGAGCTTACTCCCGCCAGGCTCCAGTGAGCAGATCGACGAGCTGAAGGGCGCGGTAGAGCGGCTGGAGGCGGAAGAAGCAGCGGATAGCGCCACGGATAGCGGGGCCAAGGCGATGGCTCCGCAAGCTGCCCGAGGTGGGACCAAGCAGGCGGTCCTACCGGGCACTTCATCGCTGGGGCAGCCCATCCCTGAGGCGACGGAGACGACCGACGAGCAGGGCGAAAGCCCCGCCGCCAAGGTGCAAGAAGAAACCCACGAGCAGGGCGCACAAGTCGCTCCGTCAGTGGAGATTCTGGTGTCGCCCGGTGGAGCGGCACCGACCTAGCCCGAAGGTGATCGGGCAGAAGAGGAAGAAGGGCAGGAGCGCGGGGACGAAAGTTCTTCGCCCGCCGCTCCTGCTCCCGGGCGAATGCGCTCCCGCAGGAAGGAGCAAAAGAGACGGCGGCGAGAACGACGCCGATCTCATCTCAAGACGAAGCGAGGCCGTGGACGCATGGTCTCGAAGATCGCCTACGCCGGGGACTGAAGCGTCGGCTTGGCAAGGTAAGCTCCAAAACCAAACCTGGTCCAGTCGAGCAACATCATCGCAAAGAGGCTAACTGGTCTTCTCCCTCAGGTCTTTAAGGATACCATGGAGGAGCTCGAGGATGGAGTCACCGTCGAACGCAACGCCGTTCTGGCGGGTTTCCGAGAGCAGCTCCGAATGAGGGGGCTCGAAGGGGAGCCTTCCGCGCCAGCCAAGAGCCGGAGCAAGCTGGCGGCGCAGATAAAGAAGCTCAAGGCTCGGTTGACCGAGGAGAGGCAATCCTCCGGGGCTCTTCGAGAAGAGACCGAGGAGCTTCGCGCAGGCCGCAAGGGCGAACGTCGCGGAAGGGGAGCCAGGCCGCACGAAGTGGCTAGAGGAGGAACTCAACGACGTGTCCGAATGGCGGAAGCTGCTCGTGAAACAGGTGAAGCAGCTTGAGGCCCAGCTCGCCGAAGAGAAGTCGACTTCCGTGGCACTCCAGGAGAAAATCTCCACCCTGTGGGCGTCACAGGAGGAGGCCGAGGAGATGCGCGGGCTGGCCGCAAGGGCGAGCACCGCGGAGAAGAGGGTCGAGGAGCTGGACGAGCAGCTCAAGACCGCCGAGCTGCGAGCCGGTCAGAGCGAAGATCTGACGAGCAGCTGTGGGCCAAGACCGAAGAGGTCGAGGCTCTCCGTGTGAAGGCAACGGAGCAGGCCAGGAGCAGCAAGGAGGAAGCCGACCGTCTCCGAGCTGAGGCCAGAGAGGGTTTTATAGCCCAAGGGGAAGTCCTGCGCCTCAAGGAAGTGATCGAGGAACTCAAGGAGCAACTCGCTTCTAAGTAACTGTAGGGCCGTACCCGAAAGGGACTTTTATACCTGCAACTCTTGTTAATGCAATAAAGAACTTACCTTTTTCCTGCAAAAAAGAGCAGCAAAAGACAAGAACAAACAGGAAAACAAGAGCAAGGCACGAAAACGCTAAAAAGTTTAAGAAAACCGGTAGAACGCTTAGCCTAACTCCCAGCCCCTGTTGTGCAGCTGCTCGAAAACCTGAGTTTGCGAACTCGAACAGGTGCACAAGAGAAAGAGCGACACCCTAGCCCCCGGTACGGACGGTGCTCGAAAACCTGAATTTGCGAATTCGAGCACGTGCGTAGAGAGTTAGAGTCACACCCGTATCCTGATCAACTTATTCCAAGAACTGCTCGGCGTCGTAAGTTAGGCGATTCCAAAGGTAACCGAACAAGGAAAGTACCTCTGTCGCGGAGGGCTTACGAGAGCGGGCTTTGCCAAGTGGTTGTGCCATGAGCGGTAAGTGCCTCTGCCGCGGAGGGCTTACGAGAGCAGACTTAGCCGCGAGGCGAGAAAGCCTTTTTACGCAACCTTGAGTTTAGAAACTCGTTGAAACTGGATACGAGCAGGAAAAAAATCCATAAGATTGCGGAGCCAAGCGTTCGTAAGGCCGGGCAGCCATCAAGTGTTATCAGAGAGGGGGTAGTCTTGAGAAGACAGAGATGTGAAAAGGCCGCAGAAGACCGTGAAAATTTCACTGTAAACTGATTGAACTTTACATGGAGCCCGGCTGACTTGGACGAACAAAGGCGCCAAGTTTGACAAAAAGCCGGGTTAAGCAAACACCGAAAGACCTACACAAAGAACTTACGGGTGGTCGATGTTCCAAGTGCTAGTCGCTCTCTCCGTCCTCCATGGCGGCGAGTAGACCTCCCGGCGTAGCAAGAGAAACGACCGTGAACGGGCCCTCCCAACGGGGAGTTAGCTTGTTGGCATTGGACATGTTCGAACACGGCGCAGAACGAGATCGCCTACCGCAAAGCCCTTGGTCGAACCGACGGCGCGTGCTTGGCGAAGAGCTCGCTGGTGGTAGCGCCATTCGACTTGTGCCCAGTCGCGTGTGCCTTCGAGGAGGTCAAGATCGAGTAGGCGCTCTTACTCGGAGTCAACAAGGTTGACCGAGCTCGTGCGAGGCGAGCCGAGTACTATTTTGGCGGGCAAGATGGCTTCTGCACCGTAGACCAATTGGAAAGGAGTTTCCCCGGTTGCTCGGTGGCCGAAAGCGAATCGCCTGGAGGACGGAAGGAACCGTCAACCGAGGCCTTGTTGTGCTCGCAGAGTGCCGCGAACACGCGCCGTTTGATACCCTGGACGATCTGTCCGTTAGCTCGCTCGACTGCTTCATTGCTCTGTGGATGTGCCACAAAGGCGAAACAGACCTTGGTGCCCAGCTGTTCGCAGTATTCCTAGAATAACTCGCTTCTGAGCTGGGTACCGTTATCCGTGATCAGCTTGTGGGGAATCCCGAAGCGCGTGACCACGTTGTTCTTGAGGAAGCGCACAACCGTTTTGGCGTGAAGGGACGACACCGGCTCTGCCTCAATCCACTTTGTAAAAGTGTCGATGGCGACGAGCAAGTGTGTGTAGCCCTTATACCCCTTAGGGAACGGGCCGAGCAGATCCAGACCCCATGTGGAGAAAGGCCAAGATGGGGGGATCGTTTGGAGCTCTTGGGCAGGCTTATGTGCCTTCCGGGCGTGAAATTGGCAAGCCTTGCACTTAGTCACTATGTCCCGGGCATCTTTTAACGTTGTAGGCCAGTAATAGCCCATGCGAAACGCTTGTCGACCGAGTTACAAGGAGGCGTGGTTGCCGCAGCACCCTCGCACGCCCCTAAGAAGGAACACACCCTCCTGTTGAGAGATGCACTTGGAGAGGACTCCTACAACACCTTGACGGTAAAGGATGCCGTCCACAAGCTTGTATGGACTAGCACGCCTTATAAGCCGGGAGCGCTCGGCTTCGTCTTCGGGCAGGGTCCCATCTACTAGGTACCGGACAAATGGCGTTGTCCAGCTCGCAGCCTGCTCAATGACGGAGACAGCACCACCTGTCTCAGTTGCCTCATCCGGAGACGTGATTGAGGGCTTGTAAAGGTGCTCGACGAGCACCCCTGCCAGAGCAGGTTCGCGCGAGGATCCAAACTTGGACAGCTGGTCGGCCAAGAAGTTGTCCTTCCTAGGCACGAAGAGCACCTCGAAAAATCAAAAATGCCGCTCCAACTTCCTTACTTCAATAGGTATCGCGCCATTGAGTCATCGCAGCACTGATACTCCTTGTTTACCTGGTTGATGACCAGCTGTGAATCTCCCTTCACAGTTAGCCGTTGGACACCGAGCGATTTGCACGCTCTTAGTCCCGCGAGGAGGTCCTCGTACTCCGCAGCGTTGTTAGTCGCCGCAAAGTGTAGTTGGATAGAATACTGGAGTTGCTCTCCTTGAGGGGAGATGAGAACAAAACCAGCCCCCGAGTTTCCAGTACGCGAGCCATCAAAAAACATGGTCCAAGGGGGGTCATCTGGTTGCTCGGGAGCTTCCTGGGATTTGGGCGGGCAGGTCCATTCGTCGACAAAGTCAGCCAAGACCTGGGACTTAATAGCAACTCGGGCAAAGAAATGTAATATCAAATTCGCCAGCCCATTGCCCATTTAGCTATGCGTCCGCCAGCTTCCTTGTTCCTTAGGATTTCTCCAAGAGGGAACTTGGTCGGAACCAGTATTTGATGCGCCTGGAAGTAGTGCCGAAGTTTCCTGGAGGACCTGAGCAAGGCGTAGAGTAATTTCTGGACCTCAAGGTAACGCCCTTTTGATCCGTGAAGTACCTCGCTCACGAAATAGATTGGCCGCTGGATGCCTTCCCTTTCCACCGTCAAGACCACGCTCACCGCTTGCGGCATGCAGCTAAGGTACAACAAAAGCTGCTCACCGTGGCGTGGGGTAGTCAAGACAGGTAGGTTGGACAGGTATTGCTTTAGATCTTGGAAAGATCTATCAGCCTCCTCTGTCCACTCGAAACCATTATGCTTGGCGCAGGCCTTAAAAAGGGCAACTGCTGTTCGCTCGACGGAGATAAACCTGCTCAAAGCAGCTATCCGTCCGGTGAGGCTCTGAACTTCTTTGACGGTAGTTGGAGCCTGCATGTTTTCAATGGCCTCGATTTTTTTGGGGTTAGCAAAGATTCCTTGCGAACCAATTACATAACCGAGCAACATTCCAGATCGAACACCAAAGGTACACTTCTCTAAATTTAATTTTATTCGATGCCTGTTGAGATTTTGGAAAGTCTCGGCCAGGTCTTTTACATGATCTGGAGCATACTTGCTCTTTACAACTATATCGTCGACATAAACCTCCAGGTTTTTTCGCACTGCTCGGGAAAGTCTTCCATTGTTACCGAACGTGGCACTAGCATTGCGCAGACCGAAAGACATGGTCGAGCAGCGTAAAGTGCGAAGGGGTGATGAAGGCGCCTTCTTCATCCTCGGGAGATGCTTATTTGGTGATAACCGAGTAAGCATCCAAAAACTCAAGAGTGGGCATCCGCATCGCGTCGACCAACCGGTCTATGCGAGGCGCGGAAGTTGTCCTTAGGACAAGCAAATGCTCAGATCCGTGTGATCGACACACATCCTCCACTTGCCGCCTTTCTTATTTACAATGACAGGGTTGGCCAGCCACTCGGTGTGATCAACCTCGCGGATGAAACCAGCAGCGAGCAGCTTGCCATGCTGATCTTTGATGATCCCCGCTGAAGTTCAAAAGCGACGAAGCTTCCGCTAACAAAGTTTTTGTCGCCGGACGCGGTTTGTGCTCGATAACCTCCTTGGGACTCGGGCATGTCGATAGTCCTGTGCAAACACCTCTGCATTAGCTCGGAGGAAGGCAATGAGCTCGATTTCCTATTTGGGGTCCAAATTGACCCCCAGATGAACTGTCTTGGAGGAATCATCCAAAGACAGCGGAACCTCCTTGGTCTCTCCTCCTGGCTGAAGGGAAACCATAGGGCGTGTAGACTTGGTCTGCGGAACATCGGGACCACGTGGCGGGAGCTGGTAGACTAGGGCAAGGGACTGCTCGTCGCAATCGAGAGCGGCCTTATAGTTGCCCTTGACCGTGATCACACCGTTGGGACCCGGTATCTTCACACAATGATATCCATGATGGGACACGGCCATGAACTTGCCATGGGATGGCCGGCCCAGGATAGCATTGTACTCGGATGGGAAGTCAACCACATCGAACGTGATCAACTCTGTCCGGAAGTTGCTTGGACTGCCGAAGGTAACAGCGTAACGACCGCCTAACGGCGAACAGCTTCTCCGGGAACAATGCCGTAGAAGGGCATCGCGACCTCTTTAAGCTTGGAGCGAGGGATTTGCATCTCGTCCAAGACCTTAGCAGAGAGTAGGTCCAAAGCGCTCCCGCCGTCAACCAAAACACGGCCAACTCTGGCGTTGCTGATGGTCGGAGTGACCACCAGTGGGAGCCGCTGAGGCTTGGTCATCCCAATAGGGCAATCCTCTTGAGAGAAGGAGATGGGGACCTCGGTCCACTTCATCTATTCGGGCTGTGGTTTGCCCTTCTCCACGTTGTGGACCTCCCGAGCAGCCTCCTTGAGGCTGCGCTGAGAGGTATAAGCTGAGGAACCGCCGAAGATGACAGCGATATGGTTCACGGGTTCCTGATACTCATCGTCGTCCTGATCACCATCATCGGTTTGGCGCTTAGCCTTACCGGCTTCACCTTTTTCGGGCAGGGTGGGCATTGGGCCCTTGCCGATGTAGAAATCCTCGAGCTTTGCAGCCCAGGTCCTACAGTGGCGCGTGTCATGCACGTAGTGCTGGTGGAACTTGCAATATCGGTCACTTGGACCTTTCTTGCCTTAGTTGCCTCCCTGGGCGTGTTTCTTGCCCTTATAGTTATTGTTGGGCTTTTTCTGCCTATCCTTGGGAGGAGGTGTGCGATCTATACCGGCGACTGTGTTGCTCGCATCATCCTTCTTTTTCTTCTGGGACTTCTTGTCACCAGGATTGTTGCTGCTCTTCTTCTTTTCCTCCACACCAGGCTGGGCGGGCAGCTCGCACTTGTCGAACGCCTTTTTGTACTGAACGCGCTCTGCCATATTGGCATAGCGATCAGCCGCCTTGAACAGTCGTTGGCGGTCCAGGTCTCATTGATCTCGAGATCTTGGGTGAGGCAGCTTCGTCATGACTCCGTTTTAAAGGCGCGGACAATGATTCGTCCGAGATGTTTGGGATTGTCTTTGCGGATCTTGATGAAACGCTTCACAAAGTTGCGGAGGGTCTCCCTGCTCATCCGGATCATCCGTGCAGATCATCCTCCTTGCCCAGACGCACGTAATGCCTCCGAAATTGGCAATCGAAAGCGCCACAAAGTCGCTTCCAAGAGTTAATGGAACCCTCTTGCTGATTAAACTGCCACGTCCGAGCAGCGCCCTCAAGGACAGTCGGAAGGTAATTGGCCATGACAAGCTCATCACCCCCGGCCGCCATGAGGGCTGTAGCGTAGATGGAAAGGAACTCCTCTGGGTTCTGGGTCTGTTGTACCTCTCCGTGTCCGGCTTGAATTTTATACACCGAACGAGCGAAGCTCGTTAGAGAAAGCCCCGCAGCCTTAAGGCGAAGACCGGCCACCTTCCCCGGCAGAACCTAGCCTTGAGAAGACATTGGTCCTGTTGGTCGGGGGAACTCTTGCTGAGCGGGAGGTTTCTGCTTGAAGGAACTCTCTCCGTGATAAGCCCCCACGCGCCTTCCTCGTGGTCGCGACAACGCTTCCTCGCGAGGCATCGCTCGTGATCGCCGCTACGCACGCTGCCCTCGCCCGGGTCGCTGGCGACTACGGGACTCGGCGAGCGGCGGCGACCACGGGCAGCTTGCTCGTGGACAGTGGTCCTCCGACGGTGACGACGGTCACGCGATCGATCGGATCGCTCGCTGTCCAAATCCACCCGGACAGGCTCACCGCGCTGCCCGGATGCGGCCTCACCTACGGACTTAAGGCCTCGCCGCCGAGGTGAGTAGTTACTTCATCGCCCACGAGGACGAGATTGTCCTCGTGAGCGGATCGACACGATCGCCGGGGCCCGGAGCCGCTCTCGCTCGCTCAATTGGTCTCGATCCTGAAGCATCCGCGTTTTGCCTCGATCGGAATCTGGCACGCCGATTCCACCCGGCAAGCTGAACTTCGCCGGGTCTTGGCGAGGCGCTGAGGCGATCGCGTCGCCGACGCTTATGCTGATCGCGGATCTCGCGCCAAGGTTTGCTGATGGATTCGCCGAAAGTGCGCGTAACAATGTCTTTCTCGCTAGCAGATTGTGCGGCTCCATCTGGGTGCCGAGCGGAATTGACTCGCTCGATCTCTTCGGCCGCCGTGACCCGTGCAGGATCCCCGGAGGTTCCTGCACCAGCCATGTTGACGTCGTGGTGGCCGTGCGTTTGCGCGCTAGACGGTGTCATCACTGTGTCGCCACAGGAGGAATCAACCGACATTGCCTTGGAATCTGATAGATCTAAACCAGCGAAAGATCATCGGCCCAGATAATCGTTAATGACGGAGCTCGACTCGAGACCATCTCCTGAGTGTATCCGAAACTTCGCCTCGCATACGCACATCGATCAAGGTCGGTAAGATCGATTCGAGCTGACAGGGGAAGAGACATCCTGCCCTTCTGAGTCGTAGTCCTCAGGAAGAATCTCCGTATCGCTGATGGATTTCGACATGCTCGATCTGCGTATCCCCACGGACGACGCCAACTGTCGACGGTTGAGATATTGATCTCAAGTCGCTAAGGTTCTTCAAGAGTGAGATAGGAGACACGCCGAACAATAGCGAACAACAACGAACAGGAGACAGGGGTTTTTATCCTGGTTCAGGCCTCTCGGGAGAGATAATAGCCCAACGTCCAGCCCTTCTTTATATCAAAGAGTATTACAAGATGGAACTCGACGAGATGAACAAGTCTCGGCAAAATTATGTGTATACAAGCGAAGATCAGGTGTCTATGAGATGCTAAGACGTAAACTCGATACCCGATGGCCCCTAAACGCCGTAGGGGCTTGGTTTATATAGTGCAGAGCAAATCAACCTACCGAGAGAATATCGGGCCAGGCTAACTATGAGTACGTAGCGAACTCGACGTGCCAAATATATCCCGAGGTAGATAAGGCAAACTCCAATTCTTGGGGATCATGACTTCTATTCCAATCCGGGAAGCCAACGTCCGGGTCTTCACGTAGCCGTGCAGAACTCTTGTTCGAGACGGACTCAAACAGGAATCTTAGGTCAAGACGCACCGCGTCGTACCAAGAAGTTGTTCGGCAGACGCACATGGGCCTCGATAGAACCTTCCAGAGCCGGGCCCCGTAGGCCGTTCGAATGGGCCGCCAGGAGCGGGCCATGGCAATGGGCCGTGATTTTATCCCCGACTACGCCTCTTCCGGCCAAGATCTGGCGAAGTGCAGGGACATGACAGGTTGTCGCCGCCCATCGACAAAGCGGATCGCTCATGGGATTCTCTCTCGGCCAAGGATAGCCCGGGAGGTGCGCTACGCTCCTGGTTGGGACTCAGGGAGGCGCGGTTGACTTGGTCAAGCCCCAGGGTGACCCTGGCGGGCTGGACGCTTCCTTTAGTATGGTCATGGTCGGACTTTTGGGCCCTTTAGACGCGTGGGCGATGCAGATCGCCCAAGGCCCACCTCGGGTGGACCACTTACGATCACCAACAACAAAATTTCGAGCCTCGAGCGGGTCGCGTGGCGAGCTGGTCTGAGGTTTTAGAAAGAATCGCCCTATCGCGTTGCGCGGGAAGATTTGGCTA
This sequence comes from Raddia guianensis, assembly GCA_036346415.1. Taxonomy (NCBI): domain Eukaryota; kingdom Viridiplantae; phylum Streptophyta; class Magnoliopsida; order Poales; family Poaceae; genus Raddia; species Raddia guianensis. The sequence goes on along the minus strand of CM070535.1, from coordinate 41,394,597 downwards.
CGGTTTTCTGGAGCAGCTGGGGCGAGTAGTGGAGCATTCAATTCGATTTGACGGAAAAGTGGGGCAGTTACGCCTCCATGGGCATGACTCCCACGATCTCCGCTTCGACCGCTGCCTTCCTTGATAAGGCAGTGTTTTTTAGGGGGAACTCTCACTACAGAATCATCCCCTTTGCCTTTGTCTTCATCTCTCCATTTTGCTCCCTGCCTTCTCGCCTCCTTGCTTCCGGCGACCATGGTGCTCATCGGAGATAGCGCTCTCACGTGGGAGCGGATGGTAGAGTTAGAGAGGGACGACTTCATGAAGCCGGGTTCTTGGAGGCTTCCTGGCGCAGCCTGGGAGCTAGAGGCCGAGCCTACCGAGCTGGTGTGCTTCGAGAGCTCGGCCATATGCGGGTTCCGCGCGCCGGAGTCGCAGTTCATGACGGATTTCTTTGATTTCACGGAGCTGCGGCCGGAGAATCTGTCCCCGTAGTCCTTCATCCATTTGTCCATGTTTGCACATCTGTGCGAGGCGTACTGCGGGGTGTGGCCCACGGTCAGCCTCCTTTAACAGTACTACTTCAAGCTGAAGGCCGTCGGCCATCGCGCGGGCAATCGACGGGGTTTTCGCCTCACCTCTCGCCGGACCCGAGGTAGCCGAATGTACCCGGAATACGAAGTCAAGACGAAGGTCGACGGTTGGGCCCAGCGGTGGTTCTACCTGAACCGCGGGGGCTCAATCCTGGAGTATTCTTCAGTCGCGCCGGATACGCCGGTCTTTGCATGTAGCGAGCCCCTGCCGGAGGATCAAGTGACGGAGTACGAGATCGAGGGGCTCACCAAGAAGGGCCTGACGGGCTACGATGTTGTCAATAGCTTCGTCCGGCACCGTTCAGCTGATGGATGAGGAAGGCCGCGAAGCAAGCGTCGGCCGAGATGGTAATTTGGGAGGATCTGGACCGGGACTTCCATCAAGGTAAGCACTTATCGAGCCGCCCTGTTTGATTTTAGGTCTGCGCACGGTGTGATCGTCTATGACGCCTTGCAGGTAGACCTGTTCATGGGCGGCCCGGCCCGGCGAGCCCGCCGCACCGCCCGAAAAGTTCGCCCGCCCGACCGGCATCGGGTTGGCCTCGGATCGACGCCTGCCCGGCTCGGCTCCGCCACCGCCGAGAAAATTGTGCTACAAGCCGTGGCCGAGCTTTCGGGCTTCCGGCCCGAAACTAAAGCCCAGAGCATCGGGCCGGGCTGGGCTCAGGCTTGGTCCCGCGGGACCGGGCTTTTCCAAGCCCGGCCCGGCAGATGATCAGGCCTACATGCAGGACTCTCGGCTTGTGATGCCGCACGGATCGCGGGCGTGTTGCTGCCCGTGGACAAGAATCCTCGCCTCGAAAAATTCGTGATGGATAAATTGTCCGCGGTATGCGTCCGTAAGGTGTTTGATTAAATTCCAGGCTGCGCGCGCCCTCGAGGCCTTGACGACTCATGCCGATTATTTGCAGCGGACGTGGAAGGCGACCAAGGAGGCCACGCAAGCCTCGGGCTCCGCAGGGGAGCCTTTGACTGTGCAACCATTGGCGACGCGCTCGCCGCTAGGGAGATCGCCAGCAGCGTCTGGCGGGGCGTCAGTCCTATCGGTGATGTCGGGCGAGGGAAGCCCAGAGCCGACATCGACCGCGGTGAAGGTAGGCGCGGAGATGCGGGCAGGAAAACGCAGGGGGCCGACGCAGGTGAGCCCCTTTTCCTTCGACGCAGGCCAAGTGTCGGGCATCCGGCTGCCTTTAAGTTCTGTTTTTTGCGCGGGTCCAGCGCGCTACGCCGGCGAAGAAGAGGAGGTTGTACCGGCCTGTTCAGTGCAGCGATGACGAAGAGGCCGCGCCAGCGGTGGGCCCGTCGTCGGGAGCGACGTCGCGGCGGGGAACCGTGAAGAAGATTATCACAACCCGGCAGAGGGCAACCGTGCCAACCACGAGCAGCGTCGGCGGCCTAGAGACAGAGCTTTTCCTGCGCCCTACACCGGGGGTGTACGAGGGCACAGAGCTTGAACCAGCGCGTAAGCCTCCTGCGCTGCTCATCATTACCCTGCTTCCATATCTAATTGCTATGTGTGTTTTCGATCCCAGTGCGTAGCGCCAAGGTGGCAATTGAGGTGCTGCCTCCCTCTGCTGAAGACCGGGAAATCGAGAACGAACCGGTCGACCCCAACAGAGGGTATCTCGACGGCCTTGGCCGGAGGAGGCCGGGCTGATGAGGCCAACGGACGCTTGAGGCGGAGGAGGCAGCCGATTCATGGGGGTCATCGGCCCGCCACCGATAGCAAAGGCTTTGGGACGCGTCTAACGAGGTCGCGGAGATGGTGAAGGTCGACACCGGCACGGCTTCCTTGTGGGTCACCCCCCTGCGCGTCGAAGGTCTCAAGGCGCATGGGTGGCGGCCGATCGATCGCCGGGGGATTGTCGATCTCTTCAAGACTCCGGTTGGGAAAGTGCCCCCGGCGCCCGACCGGCGCATGCTGCTGGTTGGATGGGAATGGCAGGTGCGCATGCTTGTGCCGTCAGGTTGGATTGGTGTCTCGATGCCCAGCGTGGGTCGGCTGGCGTCCGCGGGCTGGATCTCTGCTACCCCGGAATGGGTGGAGCAGCAAGTTAGCAGCAGGGTACAAGAGTCTGCGAGGAGAGGCCCGCCGGCCGTGAAGATTTATCCTACTCCCGAGCTGGAGAGGAAGGCTCTCCCGGTACCGGACGCGCATATCAGTAGGGAGCCGCATACCACTCATCGGCGCACGTAAAAAGCGGAGGTCAAGCAGAGCGCCGAACTGAAGCAAAGAGCATGGCGGCGCTACCTCGACCACGCCCAATTATGAGGATCGGTGCGGCTGCTAGGTTTCTTGCCCCCGTGGAGGGTGAGAGCGTGGTGGAGGCAGAGCTTCCAGCGACGAAAGCTGGCCAGGCCCTGGCGGAGGCCGCGGTGGACAGGCTTAAGACGAAGCTTAAGGAGGCGCAATACGCTGCTTAGAGGTCAGCTGAACGGGCTGAGCCCTCAATGGAAAGACGGAAGCTCGCGCAGGAGGTCGTTCAGCTCCTTGACGAGCTCCAGCTTTCGCGGGATGTTGCGGAGCAAGCCGTTCGGGCTAGGGCCGGACTCGAGGAATCCTTGACCGCTGCTGAGGCGACGCTTAAGGCCCGCATCGGAGGAGACGAGGTCCAGGCTCTCCCAGAGGCGGCCGATAGGAACGAGGCTGAGCTCACGGCTACCCAGCAGAGGGTGGACGAGCTGGCATCGGCCCAGGCTGAACTTTGCGAGGCCAAGCTAGCTGTGGCACAAGCGATGGTGGCGAAGTCCGAGCTTGCGGCCAAGGTGGAGTACGCTGAGAGGCTGGCGGCTGCAGCTGGAGCGATTGCTCCACTTCCGGCAGCATCATCGGTACGATCCGTGGTGGCGGCGTCATGTCCCGCATCGCCAGAAGGGAGCGGCTCGGAGTCAGTAGGCTGCTCACCCCTGCCGTTCCACGAAGCGCATGTCCGCGGGTTCGATCGAATCGTGCGCGACACCGTTGAGGAGAGGGTGAAGAGGATGCTCGCTCTCAACAAGAAGGTAACACCCTTGAGTCTGCACATTATGCTTAGGATTTGACCTCTCCGCGATTTGATTTGTTCCCCCTTGTTTCAGTTCTACGCCCTCATTGCCGGCACATCCTCGCTGATGGAGGCAGCACGTGGGCGGTCAGGCGACGATGCGGCGGAGATCGAACGCCTCTCTGCCGAACTTGCGCAAGCCTGGGCGCAGATAGAGCGCGCGAACGCGCTAGCTACTGAAAACGAGGTTCGTGGCACCCCCGCACCGACGAGCTTGAGGCCGTGCTTCAGGCAGCACTAGAGAAGGAGCAGGAGGCCGTGGCGAGGCTTGCCCAGGCACAGGAAACAGAGAAGGTTGCAACGAGCCAAGCCTAGGTGGCCCGTGAAGAGGCAGGCTGAGCCCGGGCTGCCTTTGATGAAGAGCGCAGGCGTAGGGAGGCGGCCTCCAAGGTGCTAGAGGCTGCTCTGTCCGAGCACAACACCACCGTGCTTTATCGGTAAAGAAGAAAGGGCGAATACCGATACTTGTAAGACTTCGGAAGAAGTACGATGTGATCAGGAACGCGTCGCGGTAAATTAGGTTGTATCGGTATCAACTTTGTAACACTATAAATAGGACTTTAGGTCTCGAGAATAAAGATCTAAGACTCAATACACAAAACACTTTCTCGAATCCGATCGACTTCGTCGAAAGGTTTCAACCCGCAGGTAGAGCTATCTCGATGGGATAATCGATTCTCTTCTTGTAACCCGTGTGCATGGCTGCATCATGTTGACCTCATGTATACAAACCATGTTAAACTGTCTCGGGATTTACCGATCTTTAGCATGTTCTCGCATATTGCACTGTCTCGATTTAATCGATCTGTAATGTGTGTTTATCCTGTAATGCCGATCATCAGATATTTCATGTGCTCTTCCTGAATTCGATGTATGCAACTGTTTCGTCTAATCGATCTTGTGTATGCCTTGTTTAGGAGTTTGCATCTGTAAATCTTTGCCGATTGGTATTACATCTACCAAATATTAGCCTTCGAATCATTACATCAGTTTATTAGATTATGCTTAGATTCGGATCTGGATACTGTCTTGGCCTGACCAATCTATTCGATTTACTTCTTGGTTTAATCTGATGCACTGGTACAAAGGTTTATGGCTAGTACATTATAAAAAATACCAAAAAGAAGTACAAGATTTGAATTTAATTGTTATTCCATATTTACTTGCTCTATCGGACATTAAGCCGATAGAACCTATAATCGGATATATTAAAGCCGATTATAGAAAACCTGATCTGGCTATTTAAAAAGCCGATTAGGGCTATATTACTGACGATTTTCTCCTTGTCAATTTACAGGTCAAATTGACTGGCACGCTTGGTTTTCTTGTTGCGACACAACCACAGAGTTGACGCTTCGGCACGTGTGTTCGCGAGAAGTCAACTTTTCGTGTCAACATACTTTTTGGCACGCCCGGTGGGACCCGAAAGATCGAAATCGACAACATGACGCGTACCGATGCCGAGGCAACATTGGAGGCGCTCAAGCTCGCTGCCGAGCCAGTGACGTTGGACGAATTGAGCCCAGACCAAAAGAAGGAAATTGAAGACAGGCTCGCGGAAATTCACGAAGAAAACAAGAAAAGGATGCTCACTGGATATCGGAAGACGCGCAGTGGCCAAGTTACAAAGACTTCCATCGGAGATCCGCTGCTCACGGCGATTTTTCCGGTTATCGAGGATCGATCAACAACTCACATCGATCGATGCTTGATCAATCATCGGTTCTAGGGCGAATTGTCCAAGAAGGGGCACATGCGGCGTTTCATAACATGATGACTGGGCAAACCCACCAGATGAATCGGAATATTCCGCTAGGGGTGAATCCAGGGGGCCAGTATCCGGCTTGCGCCCAGCCAGGGGCGTCGAATGCTGGAACTTCCCAATTAAGTCCACCACTGGTTATTAATCCAACACCGATTCAGACGGTAAACAATAATCAGGCTATGGTTCCAGTACCAGATCCGATTTATCAACCGATGAATCATGGAGTGAGCGGTAATCTAGAAGAGATCACGAAGAACTTGGTCTACAATATGATGAAGCAGTGCGGGTTCAACACTCCCAAAATTGCACCGCACTATACCATGCCGTATCCATCGGCTCTCAATGAAACAGAGTATCCTCACAAGTATCGAGTTCCCGATTTCACCAATGCCAAGTTCAGCGGCAGCAATAACACCTCTACCCACGAGCACATTGCTAGATTTCTTGCGCTGTGTGGGGAAGCCGCTTCGAAGGATACTCTTAAATGCCGATTATTCCCGCTGTCTTTATCGGGATCGGCTTTCAACTGGTTCACGTCACTTCCTCCGAACAGTGTTACCTCATGGCAAGATCTGGAGAAGAAGTTCCACGAATACTTCTATTTCGGAGAGAACGAGGCAAGGATTACCGATATAATGATGATCAAACAGAAATTTGGTGAATCAGTAAATGACTATCTGCGTCGGTTCCGGGAGGTGAGAAACCGATGCTATAGCCTTTCTCTGCCAGACAACGAATTGGCGGAATTGGCTTTTAAGGGTATGTTGCCTGTCAACCAAAAGAAGGTACGCAACCAGGAGTTCGCCGATATATCACATCTGGCGCATAAAATCGCGCTGTATGAAAGCCAATTCGCTGATAACTCTTACCCAGGTCAGAAGGAGTATCGGAACAATAACAACAATTATAAGGGTAAAGATAAAGCCGTCAATGTTGTTGAAACAGATGAGGTGGAAGATTCTGATGATTCCGACGCTGAAGAAGTTGGAGCTTATGTAGCTGAATGGGTGAGCAATAAAAAGGAATTCGAGCTTGGATGGATCAAGCCGAAAGGACCTGAGAAAAGCAAATATTCCTTTGAGACATCTAAGTGTGATCGGATTTTCGATCATTTGTTACAAGAAAAACAGATTCGGCTTAAGCAAGGGCATGTTATTCCCCACTTGAAGAGCTAAAGAAGCGCAAATATTGCAAGTGGCACAACTCTTATTCACATGCCACCAACGAGTGCAATGTGTTCAAACAAGTCATCCAAAAGGCAATTGAAAACGGCCAACTAAGGTATCAAGACAAAACTTCACAGATTGACACACAGCCGTTCCCTATCGGTTTTATTGGCATGGTTGACGCTAAAAGGAAAGCCGATGATCCCGAAAGTTCCAATCGGTTCAAAGTGCTTGTTGGTGATAAAAGGATCGTGGTTGAAGAAAGGCCCGAACTCAATTTCCGATCGTCAGGCCGGCGTGGTGGAAGAAATGATGAGTGGCGCGAAGTAAAGTGTGGCCATAATCATAATCCGATTTCAAAGTCAAGACCGAGGCCAACCTTCGATCAGTTGATGGAAAAATACGACAGGATGGCTAAGGAAACGCCTCGCAGGAGCGTTAAATCAGGTACTCCAGATGCTGTTGAAAAGGATTCAAATAATCAAGGTTGGGAGATGAAACACTGGGAATGTCCTTTTTTCCGATACTGCTGGGAAGAAAGGATGTCTTTGCCTAATTTGGAGGATTGTCCGATGAACCACGTGTTTGTTCCTCCCAAAAGAACATCGGTAAAAGATCGGCTGGTGTTTCCTAGTGAAAGGTCCGAGGATACGCCAACGAAGGAAAATGCCGGTGTGCATCGGCCTCCTAAGGTGCCGTTGCCACAGTGGTGCCCGAGCGGAATCACAAAGTCCCAGAAACGGCGCCTGCAGCGGATGAGACATGCAGAAACTAAAGAAGCAGAAGCCGGGAAATTTAGGGATGCTCTACTGGAGCAGGTAAAGCCAATAAGGCCAGCTAGGGGCAAACAGGAATGGAGGCCCAAGTTGAGATCGACCGTTATCATTGTGAAAGATTCCGACGAAGTTTCAATTGCTGCTAACATGGTCTGCGTCCTGCCTCGGGAGTTCATGTGCGATTACGAAGAGGCCACTGCAGAGTTAGTGGTAGGAGCTAAAGATGCTGTATTTAAGAAACCAGAGAATTCCCGATTGCATTTGAAGCCGTTATTCATCATGGGATATATGAATGGAAAGCCGATTTCCAGAATGATGGTAGACAGTGGAGCTACGGTGAATCTGATGCCATATTCTGTCTGCCGTAAAATCGGAAAATCTACGGAAGACTTGGTTAAGACTAACATGGTTTTAAGCGATTTCAACGGAAATCCGACTGAAGCCAAGGGAGTTTTGGTTGTGGAACTCACCATAGGGAGCAAGACGATCCCCACAGCTTTCTTTGTAATTGAAGGAAAAGGGAGTAATAACGTGCTGTTGGGAAGGGATTGGATCCACGCCAATTGCTGCATTCCATCGACATTGTATCAAATTCTAATTCAGTGGATTGGCGATCAAATAGAAGTGGTGAGAGGAGAATCTCTGACCGCTGAAACCGATTGTGCCGATATACATCATAATCTAGAGGCACTATCGGGAAAACCCTTGGAAGATTGTGATTTTCTCAGTGCTAGTAAATTGGGGTTCAAACCGATGACTCTGGAAGGACAATCGGTAACTCAAGGGTGTGAGGGTTTTTTATGGGAACCGCGGCTCTAGAGGGGATCGAATATAAGATGGGCCAAGGATTCATATCGGCTGATGAGCTGGAAAAAGTCGATATTGGCACCGATGGTAAAGAGAGGCCCATTTACATCAGTAAACAGTTGTCGCGGGAATATAAAGATCGACTTATAGAGATACTTAAGGATCGGGTTGATTGTTTCGTCTGGGAATATCATGAAATGCCTGGTTTAGACCGATCCATAGTTGAACACAAAATTAAGATGAAACTTGGATTTCGGCCAGTAAAATAATCGCCAAGGAAGATCAGTTGGAAAATTTATGATCAGGTAAAGGCTGAAATTCAGAGGTTGTTGGATGCAAAGTTTATTCGGCTGTGCAAATATGCCGATTGGATTTCTAATATAGTACCAGTTGGTAAGAAGGATTCTGATAAAATTCGGGTATGCATCGATTTTCGGGACTTGAACAAAGCAACGTATAAAGATGAATATCTTATGCCAATTGCTGACCGTCTGATCGATGTCGCTTCGGGTAATCGGATTATCAGTTTTTTGGGTGGCAATGCTGGTTACAATCAGATCTTCATGGCCGAAGAAGATGTCAACAAGACTGCATTTAGGTGTCCTGGAGCTATTGGCTTGTTTGAGTGGGTTGTGATGACTTTTGGGCTGATTAGCGCTGGAGCGACATATCAAAGAGGGATGAACCTGATCTGCCATGACTTAATCGGCAAACTGGTTGAAATCTATATTGATGATGTGGTTATCAAATCTCAAGAAGAAGAACAACACCTGGCTGATATCGTTACTGTGTTGGATCGGTTTCGAAAGTACGGCACGAGGATGAATCCGAAGAAATGTGCTTTCGGAGTATCGGCCGGCAAATTCCTGGGTTTCATGGTACATCAGAGAGGAATTGAGGTCCATCCCGATAGAGTGAAAGCGATCCTGAATACGAAACCCCCTGATTCAAATGTTCGTCTACAAGAGCTTATCGGTAAAATTAATTATTTGAGGAGGTTTATTTCGAATTTATCTGAGAGGATCATCCCGTTTTCTCCTTTGCTTAAATTAAAAAATTCCGATAAGTTTGTTTGGGGGCCAGAGCAGCAAAAGGCGTTTGATGATATTAAAGAGTATCTTGTGAATCCACCTGTTCTGATTGCCCCAAAGGAAGGATTGCCATTTAGGCTGTATCTATCGGTATCGGATAAAACTATAGGAGCGGTCCTGGTCTAGGAAGTCGATGGGAAGGAGCATGCCATCTTTTATCTTAGCAGGAAGCTATTGGACCCAGAAACCCGATACACGGTAGTCGAAAGGTATTGCCTTTGTTTGTACTTTGCGTGTACTAAGTTGAGGCATTATTTGCTGGGTGCGGAATGCAGAATAGTATGTCAAACCGATGTGGTCAAATACATGCTTAATGCCCCAATAATCAAAGGACGTCTTGGGAAGTGGGCATATACTCTCATCGAGTTTGACTTGACATATGAGTCTCCAAAGGCTGTCAAGGGGCAGGTTTTAGCCGATTTCATCACGCACAATCAGGATGTTAATTTGTCGATGCTGTTGCCCTGGGTAATGTTCTTTGATGGGTCTGTATGTGAGAAGGGATGTGGAATCGGTATTTTTATTGTTTCTCCTGGCGGTGTCCCCTATCGATTCAGTATTACCGTGGATTTTGGATTGACCAACAATCAGGTGGAATACGAGGCATTAATCCAAGGATTGGAATGGTTAATTCAAGCTGGTGCTATTGCTGTAGAAGTATTCGGAGACTCACAATTGGTGGTGTATCAGATGATCGGTAAATATGATTGTCACAAAGGACTGCTTCGAATATCCGAAAGAGCTTCCGATTTGGCTAAGTATTTCAGTATATTTACAATTCATCATATCCTGAGGGAACAAAATTGTGAAGCCAATGACTTAGCTCAGAAAGCATCAGGTTACAAATTACCGATCATGGAGCTAGAAATTATTCCGATTTCAAGTCCAGTTCCGATTGGTTGGCAGTCAGAGATTATCGGTTATCTTAAAAATCCGCAAGGTAAAACCGATAGGAAGCTTAAAAGGAAGGCTCAGAGGTATGTATTAATCTGCGATAAGCTGTACTATCGGAGTTTTGATGGTCTTCTGCTTAAGTGCTTGAATGAAGAAGAGGCTAAAGTTGCAATCGGAGAAGTTCATGAGGGACTTTGTGGAACTCATCAATCAGCTTATAAGATGAAATGGATGTTGAAGCTTGTGGGATATTTTTGGCCGACAATGGTAGAAGATTGCTTCAAATATTATAAGGGTTGCAAAGACTGTCAGAAATTTGGGAATATCCAGCATGCGCCTGCATCAATTCTTCATCCGATTGTGAAGCCGTGGCCTTTTAGAGGATGGGGAATTGATATGATTGGAGAAATATTTTCTTCATCGTCCAAGGGGCATCGGTATATTCTGGTAGCAACGGATTATTTCACGAAGTGGGTTGAAGCTGTACCATTGAAGAAAGTAACCGCAACCGAAGCAATCGATTTTGTCAAGTAACATATAATTTACCGATTCGGTATTCCCCAGACGATCACTACAGATCAGGGATCGGTATTTATGTCAGAAGCGTTTCAGGATTATGCTCGAAGCCTGGGGATCACAACAATAAATTCATCGCCGTATTATGTTCAAGCCAACGGCCAAGCAGAATCTTCAAATAAAGGTGCTATAAAGCTGATCAAGCGGAAAATCGATGAAAGGCCGAGAGGTTGGCATAATACGTTGGCGGACGCGCTTTGGGCTTATCGGATTGCTAAGCATGGGGCTACAAAGGTGTCACCGTTTAAGCTAGTCTACGGTCAAGAAGCTGTTCTGCCAATTGAAGCCATCATCGGCTCTACGAGGGTTGAGGAACAAAATAATATAAAAGCCGATGATTACAATAGATTAATGGCGAATAAGCTTGATGACATGGTGGCAGTTCGGTTAAAGGCTCTGGAACATATTGAGCGTGATAAGCAAATAGTTGCCAGACATTACAACAAGAAGGTTGTACCGAAGACGTTTGAAGTGGGAGAGCTTGTATGGAAGACGTTTTTACCGATTGGTTCTAGAGATCCTAAATACGGAAAATGGTCGCCAAACTGGGAAGGACCTTTCAAGATCAATCGGATTATTCCTGGAAATGCGTATATCTTGGAAACGCTTGATGGAGAAGTTTTCGGTAAAGCAATTAACGCCAAGTATTTGAAAAAGTATTATCCTAGCGTTTGGGTTGGAGCTTGAGCTGGGATTTGTAAAAGCCGATTCAGTGAATCGCCTATAGTTCAAAAATCTTTTCACACTTGGCGCATTGGTGATAACTTTACTCAACACGTTGCTGTTGAGTGAAAGCCGATTCTTAGTGAATCGCCTACAGATCTAATTACTATGCAATTTTTACTCAATGCGTTGCTGTTGAGCAAAAGCCGATTCCGAGGAATCGCCTATAGACAAAAGAAGATAAAAATGCATAAGGAAATTAAAAGTTATTACAAAGGCATGAAGGCCTTGAACGTTTTTCGCCCCAAGGGGCAAGATAAAACATTGTTTTATGATCGGTAAAAAACCGATCCACACATTAAAGTTTAAAAGTTGGCTCGCAGGCCAATCATCCACAGAATTCGTATATAGCTGCGGCGGAGCTGGACATTGTGTCCCGGATCTGGTTGATGATCTCGGTATCTTCCTCAGCTGATCAGGGTATTATCGGAATCTTCTTCTTCGCATCCAGCACTGCCAAGCCGCAGGCCTTCACTACGCTATATTGCTCCTTGGCAGCTGATTTAGCTTCTTCAAAGCTTGAGCGAGCATCGGCTTCAGCTTTCTTCGCTTTTTCCAATTCCAGTTCCAGGGACTTGACCCGTGAAACTGCTTTGGAAGCGGCGATTTTTGCCGATTCCGCATTATGCTTCAGCTATTGGAGTTTATCGTTCTATGTGTTGGCGTCCTGGATCAGCCCCTTCAACTCCGCCTCCGCGTCCTTGAGCGCTTCCCTTTGATGGAGCCGATCGAGTGCAGCGTCGAAATCGGCTTTCTTTGCAGCGAGGGGAAGCACTTTTTCGATGGCTGAGACCACCTGTTCAGGGAGGATTTCCTTGATAGAATCGGCTATTTCCCGTATGGCCGAAGGATTAGCCAGGAAAGCCGATTCATCGCTGAACAGTTCCCACATTTGCTTGAGTTTCCCCAGAGCGTCTGGAGAAAGCCGATTCTTCTTGGACGGTTCGGGGGCAGGTGAATCGATGATGGCAATTGGGGGCGACGACGGACGGATCGGCGAAGATAGGAAATCAAGCTCGTCGTCGAGCCAATCCATACTGGACGGGTCGAAGTTGAGTTCATCGTCTTTCTTGCCGTCGTAGGTGATGACCTGCGTGGACACCACCGTTACCCGGGTTGGGCTGCGAGGTTGAAACATGTACTGGACAAAAATATTTAAAGTTACAAGCGATCGGGTTTTGAAAATGGTGTAAATGAAAGAAAAGGAAATCCGATTACGTCTTGTGGATTGAAGGCCGGAGGTGTCTGAGAAGCTGGCGGAGGAGCAGGTGAATCATCCTTTTTCTTTCGCATGGGCGATGTGTCCTGAAAGAAAATACCGATAAGGTAAAAGCTGGTAGGAATGTGTGGATTTGGAAAGGGATCAAGTGCTTACTGTGTCACATACCGATTCGGTGGTATCAGGTGTATGCACTTTTGAGATCTTGGCCTCTTGATGGACACTTTCTTCCTCAGGCCAGGTTCGCCTGTGGGTTTCCCTGTTGAGGAAGGTCAGTGAGCAATCAGATATTTCAGAATTTTCTGTGAACGCTGATTATACCTCTTTTTCTTCGGCTGAAAGGAACTCTGGGCGAAAGCCGATGCGGACTTCGCTGTGGAATGTAGCTGGCCAGCCGTGTCGCCAATAAGCTTGGATTTTGGGCGTTGTTCTCCGCTCTGAAAGAAACAATGCCAGGTTAGTAATCGGAAATGAGAGTGATATAAGCTGGTAAACGCATGCAGGTTAGTGACCTCGCAGTTAGAAGAAGATGCGTAGTTTTGGGACTCTGTTCTTTCATTGTCTGAATCTGATGAGGAAGGTCCCGATTCAGAAGAATTTTCCTCTTTTTCATCATTTTCATCATCGGAGGCAGAAGAGCTGGAACTGTCGGTGCCGCTTGTTTCTGATTCCGATGAAGGCTCGGCCACACCAGCGATCTTCGGCCAGTTGGGTCTGCAAGTTTCCTTTTGACCAGAGACCCGTTCGATTAAGGTTGCAGCTCCGCCTTTGGTGGCATAAATGTCTTTGGCGATAGTTTCCCACCAATTATTGAACGTTGATGAAGTGTTGGCCCACATAATAAATTCCGATGGCATTTCGAAGTCCAAGTGGGCAGCAGACAGAATGCCATAAGCTGATTGAGAGGTCAAGTCCTCCCTGGCGTTCAATCGGCGATATATAAAAAGATCGGGAATTTCCTACCCAAGGTTGAACTGCCGAGCAACCACAGCTGGATAGTAAAATTCATAGGATGGTTTCCTGATATGGGTTCTCGTGCTCAGAATAGCAAAGAAGATGCTTGGAGAAATGAATGCTCTGTAGGCTAGTAAGGCTTCGCCCTTTAGGGTATCAGCAAATAGGAAGAATGATGGAATCGGATATCTATCCAGATCAGTGTACGGGTTAAACTGCTCTGCGTCATATTCCGATTCAGACATTGTATAAAATGCAACCATAGAATGAGAAAGGTCGTATGAATTCAAAGCGTCACATTGCGATTCATCGAGATCATTTCGCCAAACGATCTACAGGGGCGCTCACTATTGGAATCCTTTTCATTCGGAAATGCTAAGCTAAAGTCCAGTTCTCCTAGGGAGTTGTATATTTCGAGCTTTAGGAACATTCCGATGAACCAAAAGGGGCCACCTAGATTACCAACTGAGTAATCGGCTTTTTTGGAACAGAGACCTTCCCTGATTTCGTGCATCATCCGGTAGGTGGCTCCTAGTAGGTATTTGCCGATTGCTAGTTTTTGGCCTGATGCCAATGCCTCAGCTACTCCTTGATATACTTTACTTGGGCTAAGTGACTGACCGCAGAAAAAGAACCGATCCAACCACATGTTCAAGAAAGCAATGTGTTCTTCATCTTCTACATGGCCGGTTTTCTGATGGGCACTGATGTATCGTTGCCAGCCAAAGTTCTTCTCGGGGACCAGCTTTAGCGTGGCAGTCAGATCGAAGGCCGATAGCATTTCGCCATCGGGATTTAGGCCGGTTAGCATCGCTACATCTAGAAGTGTAGGGTGATGGGTCCGGTTGGGAAGAGAAAGGCGTTAGCGATGTCGCACCAAAAGTAAGACGATCTTTGCCATGAATGGTTCATCTGCTGGTGGTGGAGATAAGGAAAGAAGGATGGCATCGGTTATTCCTAGTTCGTCCCATTGCTCTTGTTTCTGGCTGTAAACCCGAATGAGCCAGTCCTTATATCCTTTGATCGGGCTAGGCCAAGACCTAAATGCCAATTTCCAGCTGTTGACACTAAGCTTATCGGCAAATAAGGGGAGTCTGCCTACGGAATGGAATATGAAGTCCGATGGGTCTTGGTCTCCTACTGGCCCCAAAGAATACAAAGCTTCAGAGTCCGAGCATTGAATCAGTACCTGAGACATGATGCCGATTGGGAGTTGGAGGAGTTGGTTGTCTTGTTCGCCGAGGGCTCGAAATTCGATCGCGAGAGCCGTCTTGTAGTAGGAGAGCGTGAAAGTGACGGCGAATGGTGCGCTTATTTATAGCCGTGGTAAAACTAGGGTTTTACCGCTTCCGGCGGCGTTCTGCCGCCCATATTGTCTGCTTTGGTCGACACGTGTTCTACAAATGAAATTTGAAAGCGAGAAGTTACAGGTAGAAATGTGAAATATTCGGCATGGTAAATCCGATTTTACTTGAAAGTTCAGCTAATGAAATACTCATTGCCAAACTTAGGGGCATATGTTGACACCCAAATTTGGCAGAAAATCGGATGTTCAGAAAAGGGCGAATATGTTGGAATTATTGGGCCAAATCGGAGATGGGCTTTATCGGTAAAGAAGAAAGGGCGAATACCGATACTTGTAAGACTTCGGAAGAAGTACGATGTGATCAGGAACGCGTCGCGGTAAATTAGGTTGTATCGGTATCAACTTTGTAACACTATAAATAGGACTTTAGGTCTCGAGAATAAAGATCTAAGACTCAATACACAAAACACTTTCTCGAATCCGATCGACTTCGTCGAAAGGCTTCAACCCGCAGGTAGAGCTATCTCGATGGGATAATCGATTCTCTCCTTGTAACCTATGCGCATGGCTGCATCATGTTGACCTCATGTATACAAACCATGTTAAACTGTCTCGGGATTTACCGATCTTTAGCATGTTCTCACATATTGCACTGTCTCGATTTAATCGATCTGTAATGTGTGTTTATCCTGTAATGCCGATCATCAGATATTTCATGTGCTCTTCTTGAATTCGATGTATGCAACTGTCTCGTCTAATCGATCTTGTGTATGCCTTGTTTGGGAGTTTGCATCTGTAAATCTTTGCCGATTGGTATTACATCTACCAAATATTAGCCTTCGAATCATTACATCAGTTTATTAGATTATGCTTAGATTCGGATCGGGATACTGTCTTGGCCTGACCAATCTATTCGATTTACTTCTTAGTTTAATCTGATGCACTGGTACAAAGGTTTATGGCTAGTACATTATAAAAAATACCAAAAAGAAGTACAAGATTTGAATTTAATTGTTATTCCATATTTACTTGCTCTATCGGACATTAAGCCGATAGAACCTATAATCGGATATATTAAAGCCGATTATAGAAAACCTGATCTGGCTATTTAAAAAGCCGATTAGGGCTATATTACTGACGATTTTCTCCTTGTCAATTTACAGGTCAAATTGACTGGCACGCTTGGTTTTCTTGTTGCGACACAACCACAGAGTTGACGCTTCGGCACGTGTGTTCGCGAGAAGTCAACTTTTCGTGTCAACAGCAGCGCGGCACAGTGTCTGGCTGACAGCGGGGGCACGCTCGCCAGGCATGGATGCAGAGGCAAAAACTGCCCACGACAGTTCATGCACCTGGCCCAGGCCACGCATCAAGCCGATTTGACGCTTTTGGGCCTTTTTTGCGTTGTTGGGCCAAATCCACGCATTGGGCCCTGAAGGACGGCAATTCGTCTCTTTGCTGACAGTGGGACCTGGACACATGTCGTGTGGCAACTGGCACGGTTGGGATTCCGCGGAGCAGCGTGTGCGAGTGCGTCTCCTCAGCTCGCGTCGTGGGTTTTAATTGCTCTTCCCTTCGCGCGCAGCGACGCTTCCGATAGCCCGCGGCGTGACGGGACGCTGCATTGCCGCCGGTCTATAAAGAGAGGCGCAGCACATCGCGTGGCCTTCACGCCTAGCCTGCGCCTGCCTTAGAATAGCAAGCAGAGAGCGCCAGACCCGAATAGAGGGAGACCAAAGAGAGAAAAAGGAAGAGAGCTTGAAACCATGTCCTCCAATCGCAACTCCTAGTTCATGCACGCTTTCCACGAGGAGTTGTTCGCGGATCCTCTGCCGCCACTTCCTCCGTCGGCGCCGATCTTGCCCGCGGGGGAGGAGGAGGTCGTGGGCCCGTCGCAGCGGGCCCCGTCGTCGCTAGTCCCGTGGTCGTGGGCCAGACGGCCGCACTGGCGGTGCACGCCCAAGTTCACGCCGACGAAGAGGCGGCTGCGGCACTAGCCGTCGTGCTCGCGGCGGAGGAGGAGGAGTAGAACGCGGTGGCGGCGCAGATCGCCGCCGATGCAGCATATGCCGCCGTGTTGGCGGCGGAAGAGGAGGCCCCACCGGAGGCCGCGGCGGAGGAGGCCGTGGTGGCTCCGCCACCGCCGCCGATGGGCGCAAGCTTCCTCGGCAGAGGAGGCGGCACCCGAGCGCGCCGGGACCGTCGGTGCCAGCACCGCATCCGTTGACGCTGCCGTCGTCGTCGTCGTCGCCGTCGGCGGAGTCTGCAGCTCCGTCGGCTCGTCGTCAGCACCGTTCTTAGGAGCGGCGAAGTAGTACTAGGACTTGGGCACCGCCGTAGCTGCAGTGGCGTGGTGCCCCTTTTGCTTAGGATGGTGGGCCTTCTTTTGCTTGTACAATCTTCGTCTTTGTAAGATCCTTTTGTGAAATGCAAGATCCTTTTAATGAATCCTCTTTATCGATCCTGCTTGATCTCCTTTCCTGGGCAAATCTGTAATGCAGAAGTAGGAGAACTAGATGAGCAGTAATGAAGTTCTGAGGTGAACTTTGGAATTTTAGGCAAAACAGGCTGCTTTGGAAATGTTGCTTTTGTGCGCACAGTCATCCAGCACCCGGGCCGCGGCCAAGTTCAAGTGCGATCTTGGAGTTGGGCGCGGTCTAAAGACTAGAGTGACTAAGAAAAATTTCGCAAGAAAACCCGCCCTCGAAGCCGTTAGGCAGCGACGCTATGCGGGCTTGGCGAAGTTAAGGACTTAGGAAAAATTTCGCGCAAAAACCCCAGCCCCTGAGCGCTGCGAGGCCCAAATTAGTCATCCTAAACAAACCAGACGTGGGCTTATTGTACCTTAGGCCGCGGGAGTTCCGCACTGCGCGGAGCCTTACTAGGGTGTGAGGTGTCGGCTTATCCCGTCGTACGAGTGCTCCGGAGTGTTTTATCCTTAGCCGTTAGATTTTGGCCACGGGCTTGCTTAAGATGGCTTTAAATGAGCCCAGCGTAACTCGTAATGGGGGAAGGTTTTTTTTTGAACTGAACAAAAATGAAGGAAACTTACGACCTGATTAAGCGTAGAAGCGTCGTACGAGAGAGATGTTCCATGAGGTAGGGAGCTCGTTCCCATCCTTATCAGCAAGGAGTACCGAGCCTGTGCGGGCTGCGTATACTCTTTGTACGGTCCCTCCAACTTGAGGCTGAGCTTGTTGGAGTCTGCGAGGTTCTGAATGCGACGTACAACCAGGTCTCCTACTTGCAGGGTCCTTGTATGTACGTTTCGTGCCGCGTAGCGACGCAGGGTCTGCTGGTAGGCTGCAGCCCGGAGTAGGGAATGCCCACGGCGTGCCTCTAGTACATCGAGGTCGAGCTGCCGCTCCTCGTCGTTGGCCACGAAGCTGGCGAAATCAACGCGATCGGATCCTAGTCTTTTTTTCGTTGGGAGGACGGCCTCCGAGCCATAAACGAGCCCGAAAGGAGTTTCTCCTGTAGCCCGGCTGGACGTTGTCCGGACTGCCCAGAGGACTGACGGCAGCTCGTCGACCGAACCTTGTTATTTTGCCTTGAGGGCGTCGTAGACTCACTTTTTGATGCCTTGGACTAGCTGTCCATTAGCTCGTTCGGCCGCCCCGTTGCTCTATGGGTGGGCCACAGATGCCAGGGCGAGCTTCATGCCAAGTGCTTCGCGGTAATCTTTGAACTCCAGGCTCATGAATTGGGTGCCTGTCGGGACCCGAAAATGGAGTCGAGTCCCTGTTGTGTTTTACCCGTTCAAGTCCCTGGATCACGTAGCTTGAACACACAACATACAGCTCTTGGATCACAACCATCAAATGAACAAACTTTATTACATCAGAATATTAGCCAAGATGGCCTTTACATCAGAGTATGCGCCAGCGTGGCGTTTATTACAAAAGGTAGGCACGTAGGCCTTACAACAGCGGAAGACTAAAATACAAGTTCAACTTCAAAAGTCCAAAACAAGACAATTCCCACAGGCAAGCTGTAGTTAGTGCTCCTAGATGACGCATAATCTTCATCTTAAATCCCGTTGGTGGAGCCTTCATCCTCGTGCACCTCCTTACAAGGAACATCTTCTTCTAGTGGCAACCAGCTCGTTGGAATGAGCAGCCCACATGAAAGGCGGGGTGAGTACACGAATACTCAACTAGCAAGGCTGACTATATGCAACTAAGGCTGTCGTTTTTCAACAGATCGTATCGCTTGTGACATCAGTAGCAAATTTTGTTATTTTTACATAGCCTATATATTGTCATAATTTGCGGCGATTTTTTCGTGACTTTTAGTAGTCGTTCCAAAGATTCTAAAACTATTTTTAAATTATTTTTTGTATAATCTTTAGACCTCATTTTAAAGGCTCTCAAATTTGCTATAGTAATACGCAGATGCAACGATACGCTGAAAAGAACAAGGCCTAAGGCTCCAAAGGAATGGTAAGGTTATTTTGCATAAAGCCAGCTTTTCAAAGGTTTTTCCTATATTTTGAAATATGAGGAAAAACGTGATTTAAACAAATATTTTGTTTTCAATTTCTTTTCTTTCCTTTGGCCGCGGCCGAAATTTTCCAAGTGGCTAGATCATGGTTCCCCGCCATGAACCTATACCCTCATCACTCGCAGTTCCCCGCTGCGAGGAGAATAAAACAAATATCTTTTGAAAAACCTTTTGAAAATCAAAACGAACATTACCAAAGAGGCAGCTCCCCGTCGTCCGCCCTTGACCATGGGCATGGCTATCATGATAGTTGTACACTCTGCAGAGGTTGCGCGCTTTACCCACAAGACAGGATTTTCCCGGCCAAAGGGTCTTCCTGACAAGGCATTTGGCAGTCTTCCTCCTAATTCGGTAACCCCGCTCCCAACAGCACAACAGCGTGGTACCATTGGCCTCGGCTTAGTACCACACTCGACTGGCTGCGGATTGCACCATTGGCCTCAGCATAGTACAATCCAGACCATTGCCCTCAGGATAGTCCCACCGGATGGGCACCGAATTAGAATTCCAAAAGCTACTAAGCCAGGGCCTGCCCATACAGGCACTCAATGGTCGCACTATAGTACTTAGCTCGACTACCTCAAGGAATCGGTCCTTAGCGATCGGGGTGGATTTTACACTTGACCCAGATCTCGTGCAACATTAGCCTTAGCATAATGCACACCACCTTGCATCCAGCCACCCCAATCAGGTTTTGCTAAAACTCTTTTATCCCAATAGCTCCCCGCTATTATCTATAGGACAACACCGGTTGTCGCTTTTTAAATACACGCATTTCATTGGTATTTTAATTTTAAATAGGTACTAGTCGGGACAAGCGAGTCTAAGCATTTCTAGTAACGCAAAACCTAATTTTCAAGGAGGCTATAATAACAACATATCTAATCATGCAATTTCTAGGACGACAAGGTTTGGGCTATAATACAATTAAATTTATCGGGGTAGATACTCTAACTAAATACTGGTTTTCTAAGGTCAAATATACATGCATAATTTGTGAATCGCTAATAAATATTTGCAAAATAGTAGGAAGTGAAGTTTCAGCACTTGCCTTGTTCAGTACAGTGGACACACCCCCTCGGTGCGTCGGCGGATCGTTCCTCATCGCCCGATCCTAACGTATGACAATAACGGAAATAAATTCAACAATGCATGAAATCCAAAATAGATGAATGCAATGCACATGACAATTTTACAGAAGGTTTTTTCTGCTCAAAATAAATTTTTAAAATTGGTTTCACAATTGTTCAATTTTTATTGTATTTATAAAAAAAATTTACAATAGTTATCAAGAATAAATTCTCCATAAATTAATTTTTGATAAAACAATGCAAACATTGTATGAAAAATACTAGGCAATATTAGGAACTTGGAAAAATTGTTTTCATAATTTTTGGAGCAAGTATGAATTTTTAATAAATATAATACATCAGACAAAAATTAAATACCATAATTGCTAAAGTACTTATTAAAATAAATCATGGATTAAATATTTAGTACATATATAGTACCACATTTTACCATAAAATACTACATAATTTTATAAACCTAACAGAATTGGTTTGGTGATTTTTGCACTAATATTTTAATAAATAAAAATGCTATTATTTTGATTATTCAATAAATCATACAAAAATTAATATGTGTTTAAACAGCACCAAACTTGGATGTAAAATGCTAAATATTTTTAGGAACTTATTAAAATTGGTTTCATATTTTTCTGAGCTACAGAGAATTTTAAATAATTGTTTGAAGCCTTAGTCTTTTTCAGGAAAATCGATAAATTGCAAAACCAAGTGGGCCGGCCCATTTAGGGGTTGTCTTCAACCTCTGGCCGTTGCCAGAGGGAAGGGAGGCGCGCGGGGAGGCGGCGCTCCGGCGACGGCGAGGGGCGGAGGAGGTCAGCGGCGGCGCGGAGGCCTCGCCAGCAGCGGCGGCACGACCGGAGGCGGCGCGGTGCTGCGGCGCAACGGCGCTCAGCGGCGGCGGCGCGGCCTGCTCATGGCGGTGACTGCTCGGTGGCCTGGGGGCTAAGGGCGGCGCGGCTTCGGGCGAGCACGGGGAAGGCAGTGGTGGCAGCGGATTGGGCTGGGAGTGCCCGAGGCAGCGGCACGATACAGAGGCGGCGCGGCGACCATGGGTAGACGGCGGGAGCTCCGGTGATGATGGCCCCGGCCCAATCGATCGAGGGGAAAAACCTCTCCTAGCTATAGGGATGATCTAGGATGGCAGGGAAAGGTGGGTTACCCCTTGGCACAGAAGAATTTGGCGATGAACCTTTCGGCCGCGGTGAAGAACAGAGCACGTTCAGCGACGAATTCCCGGAGTTTCGGCGCGGCTCTCCTGAGAACGATGGGAAAAATGGATCAAAGGAGATATGCATAAGGTCTCCTTCGAAGGAATTCAAAATGATACGCTTACCCGAGCCGAATTTGGAGAAGGAACAAAAAGGGAGAGGGAAGAGCTCGGTTTGGGATTTTATAGGGAACAATAGAGGGAGATGGAGACGTATCTGGAGAGTTTGCTTCCACGCAGGGATGCCCGAACGCGGCGGGACTTCTCTGCAGTACTGCCCTCTGACTTGGGTCACTGACAGATGGGTCCGGGCCCACCTGTCAGTGGCCCAAAGTCAGAGGGCAGTACCGTGGCGCATTAACGAGTAGAAACCGCCGGGTTAACACCCCTTGTTGGCCATTAGGGAGATCGGAGCAATTAGAGGAGAAACTCCTCCACTGTGCATGCATGCAGGAAGAACAGCAGGCCTGCGCAGGGGGTGAAAGAAGATGTTGCTCATGAACAAAGGGAACAAAAGGTGCTGCTCAATGGAGCTGCGAAACGTCTAATTAATGGAATAGAAACTGAGGCATTGCGCCCCTAGGTAACTGAAGAATTGATGCTCGAAGGATTAAGGCTGGGTGGAGGCTTCAATTTGCAGTTTCAAGCTTTTCTCCTCCTCTTCCATGGTGGCTTCAATGGGGAATCAAGGTGGCTGCGCAAGGGATGGTGGGAGGAGAGACGAAGAGGTGAGAGAGTGGATGACAAGTGGGTCCACAGGAAGATGGAAGGAGACTAAATAAATAATAGGTGCAAATCCAATATACCAAAAATATACTTCTCTTTCTTTCCCAAATAATTTATCAAATAAGATTATTGAAGACAAAATATAAATTTTTTTTTTGGAAAGGCATTCATAAATTTGTTTGATTTTAGAATTTTAACAACCGTAACCTAGGGTTGCACAGTTGTAGGAAAATGATCATGAAAACAAATTGCTTAAATATGATTTTTAGGAATTCACCCAAAGTTTAAATTTTATTATCACAAATATAGAAGCCTTTGATCATAAATCAAAATTAAATATATTTTAGTTTTAAAGTAACATACTCATTTTTATTTTTTATTTTATTTTATTTTAAAAAAAATTTATTAAAAAAAATTATTTGATGCAATGCGATGCATGATTTTTCATTTTCGAAAAACGAGGATGTTACAGTGCCGTTATCAACGATGATCCTGCTGGGCACACCAAATCTCGCAACGATGCTCCGGAAGAGACATACCGCGGTGGTTACAGTGATGTTGGAGACCGGCTCGGTCTTGATCCACTTGGTGAAGGTGTCGATGGCTACGAACAAGTACGATTTGCCACCGAGTCCTTTGGGAAACGGTCCCAGGAGGTCCATACCCCAAACAGCGAACGGCCACGCTAGTGGAATTGTTTGCAGCTCATACGGGGCCGCGTATGATACTGGCAAGCTTCGCAGCGCATAACCAAGGCCTCTGCGTCGCTCATCGCAGTGGGCCAGTAGTAGCCTATGCGGAAAGCTTTGCCGATGAGGGTTCCGTGTGAGGCGTGTGCGCCGCAGATGTCCTCATGTACGTCAGACAGAAGGTAATTACCTTCTTCTTGGGTAACGCACTTACAAAGTACGCCATTAGCACCCCTTCGGTACAGCAAGCCCCGCGCAGACGGTAAGCTCGAGCTTGACTTTTTAGTTGGGAACGCTCAGCAGCGTCCTCGGGTAATGTCCCCTGCTCCAAGAACTGGATGAATGGCGTCATCCAGGAGGTGCTTTGCTCGAGGAATGCGACAGTACCGGATGTCTCGGTTTGGGTGGTAGAAGGCGTATCCGTGGCCTCCTCTCTGGAGGGAATGGAGGACTTTAAAAGGTGCTGCACTAGCACCCCTAGCGGGGCAGGTTCTTGTGAGGATCCGAGCTTGGCGAGCTTATCGACTTCGCCGTTCTCTTCCCTGGGAATATAGCTAATTTCGAAACTCGTGAAATGCTTCTCCAGTTTACTCACTTCCGCCAGTACCGCGCCATTGAGTCGTTAGTTGCCTGAAACTTCTCCCTGACCTGGCGGATGACGAGCTGCGAATCCCCTTTCGCAACAAGCCGTTTAATGTCGAGCGCAGCGCTTACTCTTAGACCCGCTAGTAGGGCTTCATACTCCGTGGCATTGTTTGTCGCCGCGAAATGTATTTGTATGACGTGCTGGAGTCGCTCTCCGTTGGGGAAGATGAGAACGAGACCACATCATGATCGCCCGGACCGGTGTGAACCGTCGAAGAACAGAGTCCACCGACGTTCTTCCCTATCTTGACCTGGAGAGCTTATCTATTGCTTATCCGTCCTGGTCAACTCTGCAACGAAATCAGCTAGGGCCTGGGCCTTAACCGCGGTACGGGACACAAACTGGATGTCGAATTCACCCAGCTCGACTCCCCACTTCGCGACCCGGCCTGTGGCCTTCGGGTTTCGGAGAATGTCCTTGATCGGGTAAGTAGTCGGGACAATGACTTGGTGGGCTTGAAAATAGTGACGCGACTTGCGCGAGGCCATCAGTAAGGCATAGCACAGTTTTTGAAGGTCGGGATAGCGCTCCATAGGCCCGGTGAGCACCTCGCTCATGTAGTAGACTGACTGTTGCTTCCCCTCTCCTTCCACTGCCAGCACCGCGCTTGCGGCGTTTGGTGTCACCGAGAGGTACAGCAGGAGGACGTCCCCGAGCTTGGGAGTGGTGAGGACGGGTGGCGAGGCGAGGTACTGCTTCAGCTGCAGAAACGCGGCCTTAGCCTCCTTAGTCCACTCGAAACTATCGTGATTGCGCAGAAGATTGAAAAAAGACACGCTTCGTTCTCCGAGGCGGGAGATGAAACGGCTTAAGGCCGCCATTTTGCCTGTGAGGGACTGAATGTCCTTTACGCAGGTTGGCAACCTCATTTTTTCAATGGCCTCGATCTTCGCGGGGTTCGCACCGATGCATGTGCCGCCGATTACATAGCCAAGGAGCATGCCGGACTTGACGCCGAAGACTGATTTCTTAGGGTTTAGCTTGACCCGGTGCTGTCTCAGGCTATCAAAGGTTTCAGTAGGTCGGACACGTGGTCACGGGCGTCCTTGCTCTTGACTATGATATCGTCCACGTAGACTTCAACGTTGCGCCCTATTTGAATAGTGAGAGTTTTTGCATGAGTCGCTGGAACGTGGCGTCAACATTTCTGAGACCGAAAGACATGGTCGTATAACAAAATATGCCGAAAGGCATTACAAAGACGGTTTTCTCTTCGTCCTCCCTAGACAATGCGATCTGATGGTAGCTGGAGTAAGCGTCCAGGAAACTCATCAATGCCGAGTCCGTCGTAGCGTCAACTGGCTGATCTATGCGTGGAAGGGGAAAGTTATCCTTGGGGCAGGCGGAATTAAGGTCGCGATGGTCAACGCATATACGCCATTTGCCACCCTTCTTCTGGACGACGACTGGGTTCGCAAGCCAATCGGAGTGCTGTACTTCGCGGATGAAGCCCGCTCGAAGCAGCTTGCCGAGCTGGTCTTGGATGATCTTGGCCTTCCAATCAGGAGCACGCCTCTGACACTGCCTTACCGGTTTTTTGTCAGGCAAAACAGCTAGCCTGTGCTCGATCACCTCCCTTGGGGCACCAGGCATATCGGACGGCTCCCATGTGAACGCGTCCTTGTTAGCCCGGAGGAAGGTAATGAGCTCGAGTTCCTATTGAGGCTCGAGGTTTGTCCCCACGTGGACCACCTTGGAGGGGTCTGTCTCCGTGAGGATGATAGTTTTGCTGGGCTCCTGCGGCTGCAGTGCCACTTTTGGGCGCGCAGTGGGGCGCTCCTTGCTGCTGGGACAACGGGTAGGGAGCTTACCAACTATGGCCAGCGCGGACTCGTCGCAGTCGAGGGCCGTCTTGTGGTTCCTCCGGACGGTGATAACTCCCGTTGGCGCCGACATTTTCAGGCAATGGTGGGTGTGGTGGGAGACCGCCATGAACATGGAGAACGCGGTGCGGCCCAAGATGGCGTTGTAGGGGAGGTCGGTTTCCACCGCCTCAAAGGTGATGTACTCTGTCCGAAAGTTGGCAGAGGAGCCAAATGTTACGGGCAGCACGACTTGCCCGACAGGGCGAAGCGACAATCCTGGGACAATCCCATGGAAGGAGACGGTGATGTCCCTAATCTTAGAGCGCGGGACCTGCATGAGGCCCAGAACGCGTGCAGTGATGATATCCAGTGAGCCCCCACTGTCCACGAGGACGTGGTCAACTCGGGTGTTGCCAATGGTGGGGCACAAGACCAGTGGGAGGCGCTGCGGCTTGGAGAGCCCAGCTAGGCAGTCCGTCACCGAAAAGGTGATGGCCTGGCTGGACCAAGGCAGGGACTCCGCCACGGGCTCGCGGCGAGAGATGTGGAGGGCCTCACGGGACGGGGCCTTTAGCTCGCGGCAAGAGCTGTAGGCTGACGTGCCGCCGAAGATGACAGCAACGTAGCCGCGGGCCTCAGGGAAACCCTGGTCCTGGCCGCCCTGCGGAGGAGGTACCGCGGCCGTGCCCTCAGGTAGCTCGAGCATGGGACCGCGGCCAGCATAGAAGTCCTCCAACTGGCGGGTCCACGTGCGGCAGTTGCGCAGGTCGTGACCGTGGCGCTGGTGGAGGCGGCAGAAGAGATTGGGGTAATGGAACGGGTCCTCACCTCTACCTTGTTGCTGCGGACGGGGAGGCCGGCCTTGGGCGCCGCCGCCGAGCGCCTACCTCCACCGGGGAGGTCGTCATGGCCTTGGCAGGGTGGCGATAGGCGAGGGCGCCGCGAGGCGGGCACTCGGGCTAGTCGGGCTCAACCACCGCGATGAACTTGGCGGGCTGCTCCAATCGCTTCTTCTTCTTCTCTGCCTCGGCTTTGCCCGGGTCGTCGCCGACCTTGGCTTTCTTCTTGACGCGGCCCCTCTTGCGCTCCACCGCCTCAGAGGCGTTGACGTAGAGGGTCGCGGTGCGGAAAAGCTCGCTCGCGGTATTGACCGGATGGAGCTTGAGGTCCTCGGTATAGCGCTGGTCCATCACACCATCCTTGAAGGTCTCAATGATAGCCTCGTCCGAGATGTAGGGGATCGTGTTGCGGGCTCTCACGAACCGGCAAACAAAATTCTGGAGACTTTCATCATCTCGTTGCACCACAAGTTTGAGGTCCTAGGGGCGCCCAGAGCGGGCTTAACACCCCTGGAAGCTCGTGCGGAGGGCGTCCTGAAGCTGGGCCCAATTGCGGATGGACCCAAGCCGCTGGTTGAACAGCTAGGTCGAGCCATGCCTTCAAGCACAATAGGGAAATAGTTGACTAGAACGACCTCGTCTCCCCTATGGCCCGAATGGCGGTGGTGTAGATGGACAGGAACTCCTCGGGGTTTTTTACTCCCGTCGAACTTCTCGATTGGCCCGGGCTTGAACCTCGGCGGCCAAGGTGCCTCACGGAGAGCGCAGGAGAAGGCGGAGCATCCTGGCGCGGCCTTCGGGGGAGAGGCATCCCGACGTGGCCCTAGGCAGGAAAACACTCCGCCCGAGGCGCACGGCGAATCGTGGAGGAGGAGATGTCTGGGCTCAGGCCATGAAGCGATTACGGTTGCGGGGGCGGCTTTGGGCGCCACCAGGCCGTGAGCCGCCAGGCGCGGCGGCTCGCACATCCGCCACCATTTTGTTCCTCGTGTCGGACGATGCCGCAGGTGATGTGGCCGAGGCCCTCAGCGATGACTGGACCCAAGTCCGCCATGGTGAAGCCACGGGGGTCCATCTCCAGGTCGCGGACGACCGTGGCGATGGCACGCGCCTTCTGCTGGCTGCGCAGGAGCGGGTTGGTCATTGTCTCAATGAGAGAGTCGATCGGCCGGCAGTGAGCCGGGGTGCGCTGTCGGTTGTCCTCGCGCCAGATCCCATCCATGACATGGCGGACAGAATCGCGGAAGAAGTCTCGGGCCGCAGCGCAGCGGCGCTGCTGCTCCTAGGCCTCCCTGTTCCCAGCGTCATCATCAGCCGAGGCTGCGAAGACGCAGCGGGATGTGCGCAAGGCCGGGGGAAACGTCCCGGTGTCGCCTGCGGAGGCGGAGTCACCAAGCAGCTCGAACTCCATGGGAGTCTCGCTGATGTGGGTCTCGGAGGGGTCCAGCTCAGGGAGCGACTCATCGGGGCGAAGCTCTGCCCCTAGGGTGAGAGAGGTGTCAACCTCCATTTCGTCAGCCCCGGCTTCGGCGAGGTACTCGTGTCGCCAGCCCTCGTACGATGCGACCAAGTCGTTCAGATCATCACACTCATCGAACTCGAGGTCCAGGACCTCGTCGCTGCTCGGAATCTCAGGCATGTCCGAGGGAACAGACTGCTGAGGGCTTCTCATGGGCCCTACGGTGGGTGCCAGCAGTCAGTGTCTGGGAAACGCACCTTAGAGGGCCGCGGGTCCACGGGCCGGCGGACGAATTTGTAGTTGGAGTGAGGCCTAACAACAACCCTTCCCAAAGAAGGCGGCGGCCGAGCTCATGGGGCTCAGCCATGGTCTTCCCGGACTAAGCCTGGTGCGACTTGGCGATCCGGATACAGATCTGTCGTACGTTGAGAGAGAGAGAGAGAGGGGGGAGAGGGAGAGAGAAAGCAATATAAACCGTGAAGACATAAGCGATTTACCCTGACTCGAGCCCCTATTGCCGGGTAATATCTCTACTCCAGCTTTCGTTGATTATACGGTGGAAAACAGTACAAGAGGTGCCGAGATCGGGCTTGGAGGCGTCGATCTCAAGCTTACAAGGAGGTTTCAACTCTCAGGTGGCTAAGGACTATGACTACTGCTCAGGAAGCTTCGGATTCTGGGTGTGTTGGAGAGACCGAGGATTCTCCTCGCTACGTCGGGCAAGTCCCTCCCTTTATAGGAGCGGTGGGTCGTCCGGAGCTGATACGGCAGGCCCCACGCCTATCTCTGCTTTAGTGGTGGTGCCCTTGTCCCATTCCAAGGCTCCGTCCTGTCTGTGGCCTGCAAAGAGAAGCTGGTCTGGTTAGTACTGGACACGTGTTCGTCTGAGAGTGCCTATACGGGGGAGAAGCCTGTTTCAGAGAGAAAGGACTTTCCCTTTATTCCCAATATAGCATTAACTGGACCGAGCTAGCCTCGCGCCACCCGTTGGGGGTGTCGCGTAGCGTAACAACCGCTGCCGCCTGCCCAAGGGAGCAAACGACAAGGCGAGCTGCTCGCGTGCTTCTCCCCGGGCTGTAGATCCCCGAGGAGACATAGCTCTTCCCGACCAAGGCCGAGGAAAGCGTGGTTGGACATGACAGTTGTCGCCACCTGCCCACTGACAGGCGGACTGCCCGCGGGACCCTCTCCCGAGCTAAGGATAGCCCGGGAGGCGCGTTACGCTCCTGGTTGGGACACAGGGAGGCGCGGTTGACTTGGTCAAGCCCCGGGTTGGCCCTGGCGGGCTAGACGCTTTCTTTAGTACGGTCAAGGGCGGCCTTTTGGGCCCTTTGTACGTGCGGTGGGCCGGTACGGAATCGGCCCAAGGCCCACCTCGAGATGGGCCGCTTACGAATCACCAACACATTTCATCCAAACAAGTGTTGTGGGCCAGAACCTTGAATGCTAACTCTTGAAAGGCATCATAATATTCTTGAACTCCCACTGTTTTTTTGATAGTCAGTAAGGCTTTCATAGAATTGCTATATGTATCCTTCCAAAATTTAGCCTCTACTTCTAAACAGAGCTCCGGTCAAGAAATTACCTCATGTTGCATCTCATAAGTCTGCAGCCAAAGGGCTGCCCTCCCCTGAAAGTGAAGTGTTGCAAAACTAGCCCATAGATGTGCCGACAACTTGAACATAGCAAAGTATTTTTCGCATTTCACTTTCCAAACTCTTGGTTGATCACCTGACTTTGAAAAATCAGTTCTAGGCATCCTGAAGTCCGAACTATGCATTTGTCCCCACAAATTCCTGTTTACCCAACTGATAAGAATTGTTGAACTGGCGATTGGTGGATGTTCAACTGATCCCTGCACGCCTTCTCTACCATTTGATCGAGCATTTCTTGTGGGAGCAAGCGCTTCCTCCAGAAATGCCACTCGAGTGCTCAGAGTATTCAGTGAACCACATACTCCTTGCAGCATTTGATCGACCACCTTTCTCCATTGGTCCTGCACCCTCGATCTCTCCTCTATCGGCATCATCGATGTCAGGATCGATGTCCAACTGATCCCGCACGCCCTTTCTACCATTTGATGGAGCATTTCTTGTGGGTGCTGGCACTTCCTCCTGAAATGCCACCCGAGTGCTCAGAGTATTTAGTGAACCACATACGCTTTGCAGCATTTGATCTACCGCCTTTCTCCATTGATCCTGCACCCTCAATTTCCCCTCTATATCCATCACCGATGTTAGGATCGATTGAATCTTCTCATCTATTGAACTAATATTTGTTTCCGCCTCTAGTATTCGGCTAGTGAAAGTGATCCCTTTTTTCGCCACCCTCACACATGAGCGCGACGCTGCTAGATCTCTCCCCAAATCAATGCTATCGTCGAGTATGGGAATTATCTTACGGTCTCAACCGTAAGGCAAGACCAGCCTGCCACTCAGAAAAATTTTATAGCCTTGATCGAGGGAATTTCGAGATCTAGACGATGCCCAAACCAGGCTCTGATACCACTTGTGACAATCACAGTGAGATCAGAGAGAATTAGACGAAGAATAGAGATGAAATCGGAGAAGAACCAGGGATTTGGGCACGAATTTGAGCAAGAACACTGGAGAAAGGAAGCAGCAAAGGGGATCAGATGATGTCTTTCTCATAGCGTGCCGAAAAAGAACATCGAATGGGGTTTTATATCCCTTACATAGCGCTTGGGCCAGATAGATACAAGGCCCATGGCTAGAATAGGGACGCAGCCCAACACTCAATTACGAGCTCCCGCCTACACGCTCTCCTTACAGTTGATCATATCAGTTTGTTTGTAGTTATTTTATCCTCTTTCCGCTACTTTGTTGATTTCTTTGGCTTAGTACTAGATCTCTTACCTTTTGAAACTATTTGCCTAGATTAGTTTCATTATCTTTTTTAATCTATTAATTCATCTGGTTGCCCACAAATGATTGAAGGTTTGTTATATCTTGAATTTAATCCGCTAGTTTAAGCTGATTAATTTTCTTTACCTTATTAATTGATGGTCAAATTAGTTGGCATGCCCAGAACTCTATTTTGATGTCGACGAGGGCTCTGAACTATAAGCACCGTTTGGACAAAACATCTTTTAACGCGAGTGTCCACATTTATTATTAACCTTTAACCACCTAAGATGGTGGTTGTGACCTTCTTGCGATGATGTTCTCTATATGTCTTAGTTGAATCTTTGAAATGTGGGTTTTTTACACGGTTGCATACTTTTGGTACATTTCGAGGAGCACATTTTTTTATGCATTCACTCTCCGACATGTGGGTCATGTTTTAGAGAATGATTGCATGAGTGCATGACCATAGAGGATTTGAACCCATATTTTGGACTTACATAGGGAAACTATAATTAGGGAAATTATATAAAAACCCATTATCGTTTAGGCCATTTTTCATTGGATCCCACAACTCAAATTGCCTCTAACAACCCTCTAGAATTAGCTATGGTGGACTTTTAACCTCTTCAGACTGGTTTTGTGGCCACACAAGTGCTACGTCAGTGGCTTTGATGCTGGGCTGTGAAGAGTAGCACCTAACATTCTAACCCTCGTCCATACAAAAACAATTGTTCTTGATAACCCCCTTAGAGCATGGACAACAGCTCCTCCATTTATTGGCCTGCATCAACTGCTGATGGACTGCGTAGGTTGCATGCAATGGAAAATTTGAATCGTTTGGCGGGAAATAAGAGACCAAGAGCAGCGTACATGCAATAGCTCCTCCGTATTATCGTAGCCATATTAAAATGCCAAGACTATTGGCCATGCTCTTATTGTTATATCCATCATCTTCCTTTGAACTAGAACAATGATCATAAGCTTAATCTTCACTTTGATCACGTCTAGAAATTACAAATAAATTTTTCTTTATTAATTCCCTTGATTGTGCTCACCTTCACCGACAACATATATGTTACGACTTCCGACCATCGTGATGCTCCAAAAGTTACAAAGCTTGACCATCAATATAAACAAAAACTAAACCAGTGGGTGTTGTTTTACTATGGATAAGAGAGAAAAACTGATCTCCATCTTCATATATAGCTTAAGTTATCTTTCAACAACTCAACTAGCTCAAAATAGGACATCAGATTATCACACACATCAAACAACTACCTCCTTAATAATGTTGACCACCATCAATATAGCTCCCACTGAAAATTTTCAACCCAAGCCAACAATCTCTCTATATATAAGCAAATGAACCAGCCTTACTGAGATTACAATCAAATCTAAAAAAAATGACATCTACGAAATTGAGAAGCCAAGAAAGTGCTAAAAAACTAAACTTCTATCAAAACTTTCAACCTAGAACCTATAAAAGAGGGATTCAAATTGGGGTAGGATTTTCGTCAAGGGCACTCGCATTCCCTTTTGGTGAGATGGCCATCTCTTCTCATTGCCATCGTCGATGATCCTCGAGCTTGCCGTCGCATCTTCAGTATGAGCCTAGTGCCACCCAATCGTCTTCATCTCCTTTTTAGTACACACGGGGAGACTAAGGACCTGTTTGTTTGAGCTTGTTTGAGTTGCAGCTTCTCTAAAAGCTGCTTCTGGGAGAAGCCACAAAAAACTAGCTTCTGAAAAAGCTCATATCACAGTACAAATTAGGCTTTTGGTGGCTTTTGGCTTCTTTGAAGGGGTCAAAGTTGATTGTTTGTTTGAATTTCTAAATTTCCTGGGCTAAAAGTTTGGCTAGAAACTGAAACAAACAGGGCCTAAATGCCTTAGTGACACTCTCGTTAGAACTCCCACACACAACTAGCTCTCCCTACATCGAGTCCACTAGTGGTACCAACATGGCGGACACATGGCCATGAAACCGACCTCTCAGGTATAAAGTCCACCATCATTAATTATAGCATGCTGTTAGACACAAATCAAGCTGCAAGGGTCTAACGATAAACAACCTAAACTATGAGGGCTACAAGCGGGCAATACATCATTTGACGTGTTTTATGTGAAATGCCGTGTAAAACACATTACACACTAGTGAAATATCACGTGATACTCATGAAACACAACACACATGAAATACTCATAAAACAACATGTGAAATATATAAAACACCATTTGAAATGCATGTACCATTTGAATGCAACAGTATATCATTCATTACTATTTCTGTAAACTACAGTAGGTTTTCAAGATTCCTATATATTTATGTAATTAGTTACTAGCAAACTTCGCTACTACGTTGGTGATATATAAATATCCATGCTAGTGAAATATAGTAAAAAAAAAAAAAGAAGAGAAGAAACTAGTTACAGAAACCATCTAGATGTCATCACCAATTTTGTCGTCCTAAGCGCACGTACGTTACGCGTAAGCCAGTAGATCCAACATTCTCGCGTCCCTACCCGCCGATCGCGCGCGGTCGCGGTCGCTGGCAATAGGCATGATGCTCTCCGGCCAAGCCTATATCCACGGCCCATCTCCGGCGCTTCCTAGCCCTGCCGGAGCTAACAGCCTCCGCCCGGCGTCCAGCATGGCTGATCCCAGCGCGTTTAATTCGGCGAGGCAAAGGTCGTCGATCCCGCCGCCGAACAGCGGCGGGAAGAAGAGCAGGAAGGCCGTGCCGGCGACGAAGGCGATGACGAGCGGCGTGGCCACCACGCGCGGGAGCCGCAGCCGCGCCGCGCACATGCGCGCGCACCACCTCTCGGCGCACACGCACGCGCCGTTGAGCGTGAAGAACGCCATGAGGTGCCCCGTCGGCGCGCGGAAGGTGATGTAGTAGGCGATCACCTCGTGCATCAGCCCTGACACGGCGAACGTCGCGAGCACGCCGGCCGCCGCGCCAGCCCGAGCCCTGACCGGTTGGTACACGGCGGGCCGTAGCACCGCCGACGCCATGAGGTTCCACCTCCGGCCCCAGAAGTCCTGCAGCGAAGCAGACAGGTACGGCCGGTCGAACTGCGGCTCCAGCTCCATCCCCAGCGCCCTCCCCACGGCGGCGATGCACGGCAAGAGGAAGTCGAGGAAGCAGTACATGACGATGCCGTACAGGGTGAATGCAATGTAGGGGTGCATCTCGTCCTTGCCGCGGAGGAGGTAGATGACTGCCGCCATGACGGAGACCTTGATGGCGGAGGACACGGGGTGCGGCGGCGCTGTGGGGTTTTTGTCAGAGGCCGCCGGGAGGAGCTTCACGGGGAGCGCGGCGGTGAAGACGAAGGGGAGTGGGCGGAGGGCGGGGTCGAGCGGGCCGCGGCCGGAGGCCAGGAGGAGGAGCTTGAACTCGCCGAGCCAGACGAGGAAGAAGGCGGCGGTGCCGCGGGCGGAGTAGAGAGGGATGGCGAAGGGGAGCAAGAGGAGGACGGCGAGCAACGGGAGGAGGGCGGCGAGGCGGCCGAGCCCGGGGCCGAGGTGGGATCCCACGAGGCGGGCGTAGAGCATGCCGGCGGCGACCGTCGCCGGCACGGTGACGACGGCGTGGTGCATGGCGGCGGCAGCGCGGGAGACTGCGGGAGCGGGACTGGGAGGCAGGCAGGCAGCTTGCGTGTGGCTCCGAGTGTAGCTCGGCCGAATGGTTGACCCAGTGGGTGTGTGGGTGTTACGTGGTTTCGACGAAAAAATAAGGAGCTGCACGAGCACTCCGCCTTGTTCTGATGTGGCTACCGTGTGCTGACCGGTGATTAATTTGGAAGCAGACTCGAAGAAAGGTGGTTGTTTTCAAAATTATTAAGGGGCGGACTCATCGCTGGAGCTTGGTGGCCGGTGGGCTGTGGCCGCCGGGATTGCAGCCGTAGATCAGCAGACCATAGAGTAGACCGTTATATATATAATACGGGTTTGCTATTTCGCAGGCGTCTGCAATTTACGAAATCGTGCAGATGCAAAAAAATTGCACTAAATTTCTACTGTTTTTCCACATTTCCATTTACTGGAAAAATGCTTCGCGATAGTGAATTTTTTGCACGAGGTCTGATTTATTTTTTTTCTTTTTATTGTAGATTTATTTTGTTTTTTATTTATTATAGATTTATTTTATTTTCTGTTTATTATAGATTTATTTTGTTTTTTATGGATTCGTTGTAGTTATGTACTCCCTTCATCCCAAAATATAAGACGTTGTTTGACTTCAAAAAAGTCAAACTTAGTAAACTTTGACTATAAATTAATCAAATTATATGCATCATTAGTATACAAACCAATATGTTCATATTTCAAAGTGCTTTTGATACAATATTCTTCTTTTAGAATCTCATAATATATAATAGATAATTTTAACCGTCAAAATCAATCTTGAAAGAATTTCTCGAAGTGAACATACGCCTTATATTTGGGATGGAGGGAGTAATTTTTCCATTGAAGTTTTGCACTATTTTTTCAATGAGTTTATATTGTTTTTCGAGTGAGTTTGCACTTATTTAGATAATTTTGCACTGTTTTTCCATATTTTCAATCACCAAAAAAAAAACCGTAATTTTTTATGGAAAAATGGGATTGCGTGGGGTTGTTGTTGCCCCCTGCGCTCTGCCCATTTGCTTTGTCTGCAGCATGCAGTATCTTTTTTCTCTTCAGCTGGGGCCAACCTTTTTTTTGCTGATAGCTGGCCATCATGTGCGTGCGCGCAGCGCCTGGACAACATACCATGGTGCAGGTGCCTAGTATATAGACGATCCCTATATAATACTCTGTAGTGCAGTGTAAAAGTGAAGACATTTTAAAGAGATAGATACATGAGATATAAATAGCGTTTTAGAACAGAGCAGGTGCTCTAGTAGCTCGGTTGTCAGTCTCTTGCGCAAATAATATCATATAGAGAAACAAGAAAATTTATTATCAAACTCTTGTTTCCCCTGCTCTAGTGAATGAATATATATATTTATTCTGATTTACTAATTCTTAGATGCCTGAAATTTTCTTAACTTTCAGTCAGTCTGAGGTTGCACCCTAATTACACTATAATGGCATTACTTGTCAGGGTGCACTTTAATATAAAATTACTATTTATCAATAATCTATTTTACTCATTGATTTTCTATATTTTATTACTACGTAGATTTGTAAAATATACATGATCACATATCTTTTACCGTATTATATTTCAAGTCACCGTGTTTATTTCAATCAATCTAAAATTGCAGGCCAGTAATATTAAAATTACATTTGTTAGTAATATGTAACTTAGTATAGTTATAATGTAATTTTATCAAAATCGATTGACATTTATTTTATGGGACCGACCGGTTGTCAGGGGCCTCTAATATTTGATTTTGTGCAGGCGCCTGCACAAAACTGCTACTGCAGGCGATTAGTCCCTTCATAGTATTTTGAGGCACAAAAGTATTTTTTTTGTTTCTTTGTGGATGTGGTCTGATTTAATTTGTATTTAATGTGCTAATCCAACTTGCTTCAAGTATATGTGAATATAGTCTATAGCTCTGATTGGGCCTTCTTTGCAAAAGAGGGTCTTAATTTCACAATCTATCAATACAGATCTGAACCAACTTGCCTAGCCCACTCTCCAGACATATGAAACATATAGAGCTACACGACACCCTAAATCGGGGCATATGAGGCATGCCGATCTGACAAGGCGTGACTGCGTGAAGAAAATCCTAAAGGCGAAGGAGACTGCAAGGAAGAAGTCGATCCCAAAAAAATTTTGAGTTTTCAACTACGACCATATATGTGGAACTTAAGTTGTTAATTAACTTACTTTTACTAAAGTTGTTTCTGTAATTTTCCCCCCGATTCATTTGGCTAGACAAAGAAAGCATCCGTGAGAAAGAAGAAAAAGTTAGAAAACAACCAAATGTAACTAGTGAAAGCAGTATCA
Organism: Raddia guianensis; assembly: GCA_036346415.1. NCBI lineage: Eukaryota > Viridiplantae > Streptophyta > Magnoliopsida > Poales > Poaceae > Raddia > Raddia guianensis. The sequence continues at coordinate 41,357,925 of CM070535.1, read as the reverse complement.
AATAGCATTAGTATAGGGAAAAATATAATTTTAGACAACCTAATGAATGAAACATATTATAAAAAAGAGATTTCATAATATTCTAAACATATGGTAGAACAACTAGACAAATCTATGAGCTACTTGATCAGTTAAACATATAAAATCAATTGATTAATCACTTGCTGAACAAATGCAGGAACAAAGAAGAATTAAAATCACATGATCAAAAGGATAAGATGGGCATCCTAGAGTCTATATTATCTCAGGTATGTGCATCAGTGGTAATGTACTCATATTTAGAAATCTTAAAATTGCAAAGTGCTAAATATTTCGATTCCTTTAACCTAGGAATTTGATATGGGCACCGTGAACTCTCAAGAGGAGTATGAAAGTTTCGGTGTTAGTATGTCATGACCTGTTCCCTGTATTGAACTAACACTGAGAGAACAATAATATTGAAACAATTTAACAGAAAAACGTCAAACAAATTTCATTCTCCTTGTTTTCCAAGCGCACATCTAAGAATTTAACAAGTGGTCAAACATTCTCCAGCCTCATTAGCCAACTGACCAATTATGCAGTATATGGGACAAACTCTATTGAACAAACAAGCACCAACACAAATTTCCAAGAGGATGTGAATGCCACAGGCTACATGGGGGAATACATGAGACTACTGCAAAGCCCCACTCAATATGAGGTAATATAAAATACAGAACGAAACAAATTTGTAAAAATATTGTTATGCTGCAATGTATGCATTTCCATTATGAAAAATGATGCTTCTAACGAAGTTTGAAATTATACAAAATTCAATGTTCATGACAACGAGCAGATTGAGTAGTAATGATGACATGGTTGTCGAAGATATGAACCATGAACATTTCCATGATATCCCAACAGAATAGACAACACCTCGTAACAGTATGACAGAAGATGAAACTTGTAGGGAGAATACAAATGAAGAGCCACATGGAGAAGAAGGCCATTTTATTGCTGATAGGAATAACATAACAACACAGAAAAAAATTAAAGACATGAAGCAAGTAGAAGATTAAACTATTATGAATGAAGAAAATGTAGCAGCTAATGAAGGAACCAATCTGTCTATACTCTTAGATGCAGTTGATGAAGCACAACATCACCATGAAGATGAAGAAAACCAAATGATACCAAGAGTTGGAATGATTTTCATGGATGACAAGCAAAGCCAAAAGTACTACAACGACTACGCTTTCATCATGGGCTTCTCAATTGAGGTTGCGCACACAAGGTTGGACCAAAAAACCAATGAGCTGGCAAAAATAACGTTGAAATGCAACAAATCCACGAAGAGTAAGAACAAACCAAGCAATGGTGATGATAACACTAATATTGACGTCAATGCAGCACAAGGAGATAGTACAAACGAACCAATGGCTACGAGGGGCAAAAGAAAACGAAATGTGAACAAAACAATAGGATGTTCTGCCACAATGGTACTAACAAAAATCAAAGGGACATGGACAATCACTAGAGTGGATCTCAAACATAACCATGAGTTGAGCCTAGAGGAAGAAACCAAATTTCATAGCTCACACCGTAATATCACAGTTGAAGAGCAGAAATTATTCAAATGCTTGCAAGTAATGAAAATACCTATTTGGAAAATCATGGCTTTAATTGCATACATAAGGGGCGACTTGACAACAGTACCCTTCATAAAAAAGGATGTGAGCAATCAAAAATCAATAAACCGCAACCATACTAGCAAAGTCAATATGATGGAAATGGTAGAATACTTTGCAAATAAGTAAGTAGAGGACTCAATGTTTTATTACTTTTTCAATGCTGACAAATCTAACAAGTTACGAAACATATTCTGGTGTGAAGGAAGATACATAACAAATTATGAGCTATGGGGGGATTGTATTAGCTTTGATACAACGTACAAGACTAACTGATATGAAACGTCTTTTGTTCCTTTTGTTGGAATCAATGGACATGATGACAATTGCTACTTCGGCTTCGCATTCCTCAAAGATGAAACAATTGAGAGCTTCTGCTGGCTCTTCTAGACATTTCTGCAATGCATGGGAAACAAACATTCAATTACAATCACAACAAATCAAGATAATACAATGAAGGCAACAATATCATAGGTGTTGACAAAAACTACACATAAGAACTTCTTATTCCATGTACTAAAAAAGGCAACAAATAAGACTGACAATACTTTCTAAGATAATCCAGACTTACACACATAATTTTTGATGCAATGAACAATTCACTTATAGAACAGGAGTTTGAAAATTCTTGGAATGAAATTATAAGCAGACATGATGTGCAACATACCAAATATTTTAAAAAAATGTGGAAAACAAGGAAGAGATTTGTGCCTATCTACTTCAAGCAAAACTTTTTCCAATTCATTCATGCTACTTCAACAAGCGAAGGCATTAATGCAGTGTTTAAAGACAATGTTGACTAAACATTTAGGATAACAACTTTCATTGAAGAGTCAGAAAGAATATCAGATTCTCTGCATGAGAATCAATTACAACAAGACTCAATTACCAGAAACACAAAACCAAATGCATATTGGTCACATTATTACTTTGAAAAACAGGCCGCAATGCAACAGGAAGATTTTTTTACAAATTACAGCAGAAACTGAAACACAGAACAAAGTATCACTTGGAGGAAATAGAATTTGAGAAAAGTTTTGCTTGCTACAAAGTAGTAGCTGCTGCTATTAATGATGTTAAAATCAGGGACTGCATGGTGCTGATTGACAAGGACAGTGAAACATACAACTGCATTTGATGCAAAATGGAAAAGGATGGCATACTTTGTGATCATGTCCTAAAAGTAATGATACACCAAAGAATTAAAAAATTCCTGAAAGTATATTTTGGACATATGGATACTACAGAAATAGGCAAACTGTCATCACATGTGGGCAGCAATCAGCAATCAAAAAGACACGAGCTAATTGAAATTCAACATTCTCTCAATAAGGTTGGTTCAAATAGCGTCAAAAGTCTCCTCAAACGACCAGAAGTACACATATCTCATTGTTGAAATGGAAAGAATAGAGCAAAATTTGTTGGATATGGATGACAGCACATCCAACCATAGACAGAGGAAACAAATAGCGCAATGACTATACTGCAAGATCCAGAAGGTGTTAACCCAAAGGGAAGGCAAGTGATATATAGTACCTACACGGAGAACACATATGGAACAAATGAGAACTAAGAAACAAATAATCACATGCAGCACGTGTGGCGAACATGATCACAATAAGAAGACATGCAAGAACTAATTTCTTAAAAATAATATTAAAACTTAGGTGACGCAAAATCACACAAAGGAGACACAACAAAGGTGACGGGTAGTCTGCACTCGTCACTAAAATAAACATTAGTGATGGGTCCTATAACATCCGTCACTTATGTTGGTCCTATGACAAGTTACTAGTGATGACTGTTTACATAACCTGTCACGTATTACAATAGTGATAGTTTGACATGTCGACTGTCACCTGTTGTTGCCATCTTGGTGATGGGTTTTCCTGGCTATCTAAGAGTGACGGTTCCGGAAAAGGTCCGTCACTAGAATTTCCGAATGGGTGACGGCCCCGCTTGATGTTCGTCGCCAGTATATGCTTATAGGCAGTTCCCAACCTCCTAGGTGAGTGTGACCCCGACACAGTATCTCCATATAGTGTTACTAGTATTGTGAGACGGCGGCGATGCGATTTTACTGAGTTCCATCCTTTCCTCCTCCTCTTCCATCATTTTTGTTGATTTGAAGCGGTCTATAAAGGTTTGCACCCCACTCAATCCCTTCATAATTTGATGCTATGCTTTTAGCTCCTTTGTTCCTTTTCGGTAGATCAGTTAGGCAAATACATATTCAGTCCTCCTTATGGATAGATTATTGTGTTAGCTTTTAGTTAATGGAAAACTTTATGTTGGAGATGACCGGTAGATGTTGGATCTATCTAGAGACCCGTACTTCTGCAGAGTACTTGAGTAGGGTGAAGTCGTTCGTTAGTGTTTCCTTAGCTGATATGAAAGAGAAGGGTAAAATGGTAATGTATTATTCATGCCGCGATTGCAAGAATGACAAGAAGTTACCAAAATCAGGCAATGTCCAAGCGCACTTGGTGATGCGTGGATTTAAATAGAACTATTCATGTTGATACAAACATGGCGAAGAAGGCCTTAACATAGGAGAGATGGATCCTCATGCCAGAAAAATTGTGAATCATGGAGTCCCACTCAGTGTTATGGATGAGGACATATTAGATATAAATGATAGTGATGTTGAGGATTTTGTGGAGAATGTGGACCGGATGGTGCGGGACATCGAGCGGCACGACGAATATAATGATGGTGAGTTTGCTAAATTCTAAGAATTCGTGCGAGATTCGAAGGTGCCCTTTATCCTAATTGTAAGGAGAAGTACATTCTACTATTTGGTGTACTAAAAATTTTGCAGTTGAAGGCAACACATGGTTGGATTGACAAAATTTTAAAAACATTGTTGGATCTACCAAGGGATATTCTACCGGAGGGGAACTTGCTGCCCAAAAGCGTCTATGACGCGAAGAAGATAATTTGTCCCTTCAGAATGGAAATAGAAAAAATAACATGCATGCAAGAATGACTATATCCTGTTTCAGTGAGAGTATGCAGAGCAACATCAATGCCCGGTTTGTGAGACCCATCGATCCAAACGTTGAAATGACGGTGGTGATGGGGATGGAAGGAAGAAGAGTACATGGGGTCCTAGGAAGGTCGGGTGATATTTTCCTGTAATTCCCCATTTGAATCGATTGTCTGCCAACAAAGAGGAGGCCCTTATGACGCGTTGGCATAATGAGAGACGTTAGAACGATACAATGATACGACACCTGGCGGATTGCGCTCAGTGGCATATCATTGATTCCACATTTGGTTGGTTTGCTAAAGAATTGAGAAATATTATGTTCGCTTTGAGCACAGATGACATGAATCCATTCGGTAACATGAGTACCTCACATAGAACTTGGCCTATTATATTGTCGATACTTAACATTTCGCCTTGGTTGTGTAATAAGCGGAAATACGTGATGCTGTCGATCTTGGTATCAGGGCCGAATCAGCCTAGCAATGATATTGACGTGTACATCAGGCCTTTGGTCTATGATATAACAAACTTTGGTCTGGAAGCATCGAGGTTTGGGATCAGTACAAGCAAGTGTATTTTACCTTGCACGCCATGTTGTTCGTCACCATTAATGATCTACCAGCACATCGTATCTTGTCTGTCCAAAGCAAAAGGAAAGGTTGCCCCCATTGTTTAGAGGATGACACAAGCAGTTTGAAATTGAACAAGTAAAAAAAAAAGGTTAATATCACTGTTGCCATTATAACTCACCCCCTAACCACGCTTGACATTTCGAAAACGCCTCGATCACAGTTGCCATTTTAGCGCTTCAGTTGTCTCAAACGTGCCATTATGGGCATTTACGGGGCAAAATACACATAAAATACTATCTGACGCATGGGTCCCACCAGTCATACACTATCACCTTCTTCCTCCTCCATCCTCCCCAACCCCCTCTCTCTCTCCCCGCTCTCTCCACGGCCACCCCACCGCCGAAGCTCGCCGCCGCAGCCGCCGAGCTCGCCGACGAACTCCCGCCGCCGCTGTGCCCTCCGCCGTCCCCTATCCCCGCTGCCGCCATTCTCTCGCACGACCATGGCCGAAGCTTCGCCGCCACCGCCTCCTCTTCTCGCCCATGGCGGCGGAGCAGAGCGCGACGACGGCGGAGCACGACGGCGGCAGCGGCAGCGGAGCTCGACGGCGGCGGCGGCGGGCTCATGGCGCAAGGCGACGGCGGCGGCACACAACAAGGGAGCTCGACGGCGGCGCGACGGCGGCGGAGGAGATCTGGGCGCCGGAGGAGGAGGAGGAGGAGGAGGAGATCTGGCACCGGAGGAGGAGGAGGGCGGCGGGAGCTCGACGGCTGCGTGGAGGCGGGCTCAGGCGCAAGGCGATGGCGGCGGGCACGGCAGCGGGAGCTCGATGGCGGCGCGGCGGCGAGCTCATGGCGCAAGGCGACGGCGGCGGAGGAGATCTGGGCACCGGAGGAGGAGGAGGTCGGGGTCGACGGGGAGAGGATGGCTGGTGGCGGTGGAAAGAGAGAGAGATGGGGAATGGGGGGAGTTGGGAGGAGGAAGAAGAAGAAAGAAAAGACAATGACATGTGGGACCCACCGTATAAATGTATTTCCAATGTATCCGGGACAGGTATTGCCCCGTAAATGCCCATAATGGCACGTTTGAGACAACTGAAGCGCTAAAATGGCAACTATGATCGAGGCGTTTTCGAAATGTCAAACGTGGTCAAGGGGTGAGTTATAATGGCAACAGTGATATTAACCCAAAAAAAAAACAGTGTACATGCATCATCGGCATTTCCTTCACAAGAAGCACCCGCACCGAAATATGGACAGTCAGTTCGATGGCACAAGTGAGAAATCAGTACCTACAAGGCATGTCGGGCGAAATTTGTTTACAATCAGGTTAAGGATATCAGTGTTGTTCTAGGAAAACGAAAACGGTCCTACAAGGATGATGACCATCAGGGAGTGTCAATACTCTAGGAGATAAGAGTGTTGGAAAATATTAGATGTTTGCCACTCTACCGACCCTATGCAAATTAAAGAAGAATATCTGTGAGAGCCTATTCGGTACATTGCTCCAAATGAAGGGAAAATGAAAGGGTCACGAGAATGCACGAGCTGACCTTAAAGAAATGGGCGTAAGGCCAGAACTTCATGCACATGAAAAAAAGGAAAGGGGTCAAAAAACCTATCCGCATCTACTATCACCCTCTCCAAGAAGGAGAGGAAGGAATTATTTGAGTTTTTGCACAGCACGAAGGTTCCCAGTGGTTTCTTGTCAAATATTGCAAAACTTGTTTCGGTAAAAGAGCTAAAAATGAATTTCGCCCTAATGAAGTTACATGATTGCCATGTCATGATGATAGTCCTACTTGTGGTAGCTATAAAAAATATCCTTTGATGTTCGCAAGACTATCATGAGTGTGTGTGTTTTTCAATGCAATTGAACAAAAGTTTCTCCACCCAGACTCACTGGAGGAGCTCAAAAAAAGACATTTTACTCTATGTCTCCTTGAATTATATTTCCCACCATTATTTTTTGATATTATGGTCCACCTCACCGCTCACCTAGTGAAGGAGATACAGTTACTTGGGCCTGTGTTCCTGCATCATATGTTTTCTTATGAGAGATATATGAGTGTTCTCAAATCACACGTAAGGAATCGAGCCTTTCCTGAGGGATGCATCGTGCAGGGTTATGGGATAGAAGAGGCATTGGAGTGGGCTGTCAATTATATTGATCCAAAAAACCCAATTGGCATGCCTAAGTCTCACCATGACAGGAGACTCACAGGTGTCAGGGCTATTGCGAAAAAAGTCAATAACTCCTGATTCGAAGGCATATGATCAAGCTCATTTCCTCATGGTACAACAGATGGGAGAAGTTTCCCCATATGCTGATTAGCATAGGCATATGCTACTTGAAGAGAATCCAGATGGGACCGAATCTTTGGATGCGAAGCAACATATACAAAGGTTCACTGGTTGGTTCCGAGAGCGGATCAAAAAATTGAGTACTCATACAAGTGTTGTAATAAAAAAACTTGCATCCGGACCTATATACACAATTACAACATATCAAGTGTACGATAAACGGATACACATTTTACACGGTTTCCCAAGATGACAAGAGCATATACCTGAACAGTGGGGTCCGTGTAGATTCTTATGACAACAACGGTTGGCGGGCTTGGTACTATGGTCAAATAGAGGAGATCTGGGAGCTGAACTTTTTGGGATTTAAGGTGGCCCTATTTCGGCGTTGTTTGGTACAAGGCAAAAAAGGCGTAACAACAGACAAGTATGAGTTCACTAGTGCTGATCTCGAACAAGTCGGATACAAATCTGAACCCTTCGTAATTGATAAAGATGTTCAACAAGTCTTTCATGTGACCAACATAATAAATAAGAAACACAATGTGGTTCTTCACGAGAAAAGACGGATCATCGGAGTTGAAAATGTTGTTGATGAGGACGAGTTCAATAAATTCAACGAAATCCCTCCTTTCACTACTGCTATCATGCCACATCTTTCACCCACCGATAAAACTCCATACTTGCGATCCGACCACAACGAATGGATCCATGTAAAGAAATCACGACAACGATGAAACTGAATTTGCATAGATTGTCAAAATTTCTAATATCCATGTTATTACATTCATATGACACCTTATCCTTTAGTTATAATATAATTTGGGATATCCATGTTTATACCTTCATTTGACAACGGCATGAACAACATTATCCCTCGTAGTTTATTCATTCAACATTTATCCCTGAAATATACAGAATGTTCAAAGTGGCTTAAGCTTATTTATTTAGTGAACAACATATATAAATAGGTGACGGGTAATAAGGTATAACCACCACTTATTAATAATATGTGACGTCTTTTGTATAGACCCGTCACATACACCCTCCACGTAGAAGATTCATACAGAATCAAATTCAGAGAGGATCAAAATACACGATAGATTGCATAGTGTGTCAAAATTTGTAATATCCATGTACATGTTATTGCATTCATATAACACCTTATCCTTTATTTATAGTATTCAGCCATGTTCAGCTCAACAACATATATCCCTGAATATTCAGCAAACGTCAGCTCAATAGCATGTATCTCTGAACTATAGTTTCATGTGTGTATATAGGTGACAGTTGAGACACTAAACCCGTCAATTATTACTAATTGGTCATAGGTACTATACCAAAGCCGTCACCTATAACTGAACATACGTGATGTGTTTTGTAGAGAACCATCATTTATTCATTCTGTATGTCCGATGGGCACTTAACCATATTAGCGATAGAGAACGGTCAACATCAGTAACTATATAGAACATCAGTAACTATATAGAATAGAATTTCACTATCCCATTAGTTCAAACATAGTCCTACTGATCATCCACCACCTCCCGCTTGTCCGAGTCTGTGTTGTCGTTGTCCTTGAGCATCCGTCTAGCGGCACGGGCGACCTCTTCGTTGACCTCCTCCTCCTCTTTCTGTGGCGCCGCGACGTCCGCCTCCTGCAGTGCCTCCTCCTTATTCTTCTTCGCGGCCTTTGCCTGAAAGAGATATGCCCTAGAACAATTATAGTGATGATTGTACCACGTCTTTGTTCATGTATATATGATAACATTGTTTATCGGTTCCCTGAATAAATGTCATGACTTTGATCATTGGGTACGACTTGATTGTGAAACACATTGTTATATGACATTATTCTAAACTGATCCCAAATCCATATCATTACGAGGAGCGGTTATCATTTGATCAGCATACGTATTGGTTGATGGTAATGTTTCACATACCATAGATATAGAGATATCAAACAAATAGTATGGACGCATGTTAGAGAACATGGGCAGTCGGACAGACCTACTCCGAGACGCTGTGAGTTGTTATCTCTTATAACACTATCAGCATATAGTCTCTAGTGGTATACCTATATGGTCCTTAAACCTGAGATTGTCATGGATGCCCAGCATGTTAACTCGTACACTTTGGTATCATCAAACGCTACACCGTAACTGGGTAGTTATAAAGGTGCCTACGGGATATGCCACGATACATAGCCAGGGGTGTGATAATCAAGATGAGATTTGCCTCTTCTCAATAACAGGAGAGATATCTTTGAGCCCCTCGTGTGGATGGATAGGAAAAGCGCACGGCCGTGCTAATATGACTAAGGAGTTAGTCTTGGTATGTATTCATTCCATTGCCAAGTGAATTGGTCGAGCTATCAATAAGGGTGGTGCGCATCTCGCGTTGAGCTTGACTGGTATCGGGTGGCAAAGGGATCGGTATGTGAGTGTATCAAGGTTCAGCCGAATATTGATTCTGTGCATTCGGGGGTCAATACGTACTGCTAGGTGCCGCTGTTGATCGGTGGATTGGAAACAGATTTTCGGATCCACGGCCGACTTACACTGAACCTAACGGGTCACAAACTTAATGAGTTGGAAATGTTTAACGGATTTGTACGTAGATATGATTTACGTAGGAGATAAAACCCTAGCGGGCCGAAGCCCACTAGTATGACTATATAAGGAGAGGCATAGGGGCGGTGTTTGTAGATGAGTTGAGCCTTCACCACGCCTAACTGTCACGCGCCCCTCCCGCTCTTCAGAAACCCTAGCCTCACTGCGAGGTGCTAGCACACCCCGTGAGGCGTTCCTGCTCAGTACGTGTGGATACCGCCAGAGGCGCTGCCGTACGAGGACGCGCTGTCCGGTTGGATCGTCAGCGAGCATAGGTGAGACACCGGCGAGCACTCGGTGAGCACCGGCGTGCTACGCGGCGGCGCAATGAGCGTTGGCGCTGCAGTGAGCACGCCGATACGGACCTACAAGGTACAAGAATGAGCGAGGAGCGAGAGAGGGCCATGGGAATGCTCACCACACGCCTGGCTGAAGGCGACGACGCGCGAGGGAGGCTGGCGACGGTGAGCTCCATGACGGCCAAAACAAGGGCAGCACGGACCCGGTCGCACAGAGCGGCTCCTCTGAAATTGAGCGAGGGGAAATGTTAGCGGTGAAGAGAGAAGGCCTTGGGTGAAAGTAATCACACCGGAAGGTCACGCTGGGGGCGGATTCACTCACGGCAATGATTCGGGGAAAATTTGGGGAAAATGGGAGAAATGGTGCCGGCGGAGGGGGGGAAGGGAGGCTTGGTTTAAGGGCATGTCTGGGCACCGGGGTGGTTCCAGTGGCAGGTACAACGCTTAGGAGGGAGAGGTGGTGATGCGGTGGGGGAGATGCACGCGGGCAGCGTACGGCTTGGCGCGACGGGGACAGCAAACGGCGCGACGCGACGGCGAGCGGCGCGGCGCGGCGTGGCAATGATAGTGCGAGCGGCGGGGCAAAGGCGATGGTGGCAAGGAGCAGAAAGCAGAGCCAATGGTAGGGCCACACAAACAGGAGAGAGAGAGAAGAGAGAGGGAGAGAGGCCCACTTGGCAATACAAGATTCAAACGAAATTCAAATTTCAACCCAATTTTGAATTTGACCAAAAAAATTTATTTGCCCAAAATTGCGGTGTCATTGCTGTCCCGCGCTGCATGTTGTCCTATGCGCTGCTGACCCTGCATGCTGTACTGTGGCTGCTTAGCACTGTCGCTTTGTTAAGTGCCGACTACACCCTCTCTTTTTATTAATTATTGTCCAAATCAGCAAAAGTGTGATGTGACACTTCTAATAGACAGTTTATAGACAGCTGAGGTGAAGCATTGTCCGTGCCCAAAGATATGCTTGAATATTACAGCGGAGTGGCTGAATTGTGTGGATGAGGCCATCTATTTCAGTCAACGGAAGTTCATATTTCAATAAATTTTAATAGAACTTCATTTACAGGAGGTTCATTTCACCATTTCTTTTAGAGTTCAGAACGATAGAAAAGTTCACAAGGATCAATGGATCATATTTAATGATATTATACCTCATTTGCCTTTGTACAATACCAAAAAAAAAACTTTATAAATGATAGTAGATGCATGGATGACGGCAAGTACCCAATGACTTTTTGACTGCATGACTTGTATGTAACATAATTAATCACTTGCAATAATTCCCAATTGAAGCAAACATTCACATCGGACTTCATGTACTGCAATAATTCCCAATTGATTAATACAAGTAGTTACTAATAATATATTGTAATTAATAATCCCTTTGGATTTGAAGGGCTGAACAGTTAAATCGTGCCCGACCGTTTGACTTTTAGGTATTTTAGTTGGCTGCAGCTATGAGCATAGAAATGTACGAAATGCTCCTAGGACGAATATAAGATTGTTCATTATGAATTTGTGGCGTAAAGAATACTACCAGTGAATTTGACTCCCATTTTCTGACCAATAGCAGATTTTAATCACTAAACATAATGGATTCTCAAATTGCAAGTAGAAATGGGAAAAAATATTCATATGGAATCAATATTTTGAAAATCTTTCCAAATTTGGCCTCCTTGATTCACGCTTTGATTTTATTTTATTTGGTTGACTGAAAATTTAACATTTATACGTGTTGTTTACTGTAATATTTTATAATAATGTTTTAAGACATTAGAGGATTTCATTAAAAAATTTAAAAATATTTTTTTATTTTTTAAGTCACTTTTTTAAATATAAACTTTTGACTAAACTAAACCGTACTGACTAGACTGCTTAATCAAAGAGGGTCAAGATACTGACTAGACTGCTTAATCAAAGAGGGTCAAGATGTACTATTCGAAGTGGTTGTGTTACGGGTTTCGAGGAAAAATCAAGGACGAGCAATCCGCAGGAGACGCAGTAAACCTTGTTCTAGATGTGGCTACCGTGTGCTGACCGGTCCTTTCGAAGCAGAATCGAAGAAAATGTCGTCTTGAACTAAAGCATCTCCTACGATATCACCTAGGTTAGCTATAAAATTTCTATTCCAATATTTTACTTATGTGAAGTCAAATAGACTGGTTAATTACTAGTCAGCGAATAACATATTCTATGTTAATAGTTACATACTATCGTATATGTACGGGTTCATATCAATTTACACTATTTTATATCCAGTTTGTTGAAAAAGTTATTTATTTGTTATTTGTAAATGGCATGTATTTTCTATTCCTTTATCTTCAAACATGCCCCCGAAAGGTGGACCCATCGCTAGGACAAGGTGCGTTGTGCCCCCAGGATTGTAGTGACAGATCTTACATGAAAAAATTTTAGTATGATTCGAAATATTGACCAAGTGCTCAAGTAGCCCGGTTGTTTCAAAGTCTTGTGCTCAAAGCAAGGATTCCGTGATCGAGCCATGTTGTTAACTAGCGGCGAGAGCGAGCTTGCGCGCGCTGGGACCGATGTGTTGTGCTGACGGCGTGTTTGATGTTTCTATAGTGTCTTATGTTGCCTTCGTTTGTTATTTTTGGTGTTAGCATATGTAACTGACTTTGTATTTAACTAGCAAAAATACCCGTGCGTTGCAACGGGAGAAATTAAAATAATAATTGATTTATGCATCTTTGTTCTAGAAACAAATAACATAATAGAAAAGATCTTTTCCCTAAATGAAGTAGGATCGTAATATTAAGTGGTGTAAAAAATGGAAGGGTTCGCGCTTACATGCAACCTGATTTGATTTATGTTGAGTGTTTTAAGATCAAACTTGAAAGGCCTGGCACAGTTCGTTGTTGCACAATCGGATGGCTCTCAAAATCCTTGTAGCTACGGAAACAATAGATTAACAAACAATAGGACACCAGATAAGCCTCCTCTCTAAAATCATTAAAAAAACCGCGAAACAAAATTTCAAATTACAGCCAAATATAGAGAACAACACCGTACAGCACAATTTGAACAGGCTAAAAGAATGTGCTGAACACACTACATTACATTTCAGTTCTATTTACATCAACACACCAAAGTCACTTATACAAAGGATTATCCTATTCCTATTTTGTAACTGTTTAGAAGTTTTTTTTGAAAGGTGAGATCCATCTTCCATCATCCGTGCATGTCTTGTATTAAAGAAAACAATTCTAATTCTAACCTGAAGTCTCAAATCTTGTGCTAGTTCTTGTTGAAGGTCTGCAAGAAAAAAAGGAATTTTTATCCATTGAATTTAACAGTAAAACCTAAATATTATGGAGAACTGACCTTCGTTCTGGAGAGTATCTGTCCTTAAAACCATAGTTAACCAAACTGTTCCACTCTTGAAGTAGGAAAATGATCCTCTGTATTAAATGGTTCTATCTTCCACAATCTCTCAAAATTTACATGAGGTGATGGCGTCCACGCAGACAAAATATGTGACGTCGTCATCTATGTCAACAAAAAACACCCAAACCAAGTTTAGGACCAATTTAGTCCGGTTTTCATAGTTGGAGGTCCGGTCAAACCTGGTATTTTGGTTCATGGATCACCAAGATATTAACAAGCAATGAACTATTTTGTGTGTGTGAAAAGTTAACATGGGATGCATACCACTGCAGCAGTTTTCCAGGGAGTTCTGTAAAGCTGCCATCCTGCAAGTTTTGATCCTGTATTTGAGAAACCCCCAAATCTTTCTTGTGGTCGATGGAAAAGAGACATAGAATTATCAGCGGCACCAATTCCTAGCCAGTGACCTCCCATGAATGGCACGTTCAGAACTTGATTATTGTCCAAACGCTTACATTCGCATCAGATTAAACACACATAAATAAGCAACTTTGTGGTAAAAACATACAACAAAAAAATTGAGAAAGAATATGGACTATTGAAAAACAAATCCTTGCATTGTATTTCAAAGGCAAACATTTAAAACTTATCCCTATCAGAGACGTACTAATGGAAATGGAAATTACTGGAGGGGCTCACATTTAAAGTCGTGACTGAGGATAAGTAAATCAATAGATTCTAAAGACACATCAAATTGCAGGATAAAGAAAAACAGACAACCTGCAATGCCATCATAGCTAGTGATTTTGTTTTATTCTAGGAAAAACATTTAATATGATCATAGCTAGTGATTTTGTAGGGCGAAAGCAGACTAACCTGTAGGGAGAGCTCGTGATGGCACATCAGAAATCTTCTCCCGTGCCTTTGATGATTCCTGGATAATATTGAGTATACAAAGATAAAAGATACGCTGATGGTATATAGCGGCTTAAGAAAATTCAAAGCTACATCACACCAAAGCAATAATTTTGCTTACTCCAGCAACACCTTGGATAAGAGATGGCTTTTATAATTTCTCTTCGTCACGTATATGTGAGGGGATGTTTTTCTCTGAAGTAAAAACAGTTTGATGATTAAGTGTTGATAGCTGAAACATAGATTGCAGAAGTATATTACCAGATGAAAATCCAGGGAGCTTCTTCAACAATGGGAAGCAATATTAACTTCTTCAATATTAAATTTCAGTATACCGTTACCAAAAACTACCGTTAGAACAAAATATGAAATATGTGCTTGGTACTAAGCTACAAACCTTGTAAGAAAGGCACTGAAACCTCACCACCACCTACTGTAAGAACATTGTCCTTTAGGTCAATTATGCACTGTGTGAGATAAAAGAGCATCATAATGGGGTGTAATCAAACTATCAAGAGTTAGATGTGATAACTTGTTCAAAATTACCTGGTGTTTCCGTAGCATATCAAGCCCAAAAAGGAACTCCATATTAGGAGCGTCCAAAACTGTGAAAGAGCAAGGATAGAAAATGTGGCCAATCTGTCCAAACATGAACTATTCATCAATGCATCATACCATACTTAACTAATTAATCATCAATGAATTATTTACATCTAGTAAATTCTCTACGAAGAATACATGATGAAATGTCCTGGTCTTTCAAAATAATTATGCAATTAATATTCTGCAAATAATAATACATGATAAATTCTCTATGAAGTTTCTATATATAATGGCATTTTCATCTAGTAACCTCAAAATAGCATGTGAGTAGCTGTTTGGTAAACTATATGTATATCATACTTTTTGTATGGCTCTCCATGATGCATTATCCTTCATATGTGGCTTCGGCATGACTGATTTTGAGTGCTTAGCCCATAGGTCCTCCGGTCTCAATGTTATGCGTTACACATACTTAATTGGCAAAATTGGTCTCATACTATTGAAAGATCCCAGGTTTGGGTTTTTACCATCAAAAGACTACAGTTCACTTTAATACCACCCAAAGCTCCTTTTGTTTCTTTTTTTACCACTCCGTCGGCCTCCCCTCATCTCCTGTTACTGTTCACGTTACTGTTTGCCTAATCATTCACGTAACGCTGGAACTCCTCCACCTCGCAGCTCCACTTGCATGCATGCATGGATGGCTCGCAGCTTGCAATCACGCTGCTTTGCAGCCCCGGGCGCCATGGATACAAACAATGAACCAAATCCAAATCACGCTGCCTTGCTTTGCCTAATCAGAAGAAGAGTGCAGTGCAGTATCATACGAGTACAAGCCAAATCCATCTCAGATCCTCATCATCACACACAGCGTGTATATAGGAAACAAATGGATATAAACAATGAACCAAGCTGGGCAATATATGAGGCTATTCATCACAAGAAAACATTGAAATATAGTGATTTGATCCATTATGGCTAAACATGCCTTACAAAAAAGTTCGTCAACATAGAAGCAGCTAGTCACCGACACAATCAACACTGCGTAGGATCATAAATATAAGCTAATGCATAGATTCAGAATAAGATGTCCTCTACATCTCATTAGTAGCTTTCTTCTTCCTACAAAGAAAAAAATAAATCAAGCCATGCAAATTAAGATGATAAAAAGTACTAGGGTAAGATGCTAAAAGCATTAGGGGTTGCAGCGTATTACGTGTTCCTGGCGGGTGGCTCTGGTAGCTCCTCGTCAGGCTCAATCCTAACATTTGGACAACCTTTCTCAATATGACCGAACTGAAAACAATTTTTGCACTGGTATGGACCCCTCTTGCCTGGCTCACCACTATTCTTGAATCTTCTCTTTCGTGGCCTGCCTGTAGACCTTTCAAGCTTTGGTGGATTCATATTAAATCCTGGGTTCAGTTCTGGCCATTGTGCCTTGCCATCCATTGAGCACAACTTAAAATGATAGCAATCTTTGAACCTCTGTACTGAGTAGTAATCACTCATATAATTCTCAATTCTACATTGTCGCAAAGATGTGATGAATGAGATAGAATGAGTACATGGTTTACCAGATATATCCCACTGTCCACAAGAGTATGTATGTTCAAGTAGATCAACTCCATATCGCCAGGTGGAGCCATCCATACTACATCCTGATATTTCAGCCTTCATGTACCCACTCCTACCAACGTTGTACTTCAGCCCCCTACTCTTCATGTTTAACTCATGTATAACACTGGGTAGGATATTACCTTCCATCCTATTAGCAATCAGTTGCCTTGTAGCATTTTTTTGTTGTATCTTCTCTCTTATCCTATCCATGAGATCAACTACAGGCAAATCTTTTAAGTCCTTGATCCAATTATTAAAGCACTCTGAAATATTGTTATTAACATAGTCAACCTTGCATACCTTTGCGAAATTGGCCCTAGACCACAGGTGCTTATGGTGGGTTTGAAGATAATGGATAGCTTCTGGACAAGTTTGTGCAACCTTTTCCAATAGCATTTGATATCTCTCAGGCTTGCAAGACCAAGCAGTTGGCCACATGTACTTGAGAACATCTCCCTTGAATTTCTTTTTAAAATTCATCATCAAGTGTCTGAAACACTCCCTATGCTCTGCTGCATCGCCAAACACCTAACCCACGACAAAGTCAAGACCCTTGCAAGCATCTGTATGAATTGTCCGTCCCAAGGGTGTGCCAATTGCCCTCTTCAGCTGAGTCATGAACCAAGCCCAATTAGAATTTGTCTCCTTATCAAAGATTCCGTAAGCCACTGGATACATCCAGTTGTGGCCATCTATGGCTGTCGCTGCTGCAAGTTGCCCATTATACCTGCCTGTCAAGTGGGTAGAATCTACCCCAAGGTATGGCCTGCAACCAACTAGGAAACCATCCACACATGATCTAATAGCGACAAACATCCTGGAGAAACGCATTTGTCCAGCAACCTTCTGGCAATCAGTCTCAACAATACTGCCAGGACAAGTCTTCTCTAGTGCAGCGTTGAAATTCCATAATTGCTTGAAACTACCCTCCCAAGAACAATGGATATCTGCCATGGCAGCCTGCTTCCCGGCCCAAACTCTATTGTATTCTAGAGGAATATTAAATTGGTGTTCTAGCCTTCTTTGCAACTGCCTTGCACTGATTGTAGGCTCTTTGGCCATGATCTCCTTTCCTTTTTCCGCAATCCAGGCCTTACTCGTCTCTTTCCCCTTCAACCAAGTAGTACTTGAACAGGTATGCTCAGGTCCAATTTTTATCACCTGCATATAGAAAAAAAGTAAATCAACAATGCCCCAATGAATGTACAAGTCTAAAAAAAATATGAAAACATACCATGAATGTTGTGCCACCGTGCACTCTCCTTGCATACACATTCCATGGGCAATCTGTATTCACACACTTTGCCCTATATCTTTGTGGATCACTGTGTGTGATTACAGTTTCAAACTCCTTATTGATAGAATATTGTTTGATAGCCATGATAAATGCCTTCTTGTCCATAAATGTTGACTCCTTCTCAATAACCGGGTTATCTCTGTCATATGATGTGTGAGAAACAAATGCGGTATCAATAACCGCCTCGTCATCTATGACACCCTATGGGTCAAAATATGGAATGACACTCATTTGTTCCACATGATCCTTTTGTTCGACCATTTTGATGTACCTCCACTCCTCATCCACTCCCGTGGGTTCATCTCCTTCAGGATGCACACCTGAATCCATAAAATGATCATGCTCTTCCTCTTCCATCCTAGAAGGCCCTGCAACGGTTTCTCCATAATCTAGTACAAGTGCCCAATCGATACCACCATCATGTCCGTCATTTGGTGGCAGCCCCATATAATCCATCTCTCCAACTTCGTCAACGGTCATGACAAATGATGCATTCCTAGAAGCCCTCAACAACTGCAGTAGCTCATTGTCATTAGTAAGCTTCACAAGTTGATCATCTCTCGCAGCATACCAAATATTACACTCTTGGGTACTTGCCCATTCATAGTACTCCTTGATGTCTTTTTGCAGTTCAACCATCGAGTACTCTTCCGAATCCACATCCCATTCAATTGTTCAACCCTTATTGTACACACGCCTACCATCGATCATACTGACAAAAGCCTTCACATTGACATGTACTCTACATGCCATCTTAAGATCAATTCTAAAAAAATGCAATAAAATTTAGACCTAACAGTGACTAAGGTCTTTGCCCAATATGCAAAAATTACGAAGAAAAGTAATTTAGACCTAACAGTGACTATAATGGGGCCATTGGTTAGGGTTAGAGGCCATATCTGGGCGTGGCTTGCCGAGGAGGAGCGGCCAGGAGGGGAACCGCGCAGGGCGCCTGCGCATGGGGCGGCCAGAAGGGGACAGCGCCCGGGAGGAAGAGATCGCGCCTGGCCAGGAGAGGAGCCGGCGCTGGGACGAAGAGATCGCGCCTGGGGGGAGATCACGCGGGAGAGATACCAATCAAGGCAACTGAACAGTTGCGCCAGAGATATAACGGAGGCAGTAACAGGAGATGAGGGGAGGCCGACGGAGTGGGTAAAAAAAGAAACAAAAAGAGCTTTGGGTGGTATTAAAGTGAACTGTAGTCTTTTGATGGTAAAAATCCAAACCTGGGATCTTTCGATGGTATGAGACCAATTTTGCCTACTTAATTTATGAGCTTAAGGAATAATGTTTTATTCTTACCAAGTTAGCATCTGGAAGTTCCTTTGCAGCCACATCAATATTCTCTGCAGTTTTCTTAACCTGTTACATGGACAATTCAGCTTAGTTTTTAAACAAGCTATTCTTTCAGTGAACAAATTTCAAATTTAAGTTAATGAAAATATTTCATTTATCCAAATATGTTCATGAACTCACCGTCTGGGCTCGGCGGAGTCGGGCGGCGCGACGCAGGCGAGGGTCCTCGGCAGGGCAGCCACCTTTGGGTGCACGCTGGAGGAAGACGGCAGAGCGGTGGAATCATGTCATTGGGTCGGGTGAGCGGCAGTGCTTGCTGTGGAGGAAGCGAGCGACGGTGGGTGGGAGGAGAGGCGCCGAGGTAGGTGGAGGCGTCGCCAAGGCAAGTCGACGACCTGGCGGCGCCAGCAGCAGCAAGCCGCCATGAAACGCGAGGCGAGGGGAGCTCCGGATCGAGGGTTTTCGGTCCCAGAGCCCCGATTTGAGGATTTCGGGAGGAGGAGCCGAGGAGGACAGACGAAGGAGAGGGGGCCTTGCCACGCCTCTTGCTCGCTGTTCGGGAGATCAATGAGGAGAGGGAGGGGCGGCTGGCCTGGAGGGGCCGAGAGGAGGGCGGCTGGAGGGCCGAGAGGCGCCGTGGGCCGAGGCGCGGGCGGCGGGGGCGGCGGCCGTGGCGAGGGAGGTGGCACGGCTAGGGTTTCGGTAAAAGGGGAGGCCACGAGCCCGCGAGGGTTAAGGAAGAGCGTGGAGCGTTCGTGAAGAGATGGACGGCCGAGATTAAAGCGGTGGCATTGGTGGGTAATTTTGATGAAGTGACGGACGAAGAAGAAATACCAAGAATACCAAGAACAAACTCTATTCTCTTCATTATTAGGTAGAGATCTATTTTCGCTACTGAGCGTCAAAGTGATGGTTTCATATGGCAGTTGCGTCTGTTTCACGCGCGTTGGGTCTATTTCAATAGTTCATTTGTGGGCTGCATTTTTAGGCTGATGCGCACCAACCAGGCCACTGTTTCTTTCTATAGTACATGCTAATCACCACTTCAAAATAATGGTAGCATCCACGCAGAAGGATTAAAGGGACGCGAGAGAAAATTGGATAGGACATCTTCTTAGATAAATAGAAGCCATCAGCACACAAAACTGGTGGAATAGTAAATTCATTCACTAAACTCAAAATAATTTAAAATAAGAAAGTGTGTTTGTCCTGGAGCTGAGCCATTCATCTGTTATCGATGACCACGTAAAGAACCAAAAGAGAACATAAGAAACCATGAGAACTTCTCATATGTATACACTACCATGATATCTTTCGGAACTCCGCCAGAAGAAAAGCGGCCACATTATGCAATACAGAACTGAGCAAAGTTAAGAGATATTAAGCCTCCTTCGTAAATCAAGAGCATAATTGCACCAACAAAACGTGCTACGAAGGATGTTCTCTCCAACTCAATCCGTTCGTCCAATTTCAGATTTACATGACCCAGAAAGGCAACGATCTATAGGCCTGCGACGGTCAAAATGTTTCTTTTAATTGGAAATCACGACGGCACAATAAAAAACAATGACATAAAAAAGGTCAATAGGAAGAAAGATCGATAGCTAGCAGAAGTCAATACCTGCGTGCTGATGTTCCTGATTAACATAACCAAGAAATGCAAAGCCTCCATATTATTATGACATACACCATGAAAATGTCTCTAGTAATTAGAAATCTTCAAGAGGGAACATAATCTAGAAATAGAAGTCTGCATTTTCTTCTGACTTTTCACATCATGGCATCAAAATGCCTGTGGTAGGTACTCTACTAATCATCATAAGGTACTGAGAAACGGTGAGGGCAAGCAGATTAATAGGAAGACACATCAATAGGGAGTAGAATTAGTACCTAGGTGATGGCAACTATGTTAGTCAATTCATCAGTTTCAATGACCAATGAGGTAAAGCGAAATAACCATCAACCTATTCGAGGCCTCCATTGATCATAAACTTAACCAATTAAGTTCTTCATATTTGTTTAGTAGCGTGTCCTAGTGTTACCACTATTCAGAGTTTCATACAAGAAGAGAAGTATGCTTTTTACCTTGTTGCATATATATGATGCCATGATTGACCTAATCCTCGTGATGTTGTGCATTGCATTGCATGTCTCCGGAAAACATTCCATTATAGCTAGTTGCTGCCTCCTGTGATTAGTATCATGATCCGTGGAGGCCAAGTGTATACTCCATCTATCTATCTATCCAGGGGCGGACCCACCATGGGGCTGGTGGGGCCACGGCCCCACCTAAAATTTTGACCTTACTTATATCCTAGTTGGAGTAGAGAGCAAATATTTGATAAAATGAGCCCTAAGTGGGGCAGAAATACACTGGATGGCAGATTTGGGCCGTCCTCGTGCCTCCAAGCCTCAGCCCAACAGGCCCAACATCCCCCAATCCCCCAACCCTAGCCACTAGCCAGCCAGTGCGTCAGTGCGTGGCTGTGTGCCCCGTCTCCCCGAGTCCCGCGCGTGCCCATCTCCTCCTGAACCACCGCCCGGCCGCCCGCCGCCTCGCCCGTCCCCCCCGCCCCACCATCGGCGCCGCCCGAGCCCGTCCCCCCGCCTGTGGGCCACCGGCCCATCCACCACCACCACAGCTCGCTTCGACGCTGCTCGCCGAGCTCCCCGCCTCGCCTGACGCCGCCGCTAACACCCGCCTACGCTTAGGCGCGACGCCGCCACACGCCACTGCCACCCTGCTTTAGCGGCCGCCACGGCGGCTGTACCAAGAAGCGCACAAGACCATGCCAGCTGCGCCCTGCACCGCCTCGCGGCACGATGGGGATTGGGGTAATATGTTGCAGAGAAGCTCAACTTCTCTAGCAAGGAGAGATTCTAGATGTAGGTGATTTTTGAGCCAAATAGATGTAGATGCTTATGTGTTGCTCTTTACTTCTTTAGTGTTACAACTCGATGAGCAGACACTCTTTGTTGCTGAACATTTTGCTCTGCTAGAGAGTCAATTTGGATAGTGAGGTTTATGCTCCTTTAACCAAAGTAAGCCATAACAATCCCCCCACTGAGGAAAATATGAAATCTATACTGAAAAAAAAGAATCTGAAGCGGGCCAATTTAGTTTCTACTCTGATGCATTAGGGTTTTCATACAGAACAACAGAATTATTTTTTATTTGCAGTAACATTCCCCATTGTCATTACCTGTCTACCTCTAAATTATCAAAGTTTCTTATTTTAAAATTTTCATGTCTTTTTGTTAGTAATTTCAATATCTAATGGATGTGATCGTTAACTAGTGTGTTTATTATTGTTGCGTTTGTATAGTTTTATTAGTTTACGGTGTATTTAGTCGACGATAGACAAAAGAGATTTTAGGCTTGCCCCACCTACATTTACGTCCTGCGTCCGCCACTGTATCTATCTGCATTTAGACATGGATAGGTATAGCCAGCATGAGTCCAAACATTTTACATATGAAACTATGCTACAACATGAATCAGGCCCGAGCATCGCTTTGAAATGCTAGTAGTAGCAGTGAGAGACGGAGTGAAGAACCCTACAGAAGAGAAGGATGGTACCATGGCGCCATGGCTAGCTGTAGAAGCTGAATCCGGCAAGGTGCGTGGATCTGGGACCCAGGTGCCCGCCACCGGCATCGAGCAACCCCACGCTAGAGTCAAACAGCCGCAGCCGGGATGGAGCCTCCGCCACCGGAGCTGACCAACCTCACGCCGAAGCCCCGCTCCAACCGGCGGAGAAAAGGCCCACGCTGCAAGAATTGAGCACCTGGCAAAAGTCTTGGCGCCGAGGAGGACGGTGCCATGGAACCTCGCGGCAGGGAAGAGCTCGTTGGCACCGGCAATAAGCCACAAAAGGCAGGGGAAACTAGGACCGACCGCGTTCGGATTCATTCTCCTCAGAGACAACAGTGGGAGCGGAGGATCCCCGGCGTCGAATCGGCGGGTCGAAACCAGACTTCACAAATCCGGCATACCTGGTGCCGCCATCGCTGGACCCGCTCTCCATGGCGGCAGCGGCACTCGGACGTGGAGAGGCAGACCGGCATGACAGCGGGAGTAGCCGCGGAAGGATGGGTGTGCCGTCACCGGACCTGCTCCCCTTGCCGGCGGCGGCGGAAGCAGCGGGTGGCAGAGGGCCGACGGCTTGGAAGGCAACCGCAGCGCACGGGACTGGAGGGGCCGGTGTGGCGACGGAAGTAGTAGGGGCTGGAGGGCCCGCGGTCGCCGAACCCGCTCTCCCCAGTGGCGGCGGCGGCGGAAGCAGCAGGTAGCAGAGGACCAGGCGGGGGCGTTAGCAGCAGTGGCGCGACGTCGGTATGGAAAAGGGGGGCGACGGTAGCAGCTAGTGCTTGGAGAATGGGCCGGGTCAGGTGGGCTGGCACGGGCACGGCCCGATTTTCAAGCCCGCCGCCCGACACGACATGATTTCTGATGGGCCGTGCCAGCCCGGCCTAGTGCCCGTGCCTGTGCCGTGCCTCGAAGTGGAGCACGCCGTGCCGCTCGGCACGGCACAACCAAAGGCACGATCCCACCAACGTTGGCTTGGCTTCTCAACTACTCCATCGCCCCCACTCAGCCACTCACATGCCCCCAACCACACCCGATGCGGCGCCTGTCTCCTCTCTCCCTCAATCCCCAATTCCCCAAATCCGTTGTCGCCTCCTCCTAACCCTAACAATGGCGGTGCGGGGTTCCTCCAATCCGGAGGCGGAGGAGGCCAAAAGTGGGGCCTTTGTCGAGGTGTACATCCAGGGAGATGGCACCACGGAGCTGGCCGAGACGTGGAGCGGCGGTGGTAGCAACGGTGGAATCAAGCGACGGCGCAGCTTCCTCTTCGACGTCGTCATCCTCTCCATCTCCAACGCAGGCGAACCCCTTCCCCTTTTTAACTTGTGAGTTATTATTTCGTCTATTTGTTCCTCGGTGCATTGATTTGGCTCCTCGACTCCTCTTCCTCTAGAGTCTAGACCCACTATGGCATTATTCGTTGCTATGCCTTGATTTGTTCATGTGCTGCGGGCTGCGACCCTAAACACTATAAATTGCATCTGCTAGTACCTTATTCTTCTAAGGTTTCTTCCTCTTCCTCTTCCGGTCTTCCACTCTTCCCTTTTCTTTAGAACATGAACATGGCTACATGACTACATGAGTGTGGCTGTGTGAGTTTGGGCCGTGCCTGGGCTGGCCCGGCACGAGGCAGGCACGCCAGTGCTTTGGGCCGTGCCGTGCCGCAATTTTGGCCTCATGGGCTGGCACGGCCCGGCACGCTTACAATCCCGTGCCGTGCCTAGCTTGTTGAAACAGGCACGAGGCCCGCCGTGCTTGGGCCGTGCCTACCCGGCAGGGCCCAACTCCCAGCACTAGTAGTAGTGCCCGGAAGAAGGGGAGGGGAGAGAAAGGTGTGGACTGTGGACTATGGAAGCGGGGTCTGCGAGGCTACAAGGAAATAAGGCAAGGACGGGCGATGTGGACGAAGCCTACCCACATGAATCGACTGCCTAAACTGAACCACCCGATGAGAATTCGACGGTTGCGCTTTACAGAGTGACGTGGCCCAGCGAAATAAAAAAATGACATGGCCTTTCACAGCTTCCTGGACTACTACGCCCTACGAAGAATAAGGTATACTGTTGTTCGGCACGCCCATCGCGCCAAGGCGCCTAAACGCTGGGCACGCTACCGCGTGAAAGCGCCTGCATGGCGGCAAAACGCGCGGCCACGCGAGCGGCGCAGAACGTGGCAGGCAAACAACAGCGCATGCGCGGACCGGAGGAAAAAAGCTACAAAAATGGCGCCGCGCGGGAATCGAACCACGGTCTCCACGGTGAGACCTCGCGCTGCTAGCCACCTCGGCAAACCGCGCGAGTCGCTGTTCTTTGCGCCAAAAAAATTATTTTATACGTAAAAACCGAATGGACGGCAAGATCTCAGCGACGCGCGCGATTGGACGGGCGTGGCGGCGCTGGCCGTGGAGGCCAGACACATGGCGAGCGGTCGACGCGTGTGTTCACGCCTGTATCTATTATTGATAAGTTACAAAACCACACCTCTACTCTTTCCTTTAACTCTAAGGTACTATTCACTTTTTTTGGGAGTTCCTCTCTCTGTAATAAATGGATAATATTTAAAATGTTATTAAATTGATAAAAAAAGTTTGATAAATCTATTATATTAAAAAATTTATTGTCGAAATACTCCCTTCGATCACGAAAAGAAGTCGCCGTTGACTTTTGGAGACATCTTTAACCATTTGTCTTATTCAAAAAAGTTATGTATATATCATTTATTTTGTTGTGATTTAGTTTATTGTTAAAAATATTTTAAGTATGATTTATATTTTTATATATTTATAAAAAAAATTGAACAAGACGAATGGTCAAAGTCGTGTGCAAAAGTAAACGGCGACTCATTTCCGTGACCGGATGGAGTATGCAATTATAGTGCCATTTTTCACACCGGTAATGCCAACGCCTAGAATCTGCGACCGTGGCAATGGTAGAAACTAGAGTATACGCGCCCCACGAGCATGTCGCTGTAATAATTAACCAAAAATTCTGAATGAAAAGGATACGACTAAAAATCAGAGGAAAATTTTGCAAATTATTGAATAGAAAAATGCACAATTTTTACTACAACAAAGCGATGTTTTCGTCGATGGAAAGAATACTGATGAAATTCTGGTTACAATTTCGTAAACCGACAAAATTGTGGCATTAATTCCCATCATCTGAGCTTGGCATAGACGAAATTACCTCCCGTGGCATAGTTTCATCGGTGTAGGATGATAAAATTAATGGTCCGATGAAATAAAGGTATCGCCACTTTAATCCCATGTGGGGAAGTTAAAAAACTAAAATTCAATCTGCCGCCCTTTTGCCTCGCCGCCTCACCGCATCTACGCCGCCACGTCGCTGCGCCGCATCGCACAACCGTCGCGCTTCTCCAGCTAAAGGTTTTTGGAAAGAAATTAAAAGACACGTGAGTACAAACGTACTCCACAAGGATAAGGAAATAATGCAGCGTATAGCTCAGTACAAAAGATAGTACTTTCGGATTATCTCAAAACAATTTTCTTTAACCTTCTAAAAGTATATCAAAATTTCTATAGAAAATCATCAGAGCATAGGTAAGCGAAGAAACTCCTTTCTTTCCAAGTAGTCTTCTTTGTCTCCTCAGTGATCAATACTGTTGTAAATCGGTCATCGCATACACACAAACACAATCACAATAGATAGGAGGCACAAATCTAGAGACAAAAGCCAGGCACAATGATCTTTATTGATTCATCTCTCTTGTATACAACGGGTTTCATATATATAGCCTAGCCTATATTTGGTTTTGCCCATAATACCCCTAGGGTTTGGGATGGGCTTCCGGCCCATAAATCACCTAGGGTTATAACACTCCCCCTTGGGCTAAACCGCGATAGGACAACGCCTCATCAAAAACTCCATCCAAAAACCCAGTGGGAAAAAAGAATTGGAGAAAAGAGTACATTGCACACGCATGTTGTATTGCAATATTGCCTCGTTAAAAACCTTGCTATGAGAAAACCCAATGAAAAAAACTCATATAAGGGAAAAAGAGTACAATATATAACTTTCAGGGTCTAATCTTCAGGATCAATACGGTCTACTGGACCTTTGCGTTTTAAATCTTCTGGATCTATTTTGTGGTGTAGTAAAATACTTTAATTGATCGTCATGTCAACCAACTGGGTTAGACAAAGTGAAATCTCCAGGGTTTCATATGAACCGAATAAATATATAGCTTATGCTCTCCCTCAAGACGACATCCCAGATGCCTTCCGATGTTCGATGTCTTCTGGACATCCATCACACTATGCTTCTAGAAAGTATGAATAAAATAATTTAGGAATAGTATAGCTTAATCATTAAGTACCACTATCCACTTCTGCAATACAAGCAATATTAACCTAATGGATAATTATGGGGTATGGATGGTACTCGTGCCACATAACTTCTGGATGTAGTCACTATCCTTTCTAGCCAAACACATACGTAAGGCTTCATTTAAAGCATTAATCTCAAAACAAAATATGAGATTTAACGATATGCGGATTACACATGAATCCCGCATCCATATGACCCAACATGGTCCTCGGTTAATAGGCAACCCGAGGCCCTGCATATCAAGCAGGTCCCTAAAAACAATTTAGTGCCGAAAACTTCTGGTTGCTGCCGCACTAAGCGCTAACAGAGGCAAGAAACTTCTGGTCCTCAAACCTCATATTGTCTTATGTTTAAACAAGTATGTTCCACCAGGGAATCACATTAACATGTGGGTAAAGTTAATTGCAACATTATATATCTTCTAGATACAACCTATCAGACCAACTGGGTCTAAATATTGCAATTATTCTCAAGTGGCTCAACACAATCAATTAGCATATTCAGCAGGTTTTACACATATGATTGTACCACAATAACCAGTCTTACTTTGGCATTTAGGGGATCAATCAATTTGCCTTTATCACCAATTTATATTACACCTTCAGGGTAATAAAGAACACAATCACTCTCCCAACTACTGGCAGGAGATGCACAAAACTAGTGCTCATGTGACGAACTTCCAGTATTGGGTATCAATGGGTCATTGTCCCCTATCGGGACCATTGGTGTAAAACAAATATCGACTGGTAATTAATCTTCCTTCAGGGAAGTGCTTATGTTTCTTCAGGAAACTCATTTTCTTCAAGAAAGGAACCTTACTTCTGGAAGAGGTTATCAGGTATGAGATTTATTAATGTCGCAATTTTGACATCTTGTGTCACAAGGAACAATGAGTCCTACTAGGATCTCAATAAGGATTTTCACAATCCAACAACTGCATATTTATTTATATCATCTGCCAGAGTTACTATTTAGCGGAACATTTATTACACATAGGAGAGTACGGGTCACATCAGGGACCTTTGAACCAGGGTTTTCACCACCTCATTATTTATAATGACCCAAAGTTAGAGCTACTGGCTCTCAAACTTCGATTAACCTCATGGTTCATCCTCAGTTGCTTGCCATATAACTCGATACAGACGCAACAGGCGCCATGCCATGGACTTAGTTCAGGATCCTTATCATAGCAACTTAAGAGGAATAATGTGTCGACAATTTTCTCTCCATGTCTCATAAATGAGCACTTTCAAATATTAACCAGAATTTCGCTATTTCCCAAAACGATAATTCTTGGTCGTCCCGCTTTCCCAGCACTATAACATGCGCGCATTAACTTGCTGGGTGTTCATCTTTAGGATGATCCTCTCTAGGAGGCTCATTACCATCATGGTAATTTCTCTTTAGGAGAATTTCAGGAGTGATGAGCAATTGTTTGATGAGTGTCATTGGATCTAAGACCCGCAGGCGTCCCCGCAGACTTTTGACCAAGACTCAACAAGTGAATTTTCGCAAAGGTGGATATACTATTCAACCCGGGATATTCCACTCTTAGCGACTCATTTACAACAGGTAAATGATTTCCAACCCCTTTAAATATCTGGCAGTCTCCTCGCTTCTAGCGAACACGAGCACTCCTCGCTTCTAGCGAACAGGAGCATTAACTAGTACGTGAATCTTAAAATCAAGATCTCGTACGCATTTAACACGAAATATGGGCATTTCTCTCCCCCTAATGCCGAGATCCAATTTTGACTACAGCATACTTACACAATCCCCTTTCGTGAGCACAAGATTAATGGAACAACAGGTCCAAATTTTCCAACGACAAGTGGGAGCTCACAAGTGTATGCTTGGTGGTGATAATATTTGGAAAATATCTTAATTCCACGCGTTACCATTGGGGGTTAACAATATATGCAGTGAGCTTAGACTTATATTTATTTGCCACGCGCTTGCTCTGGGCTATCATCTGCCCGCGCTAGGTGGCATGCCTGTGCTAAGTTACCGCACGCCCTACTGGGGCGGCGCACCCGTGCGGGGCCACTGATCATCCAACAAAATGTGGGTTGCAAAGTCTTGCTTCTTTACTATTGTCCAATTACTCATACCATATATCTAATTAAACATCAGGTTTAACATAAATGCGACAATATCAATAATTTGCATGGAAACTTTACTGTTCTACAGGAACACAATAAATACTATATGTACGCCAAATAATAGTCACCTTCATGTGACAATAACATTACGGAGGTGTGATTATATTATAAAGACGCATGGCTTCAGGTATGTTGTAGCAATTTCAGGCGCTAGTAACAATATTTGGGATTATTCTGCTTCAGGCAAACTAATGTGACTTCCAGTCATAATGCAATTGCAAAACTAATATGACTACTGGTCATAATTTGCATGCTCACGTCAGATCGCTCACGTCCGTCGGAGCCAAATATGTCTCAAATTTAACAGAATTTACAATCACCAACCTATCTGTTCGCACTTCTAGTGCATAATCTTACCTTTACATACACAAGGCCCAATTCTCTCCCCCTTTTCACGTCAACCGAAAACTTACAAGTGATAGCATGTGCTACAGGCATCTGCTTAAATCACTTTATAACTATAATGCTACAGGAGTATAAGTTTTGTTGTCGTGAAACCAATATATAGTCTGTAACATCAGGTTACACCTTAGACATCTTGAACAATCAGTTGATGACACCACACCGGAGGAGACTGTAGACTGCTGGTCCAGGCTAAGTTAATTCTTTGGGGATAGACATATAGGCAGAAAATTTTCTCTAGTGCAAATAATGGAAAACATTTGTCTCCGAGACATATGCCAACTATTCATGTCTGCAGGACATATTTTCACAATTCATGTCTTCAGGACCTCTATGCACTTGAGACGGTGTTGAGTAGAAACACTCTTCACCAAGGCAAGTTTAACTATATATCTAGTTTTGGCATACGTTAATCTGATTTTATTCCACGCAAGATTGCTTACGACAGGTAAGGCATATGCTTCAGGCATCATGTTCTATTTAGCATTTACTCAGATAATGAACTCTACTACAGGAGAGAAGCTAGAAATAGAACAACTCAGACCAATATTATGGCATAAGGGAAATAATCATCTAATGCGAAACAATCAAGCAAAAGATGTAAACTACTCAGCGTGAGCAAACCAAGACTCTACAGGAGTCATTTAATTTTCCCATGAATTTTCAAGCAATGTCAGGAGTTTCTAATAATTTAGGGACTGCAGATTAATAAATTATACTCCAAACATACAGTGCCAGAAAAACAAGCCATAAAGAACCCAAAGGTGCCCACAAAGTTTTCAGTATTTTTATGAATTTCTGCTAATTATTTCTGGTCTACTGGCCATATTATAATTATAACAATGCAGAAAACAATAACAACTCTTGCTAGAAAATAAACCCATTAATATGCAGCTTCCAAAGGTGGGCTAGGTCTAAGATTTGCATAATATGGAAGCTCAAATATTATAATCCAAATCTGAAAGAGAGGATTCCGATGGTTACCTGGAATTGTAAGTACTATAAGGGAATATGCAACGAGAACCACTCGTGCAAATATTGTGTCCTTCGGGGACTAAAACACAGTTTCCAGGCACCATTTTAGGATGGATCACCGGGTCCACCCAAAATAGTATTGACGAGGGCAGCGACGCTTCTGAGGCGGAGAGTAACCCGCGATGGCGTGGCAGCTTCACGGACGACGGCACCAAGGCGTACATCACGACGCTGGGTAACGGTGGAGCCGCGGCGGCATGTGGTCGGCGAGGGCACAACCACGCCATCGGGCGACTATCGTGGCGACGCAGGGCGCAGAGGATAACGGCGATCGAGCCTTGGGCACGATCGTGGTCGAGCCACAACCACGCGGAGTGACGCGAAGACAGCGCGCAGGGCGATCGCAGACGCTGCACAACACCGTGCGAGGCGGGCAATATCGCGCAGAAGCGGCGCGGGGCACGGCCGCCGACGGGCGGCGGCTCGCGACATGGTGGCGACGTGAAGGCTCGGCGCAGACTGCACGGCGAGGCGCCGAGTGGCACGGCATTGAAGGGCGGCAGCCAGCATGCGCGGCGGCACAACGGATAGCCTTCGAGTGCGCGCCCATGGCGCGCGGGCTTGCACTAGGCGGCACGGAGGCGCTGGCGAACGTGCAACGCTTCAGGCGCGCGCAAGCATGCGATGGGCTAGGGCGAGTGGCGCATGTGGTGCCGTTGGCACGGCCAAGATCTGGCGCAGACGTGGTGGCAAGATAGCGGCGCGGGTAATAATTCACCAATTTGCAATATTAAATAAGATCTACAGGTCTAAATAGGGGAATTGCATAAAGGCGAATAAATAATTCACAATTAATTTGCAAAATTAAAAGACTACAGGCTTTTAGACAAAACACAGCAAATAAAGTGAATTAATACTTAATTAATTAGGGCAAAGGGTGATAAAAATTAAATCAACAGGATTTAATTCAAAGGAAAAATAAAACGAAATCTACGGGATTTCTGAAAAATGGCCCAAAGAGGCACAGTTCGCCCCCTTTTTTATTTTCCTGCCCCTGATTAATTTTGGCCCTTAATAGGCTGGCCCAACCAGCCTGCTACACCCTTTTTTTTTCTTTTCTTCCCCACCGCCCGGCCCAAGTTGGGCCCAATTTGCCAATGCCCAACCGACCCGGCGCTTAGGGTTTCCCTAGCCGGGTGGCGGCGGCGGGCGGCCACGGCTGGCACGGCGGCGGGCCGATCGGCGATCGGCGGCGCGGCGCTGGTGTATCCGCGCGACAACAAGTGACGCTATCAAGCCTTGTGTGGCGGAGACGGCGGCGAAGCGCGGGCGGCTTAGGGCGTGGCGTGGCCGTGTGGCGGGCGGCGCAAGGGGTCTGGGCCACCAGGCGCTGGCGTAGCCATGGCGGCGGCAATGGCTGGCTGGCGCTGGCGCGCGCGACCGACGCGTTCACTTGGCGGGGAAGCGGCGCTGGGCGGCACGACGACACGGCGGCACGATCGAGGCAGCGGGTGGTGGCGGCACGGCCGGCGGGCGGGCGCTGCTGGTGCTGGCAGCAAGCCCAAGACGGGCGGCGGCGTGGCTAAGGCCGTGGCGGCATGGCGTATGCAAAGCCAAGGCCGCAGCAAACGGCGGTGCCGCAGGCGCCAGATCGTGTGCGGCCGGTCAGATAGCCTCGCGACGCGACGGCGCGGCTACAATGTCGATCTTCTAGATCTATTCGCAAATCACAACGATCTACTAGATCGACAAACGAAAAGATAGTAGATCGAAATAATAGATCTGTTGCTGGTAGCGACATACCGATGATCACAAATCTGAGAGCGATTCGTGCTGATAACGTGTTGTAAATCGGTCATCGCATACAAACAAACACAATCACAATAGACAGGAGGCACAGATCTAGAGAGACAAAAGCCAGGCACAATGATCTTTATTGATTCATCTCTCTTGTATACAATGGGGTTCATATATATAGCCTAGCCTATATTTGGTTTTGCCCATAATACCCCTAGGGTTTGGGATGGGCTTTCGGCCCATAAATCACTTAGGGTTATAACAAATACCTCATCTCTTTGTCTTTTGAAAGTGGGGAAGAAGTATAGATATAGCTATCTTATGAACAGCCACCAAGCGTGCTCATAATCGAGAGCGTGGCTATCGTGATAATTTATATAATACCTTGGAAAGTGTGTACACTTTCACTACAAGAAACGAGAACAGGGACGGCGGCCAATGCCGACAACACATGCCCAAATCCCGACAACACAACATTTTGTCGTCAGCATCGCATCCTAGGCCGGCCGCCTGGAGGAGACTAATGTCGGCACCTACTATTGGTCACTAACGGCACGAGTGTGGAGAAGGCGTTTTGTCGTGTGGGTCCTGCGAAACAATCAAGGGATGCCACATGGCAAAACTGTGTCGGCGGCATGCCCTTTAGCAGCCGACATTTGTGGATTATGTGTCGACGGCAGGACATCTAGCTGCCGACAAAAGTCCTATGTGGATTACGATCTGGAAAGCCCTGGCAGTGGTCTTTGTCATCGCCTGCTTGAAGGCTAACAACATAAGTATTGTTCCAGCAATAAAAATTGCTAGAAATTTGAAAAAAAAAACTCAAATTCAACCTGCAAAAAAAACAATATTCCCATAGCTTTATAACCCCAATTCCCCATAACAATAACAATATATATATATATATATATATTGCACGTACGACCACATTCGCATCCAAATTTACATTCTCAATCAATCACAATCGACATTTGACAAAACATAAACAAAAGTGTGATATCCTTGCACACAATGTCCACAAGCTCACATTATAAGCATGCACGAGGGCACCGTCTAACCCATAAGTTCACATTACATACACACAACCATCGTCTAACCCCATTTAGGAATGGAACCTAAAAAAAACAGCAAACATGTGCTAGATGAATTGGTCCTCAACTGATCTTGTGGCACTAGATTCACCTCCCTGCAAGGCATTCGTCGCAGTCGCGGGCTCAACTGAGCCGGACACATACAAGATTAGAGGAGACTGCAATTTTCACAGCATTTGTGTACTTGTTTGAATATGTTGTGAAAAGTGAAGAAAATGCATTACCCCTGGATAAGCCGCCGGTGTAGAGATAAACAGGAGCATGAGGAACGAGGGCGGCGGCACGAACAGGGGAAGAGTGCTGACCTGTGTCGTCGGGGCCCCCGGCGTCTGCGTGAAGACATGGTGCGGCACAAAAGGCATCTATGGCTGCCCTAAGGTCCTCGCCACCTACAACACCTACGGATATGATATGTTAGCATCTATAATGAGTACGGACAACCTAGTTATGTTTACCACCATAATTACCAGTTACATATATTGAATCATGTAGATGTTCTGTTCCTGGGTGGCCTAAATCCGCCTGGTGTTCTCCTCTCGCTCTGATTACCACCGCTTGTTGTTCTTCTCTCGCTTCGACTACCATCGCTGCTCGTCCGCCATCCTCTGTTATTGAAACTCCACGATAAGCTTGTTCGGAGATTTCGGCTGGGAACGGGCAAAAGAGGAGGCCTGCTGTCGACGTGCCCTGATCTCGGCCTTGTACGAGTCGGGCGGCACCACGGAGTCCATGAAGCCGTACCTGCCATGACACCTCCCAATGAACTCGTTTTATATGACCATAGGGTCGACAGGTGCGTGTAGGCGGGGTGGGAGAAGCCGGCGCGTGGCGGCGGAGCGGGCGGTGGCACGTGGCGGCGGGGAAAGCAACGATGCTTGGAGGGGTCAGCGCTTGTCAGTAGTGAGGGCGAGGGTGGCGTCACGTGGGGGCGGCAATGGCGGCGACGCTTGGAGGTGGCGGTGCTGTCAGTGGCGCGTGGCGGCGGCGGCGGCTTGGTGGAGAAGTGAACAAGTGCAAAAAGTTAGCGCACGACCGGGTAACCCTTTTTCAATAGTTGGCGGCCAAATACCGTCAATAAGGCTCCCTCAACCACCGACACAACGGTGACCAACAATCTCCATAAATTATGTGACCCACCTATCAGTGGTTAGAGCTTTGTCAGCAGCCACTATATAACTGCCGACATTTCTCGACCAGTGTGGGCGACCAGCCTAAAGCCATTGACACAAAATAATAATAAAAAAATAAAAAATCAGGGGGCGCAGGCAGTACTCAAACCGAGACATAACAGGTGAGCTCGTGCCGCGCCGCACCGCCCACTGCTAACCAAGTGGAATGGATATTTTTGTTCAAAAAAGAGGGGCAAGCAACTGTTTTGTATGTTAACTGGAAGTTTGTGTCAGCGGCTATGGTCAAGACCGATTACAATACCACATTTGTGTCGGCGACCTTAAGAAATACCGACGACACAGCCACCTCTCTGTCGGCGGCCTTAGGAAATACCGACGACATAGCGACCTCTTTGTTGGCGGCACATACTAAACCGTCAAACAGTGCCCCCCAAGTGAACCGACTCTTCTTCCCGCCCAAGGACGGCACGATCGACACATTGCTAGGGGCATTATGAAGTTTTATGGCATGAACAGCACATCACAAGTCATTCCACGCTCTTTAATTTCCTGTGTTGCCCTTTTGGTACAAGATCCTTTGAAACGAAGACATGCCCATGCATTTTAAGTCAACCGACTATTATTCTGGCCCAAGGTACGGCTCGATCGACACATTGCTATGGGCACTACGAGGTTTTACGGCATTCACAACACATCACAAGTTCCTTTGAAACGTCGATGTGCCTGCTACAAAGCTGGCACGACGTCGATGTTTCAAAGGAACCTCTACCAAAAATGCAACGGAGGGCAATACAAGAGCATGGAATGACCTGTGATGTGATGTGCATGACATAAAACCTCATAGTGCCCCTAGCAATGTGTCGATCGAGTCGTCCTTGGGCTGGAAGAAGAGACGGTTCACTTTGGGGCACTGTGTCGTCGGTTTAGTATGGGCCACCAACTGAGAGGTGGCTGTGTCATCGGTATTTCTTAGGGCCGCCGACACAGCTTCCAGTTAATATATAAAAGAGCCTTCATTGAATAAAAATATCAATCCCACTTGGTTAGCAGCGCGCGGTACTGCATGGGCTCACCTGTTAGCTGTCAGGTTCGAGCCTCTCCTGCACCCCTGCTTTTTTATAATTATGTTATGTCGGCGGCTCAAGGGTGGCCGTCCACACTGGTGACCAATGTCAGCGGTGACATTGTGGCAATCGACATAACATGTGGGTGCCCCTGGTGAAGAAGCTTCCAGATCAGTCCCACAAGGCATGCAGAGAATAAGTGTGTCTGCCATGTGGGATCGGATAAAACTACTTCTGTCTTGGGCGCTAAGGCGTCATCAGGGAGAATAACTGTGTCGTCTGCCTTTAGAAATCCCGATGACACAATATTTTTGGCGGCCTCCAAAATTCAAATTTTCGGACACGCAGGGACGTCAATGGGTACTATGTCGGCGGCACAATCGTAGCGGACGACATAGATTGCCTTGGATTGATAGTGTCATTGGTTTTTGCTAGGCTGACAACATAGTCGGGTTTTTGGCTGCCGACAATGTTATTATGGTCAACGACTCTGTTCTCGTTTCCTGTTGTGTTTACCGTCGACTACCAGTACGTGCTCGTCAGAGTATTGGGGATACAAAGCCAGAGACAGACAGCACAAAGCCAGTTATTCCGAGAAATCTATTGAAATCTATTTAACATTAAATTGGAGCACGTACGTGTGACCAACCCTAGCCATCCCATTGTCCAAAATTTGTCATGGTGAGATAGTAAACACATATTTGAATGAGAAGGAAGAACGACAAACGGGTACGGGGTTACCTTGGTAAAACTGAGTCCCATCCTTTAATCAGTCTAAGGACTGTTTTCCTATGAAACTATGAACCGTGCTCATACTGTACAACCTCGAAACTTGTCTATGGGGATGAGCGTAGCTAAGTAAGCCTAGAAAGCTATTGAAAACTATTCTGATTTGAATTCGACGATGCCAACGAATGGGAACTTGTCACTAAAGAATAAGTGTGTCTGCCATGTGGGATCGGATCAAACTACTTCTGTCTTGGGTGCTAAGGTGTCGTTAGGGAGAATAAATGTGTCATCTGCCTTTAGAAATCCCGACGACACAATATTTTTTGCGGCCTCCGAAATTCAAATTTTTGGACACACAGGGACGTCAGTGCGTACTATGTCAGCGGCACAATCGTAGCAGACGACATAGATCGCCTTGGATTGATAGTCGTTGGTTTTTGCTAGGCCGACAACACAGTCAGTTTTTTGGCTGCCGACACTGTTATTGTGGTCAACAACTCTGTTCTCGTTTCCTGTAGTGTTTACCGTCGACTGCCAGTACATGCTCGTCAGAGTATTGGGGATACAAAGCCAGAGACAGACAGCACAAAGCCAGTTATTCAGAGAAATCTACTGAAATCTATTTAACATTAAATTGGAGCATGTACGTGTGACCAACCCTGGCCATCCCATTGTCCAAAATTTGTCATGGTGAGATAGTAAACACATATTTGAATGAGAAGGAAGAACGACAAACAGGTACGGGGTTACCCTGGTAAAACTGAGTCCTATCCTTTAATCAGTCTAAGGACTGTTTTCCTATGAAACTATGAATCGTGCTCATACAATACAACCTCGAAACTTGTCTATGGGGATGAGGGTCGCTAAGTAAGCCTACAAAGCTATTGAAAACTATTCCGATTTGAATTCGAGGATGCCAACGAATGGGAACTTGGGCCGATTCTTGTATCCCTAGTATCCGGTCATTTAGGTACTAGTAGAAAATCACGGATCCATGACATTTTGCTCGTGATGATTACAAATTTTGTCACTAAAGATGACATATCGATGACGAAATATCTCTAAGCATCATAGATATTAGACGTCTAGCTTCCACCCAAAGAAAATTGTGACGAAATCAAAGTTTGTGTCATAGAACAACATAAAAAATTGTCATAAAACTTCAGGCCGGCCAATATAGCTCGAGAGATTAAAGGTGACAAAATCGACATTCATCACAAATATGGGGCTTGTCCTACGTGGCTTAAATGTCCTGCATGATCGACTGATAATAGATCTACGGTTCATTGAGAGGCGCGGGTAGGAAAATTCACGTCGTTGCAGCTGCGTGGGCACGAGGCGGCGGCAAATACGGCACGTAGCGACGACAGCGTTTACACACGTAGCGGCTGCGGCGCGCACACTCGACGACGCACGGCACGCAGCGGCGGTGGTGCGCTCACGCGGCAGTGGCGGCGCGCGGCTATGGGGCCTCGAAGGCGCGCACACGCAGAGGTAGCAGCGTGGAGTTGCCAGCACGCGGCGGCTACTATACGGCAACGACCTCATCCTTCCGCGATCTGCTCCAACTCCGTGATCCCCTCCGTGCGTCCTCATCCTTTTTAGATTTAGAAAAATCAATTTATTGCTTTGAATATAATATAATAGCCAACTTTACTTTTTTTTATTGTTGTTTTATTCCTATCAATGTAATGTAGGGGTGTTACGTTAGCTAATTAGTTGCATTAGAAATCATCATAATTTGTAACTTGATGCGTATCAATTCTAAATTCTGTTTTTATTTTTCTTTGGATCAATGAACAAATGGATAGAAGATGGATACATGGTAAACAATTCACCCCTGAGTATATTGATGGTGTGAAACAATTCATGCAATTTGTTCAAGAACAATACCTCGAGGATGCCGAGATACATTGCCCATGTCGTAAATGTCTTAATCGGAGTCTACGATCTAAGCCACAAGTATATGATCATGCACATGTATTTGGGATGTCAGATATTTACAGTAGATGGATTCATCATGGAAAATCGATTGATGTTGATGTTGTTGAATATCAAGAGCATGTGGAGCATGCGGTTGAATCAGATGGTCCTAGTAGGATCGATATGGATGGGCCTGACAACGATGATGATAGAATGCCAGAGCTAATAGAAAACCTGTACACAGCTAGAGAGGAAAGTGGAGAATGTTTGCTACTATTTGCTCGAGTGTTAGAAGATGCAAAACAACCACATTGCCCGGGATCTGACCACTCAAGATTTTTCTTTCTTGTTAGGTTGCTTCATATCAAGTCATATTATCGGATCAGCAATGTAGCATTTAATGCAGTATTGAAGTTATTGTCTTCATCATTCCCTCAATGTGAACTTCCCAAATCATAGGACGAGGCAAAAAAATATCTTCGTGAATTGGGCCTTGGATATGATTTGATCCATGTGTGCAATAATAATTGTGTGTTGTTTCGGAAGGATTATGCCAACAAGGATGCTTGCCCAATCTGTGGTGAATCAAGATGGATAGATGGAGATGGCCGCAAGCGGCTTCCGCACAAAATTTTAAGACATTTTTCAATTATACCAACATTAAAAAGGATGTTTGTTTCGAAAGGAACAGCAAGGACACTCAATGGCACAAGTTGAAGTGAAAGCTTGTCGACATTGAAATGAGTCATCCAGCTGATGGTGACGCATGGAAAGACGATAGAAAGTATCCGAAGTTTGCAGAAGATGCAAGGAATTTGAGACTTGGCATAGCTACATATGGTTTCAATTCATTTTGCAACATGAGCACCTCATATAGCATATGGCCAGTATTTATTATGCCTTACAACCTGCCACCATGGGCATGCGTCGATCAATGCAACTACGTGATGGCCTTGCTCATACCAGCTCGAAAGTCTCTAGGTAGGGATTTTGATTTATTCTTTGATCCTCTAATTGAAGAACTGCTTGAACTCTAGGACAGTGTTAGTACTTATGATGCATATACCGCTACAAAATTCAATTTGCGTGTTGCGGTTATATGGTGCATTCATGATTATCCAGCTTTGAGCACATTGTCGGGACAAACCATAAGAGGTTATTATGCATGTATTCACTGCGATAAACATCCACTATCACGAGCAATAAGGAATAAGATATGTTACATTGGCCATCGTCGTTAACTTCCAAAGACAA
The DNA here is from genome assembly GCA_036346415.1 of Raddia guianensis. Classification (NCBI taxonomy): domain Eukaryota; kingdom Viridiplantae; phylum Streptophyta; class Magnoliopsida; order Poales; family Poaceae; genus Raddia; species Raddia guianensis. The sequence goes on along the minus strand of CM070535.1, from coordinate 41,318,014 downwards.
ATACTTGGCGAAGAAGTCTAGCTTTTGATGGACACCATGAAAACCGTGAGGAGCCTGGAAAATACAGTATAGAAGAAATACTGGAGCAGCTAGAGAAGGTGAAAGATGCCAGACCAGGTAAGGAAGGTAAGTAAGAAGGAAACGTGGCGAAACAAAAGAGGCAAAAATATTCGATCGCAAGGCCACTCTTTGGAAACTGTCATATTTGAAGGACTTGAAACATGCACATAATTCTGATGTGATGCACATCGAGAAAAATATATGACAACCTTCTTGGAACATTGGCTGGTATCGACGGCAAGACAAAAGACACAATTAATGCTAGGCTTGATTTGCAAGACATGGACATAAGGCATGATTTGCACTTACAACAAAATGACAGTTCGGTTCTTATTCCACCAGCACGTTATGTCCTAAGAAAGAAGCATAAGATTGCATTATGTGAATTTCTTAAAGGTGTGAAGTTTCTAGATGGATATGCTTCGAACCTCGCAAGATGTATCAGTGTAGATGGTTGCAAGGTACAAGGGTTAAAAACTCATGATTGCCATGTCCTTCTGCAAAGAATTTTACCTGTTTCTATCCGAGGATTTGTTGACAAGGATATTTACGAAGCAATTGCAGAGTTGGGGAACTTCTTCAGGGAGTTGTGTAGTAGAAATCTAAAGATAGATGTCGTGAAACGTATGAAAAAAGATATCCCTGTAATCCTATGCAAGCTTTAGAAAATATTTTCTCCGGCCTTCTTTGATGTTATGGTTCATTTGGCTGTACATCTACCTGATGAGGCACTACTTAGAGGTCTGGTACAATACGGATAGATGTACCCAATAGAACGACGCTTGTTCACTTGAAGGGTTTTGTGAGAAATAGGGCTAGGCCTGAAGAATCAATTACTGAGGGTTATGTAGTTGATGAGGCATTGATATTTTGCTCAAGATACATGGATGACGTTGAAACTAGATTTAATCGGGACAATCACAATGGAGATGGACCACTAGATGGTGATGTCTCTATTTTTATGCATGGTGTTGAACACAAAGGAAACAATAGAGTCACATATCTTGAGGAAGAAGTGATGAAAAACTTATTTGGTATGTGGTAAATAATTGTGAAGTGGTTGAACCATATGTGGAGTGAGTACTCATATTCTTATTCTTTCTTGGTTTTTTTGTAGCACAATATTTTTTCTAATGTTTAATTTAACTATATATGCTATGCAGCATGTTCAAAGAAGAGATAGAGAAAGAAGGGGCACATGATGATGCTGGTGTTAAAACAAGGCTTGAAAAAGATTTTTTTAAATGGTTTAGGAGTCATGTAAGTGAGAAACAACCATGCATTTTTAATTACATGTCAACATTGTTAGTTACATGTCTATGAATTTATGAATAAGAGATGAACTTCTTTGATTTTTTTAAATCACAGATTGCAAAACTACATAAGGAGAAGCCAGAAGATGTTAGTGAAGGCCTATATGCACTATCATGTGGTCCTGATCTCCATGTAAAAATATGTGCAGATTGCACTATGAATGGTGTTCGGTACAATACTGTTGACAGTGAGAAATAGAAGCTGACATAGAATAGTGGTGTCATGACCAAGGGTACACATAATGGGCATTGCATTGAATTTTATGGTACCATCAAAGTGATTCTTGAGTTGCAATATAACTCCAATCTGCAATTTCGTCAAACGGTGGTTCTATTTTGATGTGACTGGTTCGATCAGAAAAACAAGAAGAGAGGCATTAGAGATGATGGACATTTTAAACCCATCAACATTGAGGGGTTATGGTACAAGACCGATCCTTTCATTTTGGCAACTCAATATAAAAAGATATTTTACTTACAAGACACCAGTTTGGGCAAAAAATTGGCGAGCTGTGCAAAAATTTGAGCATAGAAATATGTATAATGTGCTTGAAAAAGAAATGACCAAAAATATCATACACCAAGATGACCATTGTTCTGATACAAAACATGAAGTGCAAAAAGCCAATCCTCTTCTCAACAATGATGAGCCTATGCACCGCCACAGAACGAAGAAGGCTATAATATTGATGATAATTTAGAAGACCTTCTCAAAAATCTGAAAGATACCATGTTGCATGAGAATGTCACTGATGAAGACGACACTTTGCTACAATATCGTAGTGAGAATGAGGATGTTCCCATAGAAGACATCGATGATAATTAGTTTATGTCATGTCTATGTAACTAGTTTATGACTTGTTTATTTAAGTAGTTTCTTCCTTGTGCATAAGAAGGATCTTACTTGTTTATTTAATTTATGCCGAAAATGAAAATATTCGACTATCCTTTTAAAAGTTGTTGCTGTTACCTGGTGTATTTGGTAGCCAACATCTATTTTATATCCATGAAAAACCGAGCTAGGCGACTAGAAGGGAGTTGAATAGACACCAATATTATTTTTGACGATTTGTTAATATATTGAACCCCTTTCGAAGCACTCCAAACCAAATAAACTCCTAGAGCACAAAAAAAAAACTATTTGGATTGTTTATATAAAAAATTTGTCTTGAAAAATATTATCAAAATATCATATCTTTGCATATTTTGTACATATATTTTATTAGTAAATATTGGTGGTTTTTAGGTTTTCCTGCAAACTAAAATATTGGCGCCATTTCTTGCTGCTCCTATTTCACTTGCGCCCTAAATCCTCACATCCGTCGACCGCACTTCACGTCTTGACCCATCCAAACCAGCGGGACCCACTACTACGGAACGAACGTTCAATCTCGTTGAATAGCTTGATCCGGTTCTTGAACCGACAGTTTTGAAGATCGATACTGCTGGGCATCATCCAGTTCTGTAACCGAGACTAAATCTCTCCTCGATAGGCCAGCCCGAATACACGTGGAGCCACAGCTAGGCTATTAGTCCCGGTTTTAACTACCAACCGGGACTGAGAGGTGCGGACGTGGCGATCAGGAGTAACTACTGGCGGACACTATTGGTCCCAGTTGGTTGCACCAACCGAGACTGAGGTATATGTATTAGTCCCGGTTTTACCTACCAATCGGGACTAATATGTGCGCACGTGGCGACCAGGAAGTGCCACTGGGGCGACTATTTGTCCCGGTTGGTTGCTCCAACCGGGACTGAGATGTATTTTTTGAATGTTATGCTTATTTAGTCACTAACTAGACCACATTTAACACAATTAGCAGATGCACAGCTGATTGATAACTAAAATTGAAATAGCATTAAATATTACAAATATGTATTACGTTAGACCGGCTCTGGGCACTGTGCAATCATCCAGCCATACTGTGCAATTACAAATATTCAGAGTTTACAAATATGTGTTACAATACACTTTCTCCCAATTTGGCAAGATCAGCTAGTATTCACGGTGGCACCCATTTTTAACTTTGATTTCAGATTTCCGCTAACACCTTCATTGGACAGCATCATCAAACAATCTTGGGCTACTGACACTATGTCCCACTGTGTCACACCAAGCCACTTTGAGACGTTGTCGAACTCAGCGTTGTCACTTTCTGAGATCATTGTCTTGTATCATGCCTTTGCACCAGCGTTGACCCTAGCAACCCCTCCTACAACCAAAATTAAACACTATTATTTAACAAAAACAGTAGAAATGGCAACATGCTAGTATTTAAATTTGCGGCGCCACATGAATAACACCACCAAGCCCACAACAGAACAGATATATAAATTTGATCTTTACCTTCTATCTTCCAGATTTCCTCAAGAACATAAGCAGGGGAAGGGCAGTTCTCAAAAGATGATCTATAACCTTCCAGGCCCAAAGACTCCAGGACTCCACGCCATGAAATCTTCAATCTGCTCCTTTGTTAAACAACAAATATGTATTAGGTAGCTAGCTATACATAAGTATCATACAATGTACACAGTGCACATACACTTTTTATCGGGATCTTTTACGTGCATCGCTCCTCGACAGTTGGCTAGTATTTTTTGAAGGCTCTGGAATCTTATTAAATATAGAGTGGTGATGCTCGCCCATCGGATTTATGACCTCATCTAAAAGGAAGCCAGCGATTTGCTCTTGAATTGCTTTGACACGCACCGGCGATAGTTTCGGACCTTTTTCCAAACCTTTTTTTTGCCAACTTTAAGGGAATCTATCATTAAATAGGGAATTAACTTATCAATCTTTCAAACTATAGAAAATGTCTGCAGTAGCTACCTAGGCGTTATTAAGGTAGTAATTATATATTACTCACCCCAAAACTGCATTTTTTTTCTTGTGTACTCAACGGTGCCCCCGATGAAGTTGTGCATCATCTCGCACACATAGTATCCGCATAAATTGTTTCCAGGTGGTTGATGCAAGACCTGTGGTCGAAGAGTTGAAATCGTGAAATAGATGCATGAAAATTACGTTAACTAATAAAATACTCGTAATATGATATACATACATATTTAGCGACGTACAAGTCGAAACGTGTGTTGAATGTTCCCACGGTATTCTTGCAGCACGTTGCGAAGACACTGCACATTTGATTACAAGTTATATATAATTGAGTTTGTCTGATATGGAGAAACAGAACTAGTAAGATATGAATGGAAGAGCAATGTACCGGTTGAGCATGGCGACAAAGTCTTTGTACTTTTCAACTGGTCCCCTTCTCGAGTCCATGACCGTGATCTTGCTATGATTTAGCTCTATAATAAAAAGGATCCAGTGAAAGCTGCACATATATGTCAACGCGGTTTACTAATTAGTTCCAACAGTGTGTTAACAAAAGGAATTAAAATAAGGCGGTATGAAAACACGTACCTATATTCGTAGGGTAGAAGTATATATCTTTTGTGTCGTTGTGTCATTAGCCCTTCGTAAATGGTGGTCTCTGTTGTTTGTGGGCTTAGGTTAGCTACCATCTCGTTAATGACCAATGGGTCAAGAAAGCCAAATTCATGGTTTTCCTCCATTACGCATCTTTTTATCTCCATTCTACATAAGGAAAATTGATTTAGGCCTCGAAGTTAGTATAGTATACCGGCTGGCACGATCGAAATTTACAAAGAATACACTTACAACTCCTAACAAACCACCATGGCGACGTCGACCGCCAATCCCTGATATAGGTAATACAGAATCTCAAATTGAATCATGAATTCAAAGTCCCCGCGGTAGAAATGGTGTTGCTTGAAGACAACGGCGATCATTTCCATACCATTTTCGGCTGCGCGCAAATACCAATCAAGGAGTTGCCGCATCTTCGTTGTTAGGCGGGGAAGCTCCTCATGCCTTACGAGCGATCCACCTTTCACATATTTCCAATGTACCTCTGCAAAGGGGATGTCCTTAAGGCCCAAGACCATTTCTGGATCAAGCCCAGCTTCAATGTAGAAATCCCTTTGCGCTTCCTCTTCTGGAATCTGCTCCTCTGATGTTCCCTTCTCAGATTCCTTACGCAAGATGCGCTCAAAGTCTGATACAGATGGTCTTTCTCGTATATTGATCTTATCCTTCAACGATAAGATACACCTCTTGCCTTTGTGCCATTCATCCGTACCGGGCTGGACCCTCGGTGGAGATGGTTTCTTCGTAAAATGTGCGGTGACCTCGCCTCTTACTATCCGCTCAGTTTCCTCTTCGGTCATATCATACGGCAGCTTCGGAGGTATTTTTTTTCTGGATGACCTAGACCCTGTCTTCTTGAGAAGTGATGGCCCCCCATCATGCCGGCTTGACCTAGCCGGCACCTTCTTGGGAGCTATTTGCTGAGTAGGGTGGTCTGTCTTGGCCGGTGTCTTTGTTGGAATTCGTGTGGGAGGACTCGTTCAGGAGTTGGTGCAGGAGACCGTGGAGAGGACACGGGCATGTTACCTTTGAAAATTATGAACCGTTTGCGCCACATGACGAAATTGTATACTGCTTCTCCTAGCTTCGTGGTCCCATCACCTCCTTCAATGTTGAGGTCAAGGTCCTCGTACCCCTGGCATACCTCGTCCACGGAGACCTTGGCGTAGCTCGGGGGTATCTGTTGGCCATGGATAACCTGCCCTGCCTCCATTGGGAAAGTCATGCCTTCAGTTGCCTTGAGGGAGGGGTTTCGCGCATCGAAGTGCAGCTCACAAGGTGTCGGTTGCGTGATATCGTCCACGGGATAGCGGGCCAAGTCTTCTTCGGGCAGCCCACGGAAGCACTGTTGCTCCGCCGCATGGAGGGCTAATGACGTTGGGATTATCGGGCGGTTCTCGCCGACCGCCCCCGCTACTGGCTCAAGGCTAGCTGCACCTCTCTTGGATTGTTTCTTGTATGCTCGCTTTGTGCTGCGCGATTGCTCTTCAAGGTCTAGGAGGTGTTGTGCTCGCGGCCCTTGCTCCTCGACCGACTCTCAGAAGTCTCGCATCCTGCGGAAACCAACCTTCCACGGACGACGTCAACGCCTCGTGTACGTCCAGGGTGCTCAGGGTTCTGTAGGGCCCTGGTTAGCTCATCGTTCTCCCTATTTGGCACGAAGATGCCTTGGACCGACTCTTCGTGCGCCTCCTGAAGCCTTCTTACAACATCTCTGATCCTTTCACCAAAAACTGGCCTACCGTCGTCGTCAAGGCCGCCATCATGACCAAAGAACCAATTCCTCGATCTGTCGGACCACCTCATTGTTACGGGCTCGACACCTTTCACAAGCAAGTCATGTTCCCTCTTCTCCCATTTGGGTATCGCCTTGCGGTAACCACCAGGGCCGAGACGATGGTGGCATTGCTTCTTCGCCACATTTTGCTTATTCTTTTCACTCATACTCTGACCTTGTTGAGAAGTTTTGTACCCTACAAATTCGTCCCAATGATCTTGCAGCTTTGGGTATTTATTGAAGTCAGGGAGTACATTAATCTTAACGTACTCGTTGTTCAACTTCTTCTTGAACGTCTGGAATGCCATTGCCATCTTCTTCAATGTGTAACTCTTCACCTTCTGTTCGGTCCCTTCGGGGAAAGTGAAAACTTGTTTCATATCGGTCCATAAGGTGTTCTTGAGGTACGTCGTCCCATTTGACAATGCTAATGGGCACGTGGTCCCTAACAATCGTTCGGAAAGTCGATTTAAACGGCCCAATCACCGATGCTGACTTCAGAGGCTCGCCTTCCTCGCTTACTTCGGCGATTATGTGCCTTGACTTCGACCTCTTACTTTGACCTCACTGACGTGACTGGCTACTGGTTTGATCGGACCGGGTGACTTCATCGGCCTCGGTGGCTTCTACGGCCTCACCGGCTGCCGCAGGTTCAACTCTGTCATCTAGATCAGTCCTAAACATCTCCATCAAAAATTCTTCATCACCAATCCCTCCGCTTTCCATTGTAACAAATAAAGGCACTGAAAATACAAGTGCATCCTCACATAAGTCCTAGCAGAATCGTGTTGAATGATATGATAAATTGCTTGTAAGTTTTAACTAACTTGTGAAGCTAAATCGGATAGTGAAGCTAACGACCCTACAAACATTATATAAGCAGAGATGCTTAATGATCATTTTGAGGAAATCATATATGCACTGCAATTCTTTAGGTCACAGAATAAAAAACTCATGGACTATGGATTTTCAGAGAATAATATGTAGTTATTTAATTGCATCGACAAACAATTCAATAAATCATCTTATCTCTAAATATGCATGATACTTGTCTTGAGAATCTGAACAAATACATAACTCATTACAGAAATTAGAGCAATGCTTTAGTTACTTCATCATACGATTCATATAAATAAGATCCATCTGTCTAGGCAAGTAGAGGCTAGAGCAAATAGAGGCTAGAGCAATCCTGTATGTGAAATGGGTCAGGAATTAACAGGGACACGGGCGGCGGCGGCGTCGGAGGGAGCTGTAACGGCGGCGACGTCGGAGGGGGTTGTCGTGGGCGGCGGCGACCTTCACGGGAGTGTCGGAGGAGGAGTTGTAGGCGGCGGCGACATGGACGGAGGTGTCGGAGAGGTTGTAGGGGCGGCGACACGGGCGGCGGCGTCGTCGGAGGGAGCTGTAACGGCGGCGACATCGGAGGGGGTTGTCGTGGGCGGCGGCGACCTTCACGGGAGCGTCGTCGGAGGAGTTGTATGCAGGCGACACGGACGGAGGTGTCGGAGAGGTTGTAGGGGGCGGCGACACGGGCGGCGGCGGCGTCGGAGGTTGTCGGGGGGAGGCGACACGAGCGGCGGCGACGTCGAAGGGGTTGTACGCGGCGGCGAATCCGGTGGCGGCAGTGTCGACCTAGGGTTAATTTGGCGTGGTTTAGGGAGAGTGTTTTGAAGAATTGGGGGGAAACGGACATATAGGGGCATCAATCCCGGTTGAGTCCAACAACCGGGATTACGGCGACCATCAATCCCGGTTGAAACCCCCAACCTAGAGTAAAAGCTTACTGACGTGCGGGCCTAGCAAAACTGCATTGTGTCTGCAGGCCTTCAGTCCCGGTTGGAGGTTTAAACCGGGAGTGATGGTCCTATTTTTCCCAAAAAAATTGTGATTGTAGGGGAAGTCGGGCTCGAACATGGCGGACTGTGTGAGCAAGGCCGCCACGCCGCTACTAACCAGTTGGACGCAATACGCTTGTCGTTGTACAGGAGGGCACATTGTATAAATGGATGGAAAATTTCTTTTATGAGAATTTCTAGAAAATGAGGTTTCTTGTAATATTGTAAATATTGTTCGTAAATAGTTTATTATCACTATAACATATGAAATGTTATGAAATATTCACTATAATGTTTAAATTCCTGTCGTCACTAGAAATTACATTAAGAAGTATAAAATTCCAGTGAATTCAGTTTAATAGAATAAATATCAGTAAATTCCATTAAAATTCTCACAGGATACATTTTTGGACTTAAAAAAATAAAATTCGCATGAAAAATAAGAAAAACTAAAACTACATAATGTCTAATCGGCGCCGCCCTCGCCGTCACTGCTATCCTCCTCCTCCTCACCGTCGTCGCTGTCACCCTCGTCCCCGCTGTCAGGGTCTGACGACGCACCATTGCCATTGGCTTCGTCTTCACCGTCGAGTTCGGGGTCGGAGTCGTCAGCGCCCTCCGGATCGTCGCATATGTCATCGTCGGACCACTATGGCGCCTCATCCTCTTCCGAGCTGGTACCCTCTGAGAGATGCCACCCAGGGGAGTGGCAAAACTCAGAGAGCCTCCACCGCTTCGGTGGTGGCGACGCAGGCGGCGATGAATCAGAGTTAGAAGACATGGCGGCGGAGGTATAAGCGAGGGAAAGCTCTGTGTGTGTGCTGTTGATTTCCGTCCAAATTTATAGGGGGCCTGACTGATCTTTGGCATTCCATTTTCCCTCGTGTGTATGGAAAATGTAGCTGCACGCGCGTCGGCTTGCCTAAGTCGAACAGGCGAAAGGAGCGACGCTTAGTGAACCGGATGAAGGGAAAATAACTGACGCGTGGGGCCGCGAAGCCTTTCAATCCGGGTTTAAAACGCACACCGAGACAGATTGCGGCAACTGACCGGTTGGGTTTAAACCGGGCGTAGGGAAGACTATCAATGCCGGTTAAAAAATCCAACCGGGATTAAGTTTTTACTGACGCGCGGGCCCAATTTAATTGCTCTGCGTTGGGGGTTCTTCAGTCCCGGTTGGAGGCTTAAACCGGGAGTAATGGTTGTGCTTTTAAAAAAACTTTCGGAGGTGTAGGGGGCAGAAGCGGGGCTCGAACCGCGGTGGCACAGTGAGCCCGCGCTTTCGCCGCGCGCTACTAACCAGTTGGACGCAATACGCTTGTCGATCTGTGGGGGGCGCATTGTTTTTATGGATAGCAAATTTCTGTTAAGAAAATTTTGAAAATGAGGTGTCATCTAATATTCTAAATTTTGTTCATAAATAATATATATTCACTATGACGTACGAAAAGTTATGAAATATTTTAACATTTCAGTAAATAGTATAAATTTCGGTAAGCAGTACAAATTCCAGTAAATAGTATACAATTCCAGTAAATGTTATATTTTATTGAAAAAATAATTTAGCTTTGTTTATAAATGGACGAAATGTTATATTCATCAATATGCATCAACCGATCTGCATTGCCCTTTAAATATTGGCATCCGAGCGCATTCAAGTACTTATGATATATGATTATCACAAAAATAATGATAAATAGTACATATATGCAACTACTTTGTTTTTACAAGTGATCCTTCGTTGTGGTCATGGCGTACGTAAGGGACATCGTCATCACCATTGAGGATAGTAATGCCTACATCCACCGAGAAAGGCGGCAGCACGTTGAACTGATTATACTCTTCTTCATCTGTTACGCCCTCAACTCCGACAATCCTTCTTTTACCAGGAAGAACAACATGGTGTCTTGGCCTTCAGTACTACAAGTATTATCCTTCTGCTTTTTATTACTCCGTCCCTTTTGCATTTTCGGTTTGCTATCCATGTCAATCACATAGAAAATCTGTGTGACATCATTGACGAGCACGAACGGTTCGTCCCTGTAGGCCACTTGCTTAAGGTCCACGGTTGTCATCCTGTACTCGTCAATCTGCACAGCTGTAAGTTTGACCCATTGGCATCGAAATAGAGGGACTTTCAAAGGTCCGTACTCGAGCTCCCATATTTTCTCTATAAAACCATAATAGGTGTCCATATTTCTATTTTTGTCCAATGCATCAATTCGAACACCGCTATTTTGGTTCGTGCTCTTGCTATCCTGGGATGCAGTGTAAAATGTGTATCCATTTATCTCATACCCTTGCCATGATACGATTGTTATTGAAGGTCCCCGAGCTAAGAGTTGTAATTGTTCGTGGACTTCCTCCTTGCCCAACAGCTGTTTTTGTAGCCAACCGCCGAAACTCTCTACTTGCTTATTTGCGATCCACTTTTCTGACCTTCCTAGGTATTCGTCTCGTAAAATCTTCTCGTGGTCATCGATATGTGGAGCCACTAAAGCTGCTTGCTTCAATACTGTGAAATGTGCTTATCTAAATGACAATATATCTTTGCAAGTGGATTCTTTTCTCCCTAGAGTGCCTTTTCCCTGTAGCCTCCCCTCATAGCGAGATACAGGCACGCCAATCGGATTCAATTCATTAATGTAGTCAATGCAAAACTCAATCACCTCTTTTGTGCCAACATCCTGGGCAATGCATCCTTCTGGACGAGACCGGTTACAAACATATTCTTTTAGTACACCCATGTACCTCTTGAAAGGGAACATACTGTGCAAGAAGACGGGGTCCAAGAATTTCTAACTATTTCACCATGTGAACCATGAGATAGACCATCATATCAAAAAAAGACGAAGAGAAGATCATCTCAAGGTTGACCAAAGCAACGATAATATCATCCTGTAGATTACATAACTTATCTGGATCTGTGACCTTTTGTGATATGGCGTTGAAGAACAAGCACACCTTGACGATTGTCCCTCGTACCTTGTCAGGCAGAACACCTCTCAACATCACTGGCAGCAACTGGGTCATCAACACGTAACAATCATGCTATTTCATATTTACGATTTTATTCTCTTTTGTGTTTATAAGTCTTCTTATGTTCGATGAGTATCCGGAAGGGATCTTAACATTGTTTAACAACTTAATCATGTTCTTTTTCTCTTCTTTGCTTGGAGTGTAGCTCGCAGGATGGAGGTAATGCTCTTTGTCTCTTTCTTGCGGATGTAATTTCTGCCTGAGTCCTAATAGTTGTAGGTCCTTCCGTGTTTGAATAGTATCTTTTGATTTGCCGTACATATCTAGGAATCCTAGCAAGTTCACGCAGACATTCTTCGTTATATGCATGAAGTCCAATGAGTGACGAACCTCTAAGTCTTCTAGTAAGGCAAATCCCAAAAAATTGATTACTTCTTCCAACTAGCCTTCTTCTTAACTTCTTCAGGAGAGAGTTGTGGGACAGGTTTGTTACTATGACCCTTTCCAAATACGATTTTCAGATCCTTCACTATAGAAAATAAATTTGCCCCACTGTGATGCTTAGGCTTCTTGCGGTTCTCTTCCGTCCCATCAAAATTAACTAAGTTACTCCGTAACGGGTGTTTCAAGTTTAGTAACCTACGATGGCCCATATATACAACCTTCCGAGAGTTTGTCAGGTACTTGTTTTCCGTATCGTCCAAGCACTCGATGCAGGCTTTATATCCTTTGATAGATAGGCCCGACAGGTTACCAAGTGCTGGCCAGTCATTGATGGTTACGAATAGTAATGCACGTAGGGTGAAGTACTCTTTTTTGTACTCATCCCATGCATGTACACCATCGTTCCATAATGTTAACAGATCTTCGATCAACGGTTTTAGGTACACATCGATGTCGTTCCCGGGTTGCTTGGGGCCTTGGATGAGCAATGGCATCATAATATGCTTCTGCTTCTGACACAACCAAGAAGAAAGATTGTAGATACATAGAGTCACTGGCCAGGTACTGTGATTGGTGCTCAACTCGCCGTAAGGGTTCATCCCATCTGTACTCAACGCAAACCATATGTTCCTCGCATCGCTTGAAAACTCCGGGTATTTTCCATTAAGTTTTCGCCACTGCGACCCATCTGCGGGGTGTTTTAGCTTTCCATCAACGTTACGAGCATCGCTGTGCCAACGCAACATCTTCGCATGCTCTTTATTCGTAAACAAACGCGTCAACCGAGGAATTATAGGGAAGTACAACACCACTTTAGCGGGGTCTCTTCACCTTACGTGCCCCCTCTACCTCACCTGTGTCATCACGCTTGGTCTTATACCGCGATGTTTTGCACACCGGACAGGCTTTCAAATTCTTACACTCATTGCGATAGAGGATGCAATCGTTACGGTATGCATGTATCTTTTGTACCTTCAAACCCAAAGGACAGAGAGCTTGCTTGGCTTCGTACGTAGTTTCAGGCAACGTGTTACCCTCTGGAAGCAACTTCTTCATAAGACCTAACAACTCGTTGAATCCCTTATCAGACAATCCATTTGCCGCCTTCTATTGCATTAGCTCTAGTGTGGTACGCAACTTTCTGTGCCCCTGTCCGCAGTTTGGATACAACATTGTTTCATAGTCCTCCCACAGGCACTGAAACTTTTCGTAATGCTTTTTATCAACGTATTCTTCCTCTCCATCAAGCAGCATCTGGTCTAGATCATCGTCGCCAAACACCCCCTGCATATGTTCCAAAGAACTGTGTTGGCCAGCGTTCGAGATATTATCGTCCACCTGTTCTTCTTCAGGCCGTGTAATCTCTACTTCGTCGTGCTTGGTCCAACAGGTATAATTTTCTATAAAACATCTTGAGATCAAATGAAAATGAATTTGCTCACAGTTCGCCCACTCCATTTGATTCTTGCAATCAATACATTGGCAACATATATAGTCTAAGATAATATTGATTTCGACATGACGAATAAAAGTTTCTAAACCCTCCACGAACTGCGAGGAACATCGGTCCATGTACAATTATCGCCGATCTATCTGCATTATACATATTCATAGCATTGAGTGCGACAGTAGCTTGTGTATCAAATACATATATTGATACCATACAAACAAACATGATTTAACAGTACACATACAAACATGATCCAATACTTCACATACAAGCACCCAATAATAGTACACATATAAATACAATGAACACACAAAGTTTGCAGCACGTACAATTATACATAAATTGTTCGAACAATAACAATTCTTAAGTGTATGAAATTGAAATTGAAAAGTACAACACAGAGTGCGATCTCTATGTCTCAATCACACTCTACGGGAAAGTGACTTCCCCTTCGCCTCGTTGCCCTCGCCCTCGCCCTTGCCCATGCCCTTGCCGCCCTTGCCCTTGCCCTTGCCCTTGCCCTTGCCCTCGTCATTACCACCATTCCCGCCGCCGTCGCCCTCACCGTCGCCCTCGCTCTCGCCCTCGTCATCACCACCATTCCCACCACCGCCATCGTCGCCACGACGTGCCACCTCATTGGTCGCCACATATTTTTTGTCTTTCGTGCTACTTCTGTGTGTATTCATCCCTCTACAACAAGCAATGATGGAGGGGCACAGACACTTTAAAAAACAGGACATTTTGGACCTAGTTAGAGGGAGTGTGGTTTGGATGTTAGTGACGCTGTCACCGGTCCAACATGACATTCTAAATGTAGACAGAAATTTAAAGCTAAAAACACAAACAAAGGTCGGCATTCGCGGTTGCACCGGTAGCGGTGGCGGCGGTCGCTGCGGCGGTGGTGGTGGCGGGGGTGGCGGTGGCGGTGGGACCAGAAACGAGGATGCGATGCCGGTGGAAATGTACCTCAGCGGCGTCGCCGGGGAGACGCTGACGAATCGACGGGCGCGCGGCGACGACGAGAGCGGCTACCGTCTCCTCAGCTCCTTCCCTCTCAGCGCGACGAAGAGGCGAGGCCTGGGCGGTGGTGACGACGCGGCCGGCACGGCGACACGAGCATTTGCTCTGATGATCCGATCCCCTTTCAGTACCGCTCACTCAGCGCGGCGAAGAGAGGCTTCGGTCCCCACTCCTCAGCAGCTCTCAGCAAGAGCTTGCGAGCTCCCTCAGCTCTCAGTACGGCGACGAGAAGACGACGACGCAGTGACTTTTTGTGACCGAAGACCAATTATCGGAGCCCAATATCAGTCCCGGTTGGTCACACCAACCGGGCCTTTTGTGACTGGAGAAACGAGCGGCAATTATCGGAGCCCAGTATTAGTCCCGGTTGGTAATACAAACCGGGACTAATACTCCCCACCTGCCATGTGTCGCGCGAGGCAACCTATCGGTCCCGGTTGGTCGCACCAACCGAGCCTGAAAAGTGGCCTGCGGCCTCCCTACCGTTAAACCGGGACTGAAGTTAATCTCAGTCCCGGTTTGATGTTAACCTGGACTGACGTGCCAGGATGGAAGGACCGTTCCGTAGTATTGACCTCAAATCGAGCTGAGCCAGGGAGGAAGGCCACCGTGCTGAGCCCTACCCCGACGAGGAAGACCACCGCGCCAGACCCCTACATACCTTCCAACGACGACGCCACCTCTCGACGCCGCCCCTTGACGCGTTATGAAAAGATTGTGGAAAAAGCGTTATGAAAATTGCCGATGCTATCCAATTGAGCGGGCATGCATGCAGATTAGCAACAACGAAATCTGGAAATCTGAAGGGAAACAAATGTCAGTTGGGTCCTTCAACTTATGTGTTTTGAGTCAATTTGATCTCTAAGATATAAAACCGCTCCTAGTTGACCCACAGCTTTCAAAACCAGGCCATCTTCGTTCTTTAGCCCGTCAAAACAGGGTTTTAGGTTGCTTTTTGCTCACGTGAGACTAGCTAGCTTTGTTTTGCTTGTGTGGACGTCCATGTCGATGCAAAGTCAACGCTAACCTCATCCTATCTCTATCTCTCTCCCTCTTCTCTCTCCTTCCTCTTGATGCGATCGACCTCTCCATCTCTCCTTCCATTGCACTCTCTTTCCTCCCTCTTAGTGCGATCGGAGCTACGGGTGATGGCTATGGGGGCAAGCAACGGGGGCGACGCGGCTGGTGGCGGCGGGGGCTAGCGATGGCAGAAACTTAGCCAGTACTCGGAGAGGCCGCAACTGAGACCAGATTTAGATGTTGCACCGCCATCGCCGCATCCTCCGACCGCCATGGATGCCACCTTCCCCGACCTTCTATCTCCTCCCTCACAGTGAGACCAAAGCTACGGGCGGTGGCGTCGGGGCCACCACATCCATTTCGTCCACCACCGGCCGGACACCATGGATGCCGCCGTGGACTTCGAGGTCAAGGTTCATTATCGACTTGCTAAGCCGCACCATGGCACCCACCGCCTTACCCGACACGAACGGTGTCATCAGCTTCGACCGATACGTGTGCGTGATGTACAGGATGCGCCCGCTGCCACAGCTGTGCTTCTCCAATCTCCAGCCGTGGCGACGCAAGCCACAGGTGCCGACATCTGCGTAGCCTCGGTATGCATCGCCGGTCACCACAGGGAGAGCCTGGCAAGTCGTGACTCGTGAGGATCAGACGAAGGACAATAAGAGCGGCAACGATCGACCATGGTGCCGTGCCGAACGCTAGCTAGCGTGGCAGCTCACGTTGTGGATGGAAGCATATGATTGGGCATACGTCGTGACCAACTTAGCATGCACATAAGCCAAAGCGGCTACGTCGGCGTCCAGTCACGTAAAACCATTCTGAAACCCAGTTTTTATCGGATAAGAGACTAATTCGGTATCATCAAACCTGGTTTTTGGACCATATGAATAAACAGTTTTGATTACAAACATAAAAGTTGAGGGATCAAACACTTTTTCCAAATCTGAAACATGGGGTAGCATTTTTACTGGGGCAGACCAACAACGAGGGAATGAACGGCGGGACCAGATCATCATATATTTAAAATTTCAAACAGCATGGCAGCACCACAGGCAGGCACCGCTGCTCGCCTGCTCTCTCTTCGGATGGAAGAATACAAAATAAACATCTCCTGATCTCCGCAGTTGGAGAGGCCATTAATTTTGTTGTGCTCGCGACTCACGAGCCACGAGCCCACGACACCAATGGCTGCGGCGCTAATGGACGGCGAGCTCGGAGGCCTCGAGAAGGTCTCGGCGGCGGTGTGGGCGGCCATGGCCTACGCCCGCATGGCCGCCGCACGCCTCCGCCCCGGCGCCCCCCGCCTCGCCGCTCTGCTCCCGGTCGTCGCGCTCTTTTATGCGATCCCTTTCGCCTTCTTCACCACCACCTTCCGCGGCAGCTCCGCCTTCATGTTGTCCTGGCTCGGCGCCTTCAAGGTGCTCCTCCTCGCCGCCGGCCGCGGGCCTCTGGATCCCTCCCTCTCCCTCCTCCACTTCGTTTGCTCCGCCTCCCTTCCCGTCAAGCTCCGGCGATCTACCGCCGCCACCGCCAAAAGCCAATTAGATATCGCCTCCGCAGCCAAGATCGTCGTCTGCAGCGCGGTCCTCTCCGTCGTCATCTACTCGTACCAGTTCAAGAGCGCCATGAGCGGGTACCAGCTGCTCGCCCTGTACACGCTGCACATCTACTTCTCCCTGGAGCTCCTCCTCGCCGCCGTCCGCGCCATGATCCAGGGCGTCCTGGGGATGGAGATGGAGCCGCAGGTGGACCGGCCGTACCTGGCGTCGTCGCTGAGGGACTTCTGGGGCCGGCGGTGGAACCTCATGGTGCCCGCCGTCCTACGGCCCGCGGTGTACCGCCCGGTGCGCGCGCGGCTCGGCGACGCTGCCGGCGTCCTGGCGTCGTTCCTCGTCTCCGGGCTCATGCACGAGGTGTTGCTCTACTACATCATGTGGCGGCGCCCCGACGGCGAGGTGGCCCTATTCTTCCTCCTCCATGGCGTGTGCACGGTGGCGGAGGGGTGGTGGGCGCGGCACCCAACGTGGTGGCGCCCGCCGGCGGCGGTCTCCGTGCCGCTGACGCTGGCGTTCGTGGGGAGCACGGGGTTCTGGCTTTTCTTCCCAGCCATGATCAAGGGGGGCCTGGACGAGATGGTGCTGCAGGAGTGCCAGGACATGGTGGTGCTCATGGAGCAGGCCGTCCGGCGGCTCGCCGGCGCCACAGATGCCATCCCGTCATTCCTGTGACGGCGAGAGAAATGCATGTGCTATGCGGGTGGGTAGGGTGGAATGTGAGCCGCACGATTGCGATTGCACGGTTGTGTTTTGAATTTGCTTGCCTGTTTTGTGGCAGACATCACACTTTCCCCATTAAATATTGTTCAGATCTCATGTAGCCGCCATGCCAGCTTGGCGCTAATCGCTGAAGCTTTCATTTGGATGCTTTCTTGAGTGCGTCAATTGCCATGGGCTGTCTGTCACTGCGTGCACCCCTCTTCGCGTCAATCAAAAATACTCCCTCCGTTCCAAATTGTAATTCACTGTTAACTTTTGGACACACATTTTGACCATTCATCTTATTCAAAAAATTAATGCAAACATGCAAAAATATAAGAGCATCTCCAATGGTGCAATGTCAGCTAGCTATAATACTTTCAACTCAGCTGTTTGCTTATGTGGAGAAGAGAAGAAGAGTTTGCTAGCTACTATGTTACAGTCAGACTATAGCTGATTTCAAGACACTTGTCATCTATTACATATGGGACCACATTTAATCTTGTAAACAATGTTATATCTAGTACATTGGAGGAATTATCTATATGCTAATTATAGATGACATGTCCCTTCTTATAGCTAGTGACTAGCTATATTATTGGAGATGCTCCAAGTAATACTTTAAAGTATGTTTAATGATAAAACGAATCATAACAAAATAAATAATATTTACATATACGAAATTGCTTACTATCGGACGTCCAACCGAAGTCGGACTTTCGCGTCGTGTGTGAATTTATAGTTAGCCATTGCAGCCGCCAAATGACTAGCTAGCTTTGCACGGCCACCGATTTCGCTGACGCTAGAAGTAGGGATGAGCATGGGCCGGCCCATTACCCATTGGGTCCAACCCACATGACCCACCGCTCAAAAAGGGGTCAATAGGGTCGGCCCAAAGGGTCATGCTTGTGACCCTCTTGACCCAATGGGTCACAAGGGTCGGCTCATTTATACATTTAAATTACAGCTGCAACAAGCAGCCCAATGCTTAATGAAAGAAATATCTCAATAAAAAGGTTAAATCGGTCAAGCACAGGCCGTCAATTTTACAGCACAAGCATGTCATATAGGAGTACTTGATACTATATATTCCATTACCACCCTGTGACTGTGACCGACTCACTCAAAATGGCACCTGATCACCACCATCACACACTAATCAATCAGCTAAAGGCCCTAGCTTTGCTTGCATCCAGAAGCACCCGGCACAGTCAGTCTAGTAGATTCCTGCATAATGTTGATTCCTGCATTAAAAATAAGGCAATCATTTCGACAAGCTTTAAAAATGTTGATTCCTGCATAATGTTGGTTTAGACATGCTGTTTTCGACAAGCTTATAGAATATTTAGACCAGACATGCTGTTTTCTTATTCTATTCAACGATGATCTAGAAACCAGTGTACCGATGTTACAATAGTAACAATAGTTTTACTTGCAGGCACATTTCTATACATGAAAAGGATGCTTATTTCCGTTATCTCCCTTTGTTCGACCTGTGTTAAATTTCGAACAATTGAAGAAACAGTGAGCTTGTGTTCTGTATTTCAGGGCCAAAGTCAGAGGTTAAACATATGAAACATTTGAGGGAGACATTGACAGTTCACTAAGGCATGCATCCGCAGAGGCTTGTGCAGCTGCTCTTACTGAAGCTGCAGAAGCTATTTCTTCAGGCACATCGGGAGCAGAAGATACGTAATGAGTAACAAGAACTTCCGAAGGAAGCTGTGAAAGAAAAATCATGGGCTCAACCACCGAAATTTCTCTTGAACTACACGCATATCCACCGAATCACAGCGCAGAACCAAAT
This sequence comes from Raddia guianensis, assembly GCA_036346415.1. Lineage (NCBI taxonomy): Eukaryota > Viridiplantae > Streptophyta > Magnoliopsida > Poales > Poaceae > Raddia > Raddia guianensis. The sequence continues at coordinate 41,298,594 of CM070535.1, read as the reverse complement.
CGAAAGGTCCAGAACCAAATCGAGCTAAAAGAAATAGGGACAGGAGCTCACATTCGGGCATTCGGCGAAGATGGGAGCGCCCCTCTTGGCCGGCCGTCAACCCCACGCGCAGAGACGGGCTCCGGGTGCTGCGCCTCCTTCCCTCGGGCTCTCCTCAGCGGCGACACGGCGTACGCGCGAGGAGGAGGAGGAAGAGGAGGAGGAGAGCTGCCTGGCGAGGCGGCGCCCGGCGGGGAGGCGCGGCGGCTGGCCTGGCGATGCGGCGCCCGGCGTGGACTCGTGGTAGCCGGCCTGGCGATGCGGCGGTCAGCGGGGAGGCGCGTGGGGCGGCCTGGCGAGGTGGCGACCAGCGGGGAGGCGCAGCGGCCGGCCTGGCGAGGCGGTGACAGAGGAATGCGAGGCGGCAGGAGTGTGCGAGCCTGCGAGGTGGGTCGGCCCAGGAGATCCAGTGGGTACAGGGGATCCGACCCCTTTTTGCCTCAAATTATGCTAGTCTGGTCCACTGGCCCATTTTCTTATTTTCTTTAAGCTGGGTCGGTGGGTCGATGGGTCGGTCCGGCCTATGCTCATCCCTAGCTAGAAGCCAAACTAGCTAGCTAGCTTTTTCTGGATTATACGTTTGATTAAGTCCTTTTTTCTTTTGTTATTTTCATATCTTTTTCATTCGGAGTCCAAATTGCATAGAAAAATTTTCATAATTCATCCAAATTCCTAATAAACTCATTTTAAATACTTTTTTCTTTTTTTGAATTTTTATTTTTATTGGTACAATTGTTCCATCAAGCAAGATAGATTGTTTTGGGAAAATAGACTCATTGTTCCAGCAAGCAGAATAGATTGTTACAGTAGGTATAGAAGTTGTGGTCCATCAGACTAGACATATTGTTCCAATTGAGTTATCTACTAAAAATGTGCTTATCCGTGATGAAATCATCGTGACATTTGAAATTGTTGTCCTAAAAAGCCGATATTCTATGACGTCTGTTTCCTGGTCGTCATGTTTTGCATAAGGTGACTCTAGCCCCAATAAAATTATGACGAAACATGAAATTTTGTCATACAAAATATAATAAATCATCATAGATAGTAGAAATTTGTTTGAGGTAACCCTCTCTGTCACGATATGCTTTTCGCCATAAATGGTCCCGTGTCCAACGTGGTGATATCTGGCACATTTGTTGGATAAACATATTCGATGTTTCCATATGGTCTGACGTGGATAGACGTGGATAGATGTAGGCCATCGTCTAAACATGTCCATGTGAGATCCACAATTTGGAGGGCTTTGAACACCATAGTCTTATGATTTGATGACAAGGCTGGACAAATCGAGGCAGTTGGGGCAAAGGTCAGGATGAGTTCAGCTAAAGGGTTCTTAACATTAGGGGGTGTAAATGGGTTGGGTAATACCTGACCTATACCCATTCCAAAGGAATTTTTACACGGAAAAAAATGGGTACGGATCAGGTATTTTACTGTCAGGTACGGGTTTGGGTAATATCCGAAAACTAACACTCGGTTACAGATCAGGTATGAAAAGAGGGCTACCTGGACATTTACCCGGAAGTTCGGGTTGGATACGGGTACATGAATATTCGGTAATATCGGCTACCCGGATATTCTACAGAGACCCAACACTAAGTCTCTGACAATAAGGGCCCAGCCAGCTAGCCCAATTAGTTCATCTCTCACCCATCTCTTCCCAACCCTAGTACGCCGCCGCGTTCTCGGGCCTGCGCCGCCGCCGCCATCTCGCGGCCGCGTTCTCGAACTGCAGACCGCCATTGTCTCAGCTGCGCCGCCGCCGCTTTCGGCCAAGACGTCGCCACCTCGGGCGTCCTCGCTGCCCTTGTCCCATGACGCCAGCGACGCGTCGGCCATCTCGCTTCCCCATCGCGCGACACCGTCGGCCGCCCCCGTCCTGCAACGCCTCCGTCGTCCTCGTCCCACGTGACCGCCTCCATCCTCGTCCCGCGTGGCCGCCGCCGTCCTCATCCCACACGTCCACCGTCCCCATTCCGCACCTATGTTGGGTAGCTTCGCATTAGCAGATGGATTATTATTCACATTAGCACTTAGATTGCCTCATTCTACATTGCATCACAGCCTGACATCGAAGCTAGTATGAAAAAAATTGGATCCCTCCAATTTGTATATGGAGATTGGACTAATCCTTCAAAAGATATTTTTACAAGGTAAAATGTGCATTGATTCATCTTGTAAACATTATCATTTTTTCCGAGTAAAATTTAGCTTGTGTCAATCAGATCATTTGTTCTCTGCAGTTGCGATTAGATTAGTCTAGGTGTCTGGATGCAAGACAATTTCTGGTTCATATTTTCCAACACTAGCAAGGACTTCTTATCAGCATATTTGACATACTTGTGCTATAGAATTTAACAAGTTGATTTTGTCATGTACTCGTCTATTGTATGACTTTATGTTGCAATTCCTGTAAATTTTTCTTATCCTGGTGTAGAATTTGACAATCTGATTGAGCATGTACTCATGAAGCATAGGAGTTTATTTTTCTACAAAAGCATAATGTACTTATAGTGCTATATAATTTGACAGGTTAATCAAATTCTATACTTATCAATTAATCTGAACCTCTACTCATCCTGTACAACAGCTAGAACAAAAGGAGCTAAATGCATTCAAAAAGATTGGCAAGGACTATGAACACATTTTTCAACCAGTACATGATGCACCACAAATTAGTTCTCAAGGTCAGTGAGTTGAGGCATATGAAATCAAAACGTGTTTTTCATGTCGATCGTTAGTAGCTGATTATCTATCAGGTTTAAGAATATTTCGTGGTGAAAAACACAAAGCACCAAAAAAAAGGTTAGCAATTTATTTATATCTGGCCTGGTTATCCTTCACAAAAAACAGTTTCAATTAGATGCCATGCAGTTGACCAGTATAAAGTCATGTTTATTCAACCTTTGACATGAATATCTTAGTTACCTCTAGCTTGGACACGTGAATTGACCTAGAGTGCTAACAATATATTAACCTAGTCTGCTAGTGTTTATTGCCTCATCTTTACTATGTTTTGCTTCATATATATAATGATAAATTAGGTTATGTATTTTAGGCTAATGCTGCAAAAAAGAAAGTTAACTTTGGGCTAATGAGGTTGTATTTTGATGGCATTGCAGCAAATGACAGACCATTGAGCATCAACAATAAGAACTTGGCTCCTTGAAGGAAAAAGGCAAAAGCGTCAGAGAAAACAATGCAAGAGTTTAGGAAGAGGCAAAAGGAAAATGATGATCTTCGTCGTCATCTCCTGGTCATTGCAAGTCAATCCCAACAGTGACTTGATGAATGCCAAGTGATTTAAAGCCTGGACATGACAAACTTATTTTGCTCTTATCTAACACTAGCTAGAAGTGGTTCAATTACTTTGTTGGAACTATCAATGGAATTCTATGTGAACTAGTTAATATTTTGTTGAATATTTTGACTTAGTAAAATTGTTGTTATGTATTGCTCCAACTTATTTGTAATGTGTTTGTGATGTTCAGTTTAATAAATATGTGTGAATTGGTTCCTAAAAAATATGACGTGGCATATATGACACATGACGTGGCACCCTAGATGATGTGCCACTGGAGTGTTTAATGACGAAATTTCAGGTCAACGTGGCATCCTTTTATGACAATGTTTTGTCATACAAAATTATGGCAAAGCTCTTCTTTGGCAGGGTAACAGTGTTTTTGTGATGATTACGGGCTTTTCCATGACATTTATAGAACCTTTACACGACGACTTTCTTCGTCATAAAAGGGTTCTCTATAATGATGCATGGACAATTCGTAAGAAAAAAATTTATTTTCTATGACGAAAATTAACATTTTGTCAACAAAAACTTTCTGTGACGTACATACTATGACAAACCTGTTTTCGTCATAATATCGTCATAAAAGATCTACGGTGACAATTTTGTCCCTTATGATGACGAATGTATCGATGGTTGGGATATCGGTCCCAAGTCAACTAAGGTTCTTGAGAAAGGGAGATAGAAGACCTGCCGAGCAAGGCAAATAGTGATCAACAAGTAACAGGGAGACACAGGGTTTTTATCCTGGTCCTGTCCTCTCAGGGGAGGTAACAACCCTACGTCCAGCCTTTCTTTATATCAAAGAGGATTACAAGAGGGACTCGGCGAGATGAACAAGTCTCGACGAGGCTATGGGTGTACAGAAAGTAATATGCAACCTTTCCGTGCCCTCTACACGCCGTAGGGGCCCTGTTTATAGAGTGTTGAACAACCGACCTACCAAGGGATAATCGGGCCGGGCTGACTATGAGATCGTAACGAACTCATATACATGCCAAATACATCCCGAGGTAGATAAGGCATACTCTAATTCTTGGGGATCACGACGTCTGCTCCAATCCGGGAAACCACGTCCAAGTCTTCACGTAGCCGTGCAGAACTCTGTTCAAGTCGAACTCAAACACGAATCCTAGGCCGTTACGCACCGTGCCAGCCAGGAAGTTGTTCGGCAGGATGCACATGGGCCTGATAGAACCTTTCAGAGAGCCAGGCCCTAGTAGGCTGTTCGATTGGGCCGTCAGGGAGTGGGCCATGACAATGGGCCGTGATTTTATCCCCGACAGCTAGTCCCCGAGACTCAAGTGGAAGGACTCACTAGAGTGGGGTCTTCCTCTTGAGACTCCAAGTCACAAAGAGGAAAATATTGCTGCTACAAGTCGTGCAACAAACGACCGAACATGTTATGTCTCAGCCGAACAAGACTTGTTCAAGACCAAACAAACCTGCCCAGTGCCGAGCAACTCTGTTGCATCGAACAGAAAAATGAATCATCTCCTTGAGGCTGAGCTTCATCAAGGAGGGATTGGATTCTTGGTAGTGAAGAGCGTACCACCACATCCGGTAAGATCAGATCTTCCGGACGAATGAACATAGCAAGTCACGAGATGGACTTGTGTTGCTGCATCCAGGTATAAAGATACCTAGGAAAGTATGAACGAAAATAGGGGAACCACCTCTCGGGTTAGAGCTTGTCCGAGGAAATAAAGATTGCGCTCTCGAGCGAATGTCTTGCCCCCAGACGTAGATCGTGTGCTACGAGCAGACAATGCATACGAGGGGAAAGGTGACCCAGTCCTCGAGCGTAGAGCTCGTCAAAGGAACCAGGTAAAGAGATCCAGTCCCCGAGCATGGAGCTCGTTAAAGGGACCAGAAAGTGCGACCAGGTGAAGATGTACCCGGTCAAAGACGAATCACAACCCGATGGAGTCAGAGCCGCAAGAGAACTTGTGAAATCAACGCTTTACCCATGACGTATTCCATGCGACAGTGTAAGCGTTGTCTTGGCAAGTGCAGAACCGACGCTTGGAGTGCCCGTTGCGATGAGAATCGGCTTACGATAGGCTTGCCCGTTGCGATGAGAATCGGCTTATGATTGGCAGGACTCCGTTGGTGGCGCACTACCTTGACTTAGCCGAACTGTGAAGGTCAGTGCCGAGCAAAGGTAAGAAATCATACGCGGGTGAAGTGAATCAGTCCCTGGGCATGCGCGGAGCAAACCCGGGAAGAGAGGGATGCAGACATCGGTTTTGGTGGGGAAGCCTAGAACCTCGCCGTGACCACCACCGGCGTTTGATGTTCCCCATTCCTGTATTTTCTGTAGAAGACAAACAAGAAACGAGCCAGCAAGGAGAAAAAGAGAGCAAGAACAGGCTCTAAGAAGAGCAAAGCGAGTTTTTTGAAAACACGTCAAAGACGACCTACCCGCACAAGACATAATTTTTCCGGGTACGTCCCCCGATAGCGTTAGTGTCACCTCGGCGAATGCGGAACCGACGCCAGGAGTGCCCGTTGCGATGAGAATCGGCTTACGGTGGGCAGGACTCATTTGGTGGTGCATTGCCCCAAATTACCGTGCCAGGAAGGACGTAGCATGGATAAAAAAGACGTGTACGGGCAAGTGCAGCCCCGCTGTGGCTAAGACAGCTAACCAGGGAAGGCGATCAGGACCTTAGCCGCATGCAAGACGTGCGAGGCGAAATCTTATTCGGGCATGGACCCGTGCAGTGTTGGTGTCACCTTGGCTGGTGCGGAACCAACGCCAGGAGTACCTGGTTGCGATGAGAATCAGCTTACGTTTGGGCATGCCCGTTGCGATGAGAATCGGCTTACGGTGGGCAGAACTCCCTCGGTGGTGCACCACTTCGGTTAACCGGAGCTGTACAGGTCGTTGCCAGATGAAAAGACATGCTCGCACGCGGGGAGCGCTACGGGAGCGAAAGACCAGGCTGATTTGTCCCTTTATCAACCAGGCAGGGGTACAGAAACGACCCTGGGTTCATAAAGAGTTAAATGCAGACCCGGGCAACGAAGTTTTAGGAAAACCAACGCTAAGGAAAAGAATTGAAAAACTGAAAGCGTACCGGGGTTGCCGAAATTCGCGTGCAACAGCGTCGACCAATGAGGGCGAGGTTGGCCTGGTTGGTGGATCTGACCACCGTTGCCAAGCTTGAAGTCGTTCCCGACTTTGCTCAAGGGGTCCTGGGATCCCTGAGGCGTCCGCGTTTTGCCCGACCGGGGTCTGGTTACGCGGGGATTCGACCCGAGCAGGTAGAACGTCTGCCGAGGGACTTGGCGTAGGTGTGCGAGGCGGGTTGCGTCGTTGTGCTTGCGTCGATTACGAATCTGTGCCAAGGTTTGACTAATGGAGGCGTCCAGACCGCGGCGAATAACATCTTGTTCGCGAGCAGCCAGCGCGGCCCCATCTTGTTACCAAGCAGAATTGACCCGCTCGATCTCGTCGGCCGCCGCGGCCCGCGCAGGATCCTCTGAGGTTTCTGCGCCGGCCATGTTGACGCTATGACTGCTGTGTGCTGGCACGCTAGACGGCGTCAATACTGTGTCGCCACAGGAGGAATCGACCGACATGGCCTTGGAATCCGAAAGATCTAAACCAGCGTAAAGATCATCGGTTCCATATTCATCGTCAATAACGGGAGCTTGATCTAAGACTATCTCCGGAACATAGCCGGAAAGTTCTGTCCCAGATCTGGAAGGCGATTGAGATCGACAGGATTGATCCGATCTGACAGGGGACGTGACATCCTGCCTTTCTGAGTCATAGCCCTCAGGAAGAGTTTCCTGGTCGCTGAAGGAGTTCGACATGCTCGAACAGACTTGATCTACTATTCCCCACGGACGGCGCCAACTGTCAATGGTTGGGATATCGGTCCCAAGTCAACTAAGGTTCTTGAGAAAGGGAGATAGAAGACCTGCCGAGCAAGGCAAACAACGATCAACAAGCAACAGGGAGACACAGGGTTTTTATCCTGGTTAGGGCCTCTCAGGGGAGATAACAACCCTACGTCCAGCCTTTCTTTATATCAAAGAGGATTACAAGAGGGACTCGGCGAGATGAACAAGTCTCGACGAGGCTATGGGTGTACAAAAAGTAATATGCAACCTTTCCGTGCCGTCTACACGCCGTAGGGGCCCTGTTTATATAGTGTTGAACAACCGACCTACGAAGGGATAATCGGGCCGGGCTGACTATGAGATCGTAACGAGCTCATATACATGCCAAATACATTCCGAGGTAGATAAGGCATACTTCAATTCTTGGGGATCACGACGTCTGCTCCAATCTGGGAAACCACGTCCGGGTCTTCACGTAGCCGTGCAGAACTCTGTTCGAGTCGGACTCAAACACGAATCCTAGGCCGTTACGCACCGTGCCAGTCAGGAAGCTGTTCGGCAGGATGCACATGGGCCTGATAGAACCTTCTAGGGAGTCAGGCCCTAGTAGGCTGTTCGATTGGGCCGTCAGGGAGTGGGCCATGGTAATGGGCCATGATTTTATCCCCGACATAATGTACAATGTCATCAATAATCACTTTTCTATTAGTAATTAGCCTATTGTTTCAGCAGACCAAATACATTGTTCCAATAAGTATACAAGTTGTTCCATCAGACAAGTTATATTGTTCCAATTGGGTCTAGTTTATTGCTCCAATTGGGGTTAGACTATTGTTCCAGCAGACCAAATATAATATTCCAACATGTATAAAAGTTGTTCCAGCAGGCAAGATTGATTGTTCTGAGAGGCTAAACTCATTGTTCCAGTAAGCAAGATAGTTTTTTCCAGGAGGCTAGACTCATTGTTCCAATAGGCAAACTATATTATTCCGGTAGGCAAACTTTATTTGTTCCAGTAGCCAGATTTGATTGTTCTTATTGTTCCAAAAGGCAAAAGTTATTGTTCCGGTAGGCAAAGCTCAACTGTTCTAGTAAGACAAACTTTATTGTTCCAGTAGGCAAACTTTATTGCTCCAGTAGGCAAAACCTTTATTTGTTCTAGAAGGCACAAGTTATTGTTCCAGAAGAAAAAAGTTATTATTTCAGTAGGCAAAATTCAACTGTTCTAGTTGGAGAAACCTTATTGTTCCAGTAGGCAACTTTTTATTGTTCCGGTAGGCAAACCTTGTTGTTCCAGTAGGCAAAAAATATTATTTCAGTAGGCAAACCTTGTTGTTCTAGTAGGCATTTCTTTTACTGTTCCAGCAGATTAAATGCACTGTTTCACTAGGTATGCAAGTTGTTCCATCAGATCAAATATATTGTTTTAATTGGACATAGCCTATTGTTCCAGCAGGCCAAATACCAAGTTGTTCCATCAGATTAGACGTATTGTTCCAATAGTCCAAATTAATTGTTCCATTAGTATACACAAATTGTTCCGGTAAAAATTTATATAGCAACATGGGTCTTGTTTTGTTCATAAAAATGTGAGGAACACGTTGGTGAAAACGGTTTGTTGATTGGAGCTCCCAGTCAAAAGTTATTTCCGTTTAAAAAAACGAGGAAAGAAATCTTCGCTGACGTCAGCGACGACGTCATTGCATGCGGCTTGAGGGGGAGAGCGCGTTCCTGTGTGTTGCTACCACTGGAACAACGCGCGGGCCACCGGAACAACGCAGGAGGGTTTTTATTCCGCGCACTGGGATGGACCTGCTGGCGTGGGTTTACTGGGCCAAGTTAGGCCGACGAGTGTCCGATCGGCCGCTGGCGAAACGGACGTCCGTTCTGTAGTCGGTTCCTTTCATATATTGTTTGAATAAGATGAATGGTAAAATAGAATATCTAAAAGTAAACGGTGAGGTACAATTCGGAATGGAGGGAGTAACACACACTCATACCTCCTCCATATTCCTCGCACTTGCCCCAGCCATTGGACGTGGCTAATAATCTTTTTGCAAGTTTGTAGCGAAAACACTTCAGGCCGGCCGTCCGACCCGACGGACACGCGCAGACGCGGCCGACTTGCATGAGGCAGTGAGGCATGCTGCAGTCATATAGGGTGGGTCCCACGAGCATTTTTTCGGTGGCCATAAATTTTGACTGGGTGCTCTAATCCATCAACCGTTTGCACCAACGCGTTCCTCGTATTTTTACGAACAAAACAAGACGTATGTTGCCATACAAACTTCAATCTCACATGGTGAAACTTGGGTTTCGCCTACTGAAACTTGGATTTCATACTCGTTAAACTTGCCGAACTGTCAAGTTTTACCAAGTTTCAACAGGTTGCATCCAAGTTTCATCAGGTTATTCCAAGTTTCATCAAGTTTCAACAGGTTTTATTCAAGTTTCATCAGATTACATCCAAGTTTCATCAGGTTTCATCTGGCACTCGCCTTCATCAATACGTGGGCCAAGGTTAATCAGCACACGGTCAAGTTTCACTAGTATATATACGTGTCAAGTTTCACTAGTATATATACGTGTCAAGTTTCACTAGTATATATACGTGTCAAGTTTCATAAGTGGGTTCTCCTAGTTCCATATCAAAAAATTTGAAAAAGTGAAAAAATCAAAAAATTTAAAAGTATTTAAAATGGGTTGCCCTCGATTTTAAAAGAATTATGAAATTTATTCCATGCATTTTGAACATTGTTTGAATTTTATACAAAAATCAGAAGTTTAATTGAAAAACGATTCACTGCAAATCTAGCCACTACATCTTCATGCGTGTCGTGCACGCGGGGCAGGTCTGTGCTTGGATGCGGGCGCTGCCAGCGATCCGACGGCCGAGGAGTGTCCGATCGGCGCGCGCTCGGACGGACGTCCGGACGCTAGTGCTCGCCTTGCTTCAAACACGACGCATAATTTTGTTTACTCTTCAATTAACCTTTCTAGTACTTTACATATGCTCTAAGATCCATGTGCATTCACACCTATATCAAGTTCAATATAAATTAAATAAATTATTGTAATAAAACTATATAAAAAAACTTGCACGGATGGAAGAGATTGATTTTATATGAATTACTTGATTGTAAAAGTTGTGCTCGGTTGAACATGAACATAAGAGGAAATTCTCAAATTAAAAAAAAACACTTAAATATTCCATTATCAATATCTGTATTTATCTGATGGATACTATGCTACAATGTTCATATCCATATCAGATATGAAATATGGGACTGGCTTGACATCAGGCTATTTAACTCTCGGTCGATTTTTCTGGACATATAAAATATACAACGGAAGAATCTAGATATATGAGAAAATCGACTGACACTTCTCTAAAAATCAATCCCCTAATAATTAGCAAAAGTGATAAAATATACATATATGTATCAAAAAAAAAAATTGATCCAACATTATCTGTTTGCTAACCTCACCGGATCGGTCGAATGTCATACCCTTAGAAGATAATACGTACAAACTTTGTCTGGGTATGAGAACGTCTAAACTATCTACGTCTAGCTTAATTCATTGAAGAAAAATAAATGAATGTTATGCCGGCAATTTATTAAAACGCTATTGCTATTTTACATGCGCCTGAAATTTGCGATTTCGTGCGGGCGCTAAAAATTCCAATAAGTTTATACTGTTTTTCCACATTTTTATTCACCGGGAGAAATGTTGTGAGAATATGAAACTTTTAGCGCAATGGTTGTTTGCGCGTTCTGCTGTGTGTGGCGTCGTCGGCGATCGTCGTCCTCTGTGCAAATTGCGAAATCGTGCGGACACTAAAAGTTTTAGTAAATTTGTACTGTTTTCCACCTTTTCATTCACTGGAAAAAATTATGCAGGCGGGAGAGGAGGACTGCTGCATGGGGAGCCGCATGAAAAAGTTGTTGTTGCATGCTGTGCCTACAAAAAGTGCTAAAATGCAGACGACTACACAATAGCACATCCCTTTTTAAAAGATTGAGCACAAAGAAAAGAGCTATGTCATTTCATTAAATGCAGGAAAAAATATAACCACCGACTTACCAAACTACTAACTCTGTTATGAAATAGTATTCATTTTAAACTTGTTCGAAATCAAAAATTTAAAACTACATTTATAGAGAACTTTTAAAGTATTTAGGTTGAGAACTTAAAAATGTATATATAGATGGATTCGACTTGAAAACAATTTCATAATATTATAATTTTTAATGTATCATAAACAAATTTAAAAAAATTTGTGGTCAAATTTGTACATTAGAGATCGTATCAACGTCCAAAACGACTACTATTTCGTAACGGAGGAAGTATGCAACACCACCTCCCACCAACTCGTGAAGAGTAAGTAACGTAGGTTTAGCCTCTCAAAAACAAATAACATAGCTTAGCTGAACTAAAGGAAAGGACGACCCAAGACAACAAACATCACGCTTGCTACACCAAACACTAGGGTAGAAAACACTTCCGAATGCTAATCTTTAAAAGTGAAAACTAATGGAAAGGAAAATGGGATATCGGGACTTTTTTATCATATCTTAATTCATTATTTGCTTATAAGTTGAACTTTTTGAGCATGTTCTGAGTGGCTCAAGCTTAATTGCAAACAAAAAAAATTTTAAGTCTGGTTTTTATCAACATGAAGGCATCTCTAAAAAAACATTTAATAATAACATAAACAAAGCACACTTGCTTCGAGAAGCAGATACCACAATCTCTTGAAATCTAGCTTGACATTTAGCTCATTCTAACTCAACCAACTTATTCATTCAGCTTAGTGACTCTGAAGATGCTCTTTTTTAGGAATTATAATTGTTTAGGAAACTACTGTAAGAATATATTTGTCGGTGGTTTATCACCTGACAGATATTGTGAACTGTGTTCGTCTAGAGGGGAATTTTTGCTAACTAGTTTTTTTGATCGAGCACGCGCAAAGGGACACCGGATTTACCCAGGTTCGAACCCCCAAGGTGGGTAATAGTACTACTCCTGCTTGTGCTTGATTTCTCGAGTTTGAAGGTGTGTGTGATGTTGCTGAAGAACGTACAAAGCTTGTGTAAATTAGGGATACAACCCCCTCTCTCTCACTCGGATCCCCTTTTTATACTGCCCGGCACGACCGAGAGAGAGAGAGAGAGAGAGAGAGAGAGAGAGAGAGAGAGTACATTAATTGGGTCATATCACTTTGCATCCCACTTTCCTCCGTTGTTGACGCCGGTTGCTTCCCGCCTGTCACCCAGTGTGGACGGGATGGAAGAGCCGCCTGAAACTGTCATCGGTCAGACCTACCGCAGGACGGTGACGGAATGACCGCTGCAGTGCTTTCGCAAGAGCCACAGTGATCGCAATCATCTTCTGCCTCCCACACCAAATCGCTGCATTTAATGCCTCTGATACGCTGAGTGGAGACGGGACTTCTATGATAAGCTTCCTCCTTCCCTCAGGAGCACCTGCCAAGTGGGCCCGAAGCACAGCCGTTGGCAGGGCGCCACCCGTCTAGGTTACCACGTTAACGCCGAGCCGCCACGTGGCGTGCTCGCCCGTGGCCCCTTGGGCCTTGCTCGCCCACCGTGCGCCGAGCTGCCGCTGATTAAATAGAGGGAGCAAACCCCGGTGCGCATTGCACCGACAATATTAATAAAAATTTGTACAAACATTTACAAATAAAGTTACAAGCGTTGAAAGCTATCCAGAAGTAATTGCATCAAATGTACATGTTTTTTATTTCCCATATGGATAACCAAGGCAAATTCATTGTAGAAGATGGCTTTGCAATGATCAGCAGAGACCAATTGTCGTCTAAAAATTTTGTTATTCCTGACAATCCAAATGTTCCATGTCATGATAATAATGATTTGTATTGCAAAATTGGTCCCAATCATACTATACAATTCCATATTCGCAAGGAATGTTGTTTGACCTCCAAGATAGTTTGGAGAAATGAGCCTCCACCAAGATTTTGCAAATTAACAATTAAATAAAAGAGGTAACCTATCTTCTTATTGACTATCCGCACAAAGAACTCAATGATAATCAAGCAGAATAAAATTCTTCCTCTTAAGAACATTGCGACTATTGATTCTATCCATTAGGGTTAGCTAGAAGAAGATTTTGTGCTCGAGGAAATTAGCACTTTTCCTTATCGAGTTAAAGGATAGGTGAATCCATCTTGAGCCCTTTAATTTTTTGTAAATCTTTACTAAGAAAAATGTGTTGTTACCCCCAAATGTGACTCCATTTGTCATGATCATCCGAGATCGTTAGATCTTGTAGAAGCGCTTGAACTTTAAGAAATTGATAATAAACCTCTATTGACATTGGTAATACAAAACTATGACAAATCCTGATATGTAACTTATGCCAAAGTGATATTCTTAGTGGTGACAAAAGAGCATCGTTTTGGATCATAGCAAAGAAAATATGGATTTACCATTAGCTGAAGAGCATTGGGTCAAGCCCTTGCATAAGTTAATATCAGAAAGCACATCTTTTTACCAGAAGAGGCCAATCTTCTCTCCATAAGAGGGAAATTTCTCATTTTGATAATAAATTTCCACAAATTAAATGAGCCCAAGGCATCTTTTGATGTATGTAGAATTTATCGAGATTTTTGACAAGAGCTTCATTTTTTTGTATGTAAATATAGTACTCCTAATCCTTCTTGTTTTTTGTTTGGCAAACCTTGTTCCAAGCTACTAAAGGCGGAGTATTGTTATGCAAGTTGCTCCCACGCCAAAGGCAGTGACATCAAAGTTTGTCAATTTGCTCAATCACTATTTTGAATCATTTCAAACTGCAAAAATAAAGTTAGCGGCTTAGATAAGAGAAGATATAAGAAATTAGCAGATCCACTAAGTCATCTCTCAAAGTTTTCTATAAGAGGGAAGAAATATTTTAAGTTGGCATTGATACATGTGGTGGCAGGGCAAGATAAGTGAACAACAAGATTCCATTCTGACAGCTCATAGTATGAGCAAGAATTTCCATATCTTGAATAGTAACATTTATGGTAACCATAAACGATTTATGAAAATTAACTTTTATCCTGGTGATAACACTACAAGGGGACTGGGCTATAGCAACATAATCATATGGTGCTATATATACGCATATGTGTTGCAGGCATCAACAGCATCACATAACGTAGGTGTTGTTATAGGTGGTGTTGCTAGCTGTATACTGCATCACAAATTATATATGGTGCAATATGTTTGTATATGTGTTGCTAGTTAGCAACATGCATTCAGCATCATATATACGCATTAAACTGGCAGTATCTGATAGCATCACTTAAACAATCTATTGCAACATCATTAAATGCATGTGTATAAATAATATTATTTTTTGGTAGATAATACAGTTGTCACACAAATTTACTAAAAAATTAACATGTGCAATAATCAATAAATAATTTTTATTCATTTAAATATAATGTAATGTACATCACTTCACACAAAAATAAAAAACAACTCCCTTGTCGATACATATAGAAGGTAACAAGTAATTATTATCTTAAAAATGTGAAATATAACAAAGATGTTTACTTAATTTCTATTTTCTTCTGTCCGACTGTCCTATCTCTCATTATGGATTGTGTTAACAAAATATGCTCTTTCTCCCTCTTCTGAAGGCCCTACAAGATCACCCATCTTTTTATCGGTCTCAACATGGAAGGAACGCTCAGCTGGTGTCCTTCAAAGCCATTTTGTATAAAACGTTGTCCTAACCTGCCAATGTTAATTTGGAGTATGAGCACAACTACACATTAAGAATTTCATAGACGATCAAAGGGTGAGATGATACAACATAAGATAGCTTTTCTTTTAAATCCGGGCCTGATAGATAAAAAATATACTTGTTGAACTCAATCATTACCTGCATCATAACTTTGCGCTGTCCATTATGAAAATTTTTGCAACAATCCCTGCAGATTCCTGCCAGTTTAACAAAAAGAAACCATGTTATGTTTACAAAGAGAAGGTAAAGGAAGCAATGCTCTTGGAAAGATTAACCATAGATTACGTTAAAAGAAAAAAATCATAAAAGAGATCATGGTAGGAAAACATATTATGCATTCCGAACGATCATTTTAAGACTGGCTCCAATTGATAATACAACGTAGAGCTACATAGATTATACTCACAAAAGAACTTCAAAAGCTGCTAACCATATTTTTTACCTCCCTTCTTAGGGCCTGAGAACAAAACATGAGTCTCTAGATTACTGCTTTCATCATGAACCTGTCAGCAAACTACACATTGAGACCAACAAACAATCAGAGGTCAATCATGTCATCGAGTTAACCCTCTACCACTCAAAAATGTCACTCCGATTAGTCTATCCCACATGTTTTTGTTTTGAATTCCTTATCCAGTTGTTCATTTTTTATTGCCAATATGATGGTGAAGCGAAAGTAAACCTTTAAGAATGAATAATTTTTGGCTTCCACATGCAATTGAAGTATCATAAGCATATTGTATAACCGGGAAATATATCGATGTTTTCATAGATATTAAGTGGAGACTTGAGGAGTCCTTTGCTCATAATTGAATTAAGGATGGATTGCAGCAAACCAACTTGTCTTACCCCTCTTCTTCATATAAATTTATTTTTTGGCACTCCATTAACAAGATTTGAAGAAAATCCTAGTGGACAAAAGTTCAAATATCAATCTTATCCATTTATTTCCAAAACCTTTGGCCTTAAAAATTTGAAGAATTTTGTGATGCTTAATCATATCAAAAGCTTTCTCAAACTCTAGTTTAAGAATGACAATCTACTTCTTTGATTTGTGGAAACAACACAAATATCATATGACCAAGCCAAACAATCTTGAATAGTTCTTGATTGTATAAACCCATATTTGTTTGCATAAACAAGATCATTTATGAAATTTTGCAACAAGTCGGACATAATTTTATTGATAATTTTGGTTTTCAGAATATGAGTTATAAGAGATTGGTTAGTGCTAGTAGTGTCTAGCTTATGATAATAAAAAGCATGGCACATGTTATAAAAATCTTTTTAATTAGATATCAAAATCTCTTGATGATGTCCCCATTAAACCCATCTTGACTCCCCATCGATCCCTCGTCTATATCGCTGGTGTGTCGTCTGCACTCACCCCTCTCCTCGCATTGCTTGTCACCGTCGCCCAACGTCGTCATTAACTAGAACCAGAACCGTTGGTGCACCTCAGGCGTTGTCTCCTTGCACCTCTCAGCTCCTACCGGTGCACCCCTCCTCGCTCCTCATTCGTTCAGCTTCTACTGCTATTGCCCTAGTCGTCCAGCAAAGGGAAGGAGGAAGAAGAGAGAAGGAAGGAGAGGAAGAGAAGAAAGAGGAGGATGAAGAGAGGGGAAACAGGGGGGAGAATTAGGGTTTTGTCTGGCAATCCTCAGTTTTAAGGTAATGATATGTCTGTCTTACCTTGGAAATTTTCCATCCCTACGATAATTATGATCTAAATTTAGGGAGGATTTCCAAACCCTAGTTGTGGATGTTGAGACTAGACTACACAATTACATGTGCCATAGATTTTGATGTAAATTTGAGATATTTATGTTGAAAGTCAAAGCTGAACCATATTGGAAAAAAGTTGGGTTAAGTTCGTTACTTTCCGATGCATCCAAGGACACACAATTTGGATAAACGGTTTAACAAATATGGTCTTTTTCATGCTGCCGCCTTGTGTAGCACACAGTGGGATTATAATTATGTTCGTGGCATGCATACTAGTCCAGGTAATGAATAAGATAGTAAGTGATATGAAGATCAAAAAAAGGTTATCTTATAGAGCCTAAACAGATTAAGGATTAGAGGGCTAAGCTCTAATTTTGCATGATGTTCAACGATGGTGTCAACATGGTTAAATGGTGTGCTTCTATGTGTATGTCTTTCCTCAGGGTCGACATCGATCGTCGTCTCATCCTTCTGCCTTATTCGCTTACATTGGCAAGTGCATGGTGGGATGGTGATTATGACATGATTTCCCGTCGTTGACTAATCTTCTTGTAGTGCATTGTTTTGAGTGTGATGTCATGGATTCTTGGTATGAGATGGTGGGGTGGAATCAATTAAACTTAGCTACCTATGAGCTTGACTGAATTTTTATATTGCAATTCTAGCTCGGCCTATATGTTGAGCCGTTAAATATTGGAACGCGCATATATAGGGTGAATGCTCTTGTATGGGCTACGGTTTTAGATAACTTATTTATTTCATTATTTCTATCCAACATTAATTAGTTGTTAACGATCCTTCTACCGGAGAAGTTAATTAGCGCTAATCTATAGCAACTTAGCAAGTCCATATTAATATTGACATATACGAATGCTACTTGCTTAATTCCTTTGTTGTCTATATATAACTTCTTGAAATAAATAGATGTGGCATGATGGAAGTGAAAGGAAGAACAAGCACGAAGTGAAATGTTGATTATAAACTTATCGGATTTACATTAAAGACAGTGTCCGACGCATGCAACATCAATCTAACGGAATGACAAGCGACGTCCATTAGACACAACCTTCCCAAAATAAAATACAATACCATGCCTCTCCTCTATCTCTCTCCACTCCAAATTGAAATCAAACCAGGTCGAATTAGGTCGAATTGAAACAGAGCGGTGCATGGACTCAAGATGATTTCTGAAGCCTTAGCCGGATGTGTGGAAGAAGATGATTCGGCGAAGGCCTCCATGGAGAAGAGTACATAGCACGGGAGCTGGATCTACTTTCTGCATCATCTCGCTCATGTTTGATTTGGAGAAGAAGATGGCAGAATTTGGAAAAGAAGATGGCTAGATTTGGGAGTAGTGCTGGGAGAATGGGCGGGGCCAGACTGGCCCGAGCACGGCCCGAAAAACATGGCACGAAGCCCGGCCCGGCACGACATTGCAATGGGCCGTGCCGGCCCGGCCCGACAGCCGTGCCGGGCCGTGCCCCAAATTGAGGCACGCCATGCTGCCCGGCCCGGCCCGACGGCATGGGCCGTGCTTGGGCCGGCACGGCCCGAGAGAAGCCCGAAGTAGTGCATGCATGCTCCAACTTAATGCTGAACGGTTTTAAATAGTACTTAATGCTGCTCCACGCCTCCAATTTCCAAAGCAGTGCATGCTCAACAAGAAACGAGGCGCTGTTGACTTGGGCTTGCTAGCTAGTAGCACTTCCCAGCACGCGGCATACATACAGCACGAGGCAAGCTGAACAAGCCCAAGTCATGAACAAGGCGCTGAACAAGAAACGAGGCGCTGGTCAAGGCTACGCACGCTGAACAAGAAACGAGGCGTTGGTCAGCTGCTAGCACGAGGCGTTGGTCGGCTGCTAGGCAAAAATCGTGGATGCGCAGGAGAGCTGGGCCGGGCTCGTGCCAGCACGGCCCGACGAAGGCACGACGTGCTTTGGGCCATGCCGGGCCTTGCATTTGGCTCCTCGTGCCAGCCCGGCCCGGCACGACGAGGTGGCCGTGCCGTGCCGGCCCAATTCATGGCGGCCCGAGACACGATGGGTCCATGCCGTGCCGGCCCGGCACGGCCCAAGTCTCAGCACTATTTGGGAGGAGATGGTCAGATTTGGGGAATAAAATGATATCGAAATTAGATGATTTGGGGAAGGAGATCTCGCTCAATGTTGAATGTTCAGTGGACGTGTAGATCTGGAAACGAATAGCAAAGTAGGTGTAAGACATTCGTACGGTGCAACAGAGCATTGTTGTTTATTATATTATTATCGATATTGTATCACGAAAAACGGAGGTGCCGCACAAGGTCAACCCTCCGGCACATTATTCCCGCTCTACGGTAGTACCCAAACCACCTAGCCGGCTAGCCGTCCGGCAACATAACCAATATTAATTCTCGCCGGGATCTCGACGAGCTCACTGATCGTACTCCGCGTCATACGCCTGCTGGGCGCGCCTGGGCGCAAAGACGGCAGCCTCGTCGGCGCGGCCGAACTTGAGGCCCCGGGCCTCCTCCCTGGAGAGGCCGTAGGCGTTGGCGACCACGTCCACGGGCAGCGCGCGGAGCACGGACGCCTTCCCGGCGACCTGGCTGTCGACGGCGTTGGGGTTGGTCTTGAAGGACACCCAAGCGAACCCCTCGCGCCGCGCCTTCACCGCCACCGCAAAGTTCTGCGGCACCAGCAGCACCTGCCTCTGCCGGAGCTCCCCGTCGAACACGCTCCTCCCGCGGTTGTCCGCCACCTGCACGCGCCCCTGCCCCGCCGTCACGTACACCACCGTGTGCGCGTTCACCGTCCAGTGCGGAGTCAGCAGCGCGTTCTGCATAACATCATCCATCAAGCACCACACGTCTGAACATCCGAAAAAGTAAACTGAATGAACTGAAGTAAGCTCAAGGTTACGTTAGGTTTTGAGAGGTTATTCGATCTGCTTCTCAAAACTGGTGTACCTCAAGGCACTCATAATTAAGGAGATTTTAGATTTGCAACTCCCAAAATTAGTGATACACTTATGTAGCACTGATATGTAGGTCCAGTCTGTAACACATTGGTGTACCATTCAACTGCTGAAGGATTGTTTTAAGAATTAATGCGCTTACGTTCTGAAGGACGGTCCTGGTGGCGCTCATCTGGATGAGGTCGAGGACGGGGAGGTTCTGGGCGTTGGCCCGGGTGATCCTGCCTCCCCGGGGGTTGAAGATGTCGGAGGACCGCGGGTCGTTGATGTTCCTCCTGAACTTGATGGCGCACACCGTCTCGTCGAGGGCGCCGTTCTGTGCCCAGGCGCCGCGGCGGGGCGACCACGCCGGCTGCTGCTCCTCCTCCTGCGTGGAGTACTCCTCGGCCTCCCTGGCGCGCAGCGGCTCGCCCCGGAGAGAAGGCTGCAACGCTCTCAGGCCGCGCTCCACCCGGATGATCTCCCCTCTCCGGTCGTTCTGGCTCTGCAGCCTCATCGCCACCTGCCTGCTAACGCCCAGCGACTCCGCCAGCAGGTCCGGGCTGAATCCGGCGAAGACGTTCTGGGCGTTGTGCTGCTCGGCGGCCTCGTACGGGTACTGCTGCTGGCCGGAGATCCTAGGCTTTCCCGCCAAGAGAAACTCCTGCCCCACATCGCCGGCCGTACGTGTTCGTGTTAAAAAATACTCCAAAAGAAATGATTCAAAACATGTCGCATGTCAAGTGAGTGAGATGAAATCCCCTACGCACGTACCCTTCTTGAGGGATCAAGTTGGTTGGAGCTGCTGGCGGTGTCGAAGACGGTGAAGGCGATGACGGGGGAGTCGCCGTTGTTGTAGAGCCAGTGAGCCACGCCGGCCGGCACGGCGATGATATCGCCCTGGCGGAATCGATGGATCTTCTGGTGCTCATCCCTGAGCTTCTGGGAAGACTGGCCTTCACTCGCCGCCGCCATCTGCTGCTCCAACGGCGACTGCACCCACTGGTACGTCGCCGCGCAGCCAGGCAGCGCCATCCCGAACACTCCCCTACCTGCAACAACGCTACGTCTTCATCTAGCTAGCTCTAGCCATGCATGCACACGTCCCATGAAGATCCAAACAATGGCAAAATTGATCGAGATTCGAGACTTATCTAAAAATCATTCGTCTGATGATTAGCAAGATCGACAAAAAAAAAAAAAGCATCTGCTAACCTTGGACGATGTAGACGAGCTTAGGTCCATTGGCGTACATGGGCAACGCCAGGCCCATGCTCTCGACGACGAGGCGCCTGACGTTGAGGCCGGCGCAGCGGAACTCATCCCTCGCCTCGGCGTTGTAGTACTCGGTGAAGCCGGCCTCCGACCGCACCTGGTGGCTCGGCTCGAGGGCGGCGAGGTGCTCGAACCGGCACCGCCGCAAGCTCTCCTGCTCGCCCCTCAGCCTAGCCGAGCTGCGCAGCGGGCTCCCGAAACTGAATGGCTGCTGCTGCGCAACGGACGCCTGGAAGAGGAGGAGGCTGAGGCACAGTGAGAGTAGGACGTCGGTAGGAATGGAACCCATGGTTAATTAGATGCTAATTGCTTGCTACTTAGTTCCCCCACTGGTTGTGGTGGTGATGGCTGAATGAGCAGAAGGGCAAGGGTTTATATACATCGGCAGAGAGGGGAGGAGGGGCGAAAAGGGGCAAACAAACTCACCTGATCATATAATGAGCTTCGCAGTCTAAAGGCATATGCTTTGTCTGATGCTATCTGAATGATGCGGAAAGGGATTAACATGATCTCAATGCAAACTCTAGCTTGATATGCGTTTTCTTGGATCAATAGTATTAGTATATGTACACTTTTGTTTTGACTTGGATACGTGTACACTTTTGTTGGTTGAGCAAGAGGTATGCAACAACTAATCGCCGCGGCACATAGCTAAGCGAAAAAAAGTTTGTATTACTACGTGTATCATCAAAGTGTGTGGGTGTAGAGTTGGGCTACGATGCTCCGCGAAGTACAGATCCTTCCAATGCTTCATGTTCAGTTTGAAAAAACCAAAACTAAAATCACTGATCCAAACTGACCATCTTATTTGTCTCATAAAACTCCTCACACAAAAAAGTTTATGTTTTGAATTTTTTTCTATTTGTTTTATATTTTTCAAAAACAACATTATTGGAGGCTACACAATTATTTAGATCGCCGACTTTGTAATACATAAAATAATTAGTAAAAAATTGAAAAAGCAATTTTTTGTGGAATTTGAGACATCAACGTCATAAACAAGATGGTTGTTGGATCGGCTGTTTGGCTTTTGGATTTTTCAAACTCAATGCAAAACAAGGATCTATACTACGTGAAGCATCATAACCCAACTTTGTGTGCGCGTCATGTTAGTGTCAAGGTTAGATCAAGAGTGCAATGGTGTATAAGAGCTGGGGCGTGAAAACTTGTAGTTTTACATATTGATATAGTTTTTAAAATACTACTTTGACTATCGAATAGCATTGCATCATCATCATACCCCCAATGTTTCTGAGAAAACTTCCAAAAAACGGGTAAGGGGGTCGGTGTATGCAACCTTATCTGTGAGATTAAAAATCACAAAGGTTGTCGTTTTATCGTTGGTGATATTAGAGAACTCTCTGTAGCTTCTTCACAGAAAAATATAGATTGTTCGATATGCCATTTTTCTTTATGCCATAATAATCTAAGGCAAATACTAAAAGATCATTTGGCATTGCAATAGCCCATCAAATATCGTTGCAATTAATTCTTAAAAAATAAAAAAAATACATATTATGTAAGTACTTTTTGAGTCGAATTTACATGTGCCTAATTTAAATAGTTACAAAGATTTTTATAGATGAAGTTTTAAAACTTTGACTTAGGACAAGTCTGAAACTATATGTTTTCATGGATCGAAGGGTGTAGCAAATATTAAACATGAGGTTAGACCTGGATATTAGAGATCCTCGGAAGCTACTAGCTACTTGCCAGAAGATGAAGAAAAAAAAAAGGGGGGGTGGGGGGGGGGGGGGCTCGCTGGCGAACTCGTGCGCCAGTACATAGTTCCTTGATTCTCTAACACACGAAATGCTCGTAATATTACAAGGAATACACGTCTGGAAAAGGAAAATAATCCCACTTTCTGATGGAGTAGGGTGCGTGGCATTGCGACTTTTTGAAAGAAATTGTGTCCACGGCAACTAGATGACCGATAAATAAAGGTTTAAAAAAACATATCATGTGCAATCAAGCTTACGTTGCAAACATCGTGCAACCAAACTATCAAAAGTTGTAAAAAATTTTGAAAAAAATTGTAGATGTACTTTATTGTTTACTCTTCCTATGTATGAAGTTTGAAAGCATAATTCATTTTATATTAAGAGTTATAAAAAAAAGAAAAATCTGACAGCTTTGATGAGTTCAAAATTGGTAGAATTTTATCTTTTTTGTAACTTTCAATATAGGATGAATTTGAACTTGAAATTTTATACAGAGGTAGATTAAGTTGAAGAGTACATCTACAATTTTTTTAAAAAAAATTTTAACTTTTGATAGTTCGGTTGTACGGTGATTGCAACATAAGCTTAATTGCACATGTTTGTTCCTTTTAAAAAAGGACAAGTTTAACAAGAATGCATATGTATATAATGGAAAATTGATTAAGAAAGTTTGAGACCTGGAAAGTTTGAGACCTGGATTTGCTTTGTACTAGCTTTTTCATCATTATTGTTGGAGGAGAATACAAGAAATGTGTATGGAGCGCACCGACGATGGGGGAAAATAAGGTAAATTCGTACAGGAAATGCAGCAAGACGCATTGTTTGGTATCAAAAGCGCGAGTACAGAAAAGTTTCTTTAATATTTCTCTACAGAAAAGTTTCTTTACCTAACTGATCGACGTTTGGCTTACGAAATGACACAAGACTATGATGTGATGGTGTTCCTTTCTTCTTTTTTGGAGAATGGAAATCAGGTAATGATGTTAGCTGTCATCCTTTTTTTTTTTAGGACGTCAGCCCTTAATTAGAGTATTGCCGAGCAGATCGGAATCATACAAACATTGCTGCAGCAGTAAAATGAGTCGTGCAAAGTTGGAAAAATACCCGAAATAATCCACTGTTAAATCATAATTTATAAAATGTTTTTTAATACTAAATAAAATTAAGAAAATTTTTAAAAAAAATATAAAAATTTTAAAAATAAATTATTTTTTGTTTTTAAAATCAAAATTTTCCATGAATTTAAAAATTTGAATTTAAAAAGATAGTTTCCCAATTTTCCATGAATGTTTATCAAAATTGAAGTATGGAACATTTATAGAATTAAATTCAAATTTTTAATTCTTCTTGTTTATCAAAATTGGGAAACTATCTTTTTTTAAATTCAAAATTTTAAATTCATGGAAAATTTTGATTTGAATTAAAAACAATTTTTTTGAAAAATATAACCTTTTATATGTTTTCATGAACCAATATTCAATTAGTATCATATGTTGATTTTGCAAAATAATATCAAATTGAAATGCAATGAAAACAATTAGTTCATGATAAAGATGATTTTAGAATTTTTGTCTCTTGATTTTTAAATTTAACCAAAAATTACATATTTTAAAATTTTGGAACTTTCTTAGACACCATTAATTATAGTTTCTATTTTTTAAAATTTTTGTTGCATATATTTTAATGTCACATGATTTTTTTAATTACAAAGGTACTTAGAACAAACTAGCTAGCTTGCACCTGCCACGTGTCGCATGCAGGAGTTTCGCCAGGCGGCGTGGCGGAGCTCTCTGGAGCCGCCACGTGTCCCTGCGCTGCAGCGCCTCTTGCCACGTGTCGCCGCCGAGAGTCCTCGCTGTGCCGAGTGGCGGGAGCAGAGTTCCCGCTGCTCACATGGGCGGCCGCCATCCTGGGTGGCGGAGCAAAGCTATTTCGGGTATTTCTTCAAACTGTGGTTTATTTTATAAATTATGATTTAACAGTGGATTATTTCGGGTATTTTTCCTGCAAAGTTTCAGTAAATTTAGCACCTGCACTGTGTACAAAAATAGTGATGCTCTACTGTTTCGGAACAAATTCTCTGCGTGTAGCCGTTTACTGTACTAGTGGATTGTGCTTTCTAATCTGCCCATATTAATTTGGATCCTTGACTTTCGGATCGGTGCCTGATTAATCTACGGGTAACACAAAACACTGAGTCCAATTTTTTTTAAGCCACTTTAGACATGTCATCTAATTTTCATTCCTTTTATATGATATATGATGAAGGAGCCGTCCTTCACAGTGGAAGTGCTCACGCAGTGGGAGTGCGGTCGATCGATTAACCTCTACCCCCAATGCCTTCTTGTTGATAATGATCTTCGCCCACCTCTGTGAGGCCTATGTGACGGTGTCTCCATTTGTAAGCCTTTTATTGTACTGCCCCATTTACAAAAAGGTTACAACGATAGGAGGGATTCAATGCCAGTGGCGCGCCAAATTGGACCACACCTACCCGCTAACACAGCCATGAGATTCAGGTCGTCATGGCCCCAATTATGGTTCTACCTGCGAAAGACAAAAGGAAGCCAGATCCGTCACCACAAAAGGGCACCGCTTATGAAGGAAACAGGGTTGCTCGGCTAAGCAGCGCGGAGCGAGGACTTGCCTACAAGATAAGCCACTTGGTGAAGCAAGGGCTAACGGAGATAACAATCGTGCAAGACTTACTGTGCAACTGTGTTAGCTCGCTTCG
This sequence comes from Raddia guianensis, assembly GCA_036346415.1. Lineage (NCBI taxonomy): Eukaryota > Viridiplantae > Streptophyta > Magnoliopsida > Poales > Poaceae > Raddia > Raddia guianensis. Next base: position 41,273,222 of record CM070535.1, on the reverse strand, counting down.
AGAGCAAGTGAACACATTTTGGGAGATCCAAGGGTAGGCCGGCCACACCCAAGAGAGAAAGCAAGGTAAAGACGTCCTCCCAATCTCTGAAACTTAATTTGGATTCATTTGTATATCTCGATGTTGGCGTGTTTCAGCTGATAGGTTTTTTGGGAACTGATCCGGTTGTTCGACAGTGGGGGTGTGCGTGGCCGGCCCACTACTCTCCCCTCGCTTGCAGCTAAAAACTCAAGAACAGGCACTAAGTTTTACCCAGGTTCAGGCCCCCTGATCAGGTAATAGCCTTGGTCCTGCTCCAACTCCTTGCAAAGTATGAACTGGCTAGTCTTTCGCGGGTCCGATCTCATGATCGAATTCTAGAACCCCCTTACAGATGCACCCCCTAGCCCGTATATACCCAGGCTGGCCTCAGTCACAACGTGCTACACAGCACACATTTAATGGTCCTACCACTGTAGCCATCATTCTTCCGGTACTAGTCCTCGCTGCCATCACTCCTTCCCCTGCTTCTGACAACGGGATAGCTTAGATGAGACAGAGCAGCCTACCTACCCCTAGCGCCTTTCTTGTCACACCTTGGCTGGCATAAACAGGATGGCTGCGAAGACGGCCGTAGTGTAGTTGATATCACTTAGAGGGGTGGGGGCAATCATATTGTTAGAGCCCCGCCCACTTCGTCAGAGCAGTTCCGTCACATTAAATGCTCCGGATTCGATGTATCCCGAAGGAATCCTTAACAAGGAGGCCTCCTTACACCTTCGTCCTGTGTCCCTGATAGTGGGGCCCATGCGCCCCCTGCTGCCCTGGCGCGCTCGCCAATTACCTGCTCGCCGGACGCCATGCGTCCTGGTCACCCATCACCGCGGCTCGACGCCGCCAGCAGCCGGACGCCTGTTCTGGTCACCCGGTTCGGGCTCGCTTTCGCCCGCCACGCGGCCGCCGCCACACACGGACGCCACTTGTCTCAGTCACATTGTTTGAACTTCACTTTGTTTGAATCTAGACCTTGATCTGTTTGGGCCCGGTATTTCCATGTATGGCACACTTCCTACTTAGACGCTGGCCCCAACTGGCAGCGATGCAGGGGGCACACCCTGGTGTAGAATACACTGATAGTAGCCCCCGAGACCACCTAGAGACGCAGACCTTTCCCGCCCATGGCAACTAAAACCACCGCGGCGGGAATAGACGCGAATCAAGGGGGGTCCCACCACTTTTCTGCGCCTCCGGCTTGGTAGGCCTTTACGCCACTGTCTCTGTCTTTTTGGTAACCGACGCCACACACAGGGAAACGGACGGTCATGGAGATCGTGGTACGGCTCCATAATGCTTATATTGGCGACAGTTCCACTTCCGCCGCCCCCCGCAAGCCGAAACGTCGGCGCCTCACCTATAAATTGGGGGACATAGCCTCACGGCTCACCCACCCCAACCCTTGCCAACTATCACGTCCTTGCCTCCTGTTCTTAAGCTAGGGTTCTTCCCCCTTGAGCACTCTTCGCCCCTTTCGCCACCGCAGCAACTCCATCGCCACCACCACTATGGCGGTTCTCCCCAGCTCCTCCATTGACGCCGAGTGCGCGGGCAAGATCGAGCTGATTGCGCCCCGCGACGTGCTCCACGTACGCCCCAGCAGTGTCAAGCCGCTGCCCGAAGCGGCGAGATCATCACCTTCGTGTGGGCGATCCTGGCAGGCCTCGTCCCGCCGTACTCCATGTTTTTTCTCTTCGTCCTTCACTTCTACAACCTCCATGCTCTTCACGTCTCCCCCAACTCCATCATTTGCATCGCCGTCTTCACACACCTTTGCGAGATGTTCGTGGGGGTGGCGCCAAACCTTCCACTCTTTCGCTACTTCTTCTACATCCACCCTAACCCCGACCGCCCAGCGGCGGGAAGCGGCCATGGTCAGCTCCTCGATAACCTCAGCGGCTAGTACATCTCCCTGTCGGGGAGATCCAACTGGTGCAACTGGAGGCCTGACTGGGTCTACATCTCGATGCCTTGCAGCTCCCGAAGGAGAAGGCGGTCGCCACGGACCACAGCGGTGGAGGATACGGCGGAGCTCCGCACCATGGTGACGCGTGTTGCGCGCCGCAAAGCTATCTAGGGCCTTGGCAGTCCTAGACTACCTTACCCGCCAAATCAGCCCGCTCCGCCGGTGCGAGCGCCTCTCCTATCTGTACACCGGTACTACCGACGTGACCCGCACTTGTCCCCATGGTATGCTGATGATCCCTCTGACTTCAATTATTTCTTTGACTTGTTCATTCCTTACCAATCTCTTCTTGGTCTTGCTCTTGCTAGACGTCGGCGAGCTGAGCGGCCCCGAGCTGAGGGAGATGTTTGAGATCCTTGGGGTCGCCGCTCCTGAGTGCCGAACATTCCCCACGGGAGCCAAGACACTCTGTGAGATCAACACCTCGGAGCGCACTCCAATCCTACGCTCCCTGCCTTCCATGGACTCCACCGGCGTGGTCATCGCTCCACATCGGGGCCCCCTGATGATCCATGACCAACCCACCGGCGGACGATCAAGCTAGGGGCCAACTGGCGCCACCACCGACTCCGGCCCCAGTGCTCACGCCGCAGAGGCGCGTGCCGCTAGGAAGAGGCCGTCGGAGGCCGAGGACCCCACTGCCAAGCGGGCACGCACCTCGGGCTCTTCCTCCGCCCAGCCAAACGCTGGGGAGCGAGGCGCCGGCGCCATCGAGCCAGGTGCGACCGCCGCGTCACCCAGCGTCGCAACGGGCAAACCGACTCTTCCGCCCGTTGTCGCGCCGGCACCAGCACAAGGCATCGACGGGCTGACACTGCCTGCCTCGTGTCCTGCCGCATCATAACCGGTAAGTCCTCGGTTCTCTTCTTCACAGCTTATACCTTCTGTTTCTGAACGCATGCTCCGTTTTTTTATAGCCCCTATGCACCTCTTGCTCCCGGGGGCCTACCGCCGCGCGGTCCAGCCAAGGCCGGCGCCGGGAGCAGCTCTGCTCCTGTGACCGCCTCCATCACCCGCGCCAACGTTACCCTGGCCGATCTGGCCCGCTTTATGTGGACAGCAGTTGGGATACTGGACACCCACCATACCGCCACCGCCAAGCAAACCCGGACTATGGCGGCGCTCCAGGTGGCTGAGAAGGCGGCGGACAAGCTCAGGGCCGAACACCGCCGCGAGCTGCACAACGTCCGCGCCATGCTCCAACCCTGCTACCACCGTTTAAGCCGCCGCCTTGAGCTATTCGGCGTGCAGGTGAGTGGTCCCTGGAGAACACCGCCGCGCAGCTCGCCCAGGCGATGGTGCGCGTGGCGGATGGCTTCGGCGGCTTGGGCGCCGCGCTCCGCGAGCACTCCATCAACAAAGGGACCGCCACCGTCCGCGCCACCGCGGAGTACATGTTGGCCTGCTGCACCGACAACGACCCTAGCTTTGACGCTCACGGCGTCATGGAGAGGGCCGACATCGAGGCTAGTGACGTCGCGCGCCTCCGCATGCGGTACGCCGTCGACATCGTCGCCGAGATCCTGTAGGTGGAGCCTCCTCCGCCAGAGACCTTCGGGGACGACGAGGACGAGGTGGACAGGCGTGGCGCCGCTGCGGACGACGAGGACGTTTGTGTCGACGGCGACGATGAGTAGAGGGCTCCGATCCGCCCTGCTACCTTTATTTCTTTTTGTTTCTTTTTCCTTGGCCGCAGGCCTTGTAATTAAAATTCTGCTCATTTTGGCATAAGCTCCAACCTGCTCTTGAATCACGTGCCTGCTTCAGCTCCGGTCCCTTAGAGCGACCACTATCGGACGATCACGCCATAGCGATCTCGATGAGGCCCGGCCCTCGGGCACTCAGTCCTTCCTTCTCTGCTCATGCCCGGACTAGCCGCGCGATGGCCACTGTTGATCCATGCCAACCTCCACGCGGCCCTTAGCCTTCAAAGGCATATCCTACACTCCGATCAACTCGCACTCATCCATGCACAACAACAAGGGCAGGAGTTAGATAGTTGGATGGATAACGCGCGTAAAGTTTTAAACTGAGAACGGCAAATCTGTCAGCGAATGTGTCTTGTTGCTGATTTCCTAACGCCTTTTCTGGCTGAACACTTCCAGTCACTTTGGGTCTGGTGGCAGCGCTGTGCGGCTAAGGTCATAGGTGACCAAAGGTGGTCATAGGCCAGCGGCGCCCACATTGGCATGAGGTGCCTAGACCGTGAGAACATCGTGCCAGAACGCACCCTCCGATCGCCCCCTCCTTGCCCGACGCGAATGCTGGACGCCCAAACTTACCGGCAAGGTACCACTAAGGTCACAAGTACTTACGGCGACCGCACGGAATAGAATCCGGGGGCAACCCCTAAGAGGCACAGACAGCTAACGAAACTTCCTTAAAAAGACAGGAACTACAGCTGGTTTAATAGCCGGTATAGCTCCCGGCCAGCTGACGCGCAGGGAACACTGCCCGCCAGCTGGTCTCCTACAAAAATGCACAAGACTTACAGCTTTCAAGAATAAAACTTGCGCAGTTGCTCTATGTTCCACGAATTGGAGAGCTCACGCCTATCTTCCATCGCCATCTTGACCGACCTAGGTCGAGAGACTAAGACCACCTTAAAAAGGGCACTCCTACTGTGGAGACAACTTGTTGCGACCTGCCTGCACCTAAACTTTTCGAAGGACAAGGTCGCCTGCTGCCAGTGTCCTCTCGTGAATCCGGATGGCGTGGTATCTTCTGAGGCTTTGCTAGAACCGGGCAGCACGCAGAGCTGTGCGGTCACAGATTTCCTCTAGGATGTTAACTTCCTCTAGCCACCAAGCTTCCTGACCCTATTACTCGAATGTCGCCGTGCGTGGTGAGCCCAAAGATAACTCAGATGGGAGAACCGCTTCCGCGCCGTACACCAAGAAGAAAGGTATTTCTCCCGTCGCTCGGCTAGCCATGGTGCGAATCGACCATAGCACCGATGGAACTTTCTCAGCCCAATGCTTCCCGCGCTTGTGTAACCGATCAAATGCTCTCGTCTTGAGACCACCCCTTAGGATCAACGCATTGGTGCGCTTTTCCTGGCCGTTGCTCTAGGGGCGAGCTATTGACGCGAAACACACGTTGGTGCCCATGTCCTCAAAGAAATCCTGGAACCCGACGCTAGCAAACTGGTGCCATTATTAGTTATGATGCGGTTGGCAACCTCGAAGCTCACAAAGATTCCGCGCATGAACTTGATGGCAGCCGATGCGGTAATTGCCCGGACTGCTTCAGCTTCAATCCACTTGGTGAACTTGTCGATGGCGACGAACAGAGGGATATAACCCCCTGTGGCCCACGGGAGCAAACCCAGTATATCAAGCCCCCATACTATGAACGGCTAGGAGAGCGGGATAGTTTGCAGTGCTTAGGCCGGCCTGTGGATTTGCCTGGCAAAGAACTGACATGCCTCACATCTCCTCACCAGTTTGCAGGCATCCTGGAGAGCGGTAGGCCAATAGAACTCTTGACGGTATGCCTTACCGACCAGGGTGCGACTGAACATATGGCTCCCGCACTCGCCTCCCTGGATATCAGAGAGCAGGCTGCTCCCTTCTTCCCGAGTGATACACTTCTAAAGAATTCCATTCTCACCCTGACGATATAGGTCCCACCTACCAGGACGTAGCGCTTGGTCTTCAGTGCAATCTTCTCAGCTAACGCACCATCGTCAGGGACCACTCGTTCTCGCAGGAAGGCAAGGATTGGATCCATCCACCGCCCCTCCTGGCCGAGTGAGACGACCACTCGGTGTTCGCCGGCACTTCCTTGGAAGCGACACCGTCCTCCTCCCCTGAAATGGGAGCTGGGGCGGGCGCACTGTCATCCCCACCGGATCTGGGGGCCGCGATGGACGGTCACTTATTCGGGTAACACATATTTAACATGTTGAAAACTAATTTAATGGTCTAGAAAAATGAACTTACAAACAAAACAGTGATGGCACTGGGCGGCTTCAGCTGGTTGCACTTCCTGCAATATCTGATCCTTGGACTTCCTGTATCACTGAGAGCCATAGACTGCTGTGAATTCATCAGACCAATAAATTCTAACGTGATCAAAGGAGCTATTTCTCCTCTCTTCATCAACATCAAGCCTCCAATTTGGTGGACCAGAACCAGGGTCAGTAAACACGACAGAGAAATAGCTTGACAAGCTGTGTGTGAAATATATGTCCTTATTAGGATTCCAGGAGATCCAAAAATGTTAAAGAAAGAGAAAAAAAAAAAGATCCTTTAAGCCTGCAGAAAATATCGCAGGAATCAGTAGCATTTACTATTGGTAAGTTCATAAAAACAATATAAGCTTCAAGGCAAGATGAATACCGTACTATGATACCTGGATACGGCCAGAAATCAGCGTACCCGTATCTGGACACGTATCCGATACGGATACGTATCGGATACGCCGATACGATCCAGGACGACGACAATTTCATGATTTTTAAATAAATAAAATAATTCGGATACCTTTGCGATACGACATCGATACCTGAGGGATACGTTCGTAGCCCATACATCTCCCCGACTCCTGTGCCTCCCGACCCAGTCCACCCAGATGCCTCCTCGGCTCCCCCTGTGTTGCCCAAGGCCCTCCCTAGCCACTGGCCCACCGCCGCCGGCCAGCCGCCATGGCGGTCGCCGTCGGCCAGCCGCTGATCGCCGCCGAAAGCGACCCGTCGCAGGCAAGGACGCCGCCAGTCGGATCTAGAGGAGCCCGTCGCAGGCGAGGTCGCCGTTGGCCGGATCTAGGGGAGCCCGTCGCAGGCGAGGTCGCCGCCACCAGGGATTACATAACCGAGCCGAACCCAAAAACCGGGGGAGGCCCGGTTCGGCTAACCGACCGGTTTTCGCGGTTAACCGGAAATTTCGTTGGAAAATCGGCCAGATTCAAATTCATATTTAAAAAACGGCTCGGTCGGTTAACCCATCGGTTTTTCCAGCTAGCCGACCGGTTAGCTCGGCTAACCGGTCGGTTTTAGCTGAAAACGGTTCGGTCGGTTAACCCACCGGTTTTCCCGACTAGCCGATCAGGTTAGCTCACTAACCTGGCCTTTTAGTGAAAATAGAAAAATTGAGAAAAAATAGAAAAATCAATTTAAAAATAGGAAAAATTATAGGAACATACAAATGTCAATTTGTCTATTATTTAGAACTAATTTTACTGTCGGAAAAATTATAGGAACATACAAATGTCAATTTAGCATATGCTATTCTTTATTTTTTATTTATTTTCAATCATATCAACCGAAAAACACATGAAAATTTGGAAATTTTAAATTCTGTTTCAGCCAATACTCATATAATAACCTTTACTATTTTATGGATTTTTTTCAGATTTTTTCACGGATTTTCAAATTTGAACCAAATTTGAAACCTAACCGGCCGGTTTTCCATAAACCGACCCCCACCGGTTCACCGGTTAACCGCGGTTTTCGACCGGTTAACCGCGGTTTTGTAATCCCTGGCCGCCACCCGTCGCAGGCGAGGTTGCCGTCGCCTCGCGCGCAGGTACTCTCTCTCTCTCTCTCCCTCCCTCTACCTCTCTCTTTCTCTCTCCAGTCTTGCTTGCTGCTCGCCTCTCGAGTGCTCGCTCGGTGAGAGCTTGACTGTTGTGTGTGTGTGGGGGTGGGGGCAATGTGTCATACTAGCATGGATCTAGATAATAGAGTTGTTGCTCTAGCACTGTTGAGTGTGGTTGAATTTTCTTGTTGAATTTTTTGCTGTGGGGGCAATGTGGCATGGATATTATACGTTTATGTACACACTATGTGCTGTGTCAATGATGATGTGGTTGTATTTTTTTTCGTTGAATTGCAATCTGTCAGCCACTAGTTAATGTATATAGTATATATAAAATTAGATATATATATGTAAACGTATCCCCGTATCCTTGTTTTTGAGAAATTGCCGTATCGCGGTATCGCGGTATCGCGTATCCGTATCCCCGTATCAAGGCAACCTAGATACCGTATGCCACCAGAGTGACCGAGCACATGAGAAATGGCGCACAGCCCTACCATCGCACTTCGTTTCCCTGGAACACACGGGCTAACACAGAATATTTGTACATCTGACAAGAACCACTACACCATTGTTTTCAGAAGATAGATCAAAAGAGCGCACAAAAATGCCATGTCATGTACATACACATGAATTCTCGAAATGAAGACTAGCTGTACATCAGTTAAAGGTATGATTAAACCAATCTTCTGCACATATAATTTACTCGGTTATATCAAAGCAGAGCTTAGCTTCATCCCAGGGGCCATTGATCTCGAACTTGTATTCCTGAATCCTTATAAGCCAATAAGGGCAAACAAGCGAGACAAAAACAAGAAGAGCCAGGAAAAGAATGAAGAACATCTGGTGCAATCGGTATGTGACACTCAGGGTCATGACCATCAGAGCAAAGGAGAATACCAGATGAAATCTAAAGGAGTACTTCTTGATACAAAATGTAATGAGGGGTGCAAACAGGAAGACCTGCAGAGAGAAGAGCATGATTGCAAAGACGTGCAACCTGGATGGCAGGCGCGAAGCCACAAGAACAGACGCTACTATTGACGCGTTCAAGGAGATATTGCTGGCCAACATTGGGTTGTTGAGTGCACCTGGAGGTCTTATAGTTGAACCAGAATAGTCATGCAGAAAGAGATGAACCAACAAAAGAGACACAGCTAGTGCCCAAATTGAATCCGAGCTGATGGACCTAGTGAGGGTATGATAAACTGGGGCTAAAACATAAAGGCCACTGGTAAAGAATGATATATTGAGGACATACTTCGAGAGTAGCTTTAGTGAGAATGGGCTGGTTGTGAGCAAGAGGATTGAGAACCCAACAAGCAGGATACCAACATCCAATTTCAAGAGAGTGATCTCATCAATGACCAAGTTCAATGTATGGATCCATGTTGAAACCACAAGGGCGACCATGCAGAGATACTGTGAAATGGAGACTGAATCGACCATCACTTTCAGCAGGTCCCTTTTGACCACATTGGCATTCATAACCATCTCCTCAAGGAACGACTCATCGGTGTAGTTGTCATCATAGCCTGGCTGCTTTCCCCATAGGCAACTTTTCTCCACTTTGGCCTAAACCCGATCCGGTTTCCATCGGTCTCAATGTTATGCTCCTATGCTTTGCTTCGAAGAAATTAGGTGAGATGCGTGAAGTACGAAGAATAATGTGTGATTCTGGCGGATCCAAAGAAAATGATAGGGGCTCGACGATAGAGGAGAAATTATCCGTCTCGAACAATCTTCCCACCTCGCTGCTCGCTGCTGACTGTTGAGCCCCGCCCGCGCTTAGTGCCCTCGCGCGGCCACGGACGCCGAGCGCCCTTCACTGGGCCTCTGGCGGTGGCGCTGCGGTAGCCGGGCCATCCTACCAGCCTCGGCGGTTGGCGGCTGGCGCCGCCGCCCACCTTGTTACTCGGACTGGCGCGCCGCGCGTGCGTCCGTTCTTCGATTGCCGCCGCCGCTTTCGCTGTCGCCGAGCCCGCGACCGCGCCGCCCGCCTCGCCATTGGGTGGTCGCCACCACCGGCGGCAAGCCGCTTTGCTCCTTCCTCCACGCTAGCCTCCTCGCCGGTGCACGGTGGCGGAGAGCCGCCGGCCGCCGCCACCGCCTAGCTGCCGCCGCTACGGTTTTCGGGAGAGGAAGGGAGGCGCCGGATCGGGATGGGGGGATTGGGCACGGGTCACGTCAGAGGCCGGCCGGGAGGGGGGAGCTGCGGGAGTTAGCTGTCTCTAGCACGCTCCCCTAAAGCGTCCTCTATCTCAAAACAGGAGAAAAAATTTGGTGGAGCGGGGATGCAAACGCGCGACTGTGCATACCCAGCCCCGATTCGTGCCGCGTGGCCACCGCAAGGATCCAACGAACGCCACTCCCAACTCGGTGCACAGCGATCCCTCGCTTCGGGCGACGGCTCAGCTCGGCTTGGCTCAAGATAATCTCGTTGCCCTGTCGTTCGTTCTCTCTCTCTCTCTCTCACTTCCCCAACTGCGGCGCCCCCGCCGCCTTCACCTGCGCTACCCCCGTGCCTCCACCCGACACCGCCGCGTCGACCTTTTTCCACCGGCCTGTACAGGTTGTGCATCATCTGCTTGTCCGCCTCCACATGCTCCACCCACGTCACCTTCGAGTACCTGTTCGGCATCTCCTGGATCAGGCAGTCAGAGGGGCCCCGCCGGTGGCCGCGCGCCGCCGCCACAGAGGCCGTTGAGGGAGACATCGTCGAGTAGCGCACGAAGTGGGTCTCCCTCGTCGGCACCAGCGGTGATGGCATCTGGAACTCGGCGGACATACCTGGCAAGTTTGAAGCCAGCGGCTTTCCTTGCCTCCGCGTTGAATGGAGATTTCAGAGACCCAAGGAAATATTGTCTTACCACGCTGTGGAAGGTCTCGATGACGGGTACATATGCTGTGCAATCACACTAACCGTGCAATCGCCGTGCAATCGAACTACCAAAGGTTGCAAAAAATTCTGAAAAAATTTGTACATGTACTCTTCAACTTACTCTATCTCTGGTTAAAATTTCAAGTTCAAATTCATCCTATATTAAGAGTTATAAAAAAGAGAAAAAATGGATAGTTTTGATAAGTTCAAAATTGATAGAATTTTCTCTTTTTTGTAACGTTCAATATAGGATGAATTTGAACTTGAAATTTTAACCAGAGATAGAGTAAGTTGAAGAGTACATGTACAAATTTTTTCAGAATTTTATGCAACTTTTGGTAGTTCGATTGCACGGCGATTGCACGGTTAGTGTGATTGCACAGCATATGTACCCCTCGATGACAGCTGCTTCACTATTGTTTGCATTTTGCCGGTGAATCCTCAACCTATTACACGCTGTGGAAGATCTTGATGACAACCATTAACACCTTGTGCCAGCTTTTGACAGCTTAGTGCATTGGGGCTTAGACCGAGGAACTAAATGTGCATTTGGATCACCACTACACCACTGCACCAGCCGCACAATGTGTAATCTCTTCAGGATAAATAACATCTTCTAGTAGTCTTAAGCTAAGCATGTACTTCAAATATTTTTCTAGTTCAATCGAAAGGAGATGGCCCTGTAAATATTCAGGTAATGTAACTTTGTATGGAATCTTTGACTTCGATAATTGTTTTCCTAAAAAGGCTGTATAAGATTCGGTGTAAATAGCAAAGTCTGTATGAGATAAACTTTGTCAGGGTGCTCCTTTGATCTCCTCGTTGACAACAAAGGACCAAAAATATTGAACTTTGTATGAACTGAAATGAAATTCCAGAAATAAAATGATTGAAATGAATTTTCACAGGGAACTCAAAAACTTCCAAAACTCAAAGGAATCTCCTTGTTGACAGCAAAGTACCCACAGGAAACTCAAAAACTTTCAGAACTAAAATGAATTTCTAGAAACTAAAACAAAAAGGGCATTGCATTCCAAAACTCAAATACGGACATTTAAACCGGCCACTTAACATAGCACTGCCATATTTCCTTTCATCAAGATTAAAAAAAATAGAGGTAATTGCCGTTTTGCCCCTTGAAGTTGTAGGAAATATCACTTAGCCCCCGAAACTTTAGGATTACTTTGTCAACCCCTTAAAGTTGTACATGTTTGCACAAGAGCTCCCACTTCCGTTATTTTCAACCATGAACTGCTGATCGACGCTGAGTTGGTATTTGGGTTGAGCAAATTTGAAGTTTTTTTTTACTGTTTTGACTGTTTTTTGAGTAAACATGAATGCCTTTGACTGTTTTTGAGTAAATTTGAATGGCTTTTGACTTTTTTGAGCAAATTTCAATGGCTTTTAGATCGGTTCACAAGTGACGTGGTGAACAAACTGCCAAATCAGTGCCAACTCAACGTCCAGTCAGCATTTCATGGTTGAAAATAACGGCGTGGGAGCTCCTGTGCAAACGGGAACAACTTTAAGGGGCGAACAAAGTAATCCCAAAGTTTCGGGGGCTAAGTGAAACTTTGTTACAACTTTAAGGGGCAAATATGTACATTTCTCAAAAAAAATAATAGCCATATTGTTTCATGAACAGAGTACAAAAACTAAGTGCTATTAACATTCAAACTGGATTAAAAATACACTCGAACTGAGACAATCCAGTGCTAACAGAGCAACCATGGACGAGGGCTCCTCCTGGCCTCCTCCTGCCGTGTAGATGTACCAGTCAATCTTGGTGTCTGCAGATCGAAGCAGCGACCGAGAGGTGAGTGAGCTGCAGGCAAGATGCCAATGATAGGGAAGAAGAAACGCAGGGATCACATGCGTGGAGGCGGACAAGCAGATGATGCACAACCTGTACAGGCCGGTGGAAAAAAGGTCGACGCGGCGGCGCCGGGTGGAGGCGCTAGGGCAGCGCAGGTGAAGGCGGTGGGGACGCCGCAGTTGGGGAAGTGAGAGAGAGAGAGAACGAACGACAGGGCAACGAGATTATCTTGAGCCAAGCCGAGCCGAGCCGTCCCCCGAAGCGAGGGATCGCTGTGAACCGAGTTGGGAGCGGCGTTCGTTGGATCCTTGCGGTGGCCACGCGGCACGAATCGGGGCCGGGTATGCACAGCCGTGCGTTTGCATCCCGGCTCCACCAAATTTTTTTCCAAAATAGGGGAGGATTCTTCAGTGCTCCAACAGCGTTTCCTATTCCGTTCCCTAAAATAGAGATTTTCTCTCCATTCCCTTATATGTAGGGGTTCTCTCTCCTTAGTTTTTTTTTTAAAGAAAGCTTGTAAATGAGGCTATAGGAGATCAAATTTAGGGATTCCTGTTGTAGAGAGCCTTAGGGCTGGGCGGGATGGCCGGATAAGGAATGGGCCGACGCGCAAGACCCATTTTGGCCTGTCCGGCTGGATTCCCTTCTCTTATTTATCTCCAAAATTATTAGGTGGGTTTATAGGTGGGGCTCCACTATAATTTGGACATTAGGTGGGACTGGAGCCCCCTAGACCCAATGGTGGGTCCGCCCCTGTGTGATTCTCACTAGAGCTTCAGCCGCCAAGCTTGCATTTGTCTAGCATCAGTTCTCCACGGCTGGAACGAAACAGAATGTTAATCACTCGATTTGTGTCATTGGCGGATCCACCGCCGAGGCAGCGGGTGTCAGGCCTCCCATATATGTACAAGGAGAGGATCTCCGGCACCTGCTGAGTCGCCAGACATCTCGAGAAAGATGGGAAGAAGCTGGCACTGCAACGTGTAGATCGGACTTCGGAAGAGTTGCAGGCGGCGCGGCATGCGGGGCAGGTTGAGAAGAGTGAGGCGCTGGAGCGATGGTCGCCGGTCATGGGCGGCGTGGTCGATGCACCTTTGCGCTAGGGGTGGGGGCTAGATCGGCCGCGAACGGTGGGTCGGCCACGTGGGTCCGTAGAAACTGGGCACAAGCAAGAACTGGGCCACCGGCCACATCAGGCTAACCGGGTACCGACTCATATCCATCTGAAAATTTCCACCAAAACCATATGAGTGGAATGATATCCAAACCATACTTGTATCTAGTGCATAGTAATAGTAACAATAATATATGTATCCTATTTCGGGTAACTGCGCCACTGGATACGAATACTGGTCAAATTTCCCGATCCATTTTTTCACCCGTACATAGAGGTGGCTCAATGATTCTTAGTGGGGAAGCATGGCTTCAAGCTAAAGTCGTAGGCAGGGCTAGAAAACGAGTCAGAAGCTCGTGAGCTGCTTGGTCTTGGCTCTATTCCAGCTTGGCTTGTTTAGAACCGAGCATGAGCTGAGCACCATTTTCAGCTCGTGCAACCACCCGAGCCGAGCCAGCCTTGGCTCGTGCTCGGCTCGTGGCTCATACATCATCATTCATCAGTCACCGAGCCTGTTTTTCACTCGAACTCGTGCTCGTGGGTCGTGGCTCACGAGCTACCACCGAGCAGACCCGAGCCTGTTTTTCAGCTCGGGTTCCTTGCTTAGCTCGGCTCGGGCTCGGCTCGGTACCTAACGAGCCGAGCCGAGCTAGGGGCTAGCTCGCTCAGGTTCGAGTCGTTTCCACCCCTAATCGCAAGGGGGAGCTAGAAGCCGGGGTCATAGGGAGAGGAGAAAAACAAAATGGAATAAGAGAAAAGAAAATAAATTGGTTCGACCATAGGAAGTTGCTCTTTACATATGTGACCTCCGCACCCTACTCCAAATGCGACACCATGGCCATTGCATTGTCATAAATCTCTCGTGACAATCAGTCTGTGCAATTGGAAGTTGGGAGCACACACAAAGCAGTTGGGTCATCACCTTCCTCACGATGAAGCATTGGATTTCTCGAGGAAGTCGATGGAGCAGTTAGCAACGTTGTCTACTTCTTTGTAAGTTCATATAATTTCTTTCAAAGGGTTGCAAACTTTTTGGTTGGTTTTGCTGGCACAACTTCTTGAACATGTTCATCGGCGCCTTGTTCTTGAACTGGCGAAAGAAATTTGCACCTATGTCTCATGCACCACTACTAATCATGTCAAGGACACTTCGATGCATCCACAAATGGGGAACCTTCTTTCAAGTCCACCAGGACCTTCAACAAACCAGTGTGCCAATCATGTATGACGTGCATGTTCGGCCTATCTTGCACCACGAATAGCTTCACCTTTTTGAGGAACGAATACCAACTATTGGTGTTCTCCCCCTTCACAAAAGCAATTGCGACTGAGAGTACTTGATTGTTGGCGTCCACGACAATTGCAGTCAGCATCTGCCCCTTGTATTTACTCGTCAAGAATGTCACGTCCACGCACATGACTAACCTACAGTATCGAAAGGCATTAATGCAGTCACCCAGCACAAAAAAAAATGTGCGTTGTAGCACCCACTTGATGTAAATTCCACTCACTAGGTATTGCTCGATGTCAATTCCGATTTCAGGATTCCGCATCGCTATTGCCCTCATCATGTGAATGATGTTCTCATACGATGCCTCCTATGTCTTGAACCTTAACTGCAACACCTTCTCGTATTATAGCTTGTATTGATGTACGAATATTCTGTGTTAGCCCAGGAGTTCTAGGGAAACGAAGTGCAACAGTAGGACTGTGCGCCATTTCCCATGTGCAGTCCAGAAATGAAATCACGGAACGATTCAACTCGAGTATCTAAAACCCTCATCACAGCACCTCCAAAATAACCTGAATAGCACCTCCATCCGTACTACCCAAAGATCCGAAATAGAAGGCGCAAAAGCTACCGAATCAATACGAAGAGGAGCTGAAGGGCAGGGCGGAGAGGCCAACAACGCGCACCAGGAAGTGGAAGAGGATAGGAAGGTGAGCGCGGCGAGGGCGTCGAGGCCGCCCGCGGTGGCGAGAAGCGCAGGGCCATAGTTGCAGAGGACGAGCGCGTAGTAGGTGACGCCGACGATGGCGAGGACGAGCAGGATCATGACGGAGCCCAACCCCCTGAGCGCCATGCAGAACTTGAACACGTTCCACGCCATCGCGGCGCCCGATCTATGC
This sequence comes from Raddia guianensis, assembly GCA_036346415.1. NCBI lineage: Eukaryota > Viridiplantae > Streptophyta > Magnoliopsida > Poales > Poaceae > Raddia > Raddia guianensis. Next base: position 41,257,742 of record CM070535.1, on the reverse strand, counting down.
ATCTCCCGCGGCACCGGCGACTACCCGCGGAATTTGCTACCCGTGCGGCGAGGTTGACGGCGAGACGACCCTGCCGCGGCTCGGGTGCGGGGTTTCGCTTTCCTTCCCTTCGTCTCCACCTGCTGCGCCGCAAATTCGATCTAGCTTCATCTTCTTTCTAGAAGGATGGGGCTTTAGGATTGGAGGAGGAAGAAGGCGACCGGCAAGTGAGGGGGAAGGGGAAGGCCATCTCCAATGTTGGTGGTTAAGTAGGTGCTTTGAGGAAAAAAAATTGGTTTTTTTGCCACATCAGCAAATAGAGGTGCTTAGAGAGAGAAGATGACTAGGTTGGCATCGACTGCTACCCAGTTCTTGCAACCTTTTTTTCTATAGCTGCTTGCCTCGATGCTTCCTTCCCATCCCTATCAAGTAGCTCGATAGGGATTAAACCGCTACGCACAGGCCATTGGAGATTAAAGCGTCTAGTCCAGGTGATAACAAGACAGTTATAGTTTGTAAGCCTTGATGTTTCCTTCCTATCCCTATCGAGCAGCTCGACAGGGATTAAAGCGCTAGGCACAAGCCATTGAAGATTAAAGCGTCTGGTCCACGTGCTAACAAAACAATTATAGTTTATAAGCTACTCTGGAAGCTCTGATGCACTGGAAGAAAGAGTTTTTATACGGGTGCTTAGTGATGTGGCATCTTAAGCACCTTGCATTGAAGGTGGCCGTAGGGAGAGAGAGAGAGAGAGAGAGAGAGAGAGAGAGAGGCAAAGGTCGACGGGTTTGCTTATGACATAGCCCGATTTCGCTCCAAAGATAATGGTTCTAAAGGAAACCCAATGAATTTCAAAATCAAATTCGAACCATCAGAACAAATTATTACCAAGTTCAAATCTTGGTTACTGAACGGTTAAGGATGGTAATGCGAAGTATGAATAAAAGAGGGAAATGGGAAGAGAAGAATTTAAAAGACAGGAAAAAGAATTTATGAGAATTTAGAAGGATGTGCACAAAAATCTATAGTATCGTAAAAAAACATTGAATTAAACAAAATTTCACCATGATCTATGGATAATTTACACTTTTGCAACTAAAAGGATCAAGGAGCAAAAAAAAGGGGTAGAGTCAGATGGAAGCAAAGTTTTTTTTCCTAGAAATTAAGTAAAAATAAAACTTTTTACTTCTAGACAAGCTGATGCAAACGACCAAAATAATTAAGTGCAAGGTATGTTATAAAGTAATAAATAACGGAAGGCTATCAGGCAGACGTCCGGTCATGTGCCAGAATGGACGCCCAGACAACATCATGTGAAAACCGGGAGAGGAGGCAACAGTACACATGCAAGGTGGGTCCCACTCGTATATTTTCTTTTTGAATGACCATATTTTTTGACTGGGTGCTCCAATCCACAAACCGTTTGCGCCAACGTATTTCTCGTATTTTTTCGAACAAAACAAGATATATGTTGACATATAACTCCTCAAACTTATTCGGTGAAACTTGAGGTTCGCCTACTGAAACTTGGGTTTCGCCTAGTAAAACTTGGGTTTCATACTCGTAAAACTTTGCCGAACTGTCAAGTTTCATCAGGTTTCATCCAAGTTTTTTCAAGTTTCACCAAGTTTCATCAGGTCAATTCAAGTTTCATCAAGTTTCAATAGGTTTCATCAAGTTTCATCAGGTTTCATCAGAACATGGCCAGGTTTCATCAGAACACGGTCAAGTTTTCGCTAGTGTAGATGCAAGTTTCATAAGTGCCTTCTAGCTCACATCAAAAAAATTGAAAAAGTGAAAAATTCAAAAAATTCAAAAAGTATTTAAAATGGGTTGCTCTTGATTTTAGAAGAATTATGAAATTTATTTCACGATTTTGAACACCTGTTTGAATTTTGCACAAAAATCAAGTTTATTCGAGGTAAAATGAAACGACGACTAGATAACTCATTGCGCATGGAATGAGCAGCTTGCTGCGAAAGCGGCGATGCAGCTCGTCGGATCGGCGCGGTGGCGGAGATCCAACGGCGCTGGCGCGTCCGGACCGAGCGCCAGGCGTCGGACGTTCGACGCCTGGCGCTGCCCAATAAATAATACAAAGTAAAATAGAGAGATGAGACATTTTTTTTCCCCAAGGTTCCAAAAAAGCTCACTTGGAGCACTACTCACAAAGAAGACTAGCTTCGATTTTTACCTGATACCAGTGGATTTCAATCTTCACTTCTCACAATCTCTATTTTAAGAGATCACCTAGCTCCAGCTCCAATCTTAATAGTTAGGCGGCCTGAACCACAGGAATCCTCTCTTTGGACAAAACCTTCCAGTAACGAACCAACACCCACAACCCTCGAAAACCAACACCCCAATAGACGACGCAACCTAGAACCAGAGGCACTCCAAGCTGGGTTTACAAAACCAGCGGCCGGTTAACCGCTCTCCGCGGGTGGCCGGTTAGCAAAACCGTGGAGACTAACCATTTGAAATTCATGCAAATAAATTTTGAAATGAACATTTGTATAAAATTTGCAAAAAAAATATTAATTATTCTAAGCACTTTGGCTTAAACAGAATTTAAAAATTCAAAGTTTTTATCATCATTTCATATGTTTTTACGTTAAAAAATACAAATCTGCTAAAAACCGTGACAAACCGTCTGAAACCACAGCTAACCGCAAAAAACCACCGGTCAACCACAAAAAACCATGGCTAACCACGAACAAAACCGACAAAACGTAATTTTAAATTTATGACTAAAACCAGCTTAAAACCACGGTTAACCGCAATTAACCGCGGTTAATCGTCTCCACGCAACACATGGCTCGGAGCCCTAGAACGGTTTTGTAATCCCTGACTCCCAAGGATGTTCGCATGAGACCGTATAAAGTCATAACCCCAGTTTAAGACAACAAAACAAAAAACAAGACTTTAAAGTAGATATTGAACCCTTATCGACATTCGGGTCTAAAAACATGCACAACCCATGTACTTGCTGGTTTAACGCACCGCACAAAGGCCCTAAAATTATGGGGGCAAAGACAGCACACAAAGGAAAGGAAAATGCTGTGAAATGTTCGGATCTAATACTACTGTAGATATCCGCTATTAAAAGATCAAAGTAAAATAAACTGTTGCAATTTACAAAGGACATGAACCTTACGCCCTGATAAAATCAGCACTTCTGGAGCCACATTTTAACTTTTAAGCTCTCTATTTCAACACCTCAACTTAACGAAAATCACAGATGAGTATGTCCCATTTTTTTTTTCCTTCCACAACTAGCGTGCCAACATCTGCATACATTAAAGAAAATGCTGTCCTATGCAAACATCTCTCTTCTGCGTTCATTCACTCAGATCATTTGCACCTGGGGTACGCTTTACCAGTCTCTGCGCTGGCTCGTCATCTTCAGATTCCGACCATGCTCTTCTCTTCCGTTCTATAGCAGATTGAGTATGTCCCTACAACAGAAGAGTATATAAAGCAGTTCTGAAGCAAAAGCATCTGAAAAGAAGAAAAACATTTCGCATGAAGATAGAAGGTGGAAGTAAAATCAAACAAGCTAACTTCCTGTACGAAGAAGGAAACATATATAAAAGTTTTCCAGTTGCACTACTGATTAACATTTACAGAGCAGGCAGGGACAAATACTAACCATGTCATCTTCAGCATCGGAATCTTCTAGACCAGCAGCAGCAAGAAGGTGATCTGGAGCTTTCTCTGAATTATCACCATCGTAATCCCTTGTTGCATAATCATCTTCTGCTTCTGGTTCATCTCTGTATTCATCTTCCTCTTCCCCATAATGTGCCTTTGCCTTCTGATCCTTCCGCCTTTTGCCACCCTTCCTCCTCCTCTTTTCACTTCCCCCCTCTTCATCTTCATTCTTGGACCTATCTTTCCTCTTTCCAGGGGTGTTGCTGGATGTCTTCCATTGTTCCTATTGAAAAATAGTACAATATCATAACCCACTTAAGCTGTCATGAACAAAACAAATGTATTTTCAATTTTCCAGTCTTTAGAAAACAATCCTGAATTAAGATGTGTGGCCACTATGCCATAGGCAAAATTACTACAGAAAGGCAGAGATTTATACTTGCACACTACCCCAAACTTTGTGATTCAGAAAGATGTCAGAATGACAAGCAGGGCTGCGCAAACCATTTTGGGGCTGAAAACCAAAACCCCAGAAGATGCCCTTTTTTATGATTTCAAATTTATTCAGCGAGACAAATAACATGGCAACCCTTGCAAGGATAATGGATCAAATGGGGGTATTTAGGGCATTCCCAACGCTACACCTACATGGCCCCTAACACGTTACTGTAGCGCTGGGTAGGGAATAAAATATATGAGGGGGTAAATGTAGAGAGAGGTTAATAATAGAAAGGTAGGGAATAAAATATATGAGGGGGTAAATGTAGAGAGAGGTTAATAATAGAAAAGTGGATGAATAGTGATGAGAATAGTGATGAGACAGGAGATATATGGAGGTGGCATTGGAAATGCCCTTAGTCCTTGAAGGTGGGTAGGGGAGTAACGGAAAATCAGAAAGGACCAGATCCCAAACCCTAATGAAACGTGGACCCAAATCTGTAGAGATCTAGATTTAGACCCAACCTGCTGGGTACCCACCCGACCCAGACGGGCCAAGCCAGTTATCTTTTGCCCAATGACTGGAAACCAGGTTGCCCCTGACCTAACCTGACATAGGCACATAGCTCCCATCATATGATCCAGTCAATCAACATCCAAGAGTGACAGCCGCTCCAACCCAGTTACGAAACTCCCTCCTTAGTACAACAATCTTCTGCCGAGCTCCATTGAAACGTCGCTCCTTAACCGTACTACCTCACACCCAATATCGCCTCAGTGCCTCTCAATTCCAGTCAGTCACCAACCCTGCAGCCTTCTCCTTCCCCACGACAGCAATGGCCTCCTCCCCCACAGCAGCACGAAGGGCTCCTCCAGTCCACCCCCACACCAGGCTGCTTCCTGTGCTCCTCCCCTGGTTGGCAGAAACTCCACTGTGCCAAGGTGGAGCAGGGCAGGGAGCAAAAGCTGATCCCCGACGATGGGTCTGATCGAGGCAGGGTATGGAGAGCACCAAGGCATGGCAGTGAAGGCGTCACCCAGACCCAACACTCATACACACACCCCACTAGATCACTATGTCAGAGGCATTAAGTGGCATTTGTTAATCAAAAAGCCACAAACTTTACGGCTGCATGCATAAAAACACATCTATACAGCTGAGTATGAGGTTTATTAAACTAACACCATTTTATCTATGTCGATTTCTTCAAAAACACGTCAGCTTTTCAAAAGTCAGTTGACATCAACTTTGACCCAATAAAAAAGAACTAATAGTTCCTTCACACTCACTAGGACCAGGAAATGGCAGTGAAGTAACCAGCTGGTCAAGAATTAGGGCCTGTTTGGTTCTCGACTAAAAATGACATGCCTAAGGTTAGTTGGTTGCCACACCTGTGGCGTGACAACTCGACTATTGTTAGGCGGTGTTTAGATCGTAGCCACAACCAACATTAGGTTAGGCAAAAATTTGTGGTTCGCGTTTGGTTGCTTGGAGAAAATTTGACTAACTAGTGTAGGCATTTCATCGAACATATGCAAGGCATCGAAAATGATGGAGCACCAAAAAGTTTACACCGATCAGTATCTCATCCACACCCAGCATTAGCCGAAGGATTGAGAAAAGCACAATAATTTGATGGAGGAATGAAGGATTGAGAGAAGCACAAGCTGCTCAGTGAAGGATTGGGAGAAGCACCACGATTGAGATAAGGATTGAGAGAACCACCAAGCAATAGCTGCGTCGCGTGCCTTCCAGCCAGCTGCGTCGCGTCTTCCGGGGAGCCGACGCCGCTGCGCGCCTACCGGGATAGCCACCACCATGTGCCTTCCAGCCAGCCGCCGCGCGCTTGCCGGGACAGCCGCCGCTGCATGTCTTCTGGCCAGCCGCCACCGCGGGAGACTCGCCGTCGTGCGGGAAGAAATGCCCGTGAGACAGAGAAGTGTGGTGGGGAGGAGTGTGGTGGTGAAAAACACCGCCACACTTGTGGCGAAAAAAAACATGGCAAAGAGACTGTGTCGCGCCTAAGAAGCTGTGGCAGCCTTATCTTAGCCTAAAACCAAACGCCACCATAAGCCCTTGTGGCATGCCTAACTTTAGTTGTGGCACTCTTAGGCAGTGAACCAAACAGGCCCTAAATGGTTCATATGTTTTAAAATACCATGAATATCTTTGTGGAGAACATGGAAAGCAGCCAGTCTCGAATCGAACTGGCTTTTACCAAAGGTGTCGACAAAGAACTTATTTTATGTTTAAATAGAGAATTTATTTATAAATTATGCTGTTAGAAAAAATTATTTCTATATAATAACAGTGGCATACATCAAATTATACATATCGCATAAATAAACAATGTCTTCTCATGGTGCACATGACAAGGGCCAGGATTGAAGGGATAATGTCTCATTATTTTGACATCTGACATGCTCTAAGGAAAGCCATATATCCTGTCCTTGGAAAAACAAGGAACCACCTATAGCCCAGTTTCTGAACAATTCTCTAAAACATGCATAATATGTAAAATACCTTGACGCTCAAAGTGTTGCTCTTGTTGCATTATTTGCTTTAGCTCATCCTCTTGCTTTCTTCTTTCTAACTGGCAAGTGTCGACAACATCACATTAGAAATAAATCTACGATCTTTTCATCAACTAATAGAGCCATAGACATACTGAATTAGAAATAGTGAAGTAAATGCAGTAAGAAAGAACAGGACCTGGAATTTCATCTGTTCCTCAGCCCTCCGGCGAGCTTCATCAGCCAAAGCAATTTGGCGGGCAACTTCCAATTTTTGCTTACTCTGTTGCTCAGCTTGCTCAGCTGCATCACGATGAACCTTTGCAGCATCGAGCAAATGTTTGCAATACTCAACATGAGTTTCTATTTTCCTCTCATCAAAACCGTGTGAATGGTGCGTTGATGCAATGCACAACAGACTGAACACTCTAATAGCATTCTGAAGCTCAGTGACAGTTGCACGAACCTAGAAATAGAAAACATTCAGTGCAAAGGAAAGTTATGGGGAAGGCAAAAGGATAGTTATTATTAATATAAATGTACAGATGATAAGTCACCAAATTTCAAACAAAAGGCAACAAATTTGGTGAAAGAAAAAATGTGTTTCTACAAGGCTTTCACATCCTATGCTAGAGCTGTAATTCACAATACCCATCTCCAAGCACATTCATTCAGATATATATTCAAACAATGTTACATGCCTGATCCCAAGCAGACAACGAGGACGGATACAGCACGTAACGGGTTGGTATCAGAGCAAGACAATCCTCCCGCCATGGCTAACAAAGACAAGAGCCCCATCGAACAACCACAATTGTACCAATCTAGGCCTTGTTTATTTTCAGCTGAAAGTTGCTGAAAATTTTAATCTGGAAAATGTGACCTACAAGGGACGTCTTGGGACAGTCCAAAAAATATTTTAAAATATTTTAAAAACTCTTAAGAACTATTTAAAACCACACAAAAATAGCTACAAAGTATTACATCATTTGGTTTGTACAAAACTAATAAATTTTAATTTAATTTAATTTAATTTAATTTAATTTAAGCTGAAAAGAACAAGGCCCTAATCCTCCCACGGTGGATCCGATTAACAGCTTACCTGCTAACTCCGACAACAGCTTGCTTCACGCACGCCAAGGTACGCTTTGATACCAATGTGTTACATGATTGGCCCCAAGCACGCAACAAGGGGAGATCGGCCCTTAAATGTGGGTGAAGCGAACTATTGTTGAAACTAGCACCTGGGTTGTTAATCAGAGCCACCACCTATGAGGCTATGAGATTGAATCTCAATTACTTCATCACTTCCCTTTTATAGAGAAGACTAACTTGGACCATAAAAAAGTAATCCTAACTAATCTCACTTTTGGAAACAAATCCAATCTCCCCTATGATAGCAGCTACCTAACCCGCTGCTACAGTACGCAGTTACTGTTCATGGGCTGTCTGGGTCATGCTGGCTTTACACATAACAAATATCAGGTGGGTGATCAAAATATGGTAGCCTTCTGTGCTGTAGCACGGAAAACTTTTGTATAAAGGAGTAATTCAACACAGTAAAGGTCGCTCGCATCAATGAGTTTTATCAGAATTTTTTCAATAAACCACGGAGTCAAGAGACAGGCTGCTAAAAAAAAAAAGAATCTGAGACAAGGTAAGAAAGTAGCAGAGCTGACCTCATCAACTGTTCGTTTTGTCTTCTGTAGAGTAGAGGCTGAGAATTTCTGCATTGAAACACCTACATTAAACCGCAACAAATAATTTGATGGAGCCAAATGTATAGCTCTCAGCAAAGTTTTCCTGCAGTCTTGCCATTGCTCAGCTTCATAATGTGTTCGAGCAAGATATAGAAGGATAGTTGCATCTGTGTTGTAGAAGAACTTCCGCAGACAATTTTGGTACTACAAGAAAGGATAGCAACTTCACCTCAGTTAATTTTACGCGTATCATCTTGTGTATGTGTGAGGGGGAGAGAGGGGAGATTAAGAAGATATAGGGAGGGAGATGAGAGTGTATGTACCATTTTCACTGCTTGCTGAAAAAATCCCTGAGCAAAATATATATGAGCTAAATTGATCCAGACATCAGGCATCTGAACAAATATACTTCCTGATGCAGCTTCATGTACCTATTCATTTCAAATTGCTGATGCCATTTGCAACAGTTAACACTCATACAGAGCAATGGATATTTTTCCTTCCTAACCTGTGTAAATAACTCCTTGGCGATATCCCATTGGGCTTTCTCGGCATGAAAGATTCCAATGCCATTTGCAGCAAACATATTACCACGGTGCTGCTTTAGTACCTGCATCAGAGATTCAGATCCCAACTGTGAGCAGGACCAGCACTTAAGAATGACCTCACTATCCTCACAGCAAGCACTGCAAAAGAACTTGTTTCTGCTACCATGCAAGTTGCTCTTTTATTTTTAGGGAAAGCAACCATTGCTCTTGGGCAAATGAAAATAAATACAACCAAAGTGCATCATGACAGATACAGCCCTTAACATAGGCAAGACGAGCTCTTATCAAAGCTAACACCTTGGCCGTTAATCGAAGCCACCGCCTATCAGATTGAATCTCAAATTATTTCATTTGCTTGACGTTTTATAGGAATGACTATCTTAGACTGTAAGAAAGTAATCATCAACTAATAGAAACTAATCTCTAATAGATACAAACTAATCATATAATATCATAGCTTTCTAACTGCAGCCTGGGCCATGTGTTACAGCATGAGATACTGTTTATGGGAGCCATTTGATGGGCCACGCCGCCAGGGGACGAAACCCATAAGACATCATTTTCATTTTACTGGCTCTTACATTTGCCGAAAGAAAAGATTGTACCAACACATCTTGCTAGATGTCCTACTCAAGTACTACCCTGGCACAACATCTCCATATTGCACCACTCAATTTTTCCTAGGCAAATGGGATATATTTCCATAAGAGAAAGGGAAAATATCTTAAAGCCCCCTTTAGTTTTGACCATTAAGGCTATCTCCAACAAGCTTCCCTAAAGTACCCTCTACCCCGAAATAGGGGACAGATACTTCCCCTATGTGTTCCAACAAGTCTCTATTACGTTCCCTACAATAGAGAATTTCTCTCCATTCCCTTATATGTAGGGATTCTCTCTCCTTCCCCTATACAATTCTCTATATAGGGAACATTGTTGAAGATGGGAGAAATATAGGGAGAGAATCTTTTTAAAGGAAGCCTGTATACGAGGCTATAGGGGACCAAATTTAGGGATTACCGTTGGAGACAACCTAATCTAAAGACCCCCTACAAGTCAATTTGCATCTAATTGCCCCTACAAGTGAGTATGGTGGACTAATAACCCCGTCAGCCCGGTTTCCTCACCACGTCAGCCACATTGGTGCTTTTTATCTTATCTTTTCTTTTTCTTCCTTTTAAGGAGGAAAGGAAAAGAAAATGCATGTGGAGCTGACACATGACAAGGAAACCTTGATGAGGGGTTTTTAGACAACAATACTCACTTGTAGATGGCATTTAGATGCAAATCAAGTTGTAGGGGGTCTTTAAATAATTGGTCGAAATTAAAGGAGTTTTCAGATACTTTCTCTAAGAGAAATTTGACATATGAAATATCCAAAATATGCTGCATAATAAAACTTTCCCATGCAAGATGAATCTGACTGATAAGTGATAACTATGCTGGATGTAGTTTAGTCATAAAAAAAAAAAGAAATCATGTTACTTTTTATAGTATTTAATAATATATTCGTGAAGAAAATAACGTACATTCGAATACAGTTCCTTGGCTTTCTCCCGATGAGTAGCCTCAAATTTCGGGGCCTTTTTCTCAGGGCGATTGGCAGCGAAGTAATTCCAGTTACCCTATCACAACACAGAGAGAACTTTCGTAATAAAAAAAGAGGGAAGATATAATTGATTAGCTGCAACAAAAAAAAGGCGTAACATTTACAGGAGGGGGAAATATTGCAATGACTAGCTGATGCAAAACCTTAAAAATCATACGAATTTACAAGGAGGTCAGGGCATATATGCATACTGTAACTCAGTGGTAATTGTGGTGGTAAAGAGCTAAAATACTTTAAATTGACATCCTGCCAGCAGGGAGCAATCGATTCAAAAAAAAATAGAATGCTAACCAAATTTCCAGTCATGACATAATGAAGTTAGCAGCAGTTGTAAGAAACTGGTACATGATGAAAGAGACTATATGCCAGGTTTCATCTTTTACAGTATACATGTTTACTTCTACCAAAACAATTTGTACAACATACTAGCTCTATACAGGGCAGTAGGCAGTAAACTAGTTTTTTTGACAGGATAGGCAGTACATTAGCAATAAGGCAGCAAGCTACATTTCTGTTCATGTCAGCTAAAATTCCAACTGTCATTCTAACAATCACCAAATTATATTCAACACAACATTTGGCCTTTAGTGTTTTAAAAATGGGGAAAAAATCTAACAAATGGAAGTTCAAACAGGAATAGTGATAAGTAAGATGAAGCCTATTTAAAACCATAAACAATGTGCTAAATTGTAGGGTTGCATACCAATTGAAGCAAAGAGTATGTGTCTTTTCCCTTAGTAGCATCTTTAGCATCACGGAAATGCTCTTTTGCAGTAAGCCAGGTTTCATCACTCTGAAGTTCAAGACTTCCAAGCATAGACAGAGCATTTGGATACTTATCATCAATCTTGAGAGCATCACTTATCTACAACAAATGCATTATATAATAGTTATTCTCAATTAAGCACAAGAATATAACATATAGATAGTACATACCAGCTCGATGCTCAGTGGAAAATTGTTTCTTTCTTTCGCAATAGCCGCTAGCCTTAGATATGCATCAATGTAGTCTGGGTACTGTTGTTACAAAACTGGGAGTTAGAACACAGTACAGCAGAAACAGATGATCATCCTATATTCAAGCCCAACTCCACCCAAAAAAGGGGGGAAATGCAATTTTTTTGAAATTGTTTTTACATAAAACTCTTAGGCAAACCAGATTACGGACATACACCATATAGCATAGCCATATATGTGAAAGACGTGCGATAAAATGTCTGCAAGGCCATTTGACTAGCTTTGACATTAATTATTATCTAGTAGTTTCCTATAATCATCAAAAGCCTAAAATATAGAGCATAATTGATGAAACAATTGAAACTGCATGACAAAACCTATGTACTGACTGAGAAACATCGACCATTCTTGAATAACATCTAAACACAAAGAATGGAGAGCCATAAAAGGCAAGGATTCTATCACTATCCAATATATGCAGTAATATATATGTACTCATTATATACCTGTAACACCCCCAAAAAAAAAAAAAAAAAACTCTCACTCTCTCAAATGCAAGGCGTATGCAATAGCATTGCATTGAAAGAGGATATACTAGAAGGGAAAAACAGAAGACAGTAGAGTACGAGCTCCTCACGATGAGCCAAACAGGCAGACAAAGGCTATGGGTGGTGGATCCAGACAAGATCAGGCTGGAGAAGAGGAGCCTATCAGCGTGATGCCCCTGTGGAAACGGCAGCGCTAAGAGAATCCAGCCACTTGACAATATCCAGCAGGATGATAGGCTCTGCATGAAGCGGATCGGTCCGAGGCTCTCCCTATCGTGGCAACATTAGCAAGCAGCGAGCAGGCAAACCAGTCCAAGGTTCTCCCTGTTGTGGCAACATTAGTGAGTAGGCAGGAAGACACACTGAGCAAAGGTGGGGCCTGTTCGGTAGTGCCACCCACCCACAAGAAGTGGCAGCGGCCAGAAGAGGTCAATGACAGTGATGACCATCGCAGCCTGCAGTGACGAGCAGATCCTAAGTTTGGAGGGAGCAGAGCAGTCTGGAGAGGAATACACAGATTGGCCGCCCCCAAAATCAGAGGTTGCACCTCCCAGGGGAAGCAACAGCAAAAGATGTTGATGGCGGCTATGGTTTTGGAACCCAGCTCTGATATAATGTTATGAGTATGATATGAGTTATATTGATCTATAGGCCAAGGACCTGTATGCATGGGTACAGTAGAGAGCTGTATAAGGCAAGGATTCTACTATGTAATCTATCCATAAATATATATTGAGTTTTATTATATCTATAACAGGCAAAACAAGGAAAACCATTCCCATGAACATCGTCTTATTCGAATATATGGGCAGTGCATCGGTATTTTAACAAAAGAAGAGGAAGATCATTCCAATAAAATTAGGTGAATATCTTAGTGCATATCTCAGAGCATAGTAAAACACGAAGATGGGTGGTGGAATGCAGATAACAGTAAAGATTAAAAAAAAATGAAGATTGCACTGGCAGTAAACATTGGAAATACAAAATAAGAAAAGGTGACTGTCAGAATTTTCAATATAGTCCCACTCTTTTCAGAGCGTGCTTCAGCACAAATAGTAACTGCATCAGAAAAGACTGGGGAGATGTGTGGTGAAGATGGCGGTACCTTAAAAACAATGAGACGGTAAAAGAGACTGGCTTTCACAACATCATGAAGCTCTTCCAGTAATCTTGCATAGTTAAATAGTGTCGTGACCTTGTCTCGAGGTAATTCAAGAGGCACACCTTCTTCTTCAAGTTGGTGAAAAAAGCTCTGATCCCTGTACTGAACACTCCAGTTTACCATAGAGTTACCTAAATTTCCATTCATAATTGAAACCCACACACCATTCCCTAGTGCCTCCTTGAAACTTTGTTCCGCCATCTAATAGAATAAATAATGAGTACTATCAGGTATAAATTACAATATAAAATATGTGATATAGGGTTTTGCTATGGTGCTTTGCAAAGCACACAAATTTCTGTGTTTTGTATTGTGTTTGCAAAATCTGAGATTAAAACAGTATCCAAACCATCTATATTGTTCATCTCATTGAAATCTCACTACCCACCAAATTTTATAATTTTTTTACCATTTGTTCCGTATTTATGAAAATCCATGATCTAAGTAGTTGTGGAGAATCCATTAAGGGCGATTTTAAAAAGTATGATATAATAAAAAAAGGAAAAAAATAATGGACAAGATGAATAGTTCAGTCGTTTCAGTCTCAAATTTTCTAAACACGACACAAAGCATGGAGGGGTCGGTGCTTTGCAAAGCACCATATATATAAGTGAGAACGAACCTCAAGCTCTCCCTTCTCAAAATGAAGCAGTCCAATTCCATTGAGCAATTCAACAGGTATTTTCTCTCCTGCCTTTTTTAGAAGATTTCGAGCCTGCAAATGATCGAAGGGATTTCATATTTTAAGAATGAGACAGAACAAGTGTGCATTGGATCCAAAAAAATAGGCATGCTTCATTCATATGTAATGGGAGTCAAGAAAGGCCACGGAAATAATGCAATGAATGATCAGCTGTGGTAATAAGCATAGCAAGAAAGTCTACCTTAGATAATGTGTGCCAATCATGCCAAAATAGAGGCCAGAGAATAGGTGATGCAAACTATAGAACAACACAACATCAAGTAAAGGATTTACACCGCAGACAACACATGAAAATATCATATTTCTTTCTTTACCAGTTATACTATTTCTTTCTACTGATTCCTGCAAAAGATTGCAAAAAAACTTTGGTATGACCTATGAGTGATGACAAATAGAATCAAATGGATCCACAGTATTAGCATATGTTTGTATACATTGAGCTTAGATTTGTATAGGGCAATAGATTCTTCAAAATTAGGTTTTCTATGATTAATTCTACATCTCAAAACTATACATGAATTTGATACGACAGGGAAAAACAGTATTGTTTCCAGTGTAGAATCTGACATCGGTCAACAGAATAAACAGCAAACTGACGAATCTTACTGTCTTTAAGTACTCCATAGCAGCAGCCCAGTCAGATTCTACCAACAGTTCGCCAAGTTCCATAAATGCCTGCATAATGGTTTGATCAATGTGTAACATGGAAGAAACAGGTTATAAATCAGAGCTGTTCATAACTTCCAATAAAGTTTCCTAGGTCCATGCTTCACAGTTCAAACATGCATCTTAGAACAGCGTCCCATTTTTAATCATTGGCAAACAATATTCAGAGTTGGATATCGATTTGGTCTTTGCAGTGTTCTTATCACAAGAACAGGGCCTAATTCTGAGGTGTACAGTGCATGTGATAAAATATTAGAAAAATGAACAAATTAGTGGTTTCAATAATGTTCTGTAGTGATAAGAGAATGCCTACCTGATGATCTTTTGGATCAATCCGGGTAACTTTCTTGAAGGTTTCTATAGCTTTGTCATCTTCACCCAATTTTGCATATATGTGGGCAATAGCCTTGAGAAGCAATATAAATTAATTTTAGATCCAGCAAAAAGAAAGCATTTGAGTAGAAATCACATCTCACCTTAAGACTTTCACAACTTTCAGGGTGTACCTCCAACACTTTCTCATAGCTAGCTAATGAACTTTTGAAGTCCAGAAATTTTAATTGAATTTGACCAAGTCCTGGTTCAGATCATCTTGTCAAGAACAATGGAATATCCAGTAAAATGTTCTCAAATGACTAACAAAAATAAATTCACACAAAAAAAGACAAATAAAAATTCAAATAAAAAACAATACATCAAGGACAAAATTAAACATAAATATTCCCCATCAGGAAGGTTGGAAGCAGTCAATACAAGTTTGAGGTATTTGCAGCAGGTTCGTTCCTAGAGCAGGGCAACCAGGCGGACGGCCCAGGGCCCATGGCACAAGGGGCCCTGTCATAGGTAGCAGGTAGTACTACTAACCATACGTATACAACCCCAAGCTAGCAGTCCACAAGGAGAATGTCTCATTCATCGACGGACAATGATCAATCCCTATTCCTGTCCTCACCAATCTCTGGACAGCCCGGGCTTCTCTCTCTCAAGATCTAATCATTGACTCACTGTGTAACGGCTGCCTCGACTTCTCCCCAAATTAGCGCTTGAAGTTCTTTCCCTAAGCCACTGATTCGGCATTTAATAGAGTTTTCATTGTTGATTTGGGGCCGAAATCACTGGCATGTACTAGTTTGATCTGTCCAATCCTTTCGACTTTTGATTTCAGCCGTCGTCGAGTTGTCCCTGGCCGCCTGGTGCCTGCGATGCCCGCCTCACCATTCGACAGCGGCTTCTACAGCATCACCACGCAGCCCTGCAGCAGTGATCATGACTACTACAGGTGTTTTTGTTTCCTACATCAAAATTTATAATCCCTAGTTGGTAAGAACATATATATTGTACTTCATTCTTCCATCATCCAACAAAAGTATGCCCACAATTCAAAAAAAAAACATGCTGATGATTTTATATAACAAAAAAGATAGGATGTGCCAGCTGTTAATATGTCGATCAAGAACTTATGGCATAAATTATTACGTGCCAATATGTCAAATAATAAAATAATGCGCTTGTATTGTCTCTCTTATGTTTATATTAGGTTTATCGAACATATTATGTATTTGTCGTCGACGTGTCTCAGACAGTACGTGGAGCGCCTTCCCTGATGGGGAGATACTAGAAATTTTAGGGTTTTGGAACTGGAGGCAAAATGATGGGTTAGGAATGAATGTCCTGGCCCTCAGGGTGTGCGGGCTCCTTTATTTATAGGAGGAATAGAGTGTAGGGTTTACATTTTGAGAATGAAAAGACACTTTTACCCTCGCCTTTGGACCGTTGATGAGAGATCAACAGATCCTTACAATTCTCGACCACTTACAGGCATACACAAAACCCTAACTACCCCCTATATTTCTAGATACCCGATACCACCCGATTATCTTGGGCCTCTGGGAAAGTGCTTGGCCCATCCATCAGCCCATCAAGAGGCAGCTTCAACAGGGCAATAGATGTGTTGGGTTTCCTCAATGAACCTTCATGCGGATTTAAACGATCCGTCATCTTGGATGCCTCCCAAGGAGTCCTCGGGTGCATTTGTCGTCCCCACGGTTGAATCTTCGCTAGGAAGCCACCCGTCCTCTTACTTCTCGTCTTCACGCCTTTCCGAAGATATTTAGAGACTTGAGGTCCCTCCGGTTCTTGAGTCCCTTCGGTTCTTCTGGCTGTACCTTCGGGATTTCCGACTTGATTCACCGAGGAATGGGGATGTACTCCCACAACAATATTGATATAAATATAATCTCTTCTATAGTTATTTGTTTATAGTTAGATGAACCAGACATATTGGATATTGATTTTTTTTTGTTAAAAACTATATTCAATCTATCCCTTCTTTTTAATATAGGGCCTCTGCTTTTATGTCGCCCCGGGCCCAAAATTGCCAGGAAGAGCCCTGATTTGCAGGATTAAAAATGAACTAATAGTAGGCACATATATTACTATATTAGTAAGGCCTGTATTAGTGCAGCAATTGGGGATGAAATGGGCATGTCCAGTGGACTAAAAGGGTTAGACAGCACCACCTGTTTATATAAGAGTCCAGTAAATAGTTATGCACGCAATGTGGCATCCACAAATGACCTCAGAAACTAATTATATGCCTAGCTACATATATAGTTAGTATTAGTATGCTACTATATACAACTAGAGCAATGCATGCGCTCACACACAGCATGTAATGTGGGACCCACTATGTACCCTCCTTTTTGGCTTAAAGGTGGGGCCCACATGCTTTTACAAAAGCCAAACCAACCCATCAAAGGCAGACTAGGTGGGCAGTGGGATACACAGGTCGCCTTCTTTTTTTAGCGGGTTAATATGTGGGAGCCCATTTTGTTTTATGTGAGTATGCGGAAGTTACACGACCACTTCCATCCCTAGTAATGATGATGGCAGCAAAAAATAGGCATACCTCCACATTTAGCCAAGGTATGTTAAAAAATAACAAGAATAAATCAGGGCAAAGCAAACAGAGACATGCTTTATTATCGTGCATTTGGTTTGAGAAACCAAAGGATGAATGGACGACATGATCCTAACTTCGAAGTCTAGACCTAACTCACTTATCAGGTTTGACAAATAAAGTAGAATCAGTCTATCACTCCACCATAAGCACAAGTATTGAGCAAAATGAGGGACGGGGTTGTCCCACCACAATTCATGAATGAACCCAAGATGGGCGAATCCAAAACCAAACACTCTATCAGTTGATACCTGATACACGGCTTTAAGGTGTGAACTGATAATGAACTTAAGTCAATAGATGGCAAAAGAAGCGACTTTCATCTTTAAGCCAATCACATAAATGGCAGGTTACAAAGATATTTTAGCATAGAAATTATTAACTTCTCTAGGTTCAAACTTTAGATAACAATAGCCAACTGTGAAATTAAACACCTAGGAACAAACTGGTGCTTTTATTTATGTTGTAAAGGGTACTGTCGTAATTACACCTATAACGGTGGTTAGGTCTTTGCTTTTCTCTAGATTTTTTCCGTTTGTACTCTATATATTGCCCTTTGGAATGGGCTGTCAATACAACATATCATTCACACTATTATCCCTCCACGCATTGTGATAATTAGTTCGATCATTCCTTGACAAAAATTTCACTAACTATTAACTTATAGCTAATTATTAAGAATCAAGCACACTCTTTAGCTATATTAAATTGCCCCCCTCCAAATAAATAATTCAATGATTTGAGGAACTACATACAAAGACAGTAATCACTACATACGAAGATGCAACTTAGGTATGATAGCAAATGACTTGTGACATCCTCTATTTTATCTCATGTCACTTGTATTTTAAAAACCCTAAAACTAAATAACAGGGAATTGTTATATACAAAACCCAAGCTAAAATTAATTTGTTTTAGGTTTAAGTTCCAAAACCATAATAACCACCTTGGTAAAATCCTAGAAAAAAAATCAGTGGAACACTAGAAGACATACCTAGCTACAGTCCAAATTTCAAATCCAAACTCATAAGTTAGCTTATGATTTTATGTGCATCGAGTTTCAGTCTACTAGCTACATAGGAGCCATGAAATCATGAGCAAACAAGGGATCCTCGTGTTTAGGCTGAAACTCAACTCACATAAAATAATAAGCTAGCTTACGAGTTTGGACTTGAAATTTAAACTATAGCTATGATAGATCTTCTAGTGTTTCACTTAATTCTAAGATTTTATCAAGGTGATTCATATGGTTTTGAAACTTAAACCTAAAACAAATTAATTTTAACTAGGATTTTGTATATAACAATTTTCCGTTATTTAGTTTTAGGGATTTCAAAATACAAGTGACATACAATAAAATAAAGGATGTCACAGTACTACTGTTGACCATGGATTTTTACTAAACATAAATTGATCTTACACAAGAAAAGCTTCTTCCCCTAATACTCAAGTAACAGCTCTTCACCTAATATAATTTAACAAGTAAAATACTAAATGAACTTGTATTAGTGATGCGAGTTTCAAGATTAAAGTGACAAAAGTAATGATCATATAAAAAAAGATAAGAAAAAAGGCATTATTATTACAAAATGATATAGTTAATTCCATGTAATTAGAAAGCATGCCACAAAAGCCTTAAAAGAATCCAATGCAACAAAAGCATCATAAACCTACCACAACTCAAAATAGGCAAGTCCAATTGGAACAACTTAGTGCATATAGAAATTATTCAGTATTGGCCAAGTAGGCTATATGAATCAATAAATAACTATCGTCTCTTCTATCCTTAAAAACCATATGGCTGCATAAATGGTGACCAACCCTGCATCAAAACAATTTCATAAAATTTCAAACTAAAGAAAGCACAAGACAAGGTACTAACCAAAAAATGGCAACACAAAGTCTTGTGGTCTGTTGATTTCATTTACAGATGCCATATAATACCGTCCAGCAGTCTCAATGTCCCCCTAAATTTGGTTAAATTATCAAACAAAAAATGCGTCCAAAGCGATCATATGGAGAACAAACAACTACAAATAACAAATTAATTCAATGGGCATATGAATAGAGTATATCACCTTACTGTGGTATGACCTGGCTAAGTTATAGTAAGCGTGTGATTTCAGCAGTCCATGGTTGCTTGAAGAGAGAGCAGTTTCAGTAAGTTGCTCAACCACAAAATGCTGGCCAGTAAAGAAATAATGGTTTGCAAGGTGGTTGAGTGCCAATGTGCAATAGGGATAAATTTCGAAGGCTCTTTTCATTTTATTCATTCCCCTGCGAATTCCACCAGCTATAGGCAAGTTGCAACACTTGAGAGAGAAAAAAAGGATAAAATAGGTAATAATAAAATTTGTCTGGACAGATAATTTACCTTCATTTGTTTGCAAATCCATGATTGCAAGTGCTACTAGAGCATCAACATTTTCGGAGTCCAACTGTGAAGCAATGAATGAAAGTTCAATTGAAGAAGGCAAAGCATTTATCTTAAGATAAATCTTCCATACAAGTAACAGAAATAGGCTTGCCTGTAAAACTCGTTCAAAAGCTTGTCGAGCTTTGTCTAGCTGACCAAGCTTGAATCGGCAAAAGGCTATACCAAGTCTTACAGCAGCAGGACAATTGGTATAGGCCCTCAAGGCTCTCTAAGGAGGTAATGGAAGTTAATAGCACATCACAGTAAAGTATCATGGCATTACAAGAAAAAAAAGTAATGAACCATTCCCACCTTATAGAGATCTAATGAATTCCTATAATAATCTAAAGTTTTTTTGTGTTGCTGCTCCACATCGCCCATCATGAAATAAACAGAAGCCTGGAATAACAGAATTCATAATTTGAAGATTAGTCATTGAAAAGAAATATGTCAAAAAATAATGATACCACGAGTGCCTTTTGAGTTGGTTCCTTCAACAAATTACAATGACCTTCATCCATCATACGGTAAAGAGTAAAAGCAAATAAGCAATAGACACAGTACAAGGATCAACTAGCTCTAGAGAACCAACAAGATTATGAACAAATCATCAGAATGCATCGAATTAGAATTAGCATCTATACCAAAACTAGCAATATTTTACAAAACAGAATGATCATACTTTCTTTAATATAATACAAAAAACACTTTTGTTGGCCGAAATTATAGTATTAGGTTTTACATCATAGATCATACTCAAACTTTAACTAAATATTTGTGTTGTCTTCGGTGTCATTCTTTTTGCCTTAACTTATCTTCATTTTATTAACTTTGTAGATGGGAAGATAAGATAAGGCGAAAAGAATGACACCTTAGTACTAAAAAAATATTGCATTATTTATTTGGCAAGCATTTCAACAACCTCAAGAAAATTACCTGACCAAGTAGAGCTGGAAAATTATCCCCATCTTCGTCCAATACAAGCTTGAATGAATCTGATGCCATTTGCAGCTCACCCTTGGCCATACAGAGTTGACCTGGAGAATATATCAACAATTCAACATATCATAAACTGAACTCCTGACCAGAACATCATAGAGCACTATGATGGTAAAGTGGAAAATCATCAAAAATATTGTGAAGAAACAACATTAAATTCAGAACTTCTAACAAATGCGATCAGTGTGTGCGGTGTTGGAAGTATAAGATCTTTCAAGGGAAAAAATCAGTAGTGGAAAACAAATCAGAGTTATTAATCCCCAACCAAGAATGCTATCATACCTAGTCATCAACATAATCATATCTGCTCCATCTGATTAAAAATGAATTGTAAAAAGAGTTTTGCTTAATAGTTGTGTGAAAAAACTCATCAGATAGTTTAACCATGACATGACACACAAAAAGATAAATAAAAGAGCTTCCATGGTTACAATCAAACTAGGTCCTGGTTCTAGAAAACAGTTATACTGTACAGTATATAAGTCCAATATTCCAGTATGAGGAACCATGGTTATTACGGCGCTTAAGGCTCGCGGCGGTCGTCTGGACCTTTTTACCTTAGACATATAGATATGGCGACTAAAAGCAAATAAATTACCACAAAATAAGATAGCTTTCTCTAGCGGAGAGCCGGAGGAAGTGGAAGGCAGCGGACTGGCAGAGTGTAATATCCTAAAAAAAGAAAGAAAGAAAAGAAAGAAAGGGGTGGGCTGCCAGGCGGCCCAGCCCAGCAACCCACATTCTCTCTTGTTATGGGGAGGGACTGATGTCTCTCTCGTCTCCCTCATTATCTCTCTCTCTATCTCTGTCTCTCGCACTCTTCTCCCTGCTCCCCGTGTGCCTCTCCCAGAGAGAGTGAAAGAGAGTGTGAGAGAGAGAGAGAGTGAAAGTGAGAGTGAGAGACCGAGAGTGAGAGAGAGACCGAGAGAGTGAAAGATAGTGAGAGCAAAGATGTGGGAGAGAGAGTAGATCGAGAGCGAAGGAAAGAAAGGGGATGGAGCGGGAGGAAGGAAAGGGGACCGGGGACGGCGGCTCACCGTGAGGAGGCGCGGCCACGGGGGAGATTCCTCGCCACCGGCGCCGGATTCGCCGCTGGATTCGCCGGTTGCTGCTGCGATTCGCCGCCGCCGCCGCTGGTCAAGGGTTTTGGGTCGCGACGGGCACGGGCACGGGCTGGTCAAGGGTTTAGTCAGGGACTCGGGGTCGAGCACGGGCTATTTACACTGTTTTTCTTCCCTATGGCGTCCGCCTCACTCCTTCACGACATCACACCGACACCACGCCGACGCCATACCCGCTTCAAGGACGCCATACGCGCCTGCGCCAATGCGTCGCGTGAGGCGTCGGCTTCGGACCGCCACGACGCCAAAGCGTCGCTTCAAGGACGCTTTGGCGACGCCTTAATAACCATGTGAGGAACCAACCTTACACCAGATATTCATGCATACCATGTGTAATAAAAAGATCCAAGGAACATGTTCGAAGTTCGAACCAAAAAAAAGGTGACTGGCTGGCTGCATATATAACACAAACTAAATCCAATCCACACCAACTCATAGATTTTTATCATTTCTTCATCTAAAAGGACTGGCACGGTTGGTACGTATATGTCATCTGTTACCCTTGACAAAATTATAAGTCTACAATTAGCCATGAGGACTAATCCCAATGCTACCAAGCGTCCCTGAGCCCAAGGTGTTAACAAGTTAAAAAGACCAATCCGAATATAAATTTGTTATATAACTTTGTAGAACGATTGGAAAACAATGTGTGATTAAAACTTGTACCGTTCACTGCACTAATTAATAATCACATACACATTTCTCTATGTCTACATGAAAATCATTCAGCAAAGCTATATACTTTGTTTCAGCATTTCTTTGAATTTAAAACTTGATGAAATAGTTGGAAACATATACAACAAATCAAAATATCATCAAAACGAAACACATATGTGAGATCAAATTCAAATCCCAATAATTCAATAACCCAGACTTTTACTTAAAGTGGTAATAATTAATAAATGAAAGGCAACTCACACACAACCAAAGATCTAGTGCACATAGGCAAGTTGGCAGTCAGCCATTATAGAACCATGGTAGTGTGGTACAAAGTTAACCACGCAACAGTAACTTAATTATTAAAGACAACATATGTCAGAGGTTCAAAATGCTCAAAATAGTGAAACCTTTTCCAATCCACGTAGAAGGTTCAGTTTCATCTATCCTTGAAGCCCTATTATAGTACTGAGCCGCATCTTTGAAATGTGTTTCCTTCTGTTGTCCTCTCTCAACCTTTCCCAAGAAAGTATGAAAAGCACCCAAAGCATTAAGGATGGCTATCCGCTCGTACTTCACATCAGCATAATACTCATCAATTTCTGAAAGTAAGAGGAGATTATTTAAAAAGTATGTATTTTGATAATAACTTCAAAGATGAGATTCTGACAATAAATCATACAAGCAAAGAATTTATAAAAAAATAACCTGGGCCTGACCCTTCCTCTAGAATCTGCCGGAACTGATCTAACTTTCCTTGCTTGAAGTATTCCCTCTTGTGTCAAAAAGATAAATAAGTAAAAGAGACATAAATGATAATTCCAGCAAAATTAACAATAACAAAAGACAACAGTTTCAAAAAGTTAAAATTTTAAACGCGAGTTTAGTAAACAGTCACAAACCATCATTAGCTCATGTAGCCGACGCTTCTATTGTTGGCCATTTGTTGTGATTGCAAGACCCACATATACCATATACAACACCACGCACGGACACCACACACATGCGTGTGAATCCACCCACTTAGCACACTCCTAGAACGACTGAGACTGGAGGTAAATCCACGACCTCACAAAGTTCCTACTGAGGCGCAGTTGCGCGGGCATAAATTCCGCGTGGCCATTGTAGTTAAGTTGTTTTTTTCTGGAGAAGAAGCCAACAGTGAACAGCTTGCCCTCCTGAAGTACCAAAGGCGCATAAACCCAGTGAAAATCAATACGGTTGCTACTGAAAGACCACTGCGAAGGGAAGCTGATTCGATGACAAGCCCACCATGAAGCTAGAAGTGGTCGCATATGCGGCCACAATATTCGACAAGATCCGAAGCCCTAGAAATTCTAATGCGGGTTGTAGGAACCTAGGGCAGCTTCGGCGAGGCTGCCCTAATCTACTTCCTCCCGCACCACCAACGACCAAGACCTCCACACAGCTGCAATCGCGAGATATCTTGGGGATTCCGTGGGATCGCGTACCGCGATGATGAGCCAGAGGTGGAGCGGCGCCTGCTCGGCCTTGAGGATGTCGAGGATGTCGGAGGCATCGTGGGGGAGCTGGTCCAGCGCCACCCGCACCTCCTCCTCCGTCCCCTGCACCGGGATGTACACGCTCGCCATCTGCCTCCGTCGCTTCCCCTCCTCCCCGCGCCGGGGCCAAGGGAGAGAAACCCTACCGTGCGAACTGCCGAGGTGTGGGGCTGGGGCGTGGAAGAGGAGAGCCGTGCTAGGCCAAGCGCTATGAAGGGCCGATGCCGGCCCGGTTCGGCCCTGTTCGGGCCCGTTCGGTTCGTTTACTGTGCGAACCGGGACCGAACCGAACCGGGCCGGCCCGGTTTTATCCGGTCGGTTTATTTTAATTAAAAAAATCTAAATAAATTAAGAAAAAACCATTATATTTTACAAATATACACTATAAATTGCGTAAATACACTATATATCATTAAAAATATATATAAATGAATATATTTAATTAAATAAATATGCTCTGATGACGAACCAAGGCAAGCCAATCGAATCCCAGGCACAATGGCCATTTTGATTCGATGAGCAATCTTGGTCGATCCGGTTGGTCCCGTTTGGCCAGCTCTAGGCCTAACGGACTAAGGAGCCCGATCTCGGCCCAAACCCGGTTTACCATAACTGGATGGTGTCGGGGATTAGATCACGGCCCATTGCCATGGCCCACTCACGACGGCCTAATCGAGCGACCTACCAGGCCCGGCCACTGGAAGGTTCTATCGGCCCCATGTGCATCCCGTAGAAACGGTTTCTTGGTCGGACGCGACAGAATCTACTATGATTCATGTTTGAGTCCGACTCGAATAAGAGTTCTGCACGGCCGCGTGAAGACCCGGACGTGGTTTCCCGGATTGGATTAGGAGTCGTGATCCCCAAGATTAGGAGATTATCTTATCTACCGTAGGTTGTATTTGGTATGTATGAATTCGTTACGATCTCGTAGTTAGCCCGGCCCGATATTTCTCGGTAGTTCGGTTTGCTCCGTACTATATAAACAGGGCCCCTACGGCATGTAGAGGGGACCTTAGCCAATAGATTTTTGCATACTACTCGTCGAGACCTGCTGATCTCGCCGAATTCCTCCTTTTAATCCCCTTTGATATAAAGAAAGGCTGGACGTAGGGCTATTATCTCTTCCGAGAGGCCTGAACCAGGATAAAAACTCATGTCTCCTGTTCGTTGCTGTTCATGGTTGTTCGGCATGTCTCCTATCTCCTCCTTGAAGAACCTTGGTTGACTTGGGTCAATATCCCAACCGTCGACAGCTGGCGCCGACCGTTGGGAGACGCAGATCGAGCATGTCGAACTCAGTCAGTGATACAGAGATACTTCCTGAGAGCTACGACTCAGAAGGACAGGATGTTTCATCCCCTGTCTGTTCGGACCGATCTGTCCGGTCTCGAACACTTTCCGTATCTGGGACGGAGGTCTCTGCCTATATGGCAGAGATAGCCGCAGATCGCACTCCCGTCATTGACGATGACTACGGAACCGATGATCTTTACGACGGTTTAGATCTATCGGATTCCAAGGCAATGTCAGAGATTCTACCTGTGCGCATACGCCGATGACACCGTCTAGCATACCTTCGCATGGCCCCGCGGCATTAATATGGCGATGTAGGAACCTCGAGAATCCTGCACGGGCTGTGGCGGCCGGCGAGGCCGGGCAAGTTAACTCTGCTCGGCATCAAGACGAGGTTGTACTGGCTTTCGCGAGTAAGAAGTCATTCGCCGCAATCTCGGCGATTCCATCAATCGGTCGTGGCACGGTTCGCGATCGGTGCAAGCGGCGGCGTCGCGACCCACCTCGCGTGCTTCGCCAAGACTCCGCGAAGTTTCTCTGTCCGGGTTAGTTCCCCGCGTAACCGGACTCCGGTCGGGCAGAACGCGGATGCCTCGGGGGTCCTAGAACCCCTAGAGCAGAGTCGGGAACGACTCGCGGCCATGACTTCGGTGATTAGATCCACCAACCAGGTCGACCTCGCCCAGATATGGCGTCTTTTGCTTCTAACCTAGAGCGATTGGTGAAGGCCTAAAGTCTCTAGGAGAAGTCAACAACTCCTCCAGCAAATGACCAAACCGCCGGAATGATTGGACGACTCGATCGATCGCGTGACCTCGTCGGCATCGAAGGATCATCGTCCATGAGCAAAGCTACCGTGGTCGCCGCTGCTCGCCGAAGTCCTCGTAGTCATCGCGACAACAGGGGCAAGCGCGCACGCGACGACCACGGACGGTCCCCTCGTGAGGAGCGCGTCGTCGCGACCACGAGGAAGGAACGTGGTTAGTTGTCTCGGAGAGAGTTTCTCCAGGCCGAATCATCCCGTTCAGCAGGAGTTCCTCCGCGCAACAGGACCAACGTCTTCTCAAGACTAGGTTCTGCCGGGGCCGGTGGCCCTCAAAGTTCAAGCTCGGTCACATGGAAAGGTACAATGGGACTCAGAACCCAGAGGAATTCCTTTCCATCTACGCTACGGCCATCATGGCGGCGGGGTGACGAGCTCGTTATGGCTAATTACCTCCGATCGTCCTTGAGGGTCTTTGCTCGGACGTGGTCGTTCAATCGCCAGGAGGGTTCCATCACTCATGGAACCAGCTTTGTGACGCCTCGATCGCTAATTTTAACTATTACGTGCGTCTCGGGCAAGGAGGATGATCGCACGGATGATCCGGATGAACGGGAGACCTCCGCAACCGTGAAGCGTTTCATTAAGATCCGCAACACGATCCGAACATCTCGGATGAATCATTGTCCGCGCCTTCAAAAGCGGAGTCATGACGAGCGCTCACCCAGATTACGAGATCAACGAGACACAGACACCAACGACTGTTCAAAGGCGATCGCTATGCCAATGCCAGCAGAGCGTGTTCAATACAAAAGGCGTTTGACAAGGCGAGCTACCCGCCCTTGACTGGTGTGGATGAGAAGAAGAAAAGCAAAGAACCCGGTGACAAGAAGTCCCGAAGAAGAAAATAAAGGTGATGCGAACAATACCGTTCTTTGGTATAGATCGCGACCTCCTCCCAAGGATGGGCAGAAGAAGCCCAACAATAACTACAAGGGCAAAAAGCCTACTCAGGGAGGCGGTCAAGGCAAGAAAGGTCCAAACGACCGATTTTGCAAGTTCCACCAGCACTACGGGCACGATATCGCCATTGCGAGAACTTGGGCGCAAAGCTCAAGACTTCTACAACAGCAAGGGCCCAATGCCCACCCTCGCCCGAACAAGGTGATGCTTGGTAAGGCCTAGCGCCAAACCGACGATGGTGATCGGGAAGATGATGATGAATATCACGAGCCCGTGAACCATATCGCCGTCATCTTCGGCGGCTCCTCGGCTTACACCTCTCGACGTAGCCTCAAGGAAGCTGCTCGGGAGGTCCACAACGTCGAAAAGGCAAAACCTCAGCCTGAATCGATGAAGTGGACGGAGGTCCCCATCTCCTTCTCTCAGGAGGATTGCCCCACTGGGATGACCAAGCCTCAGCGGCTCCCACTGGTGGTCGCCCCGACCATCAGCAACGCAAGAGCTGGCCGTGTTTTAGTAGACGGCGGGAGCGCTTTGGACTTGCTTTCTGCTAAGGTCTTGGATGAGATGCAGATTCCTCGTTCTAAACTGAAGGAAGTCGCAATGCCCTTCTACGGAATTGTTCCGGAGAAGCATCAAGCCGTTAGGCGAGGTTGTCCGCCGATTACCTTCGGCAACCCAAGCAACTTCCGGACGAGTTGATCACTTTCGACGTGGTCGACTTCCCATCCGCGTATAACGCGATCTTGGACAGGCCATCTCTTGGTAAGTTCATGGCCGTAACCCACCACGCTTACCATTGCGTGAAGATACCGAGCCCTAACGGTGTAATCACGGTCAAGAGCAATTATAAAGTCGCCTCGATTGTGACAGCCGATCGCCTCGTCGACTAGCTACCGCTGCGATCTCAAGTTCCGCAGACCAAGTCACGACGCCTAGGGTGTCCTTCACCCGGGGAGAAACCAAGGAAGTTCCGCTGTCCCTTAATGATACTTCCAAGACAGTTCACTTGGGGCCAATCTGGACCCCAAATAGGAAAGCGAGCTCATTACCTTCTTCCGAGCTAATGCAGATGTGTTTGCCTTGGAGCCATCTGACATGCCCGGAATCCCAAGTGAGGTCATCGAGCACTGGCGGCTGTCGGTCGGACAAAAGCCTTCGCGGAAGCTTCGTCGCTTTTCAATTCAAGCAGGATCATCAAAGATCGACAGCAAACCTTTCGCTTGGGTTCATCCGCGAGGTTGATCACACCGAGTGGTTAGCCAACCCCGTCATTGTAAAGAAGAAAGGCGGCAAGTGGAGGATGTGTCGATCACACAGATCTGAACGCCGCTTGTCCCAAGGACAATTTCATTGCCTCGCATAGACCAAATTTGGTCGATGCGATGCGGATCTTGACTCTTGAGTTTTTGGATGCTTACTCGGTTATCACCAAATAAGCATCTCCCGAGGATGAAGAGAAGATCGCCTTCATCACCCCTTCGAGACTTTCTCGCTATCGACCATGTCTTTCGGTCTGCGCAAGAATGTTGGTGATGCGTTCGGTAACTTAATGGAGAAGACCTTCCCGAGCAATGCATGAAAAACACCGGAGGTCTATGTGGACGACATAGTTGTAAAGAGCAAGTTTGCTCAGATCATGTAAAAGACACCGCCGAGACTTTTCGTAATCTCACGGACATCGAATAAAATTAGATCCAGAGAAGTGTACCTTTGGTGTTCGATCCGAATGTTGCTTGGTTATGTTATTGGTCTGCAAGGTATTTTCGCCAACCCCGAAAAAATCGAGGCAATTGAAAATATCGTGCTCCAACTACCGTAAAGGAGGTACAGAGTCTCACGGGCGGATGGTCGCTCTAAGCGATTTATTTCCGTCAAGGCGAACGCGGTCGCCTTTCTTTAAGGCCTGCATAAGCACAATGGTTTCGAGTGGGCGAAGAAGCCGATAGATCCTTTCAAGATATGAAGCGATACTGTCCAATCCTCCGCCTTGACTACCCCGCGACATGGCGGCAGCTCTGCTTGATACCTAGGTTGCACGCCACAAGCGGTGATGGCGGTCTTGACGGTCGAAAGGAAGGCATACAAATGACCAATCTATTACGTGAGCGAGGTACTTCACGGATCAAAGGCGTTACACGAGGTCCGAAGTCGCTCACGCCTTGCTCATGTCCTCGTGAAGCTTCGCCACTAAAGGGCGTTTCCGCTTATAAGGCGATCGCCCATACAAGCTTGTGGGCGGCATCCTTACCGTCGAGGTGCTCGGGAGTTCTCTCCAAGTGCATCTCGCAGCAGAGTGTGTTCCTTCTTAGGGACATACACGAGGGTGCTGTGGCAACCACGCCCTTCGAACTCGGTGAAAGCGTTCGCATGGGCTATTATTGGCCCATGCGTTACAAGATGCCCGGATATCGTGACTAAGTGCAAGGCTTGCCGTTTCACGCCGGAAGGCACACAAGCCCGCCTAAGAGCTCCAAACAATCCCCATCTTGGTCTTTTTCCACATGGGTCCGGATCCGCTTCGGCCCATTTCCTAAGGGGTACAAGGGCTATACGACCGCTGTCGCCATAGACACTTTTACAAAGTGGATTGAGGCGTAGTCTGTCGTCTCTTCACGCCAAACGGTGTGCGCTTCTTCAAAAGCAACGTGGTCACGCGCTTTGGGATTCCCCACAAGTTGATCACGGATAATCGGTACCCGATTGAGCGAGCTATTCCGTGAATATCGCGAAGCACCGGGCACCAAGGTTCGTTCGCCTCGTGGCACATCCACGAGCAATGGAGCAATCAGGCGAGTTAGCAGACAGATAGTCCAGGTATTAAACGGCGGGTATTTGCTGCTCTCGGCCGAGCACAACAAGGCTCGGTTGACGGTTCCTTCCGTCCTCTGGGCGATTCAGACTACGGCTGACGGCGACGGGAAACTCCTTTCCAATTGGTCTATGGTGCGAAGCCATCCCGCCGCCGGTTATACTCGGTTCGCCTCAAGACGAGCTCGGTCAACTTAGTTGACGATGAGCAAGAGTGCCTCCTCGATCTCGACCTCCTCGAAGGCACACGCGGCCGGGCACAAGGCAAAATGGCGCTACCAATAAGATCTTCGGCCAAGCCGCGCCAAGTCGATTCGACTAAGGGTTTTGAAGGCGGGCGACCTGCTCGCGCCGTGTCGAGAACTTGTCCAATGCCAACAAGTTAACTCCTCGTTGGGAGGGCCTGTTCACGGTCGTTTCTCTTGCCGCCCGGGGCATTAGCACTGCTATGGAGGACGGAGAGAGGCGACCAAACACTTGGAACATCGACTACCGTAAGTTCTTTGTGTAGGTTTTCGTTTGTTTGCTTAGCCTCGCGTTTTTTGTCAAACTTCGCGCCTTAGTTCGTCCAAGTCTCTCGGGCACCATGTAAAGTTCAATCCAATACTTAAGTGAATTCTCGCGGCCTCTGCGCCTTTTTCACTGCTTGTCTTTTGAAGACTACCTCTTTCTCTCTGGTAACACTTGATGGCTGTCCGGTCTTGCGAACTCTTGGCCCCGCAATCTTAAGGATCGTTCCATACAGTATCTAGTTTCGATAAGTTTCTAAACTCAGGGTTGCGTAACACGGCCTTTCCACTTTGCGGCTAAGTCTGCTCTCGCAAGCCCTCCATGGCAGAGGCACTTCTTCGCTTGGCACGACCACTTGGCAAAGCTCGCTCTCGTAAGCCCCATGGCGAGGCACTTTCCTTGTTCGGTTACTCGGGCGCCTAACTTACGTCAACGAAGCGGACTATGGAATACATCGAGCAAGGTGCGGTGTCGCTCTTTCTCTCTACTGCGTGCTCGAGTTCGCAAGCTTAGGTTCTCGAGCATCGTCCGCATCGGGGCTAGGTGTCGCTCTTTCTCTTGTGCACCTATTCGGTTCGCAAACTTAGGTTCTCGGCAGTACTGCACAAGGGCTAGGAGTTAGGCAAAGCAACATGACGGTTTTCTTAAACTTCCTAGCTACTGCTCGCTTTTCTCTTAGTTTCGCTCGTTCTTGTCTTTTTGCTGCTCTTTTTGCAGGAAAAAAGGTAAGTAC
Organism: Raddia guianensis; assembly: GCA_036346415.1. Classification (NCBI taxonomy): domain Eukaryota; kingdom Viridiplantae; phylum Streptophyta; class Magnoliopsida; order Poales; family Poaceae; genus Raddia; species Raddia guianensis. The sequence goes on along the minus strand of CM070535.1, from coordinate 41,226,516 downwards.
TTTATTGCGCTAATCTTAAGTTTGTGTACAAGGCCCCTCGGTTTCTGACAGCGGTGCTACTTGAGCAAGTTGCTCTTTAGCTCCTCAACTTCTAACTTGAGGCGCGACGACTTCACCCCGAGCCCCGATTCCATCCCGGCTTGGCTCGAGGCGTTCGATCTCCTCCTTGCTCGCTTGGCTTGTGCATGCACCTTCGCCGGATGGCCTCGACCTCTTGGTCTTGGCCTTGTTGGTCGGTCAAAGCCTCGCCCGCCAACTCCGCTCTGTAGTCTTGAGTCTGTTCTTCCGGCTCCTTGACTCTTCTCTCTGCATGGGCGATCGCTCAAGAGTCGTCATCCCACATCTCCTCGATCTCTTCTGTGAAGCCCAGGTCGAGATTTTTGCTTGAGATCCATGAAGTTTGCTCTTCCTTGGCGGTGGGCCTTAAGCTTCTTGGCTTCCGCCAAGAGCCGGTTCCGCCAGTGAGACGCGTAGGCGAGTTGCTCTTCGAGCCACTTCGTCCGACCAGCTTCTTCCGGCGCCCGGCCTTCACGGCTTATGCCAAGCTCCTTGGCTTCTTTAAGAGGGCCTCGGAGGAACGCCTCTCTTTGGTCATTTCCACCTTGAGCTTCTTCGCTTCGCCTTCAACCGGCTCGGCTATGGGCGGCAGAGGGCTCCGCAGGATCCTCGACCGAGATGCTCCGGAGGATGCCGATCTGCGCCCGCTCGATGGTGATTCTGTCCTCGAGTTCCGCCATGGTATCCCTAAAGACCTGAGAGAGAAGATCAAGTTAAACACTTTGCGTTAATACAGTTAAACTAAACAAGGTTTGGCCTTGGAGTTTACCTTGCCAAGCCGATGCTTCAAACCGCGGCGCAGGCGGTCCTCGAGGCCATGCGTTACGAAGCCCCGCTCGTGCGGGATGAGACGGGTGCGTTGTTCCCGTCGCTGCCTTGTTCGCTCCTTCTTCTTGCGGGACCGCGTCTGCTCGGGAGTAGGGGCAACGGGCGAAGCGCTCTCGTCTCCGCGCTCCCTCTCCTCTTCCTCTTTCTCTTCCGCCAGAACGTCTTCGGGCGAGGTCGGAGCCACTTCGCTGGGTGGCGCCGTTGTTTCCTAGGCGGGGCGACTTGCACGACCGCCGGGGCTTCTTCTGCTCCTGGCGGTGGGGTTTCACTGTTCGCAGAGAATCCCGTCGCCTCGGGTGAGCCGCCCTCGCGACGGCGCTCTGGCAGATCGGCCGCTCGGTCCGTCCGAGTAGCTTCCGAGCCATCATCTTGGCCCATTGTCTGCGTGGCGCCCTACGCTGCCTCTTCGCCTCCGGCCGCTCCACCACGCTTTTGAGCTGCCGAAGTTGCCGCCGAGCGACAACAGCTCCATGCCGCCAGCTCGTCCTTGAGGCTTGCCAGCCTCACTGCGCGCGATGCACCGTGTAGGTGCTCGGGCAGCAGCGACCGCTCAAGCGCCTCCTCGACGTCGTCTGTGGTGATCTCCTCTTGTGCAGCTGACGAAAAAGAGATGATCGTTAAGTCTAACGCGGTCAGAAGGTTGGAAGGTCAAAAGATCGATTCCTACATACCTGTCGTGGAAGGCTTGATCATGATCTTCTTCGCCGGAATTTTCCGCCTCTTCCTCGGGGGCTCCTTGGCGGCTTCTCCGCTTTGGCCCTTGGGTGTTCTCGGCGATGCGCTCAGCTCCCTAGTAAGCTGAGCACACCTCTCGCGCAGCGCGAGAAGTTTCTCCTTGCGCGTGACCTCCTCTTCGAGCCTCCTCTGCTCGGCGACCTGTTGTAGCCGCGCCAAATGGCCCGGGTGAGCCTGCGAGTAACGCCTAAGCCAGAGGGTCATGTTCTTTACCTCTTCGTCGCTTTGCTCGGCGAGGAGGAGGAGCTTGGTCTCTTCCCATTGGCCGACCATGAGCCCGCTTGGTCTGTTCGGCGCCCTCCGCCGCCGTGGACGGTCTCTTTGATGTCTCATGGCGCCGTGTCACGGGAGCTCAGCAGAGGCTCGGCCGCCACCTTGGGCTTTGTAGCCGCCTTGGTCTTGCCCTTCTTTGCCTTCTCCTTCTCAGACCCGGAGAGTTCCTCTATGATCCCCGAGGATCACCGTCCTCCCTGCGTTTTGGGAGCGAGCATTAGCATTAAACAACATTACAAGTCTAGCAACACAGTGGGTGTAAGTGATTTACCTCGCTCTGCATGCGGACGAAAGCACGCTATGCTGGCAGTGTACGCCACCGCCGGTGACCTCCCGTCCTTCTTTGCCGCCTTCAAGATGGCATCGACCCGCCGGTCACCCATGCGTCGGTTGGCCTCTCCGCGAAAGCGTATGGGATTATTAGTTCTGCTCAGAGGAAATAATTGACGAAAGGTTGAGTCTTAAAGGCACTTACCCGTGTTCTCCTCGAAATGTCTTCCCATCCCTCTATCTTATAGAAGGATAGGGCCTCCTCCTCGCCGACGAGATCTTGTTCGCCGTGAAGTCCCGAATGATCTTCGTCTGTGAGCCCGAGGCTCACGAGGGAGGCGATCTTCCTTGTCGATACCAATCCTCGGCGGACATCTCCGCCGAGGCATTGGGGTTCCTTCACGGCGCCTTCCGGTGAAGACGAAGTTTGTTGTCGCCGCCCGCTTGTGTAGAACCACCTCACCCACCACGCACCCATCGAGTCGAGCGGTGGGACGAGGGTACAAGGGCGTCGTCGTGATGGTCTTGAGCTTGAGGTAGTAGCACCCCAAATGTCGAAGCGGCGAGTCGCTCCCTCCTCGTGTAATAGTGGAGGAACAGCCCCATCGGTGGATCGATGCTCAGATAGCCCTCGCACAGGTGTGCGAAGACGGCCATCCGGAGGATGGAGTTCGGATTGAGGTTCGCCACCTCCAACCACCGATGTTCAAGAAGGTCTCGATGAAGTCGCCTGGAGACCTCAACCCAAACAGGCGAGCTGTTGAAGTTGACAAACTCTCCTCGAGCGGCTCCGAGTATCCTCCTCTCCGGCAACCTCCACCACGGTGTCGATGTGGCCCTCTTCCTCCCTGACCTTGGTCTTCCTCGGTCAGGCTAGTGCCAATGAACTTGGCCATAGCGGTTCCCAGGTCTGGACAGGCAGGGTTGGTGGTGGAGTGTGGGTGTTTGATGCTGAGCGCGGTTGGAATTAGGGCTTAGAGAGGAAAGGCGTGAGAGCAGAAGTGGCTGGCCGCGGGCAGCTTGGGTACTTTTATAGACCCGTGTGGGCAGCTCTGCGACGGTTTGGTCACAAACGGCTAGTTTTACCAAGAACGGCTAGGTAAAAAAATGCTGCTTTTCATCAAGCAATGATAGGAAGTTATGGTTGGAATCGCTAACGGCTACTTTACTTTTCCAAAGGTTCAGACCGAAGGTCGAGTGCTCGCTTTCGGACAGATGTCGCTCCTGCTCGACGCGACAGAGTTGTTCAGATCGGTCGGTCTGTTTCGCCTCGAACAAATCTTGTTCGGTTGAACCATGACCTGTTCGGTCGCTTGTTACACATCTTTGTAGCAGCAAAATTTCCCTCTTCGTGACCTAGGAGTCTTAAGAGGAAGACCCCACTCTAGTGAGTCTTTCCGCTTGAGTCTCGGGGGCTAGCTGTCGGGGATTAGATCACGGCCCATTGCCATGGCCCACTCCCTGACGGCCCAATCGAATCACCTTACCAGGCCCAGCTCCTGGAAGGTTCTATCGGGCCCATGTGCATCTGCCGAACGGTTTCTTGGTCGACGCGGCAGCGAACGGCCTATGATTCATGTTTGAGTCCGACTCAACAAGAGTTACTGACGGTCGGCGTGAAGACCCTGACGTGGTTTCCTGATTGATTAGGAGTCGTGATCCCCAAGATTAGGAGATTATCTTATCTACCGTAGGTTGTATTTGGCATGTATGAGTTCGTTTGATCTCGTAGTTAGCCCGCCCGATATTTCTCGGTAGTTCGGTTTGCTCCGTATTATATAATGGGGCCCTACGGCATGTAGAGGGACCTTAGCCAATAGATTTTCAGATACTACTCGCCGAGACCGCCGATCTCGCCGAGTTCCTCCTTGTAATCCTCTTTGATATAAAGAAAGGTCGGATGTAGGGCTATTATCTCCCGAGAGGCCCGAACCAGATAAAAACCCCCGCTCTCTGCTCGTTGTGTTCGTGGTTGTTCGGCGTGTCTCCTATCTCCTCCTTGAAGAATCTTGGTAGACTTGGGTCAATATCCCAACCGTCGACAGATGGCATGTTTATAAGGCTGGCTCCAACAAGGCCCCTTAGAGCAAATTCAGGTGGCCCTCTATAACACTGTAACAGATATGGAGCGTCTGCTGGACGGAAGAAATTTTTTAAAGGGTAGTGTAATTTGTGAAGGAATTTTAGAAGGATGGATAGAGAGGACGCTAATAGTGTTTTTCAGTGGAAATATAGAGGGGGAGTTGGAGATGCTCTTAAATTTGATCCCTATAGCTTGATATAAGGGTTTCCTGTAAAAAAATCCATCCCGGCATCTCCTATAAACATGCATGCCTCCAACAGTAATCCCTTAAAGTGAATCTCTACCCAACTGCTCCCTCTCTATCTCCCTTTGCTAATCTGTATCTCCAGGAAGGCAGTTGAGGATATGGGAAGGACAGAGGTCCCGTACGTATATGGTTTCTCTCTCCACTACGGTAAATTAGGGGATGCTTTAAGGGACGCTGTTGGATGCTGTAGGAGAGCAATTCATCCCTTTTTTAGTGGTTCGGTGATGTATACAGTGTTGTTGGAGAGAGCCTAATGGTCATCCTGCTTGTTCCGAGAATCACGCCTCAAGAGCAAAGGGTCCATGGACCCAAGACACGAGTTTGTAGTTGGAGCGAGGCCCAACGACGACCCTTCTCAAGAACCCGGTGGCGGCTAAGCTCATGGAGGGCTAGGGTCACGCCTTCCCGGACAAGGGCTCGTGCGACTTGATGATCCGGTACATGTGTCCTCAAGATAAAGGTAAGAAAGAAAGAGGGAAATACGAACCACGAAGACGAGGTCGATTTACTTCGGTTCCAAATTTCATCGCCGTAATAGCTCTACTACGCCTTAGTTGATTATATGGTGGAAATAAGATAAGGGTGCCGAGACCGGCTTGAAGGCACCGATCCCGAGCTATAAATGAAGGTGGCTAAGAACTAAAACTACTCGCTAAGGAAGCTTTGACACGGGTATTGCTTGGGCTTGAGTCGATGGAATCGGATCGGAAGCCGGAAGGAGAGAGCCCGCCTTCGATTGTCCAGAATCCTCCTTTTATAGACACGGCGGGTGCCCGGAGTCGACACCGTGGCCCCACGCCGTCTTTGCTTTAGTGGCGAAGTTCTTGTCTCTGCTCCGGTTCTGCCTCGTCCGGAGCCTACAGGAGAAACCGTCGTTAGTATCGACACGGTTTGTCTCGAGGCGCTTATTCGGGAGGAAGCTCTTTAGGAGAAAGCACTTTCCTTTATCCTCGAAATAGCCTTGACCGGCCGAAGCGCCTCGCGCCACTGTTGGGGCGTCAGAAGCGTAATAACCATCCGCCGCTCGCCAAAGAAGGCAAACGGTCGGATGAGTCGCCCACGTACTCCCTCGGTCGCGGGCCCTCGAGACATAGCCTGCTCCGGCCAAGGCCGAGAAAGTATAGTGGGCCATGACAGCGAGTCGTCACCGCCTACGGGTGAGCGGATCACCGAGGATCTTTCTCCTGCTAAGGATAGCCCGGAGGGACATGGTGCCGCACGGTTTGACCTAGTCAACACGGGCAGCCACGAGCGAAGTTAGGCGGCTTCTTTAGTACGGCCAGGAATAGCCTGCTTGGTCTTCTGTTCGTGTGGTGGGCCGGTACAGAATCGGCCCAAGGCCTGCTTCAAGATAGGCCGTTTACTAATCACCAACACATCCCACATGTTAGGTGTGGACCAATTTTTGGGTTGTCAAATACGAATTTGGGTACGTGAATAATGAAAATTTCGGGCTAAACCAGAATTTGGGGTCAACAATACACATGCCTTAGGCGTATCGTCTATATGTTGTGATAATTTCTAACGATTTTTTCATGACTTTCAGTAGTCCTTCCAAAGATCCTAAAACTATTTTTTAAATTTTTTTATAATCTTTAGACCTCTTTTTGAGTGCTGTTAAATTTGCTACAGTATTACGCCAACGAAACGATGCGCCGAAAAGAACGAGGCCTTAGGGCATAACTGTCGATAGTCGAGAACCAGAGTTCACCACGAGTCGAACTCATTTGTTGAACTGGGAATCAATATGCTCCTTTTCTGTGCTGGTTAAAAACTTCAAAGAGGCAATCGACAGTTATGCCCTAATCCATGTATATCTAAGTTTCTATGCAGGACTTTGCTATCTACAAGGTTGACATGCTACTCAAGGAAACGCTACGTTGATATGAAAGGACACGAGGCATCTTGGAGATCAAGTTCGGCTCGTATTTGGCATGGACTGCACCGACCTTAGGTCTATTAGTTTGTCGATGGTTGGGATATCGGTCCCAAGTCAACTAAGGTTCTTGAGAAGTGGAGATAGAAGACACTGCCGAAAGGTGGCAAACAAAGAATCAACGAGCAAAGGAATGTACACATGATTTTTATACTGGTTCAGGCCTCTCCGGGGAGATACTAACCCTACGCCCAGTGTTTCTTTGTATGAAGAAAGGATTACAAGAAAGAACTCGACGAGACGAACAGGTCTCGGCGAGATTATGGGTGTACAAGAAGTAGTAATCGATCTACTCAAATCTAGCTAATTTTCCTTAGGTTCAGGGGTTTCCTTAGGTTGCTCGGGAGCTTTCTGGGATTTCGGCGGGCAGGTCCATTCAGCGGTAAAGTCAATCAGGACCTGGGATTTAATAGCAGTTCCGGCAGAAACACAGAATGTCGAACTCTGCTAGTTCCATTTCCCACTTAGCTATGCGTCCGCCAGCTTCCTTGTTCCGTAGGATTTCGCCCAGAGGGAACTTGGTTGAGACCAGTATTTGGTGCGTCTGGAAATGATGCCGAAGCTTCGTGGAGGACATGAGCAAGGTGTAGAGCAACTTTTGGACCTCAGGGTAGCGCTCCTTTGATCCATAAAGTACCTCGCTCATGTAATAGATTGGCCGCTGGATGCCTTCCCTCTCCACCGTCAAGACCGCGCTCACCGCTTATGACGTGCAGCCAAGATA